>JAULUF010000002.1:6155000-6755000 GCA_031834385.1 Semotilus atromaculatus | reverse complement strand
AAAAAGTGAAGTTGCAGCCCTCAACTGATCTTGATGTTGTCCAGTTGTGTTTTGGTCTGGTGCTCCACCCTCCACCTATCTACCAATCACGAAGTCAGTAGTGTTGCGGCATTCGGGTTGCAAGCTCTGCTCTAGTTCCCACAGCTGCAGCTAATAACGTGTCGGAATCAGATCCTGCAGCATATCTGGCAACCTCGAGTCAGTAATTTGAAAGTGATTGCAGTACCAGTTTTGGCCACAATCTTACATACGGCTCCTTTAAGCATGGATTACGATTTGTTTTACCAATGTTTATGTTACATCAGTCAATTACGCTAGAGCTCGGCTATTAGTTACCTCAAACTGAGTAGTGAATCACTGAAACGTCCTGCTCGAGTCGTCCTTGCGATGGAGGTTAGGGTTGGATGAATGGTTTCATCATCGGACTCGCGCTCAGATTGATGTGGTAAAAATCAACGTCATTGTTCATTACTGTGTTTAGTTTACGGTGAAGGAAGCCTCAGGACACACAGAGCTGTCGGTGTTATGGCCAAGGGACTTTCACGGAAAAAAACAATCACAACAAACTGAGCTGTCTGGCCAATCAGAGCAGAGTAGCTCGCGGAAAGGAGGGATTTAGAGAGATTGATTAATTTGGCGAGTCGTTTGAGAATCATTGAAAATCTGGTGATGTGCATATGTATATTATGAGAAAATGAAACAGTTTTTTGACATTTGATGCATGCAAACCGGTTGTGGGAGACTCCAAAACAACATTAGGAAACTTTAAAAAATCCATGCTAGGGGCACTTTAAAGGGGATGATAACGCAACATTTATGTGAGATGCAATTGTCACTATGTATGTCCTGGCAGAAACAACCAAGAGCAACACAGAGGTAACAATTAAGTTATATTTATTTGTGAGGACGGAAAAGGTTACAGCAAAGAAAAATATTAGAAATAGAAAAAGAAACAAAACAAAGGTGTCGCCAAATTGATAAAATAATCAAAAGCCAAATTCCCATAACTATTAGCCCAACCTCTAAACTATCTACTAAAAGAAATATGCAGAAACAAAACAGAGTTCTTCAGCGTATGTCGACGCCTTAAATAAACTATGCTTATTAAAACAAAAATGTTATCCCCCTTGTGCCTTGAATTCGCATCGGGGATGGTCAAGGCTTTCCTTTACCCTAAGGCGGGCTAGGTTACCAACGTACCGTGGCCTATCGTTCTGCAGGCATTCTGTGCTCCACCTTTCAGAAATTAGGATCAGGAAAAGCTGAACAATCTTTGTTCAGTTAGAATGCTGGATACTTACTGTATGTCCATAGAGCTGCCCTGTGGAGGAAATCTGATCAGCTGTTTGTCTTTGTCTAAACAAACTGTCAGCAAGTGGATAGTTGAGGCTATCTCTTGCTTATGAAGCTTCTGGCCAGGTGTCACCTTTGGCCATCAGAGCTCATTACTTGGTGTGTTGCGGCCCCCTGGGTGCTGCTCCAGGTTCACAGGCGCTTAGATTGTAAGTCTGCTCTCAGTATTTACACAACAGGCACTTGTAAGTATGGGGTTTGAGCATTTTCGTTCCCAAAGCATAATTTACACAGCACGAGTGTACGACTGTAACGTCCTGGTTGTGCATGCAACCCACCGTTCCCTGAAGGAGGGAACGGAGGACGTAGTCAACGTCGACTGAATGGGGATCACGCTAGGGAGCCAATCGTCTTCGATTACTATTGAACGAGCCAATGGAATTGGCGTGCGTGACTCACATCACACACTCCGCCCCCGCAGTGCGGGTATAAATACGGAAGTGGATGCACGCACTAGTTGCTTTTTCACTGAGGAGCTGATCGACCCCTGGAGTAAGCGGTGGTCCAGCAGTAGTGGCGAGGGGACTACGTACTCCGTTCCCTCCTTCAGGGAACAGTGGTTTGCATACGCAACCAGGACGTTCCCTTTCAGTCGAGAACGTCAGGCGTAGTCGACGTCGACTGAATGGGGATCTATTTGAAAACGCCACTAGTGCTGCCACCTTCCAGTGCCTAGACAGAGCCACCTGATCCCCCCGATTTAAGGGAAACTGGACAGGGCTGCTCCAGGGAAGCCCTGGGAAGGCCAGGGAAGTCACTGCTGTTCCTGTAGGATCACTGGGAAAGCATTCCCTGCACGTGGAAGGAAGGGACGCTGCGGAAGCCACATCCTGCCAAAGGAGGTAACATGTGGAAATACACATATGAACTGGGTGGATGACCAGGCAGTACAACATATGGAAGGTCACTGTGGTGGCTCCAGCCTATAACAGGGGGAGGCTCAACCAACAGTGACGGCAGAGCAGGCTCTGACAAGGGAAGACATGGGCTCACCGCAGGGAGCAGAACTGGGGAAGAATACACATATGGGATCGCCGTAAGGATCACAACATGTGGACCCAGCCCAGGGGCCTCATTTATAACACTCTGCATAGGATCCTTACTAAAAGTGTACGTGCGCCCGAAAGCCAAAAATGGCTTACGCAAAAAAATATTCAGACTTATAAAACCATGCGTACGCCAGAACCTGCACAGAATTCACTTTATAAATCCCAGTCAGCGGAAGATGGTGCGCACAAGCGTCTCCTCCACGAAATAACCATATATGGAGCTTACAACGCCTAGTTTTACTATGCATATTCTCATTTGCATATCACTTTTGGCCAACAGAGCTCATTACTAGGTATATTGCGGCCTGAACCCTGTGGAACGGATAGATTATTCATCCACGTGATATGTTTAATGGTACAAGACATTAGGAAAATATAAAATACGGATGTGCCGTCAAATCATTTAGCCTATCCTTGCCTTGTTTTTGAAATAAATCAAATAGTGTAAAATAATTTTTAATTTTTAAAATTGAGAAAAAAGTTTTTCTCAATATTTTCCACTGGCCAAATAGTATTTGCAATTGATTTATATTTTGAATGGAAACCGATAGACCTTGTTGTGCATTATTTGCACGAAACTATTTTCTCACAATCTGCTATTATCAAAAGCAATTATCTCTGTAGTTAAAACATTAAAACACAGCATGCCAGAGGAAACGTGTTCAAAAGCATCGCATCCACAACACATATTTATATTTATTGAATATAAAAAATGTAACTTCTCAGTAATGATTTCATGTAGTTTAACTTCTTTAATGATAATTTGGCATATTTAATCTAAATGTTTATATCAGAAGTAAAACATAGTTTAAATAATTATTTTATTTATTTAAACTGTTATTTTGAACATGCAGTGTTTTTATGATTAGGACTCACAATAAAGATCTGCCGTTAGATAGGCTATATGCGTTAGTTTCACAAATGGCCCAAAGCGCTCGCTGGCGCGGACATTTAAGATGTGATGGATATTTGCTTCAAGTGATAGGCTTGGTGAGTGAAATCATATTTGTATTATCTTTCTGTATATGTATAATTTTCTTTAGAATTTCTGTCTAAAAGTGACCAAAAGACATTTAACTCCACCAGCTCACCATCGGTGTCGCCAAACTGCTCCATCTCCATAGTTTGCGTGCAGGGAACTACAGGGAAATTTTCCCATCAAGTTTGTTTTTTATAATTCAGAACCATAGTTCCCTGAGAAGAGAACGAGACACTGCGTCACCTTGCCAAACTCCCTTCATCCCTGTGATTGACTTTCTTCGGCTAATTGAAGCTAACGTCACCTATTACGTCACCTGCCTGTGAGTTTCCTTCTCATCATTGGACTAGTTGACACGCTCTTCAAATCCAATCACATGGAGGCGTTCCCAAAGCGTCATTGACGCAGCGTCTCATTCCCTTTTAAGGGAACGTCTCGGTTACGTATGTAACCCTCGTTCCCCGAGTGGGGAACGGAGACGTTCCGTCGGATGACGACGATTGGGGTTTCGCTTAGAAGCCTATCAACTTCGAGTATTACAAAACGAGCCAATGGCAAGGGAAATGCCATGGGTCTGCGGAATTTGCATGGCGCATCTCCGCCCCACCTCGTGGGTATAAAAGGAGGACGCCGGCAATATGCAGTTTATGTTTTCCTGCTGAGGAGCCGAGACTGAACTCAGGCGTTTCCCAGCGGAAAGTGGCAGACAGACGGAACGTCTCTGTTCCCCACTCGGGGAACGAGGGTTACATACGTAACCGAGACGTTCCCCATCGTTGTCACTCCGAGTTCCGTCGGATGACGACGATTGGGGTTACCAGTCTAATCACGCCACCTTCAAGCTGTCTTCCAGTGCCCTGCGTAAATCTGAGATCCCTGTCGTGAGACTAGCACGGACGAAGGACTCCTATTTAGCACAGGAATACCAAGGTACACTGGGAAGCATATCTCATATCTCAGAGGAAATATGCAATTAATGCCAGCCCAGAAGAGGGGGACTTAGAGAATACACATATGACCCGGAGGGATGCATATGGAGAACACTGGGGTGTCCAGCCGCAGGTGGAATATTTCAACCCCAGGGGTGGCAAGGTGGCTTGCCAAGGGAAAGACACACGCTCAGAGAGGCTTACAGTGGAAATACACATGTGGGGGTCGCTCAAGGAGGGACCATGCACACGGAAGGCACCTAGCCAACGCGCAGGCAATAGACACTGGCGTCGACGTCAGCAGTGCTGGAGGAACTCAGGGCTTACGGGGAAGCTCACCTGAGGAATATCGCACGTATCCAGTCCGTGGAGTGGAATGGCGAGCAAGCGAAGACACCTGAGCGGGTCCGGTACTAGCTGGTTGAAGCGAGTACATGAGAGGACACAGGCTCCACTCGGAGATTGTAGAATCTGGCGAATGTGTTCGGTGTCGCCCAGCCTGCAGCTCTGCAGATGTCTGTTAGCGAGGCGCCATGCGCTAGAGCCCAAGAGGATGCCACACTCCGGGTGGAGTGGGCAGTCACACCAAGGGGGCACGGTCGACCTTGCTGCTGGTATGCCAAAGCAACGGCGTCTACTATCCAGTGAGACAACCTTTGCTTGGAGAGAGCCTTTCCCTTCAGCTTCCCACCATAACAGACAAAGAGCTGGTCTGAGGTCCTGAAACACTGCGTTCTGTCTGCATAGGTGCGGAGAGCACGTACTGGACAGAGCAGTGCCAAGGCTGGGTCTGCCTCCTCCAGGGGCAGCGCTTGCAGGTTCACCACCTGGTCCCGGAAGGGAGTAGTGGGAACCTTGGGCACATATCCAGGCCGGGGTCTCAGGACCACGTGAGAGTAAGCCGGCCCGAATTCCAAGCACGCTTCGTCAACGGAGAATGCGTGCAGGTCCCCTACCCTCTTGATGGAGGCCAATGCAGTCAGGAGCGCTGTCTTCATAGACAGGAACTTAAGCTCCACTGACTGCAAAGGCTCAAAGGGAGCACTCTGCAGGGCAGTTAGAACCACTGCGAGGTCCCAAGAGGGAACGAGAGGAGGGCGAGGAGGATACAGTCTCCTCGCTCCTCTCAGGAACCTGACGATCAGGTCGTGCTTCCCCACAGACTTACCTTCTACCGTATCATGGTGTGCGGCAATAGCGGCAACATATACCTTGAGGGTGGAGGGAGACAGCCTTCGCTCCAACCCAGCTTGAAGGAAGGAAAGCACAACACTGATCGAGCATCTCCGGGGGTCTTCTCGGCGAGAAGAGCACCAGTTAACGAAGAGGTTCCACTTCAACGCATAGGCGTGTCGGGTAGACGACGCTCTAGCGGAAGTGATGGTAGCCACCACCGCTGGTGGTAGGGTACTCAAACCTGCCTCGTCCCGTCCAGGAGCCACACGTGGAGGTTCCATAGATCGGGACGAGGGTGCCATAGGGTGCCCCGTCCCTGAGAAAGGAGGTCCTTCCTCAGAGGGATTGGCCAGGGGGGTACTGTCGCGAGGAGTACGAGTTCGAAGAACCAGGTCCGGGTGGGCCAGTGCGGCGCGACCAGAATGACCTGCTCCTCGTCCTCCCTGACCTTGCACAAGGTCTGCGCAAGAAGGCTCACTGGGGGGAACGCATATTTGCGACCCCGCGGCCAGCTGTGCGCCAGTGCATCCGTGCCAAGCGTGCCCTCGGTCAGGGAATAAAACAGAGCGCAATGGGTCGAGTCGTGAGAGGCAAACAGATCTATCTGTGCGTCCCCGAACTGGTCCCAAATCAGCTGAACCGACTGGGGATGGAGTCGCCATTCTCCAGGGAGGGGCTGAAGCCGTGACAGCTCGTCGGCTGCACAGTTCAGGGCTCCGGGAATATAAATGGCTCGAAGCGACCTCAGATGCTTCTGACTCCATATGAGGAGGTGGCGGGCGAGTTGCGACATACGGCGAGAGCGTAGACCACCTAGATGGTAGATGTACGCTACAGAGGCGGTATAGTCTGATCGGGCTAGTACGTGTTGACCCTAGAGCAGCGCAAGAAAGCGGTGCAGAGCAAGGCGTACTGCCAGCAACTCGAGGCAATTGACATGCCAAAGGCGCTGGGGTCCTGTCCAGGAGCCCGCGACAGCATGTCCATTGCACATGGCACCCCAGCCCGTGGTGGAGGCATCTGTTGAGACAACAACATACCTGGAAACTCGTTCTAAGGGCACACCGGCCCGTAGAAAACTGAGGTTCGACCACGGGGTGAAGGTCTGACGGCAGGTCGGAGTAGCTGGTACTCGGAGCGTGCCTTGTTGCCATGCCCACCTCGGGACTCGATCGCGAAGCCAGAGCTGAAGTGGTCTCATATGAAGCAAACCGAGCGGCGTTGCTGCGGCTGGAATGCCATATGCCCCAGGAGCCTCTGAAAGTATTTCAGTGGAACCACACTCTTACCCTCGAATTGTCTTAGGCAAGTCAGCAGTGACTGCACGCGTTAGCTCGTAAGCCGCGCGCACATGGCGACCGAGTCCACACTGAGAAAAGAAACCTCTGCACGAAGCAAAGTTTGCTCTTCTCCCAGTTGACCCGAAGGCCCAAACAGGCTAGGTGCCGGAGCACAAGGTCCCTGTGTTCGCAAACCTGGACTCGAGAGTGAGCTAGGTACAGCCAGTCATCGAGATAGTTCAGGATGCGAACCCCGTGTTGCCGTAGCGGCACAAGGGCTACCTCGACGACCTTCGTAGAGATGCGAGGAGACAGGGCTAACCCGAATGGGAGAACCGCGTACTAGTATGCCCGCTCCTGGAAAGTAACCGTAAAAATGGTCTTTGCCGAGGAGAAAAAGGAGACATAAAAGTAGGCGTCCTTCAGGTCGATCGCTGCAACCTAATCCTGTGGCCGCACACATTCGAAAATGCGTTTGGCCATGCGCAGCTTGAACGGAAACGTGTGAAAGAAACGGCTCAAGACGCGCAGGTCCAGGAAAGGTAATAACCCACCGCTCTTCTTGGGTACAATGAAGTAAGGGCTGAGAAGCCAGACTTCATTTCGGCTGGAGGGGTGGTCTCAATCGTGCCCTCGCCAGTAGGGTAACGACCTCCACACACACGACAGGGGCATAACCACCCTACATGGTAGCGGACTCCCCGGAAGCGGGGAGGAGACCATGCGAACTGAATCGCATAGCCGAGCCTGATGGTTCCAGAGAGCCAACGGGACAGACTGGAAGTTTCAAAACTGAACCAGCGGGGCATGTGAACCACAGACGTACCCACGATGGGGCAGCGAGGCGGAATGACCGGCCCAGACGTGGACGGCATAGCGGCCCGGAGTGGGGGCACGGTCATAATCCGCATCCTGACAGAGGAGGCCAGGGAAGGACCAGCGTTCCACGGGGGCCTGGTCTGTCAGGGGTCTGGCGACAGAGGGGGACGAGAGCGGCGAGGCTCGTAAGCGGCGCACACTGCCATCCGCGCCCTCTGGGGCTCAGAGATGGGAAGTCAGTTCTTAGAAAAAGGATTCTCCCCCGGCCCTCCACCGGGGGAAGGAGTGGCCCTGCAACCACATCCCGGAAGAACTGCAATCCATCTGTGAGCCGCCCGTAACGAGAGCGCCGCGTGGCCTGGCGTTCAGCAGGCTGCAGGGCTGGTACGGGCTGAGGCGCCTTCCTGCGACCACCTCCACGGCGCGGTAAGGGTGAAGCTGCGGCGGAGTCACAGGAGGGCGCATTCGACGGCGAGCGGACTGAGCGTCTGAGCCGGCGGCCGGGTGGCAGCAGCTGGCCGCGGGGTCAGCCACAGTCCGCTTCTGGGCGGCCGAGAACTGTTGGGCAGAGCTCTCGACCGCGCCGCCGAAAAGGCCAGCCTGGGACATGGGGGAGTTGAGGAAACGGGTTCACTCAGCCTCGCGCACATCAACCAGGTTAAGCCAGAAATGTCTGACCACAACTGTGGACATCACCTGACTCAGGGAGCATGCGGTCACCTTCGTCGCTCGTAGAGCAAGGTCGGTGGCGGCACACAGCTCTAGTATGAGCCCTGAATCAGCTCTACCCTCGTGCACGATACATGCAGTGAGTCGGCAGCCAGCCCCGCAGCTCTATAGGTGTTTGCCACCGGAGTAGACAAAACCTACAGGCGTTGGGGGGGTGCTTAGGACCGCCACGCCAGGTGGAGGCGCTGTGGGGTCACAGACGTGTCGCCACAGAACACTCCACAGGGGGAACCCAGTGCACCCTGGGCCGCGGTCTCACGAGGGCAGAGAAGGTGGAAGAGGCCGCTGAGCGGTCATGAAAGTCAAAAGAGACTCCCACGAGCTCATGACCTCTTCATGCACGTCCGGGTAGAAAGGAATTGGGGTCGCCACCCCCAAAACCAATTACCATCCACGAGTACTCGGAACATGGCAGATGTCCACACAAGCCCGATACTCACGGCAGCCCGGGAAAGCATAGCTGTCAACTCTGGATCAGATTCGAGAGGCTGACGCACCCGGAGGTGGCAGCACAGACGAACCGTCATCTCCAGAGGACTCCAGCTCACCTTGTGATGCGGCGATAGACATGATTTCATCTGCTGGGGGCGCCGGATGAGCTGCTGGAGCCGCCGGCGTCCTACTGGACACGGGCAGTCAGCGAACTCATCCAGACACCGCACGGGTTGCAATGTGTAAGAGGGGGGTGTGGACCGAGGATAAATCGTCGGGTTTTGTTCCACACCATCAGCCTCAGGTCACCCTGGCCACCAGCCAAAGTATTCCCTCACGTGGAGAAAATAGATTGGGGTGTGGATGAGGGGACTCTCGCTCTGTTGAGCTCATTGAGTCTTGACCATAACACTGCGATGGTCACGATCGTAGAACGTGACGCACCCGCGATCGCTGTCTGAGCGCAGCCCAAACACAACAAACAGCGATCGCGCCCATCAGCTGAATCTATCAGACTATCGCACTCAGAAATACACGGGCAGAGCGTCTTTAAAAAGACGAGCCGCGTGCAATACACGGGCAGAGCGTCTTTAAAAAGACGTGCCGCGTGCAAGCTCTTTTTGTGAATGAAAGCTCTTTTTATGAATGAAAAGCTCGCAGCAGTGCTGAAGCGCCCAGGGAGAAACACACGCGCTGTCGCAGAACACTGCACAGATCAGCAGGCAGGAAAGTGAAACTCGCTGGAATACGCCGTCACACCAACACCGACTGGAAGCTGCTAGTCTAGAAGATTCTCGAAGATAATCAGAGAATAGACTACGGAGTGAAGAGGGTCTCTTGGCTCCGAAGCAAAAACATAAACTGCATATTGCCGGCGTCCTCCTTTTATACCCACGAGGTGGGGCGGAGATGCGCCATGCAAATTCCGCAGACCCATGGCATTTCCCTTGCCATTGGCTCGTTTTGTAATACTCGAAGTTGATAGGCTTCTAAGCGAAACCCCAATCGTCGTCATCCGACGGAACTCGGAGTGACAACGATGGGGAACTATGGTTATAGTCGAAACCTGACATGATTTCAAGTATAACAAATTAATACCTAAATAGGAACATTGTGGTATACTTAAAGTGCAAAAATAATATATAAACAGTAAACTGTAATGTTCACTTAAAGAAAACATTGTGTTGAGGAAAGTTACTTTGAAACATTACGTAACATTACTTAATACGTAACTTCCTTAAAAAGTAACTAATTGCATTACTTAGTTACTTTTTTATAAAAAAGTTATGCGTTACGTTACTTTTGCACTACTTTTTTCACCTGGGCTGGGCTTGTTTTTTTTATAACAAAAAGTAATATTTTTGGTAAAATGTAGAGGGCACCGCTCACGCAAACCTTTCAGCTGTGCTGCCATTCTGGATAATCGAAGAACATTGCTTATGGTTTAACTAAATCATCGAAGGTCAGAAGCTAGTACATTGGTCAATAAAGTGAGATTAAATGCATTAAAATGTTTTATTCAACATATTTAGTTATTGGAGGTTTGCATAGTATTCGGATTCTGCATTTCACTGATTTTATTCATTTTGAGGAATATTGAATCTTTTCAAGTTACTTGTAATTAGTTACCCCTCAACACTGCTTATAGTACACTTAAACGTATACTTTATATCAGGGGTTCTCAACCTTTTGCAAGCTGCAAGCAAACCTTATTTTGTTTGAAATTTAACTTGTCCAGTGGGACAACTAATTTTCTCTTCTACTTGTCCTACAAAAAAAATCCACTTGTCCCGGACAAGCGGACAAGCCTGTCGAGCCCTGCGTCCATCATAAAAATAAATGCGGATGGTTCGATTTTCTGCATTTTTGGCATCCGTAGCAAATATTTTGACAGTTTCGGATTCAGTCAGGGTGCAAGGACCTTGCGCAGCTTCTCGAGGAGAAATCAAACAAATGAGTGCCGTTTTCTAAAGTCTATGAGCGCAGCACACACAAATAAACTACTGTAAATTGACATACGGCAGTTAAA
The DNA here is from genome assembly GCA_031834385.1 of Semotilus atromaculatus. Taxonomy (NCBI): domain Eukaryota; kingdom Metazoa; phylum Chordata; class Actinopteri; order Cypriniformes; family Leuciscidae; genus Semotilus; species Semotilus atromaculatus. The sequence continues at coordinate 6,744,225 of JAULUF010000002.1, read as the reverse complement.
TTTTGCAGTTAAATGAATACACGTCAGCAACATACATCACACGACCTGACGACCAAGAGAGCTGACAACTTGTCAGCTCTCTTGGTCGTCATGACAACCATCACTTCATTTACCATCACCTCACGATTGAAAATGTGACACTGATTTCATATGACAGTTCAACAAGCAAGTTAATAATATTAAGTCACTTACCTTTTAGACGAAATAATGACTGTTTTGGTATATTTTAGCAGCGAAAATAGATCCGATGAATCCAAACAAAGATCACAGCATAGCGCATCTCACAGCAACACTCAATCGTGTTTTGAATGATTCAGTGTTTTGAACGAATCGGTTGAGTCAAAGATTCAATGACCCATTCACAAACATCTGTCTCGTTCTTGATGAATCGGCCGTTTGAACGAATCGTTTGAATGAACGACTCAATGACTCGCTTAATAAAACCGCTTATCACCTGCATTTGCGCTCACTATCAGGGGCGTGGTACCGGGGGGAAAAAGGGGACAGAGTACCCAGGGCCCGAGGCAGCGGGGGGGGCCCTTAGAAGTCGACGAGCTGAAGTTAAAAGTCCGTCGAAGTTTAAAAGTCCAAACTCGCTAAAACACATTTTAATTTTTATTCAGGAGTAACGTATATACAAAGCTTTAACTTTTATGACAGTAGTTTAGTGATAAAAAAAAAAGCAAGGTGCGCCCCACCGGTTGAGAACCACTGCTTTATATAATACAAAGTGGGCCAATTTAGTTTCAAGTAGTATTGAAAAAGTACACTTTCAAGTTTACTATATTTGTATACTTACTACATTAAATATACTTAGCTACAAATATACTTGAACACTACTTAAAACGTATACTTTATACAATACAAAGTGGGCCAATTTAGTTCCAAGTAGTATTGAAAAAGTACACTTTCAAGTTTACTATATTTGTATACTTACTACATTAAATATACTTACAAATATACTTGAACACTACTTAAGTATCCTAATTCAATTTCGTAAGAGTAGTAGAATGACGCAGATCAAACAAATACTTTAACGAAAACAGAGAGAAAACACAGGCATATGCACAGAGAAATATCACACTAACTACTCACATGAAAGATGAGAACCGACAATGAACTGAATGAAACGTCTCTGGTTACTTGCATAACCTGTGTTCTCTGAATAGGGGACGAGACGCTGCGGAAAGCGCAGTGGGATATCCTCTGGATGTGCCGATTGCCTGAAGCCCTATAGAATCACGCCAATTCATTGGCTGATGGCGCTCGCGCAAAGCTGGCTCCGCCCCGACGCTCTTACGTCGTAGCATGAGGAACGCGCGTGCGCCATCTTCTCCTCAGATTTCTCAGCCGAAAAGAAAAACTGTCGGCAGCGCGAGGAGCTTGGCAGCGAACGCATCGTCTCGTTCCCTATTCAGAGAACATAGGTTACGCAAGTAACCAGAGACGTTCTCTTTCATAGGTTCACTCAACGCTGCGGAAAGCGCAGTGGGAACGAAATACCAAACTCGCCAACCTTAAGCGCTGCCATAACTGGTACCAGACCAAATAATACTAACCATGATCGGTTCAAGCAGATAGAACCTGGGAACCTGGAGTCATGTCAAGATCTAAATTATAGAACCTCACAAAAGTGTGCGGAGAGGACCAACCTGCCGCCACACAAATGTCTTCCAAGAGGGCCCCTCTAAAAAGAGCTTGAGAGGAAGCCACACTTCTGGTTGAATGTGCTCTGATGCTAAGAGGTGAAGGCAAACCACGCACCTCGTAAGCCAGCGAAATAGCGTCCGTTACCCAGTGGGAAATCCTCTGCTTTGATGCGGCAAGCCCGCGGCGGCCAGCACCAAAACATACCAAGAGCTGGTTTGATTTCCTCCAACCGCCTGAGCGATCTACATACAACTTCAAAGAACGGACCGGGCAGAGCAAGTTAAGTTTCCTTTCTTCCTCATTGGTAAAAGGAGGCGGGTGGAAGGTGTTAAGGTTAACAACCTGAGAGCGGAACGCCGTGGAAAGAACCTTGGGTACATACCCCGACCTCGGCCTCAAGGTAACCTTAACCAGGCCAGGAGCGAAGTCCAAGCACGACTCACTAATAGAGAGAGCCTGCAAATCCCCCATCCGCTTTAGCAAATATAAAGCCAACAAAAGAGCAACCTTAAGAGTCAGAATCCTCTCAGGAGCTGACTCCAAGGGCTCGAAGGGAGCCTCTGTCAAACCCTCCAGGACGACTGACAGGTCCCACGAGGGAACTCTAGGGGGGCGAGTCGGTTTCAGGTGCCTAACCCCACGCATGAAGGCCGAAACTAACCTCAGTTTCCCCAAGGGAATCTCGTCTGATTCTCTATGGGCGGCAATAGCTGCGACATGTACTCTGAGAGTGGTAGCTGCCGCTCCGGAAGCAAACTTTTCCTGCAGGAATTCCAGCACTGAGCCTACTGGGCAGCTGACCGGGTTCCTATCATGTGCTAAGCACCATGCATTAAACACCCTCCACTTGGAGGAATACAGCCTCCTCGTAGAAGGGGCTCTAGCACTCGCGATGGTCTCCTGAACGTCGTTTGGGAGATCAAAGCTTAAAGCTAACGGCCTCTGATAGGCCAAACGTACAGCTTCCAAATGTCGGGGCGAGGATGCCATATCCTGCCCTGAAGCTGGGAAAGCAGGTCCTCTCTGACCGGGATTCCAACAGAGGGATCAGCTCCGAAAACCATGGCTGGGACGGCCAGAATGGGGCTACCAGAATGAGGCGGACTCCGCTCTCCCTCACTCTGGACAGAACCGCCTGGATCAGCTTGATGGGCGGGAAGGCATAGAGTTTCTGCATCGGCCATGGGTGGGCGAATGCATCTATCCCCAACGGAGCTGGAGGGCTCAGGGAGAACCAAAGCGGGCATTGGGACGACTCCTGAGATGCAAAGAGGTCCACTTCCGCTTTTCCGAACATCTCCCAGATCAGGGAGGCGAAGGCCTTCAATAGGCGAAGGGCTGGCCCCGTGGGCCGAGCCCCTGAGAGCTTCATCCACCACAGAAAAGGTCTCATATGGAGTAGCCCTAAAGGTAGCACAGGGGAGGCCGCGGCCATTAGGCCCAGAAGTCTGCGGCAGGTGCTCACGGAAACATGATGACCTAGCGCAAAGCGGGTCAGACATGTCACCAGACTTGAAATCCGTGTAGGAGCCAAACGGGCCTGCTTAAGAACGGAGTCCATGCATACCCCCAAGAAAACCGTGCTCTGAGCTGGAGTAAGAATGCTCTTCTCCGTATTCAACCTCAACCCGAGAGACTGAATATGACGGAGGACAATGTCCCTGTGGTGAGTCACCACCTCTCTGGAGTGGGCTAAAAGGAGCCAATCGTCCAGGTAGTTGAGTATATGGATGCCGTGGAGCCGCAGTGGGGCCAGAGCAGTATCCATACACTTGGCGCTAGAGTGAGACCAAAGGGGAGGACCCTGTACTGGTACGCTTTTTCTCCAAAGGCGAACCTGAGAAACTTCCTGTGTCGTCGTACGACCTGGATGTGGAAATAAGCATCCTTGAGGTCTACTGTCACGAACCAGTCTCCCAGCCGGATATGAGATATGATAGCTTTCAGCGTCAACATCTTGAATTTCCCCTTGTAAAGAGAGAAATTCAACCGGCGAAGATCTAGTATCGTCCGCAGGCCGCCTCCCTTCTTCGGGACCAGGAAGTAACGGCTGTAGAAGCCCTGTTCGACTTCCCCCGAAGGAACCTCTTCTATCGCCCCCTTCAGCAGAAGGGATGAAATCTCCTGCTGTAGTACAGAAGCCTGAGCGGCGCTGTCAACTACAGTAGGAAAGACCCCGTTGAAACAGGGGGGATTGCGACAAAACTGAAGCGTGTAGCCGAGCCGAACTGTGCAAAGGATCCAAGGCGATACACCTGGTAAACGCTCCCATTCCTGAAAGAAATGTGATAGAGGGAGAGGAGTGTTGCAGCGCAAGGGACATACATGAGGTAGGGTGTCGTGCTGATTTCCATGGGGCGGCGTGGTTGACCGTGGAGAAGAGCGCTTGGCGTCCTGACACGTACTGGGGGGTACCACCACCTGGATAGGAGTAACTGGGTCCGCCTGCTCCAGAGAAAAACGAACTGTGCCTCCGAGAAAGCGATTGGCGGGTGTAACGTGCACCGGGAGCGAGGGGAGAAAGCAAGACTTCCTCCTGCGCCGGACTGGGTGAAGAGAGTGAAACAGGACCTGCACTTCGAAACACACTGGGTGGCGAAGGTGACAGGGTTGGAGGAGGAGAGCCGGTTGGAGGAGGGCAGAAACGCTTGCGCGGTCTGTCCCAACCTCGTAGATCCGGTGAGGCTCTCCTCCTTCTGACCTGCGGGTCAGGAACGGCTCGAGGAGGCTGGAGGCGCTTGTGAGGGCGCTGGCGGGGAAACGGATGACCTCGGGCTCTCCAGACCATAGTTGGTGGGGGATGAACCGGGTCACTCCTTCTAGTAGGGAACTCAGCCCTATGAGCAGAACGTTCTCGGATTTGAGAAGGGGGAGGGTTGGAGTCTCTTGGCTCTCTAACCCTCCTAGGCATAAACTGCCTGACTGAGACTTAGCGGCACGGAACTTCTCAACCACCGTGTTGACGGGCTCAGAAAAACCGAACGAAGGGCAAGAAGTGACCGCTTCGTGATGAAGGCAGATAAATCTGAGGAGAAGATGGCGCGCGCGTTCATCATGCTACGACATAAGAGCGTCGGGGCGGAGCCAGCTTTGCGCGAGCGCCATCAGCCAATGAATTGCCGTGATTCTATAGGGCTTCAGGCAATCGGCACATCCAGAGGATATCCCACTGCGCTTTCCGCAGCGTTGAGTGAACCTATGAAAGAGAACAAGGAGTATAAATACACAGGAAATGTTATTGACAGCTTAATGTAATCAGAAAGCAAGGAGACTAACTAGGATGCAATCAATTCTAAACTGAACTAAAGCACAAGAAGCAAACACACAGAAATTAAAATACAACTAAATAAAACATGAGATAAAAAATTAGATAGGAGGAAAAATAATATTTTTTGTGTTCTCTCACAAAACATTTGTAATGATTCTACATGCCTGTCTCACTCAGAATACCGGTCCTGGATGAAAAAAGTGTCCCTTTCATAACATGTCATCTCTACTGCACAGTGTCGACAACATAATAATATAATATTTTACAAATGTATGTAATCCAATTATTTTATCATTTACAGGCAAGATGACTCAATTTTCTAAGAACACAGTTTCTGTCTCTCTCTGGATAACAGTCGTAATCCTTTGTGGTTCTCTCTGTGATGGTGGCAAAATCTTGGTGGTGCCTGTGGAGGGAAGTCACTGGGTGAACATGGACATCCTCATCAAGGCTTTACATGGTCAAGGGCACAGCATTGATGTAATACGCACGTATAATAGCTGGTTCGTAAAGGAGAATTCAACTTATTACAACTCTATAACCATACCTAACACCAAAGGAATGGATGAAGAATTTGTAGACGATATGCTCTTCAAAATGATCGACTATGAAAGAGGAAAGAACCAGCTGAGTGCTATAGAACTGTATTCATATGTATTCAAAGCTATTCATAAAACTCATGAAATGATATGTCAGCTTATAACAAACATTTTTGAAAGTGCTGAGATTCTGAAGACACTGAAGGAAAAGCAGTATGATCTGATGCTTACTGATCCGTCGTGGGGTGCAGGGATTCTCCTGGCTCATGAACTCAAGTTACCCATGGTATATAATGTGAGATGGACCACTACTGGTGAGGGACACTTTGACATCGCTCCCTCACCAATGTCTTACATCCCTATTACAGGATCTGGAAACACTGACAAGATGAACTTCTTTCAACGAGTAAAAAACGCTTTCTTCTATTTGCTAATGGACATTCAGAACAGCCGTTTTAATTTGCCACTGTACCAAACATTTTGTGATAAATATATCCATCCACCTGTAAGTTTTTATGAACTTCTCCAGGGGGCTGATATATGGCTTATGAGGGTTGATTTTGTTTTTGAATTTCCACGTCCAACAATGCCAAATATTATCTACATTGGAGGCTTTCAATGCAAACCAGCGAAGGCCCTTCCACATGATCTGGAAGTCTTCATGCAAAGTTCTGGAGAGCATGGAGTCATCATCATGTCTTTAGGGTCGTTTATCAGTGCTCTACCAGATGATTTAACAGCGGAAATAGCTACTGCTTTTGCTCTGCTCCCCCAAAAGGTGATTTGGAGATACACTGGAAAAAGACCATCTACTTTGGGGAACAACACATTAATGGTTGACTGGATTCCACAGAACGATCTTCTAGGGCATCCAAAGACAAAAATTTTTGTTGCACATGGCGGAACCAATGGGGTTCAAGAAGCTTTGTACCATGGTATACCAGTGATTGGAATTCCATTCTTTTTTGACCAGTACGACAATCTTCTTCGTTTGCAAGACAAGGGAGGAGCCAAGATACTCTCCATCTCTACTTTAAATGAAAACACACTGCATGCAGCCATACAGGAAGTAATCAATGAACCATCTTACAGACTGAGTATGCAAAGACTCTCTCATCTGCACAAAGACAAGCCAGTTAAACCTTTGGACAGCGCCCTCTTCTGGATTGAGTTTGTAATGAGACACAAAGGTGCTGCTCACCTCCGTACAGAGTCCTACAAACTGCCTTGGTACTCCTATTACTCAGTAGATGTTGCAGTTACATTGTTTGCAGTTGTTCTGATATTCACTCTATCTATATTTTTAACTGTTCGATATCTGTGTGTCAAGTGCTGCAGCAGAAAAAGAAAAACTGAGTAACATTTGCATTTGACGCTGATCACTTACAACTAATATACAATTATTTGTCTGTTTTGACTGTTTAATGTAACTGCAAAACGTGTTAGTGGGTACGTGAGGTGACGGAGGGGGTACGTACAGTGACCCAGTAGTGCACAACACATGAAATTTAACTTAACTCGGAGCTCAAACTCGGGGGGTTAACTCGGAGCTCAAGCCGAGCCTAGGGTTCGAGCCTCCTCCAAGGACAGCAAGCCAAGTTAGTTTACTATTAACCTTTAAGGCTGAATGGGCAGGCGAACTAGTGGACATAACCTTGTGTAAATTTGACAGTTTAAAGAGAACTTAGTTTAATACTCATGGGACGCGCCATGTGACACCCAGCTTTCTGTGCGTGTGCTTCAGATGTGTGCACTCAGAAAACCATATATCAGAAGTTTAGACTGAAATTGCTTTAAAATGTATGCAGATAATACACTTTCATGATGATGAAGAACTGCAATGTCAAGTGGGCGTGACAGCAATAGAGATGATAATAAAAACCAAAACAAATTTTTTCATTTTTGGCTGCATATTCGAGGCACGAACTGTAGGCTTCACCCTCTTCTGGATAATGGTGGCAGGAGCAGCAGTTCATTTGCATTTAAAGATACATGCACAAAAACACAATTTTTTCTTACCACTCAAAAATTGGCATTTACAACAAGGTATAATAAATGATCTGTTGGGTATTTTGAGCTAAAACTTCACAGACACATTCTGGGGACAACTGAACCTTCTATTACATCTTGTAAAAGGGGCATAATATGTCCCTTTTAAGTTGTTTCTGCTGTTATAATGAGGGGGGTAGTGGGCATTCGACATCATCCAGATGTGACAATCACCAGAGGTAGGCAGAAGAAGACTACAGGAGTGCAAAAAAAAAAAATCTGCACAAGTTTTATTTTTCATTGTTCTATTTATTTTGTATTTTATAACACATGAGATAATTTTCATGTAACCAAATCAGTTTTGTTTTTTATTAGCCCTGCTAAAAAAATATGACCTATGCAAGAATACATTCTGTTTACTGTGTTGTGCTTAATACTCTAAAGGAGGCTGAACTGTACCAACTACCTAAGGGGAGACTAAATGCCGCTAGTTGGACTCAAACTGTAATTTGTACTACTCTCTGTTTAAAATAAATGAAAAGAAACCTATCATTGGGGATTTGTTGCTTTTTCCTGTTGTACCAACCTCACATCGAACCGTGAGCATGAAACCGAGGTACGTATCAAACTGTGACTTCTGGTTTTTACCTTACCAATGTTTTTTATGGACCCTTAAACTTTGCACACCATGCCCTCCCCCACTAATATTGGCACCCTTGGTAAATATGAGCAAAGGCTGCTGTGAAAATAAGTCTAAATTGTATATCCTTTTGAACAAAATTCTAACCTTTCATTGAAGGAAAACAATTGAAAGTCGGGGAAACTCACATTATGAAATAAATGTTTTTAGGCACCCCTATAAATTCTTAAGAGTAAAATATCTTTGAAGTATATTCCCATTAATATTTATGTTTTTTTTTGCAGACCAAAGTGACTAGGAGCATGAACCTGTCCAGCCATGACTTCCTGTTCTACAGGAGAATAAATTCACAAAATGAGGAAACAAAGGGAAAATTCCCTTAATCATTCACCACATTGTGTAAAAAACAAAGAATATAGTTCTGATGTGCAGCAAAAGATTGTTGAGCATCACAAAATAGAAAGTGGCTGTAAGAAAATCCCTAAAGCATTAAAAATCTCCATTTCTACTATCAGGACAATAATTAAGAAGTTCCAATCAACTTAAGATGTTACGAATCTGCCTGCTCGGTGAGGAGGATAGTTTGAGTGGCCAAAGACTCTCCAAGGATCACAGCTAGAGAATTGCAGAGATTAGTTGAGTCTTGGGGTCAGAAAGCCTAAACAATATCAACAACAAAAAAGATCAAAAAGTCCTCCACGCTCATCCAGAAACAAACTCCAGCATATTCAGTTTTCAGACACGACTGGAACTTTAACGGGGACCTGGTTCCATCCTCTGATGAAAAAAAATAAAATAAACATGCCCACGGTTAAATATACTGCTAGATCTTTAATGCTGTTGGCCTATTTTTTTATTTTGTATTTTTTTTTGCTGGAGGTCCTGGACATCTGGACAATACCAACAGACAAAAAATCAAAACCTGACAGAGTCTGCTAGAAATCTTATAATGGGCCGTGGTTAGATCTTCCATCAGGACAATGATCAAAACATCAAAATCAACACAAAAATTTGTCACTGAGCACAAAATGAAGCTTCTGCCATGGCTGTCCCAGTTCCCTGATCTGAACCCTATAGAAAATGATTGGGATGAACTGAAGAGAAGCACCATGGATCTGGGAATCTGAAAGATCTGGAGAGATTCTATATAGAGGAATGGTCTCTGATCTCTTGTCAGGTGTTCTCCAAACTCACCAGGCATTATAAAAGAAAACCCAGAGCTGTTATCTTGGGAAAAGGACATTGCAATAATTGGGTGCCAATAATTGTGGCCACCGTGAACTAGAGAAAGAAAATTAGCATCTGGACCAATCAGACACACACAAATTATTCATTATATTTAATTAATAATCCAGCAAACTCACTCTCCCAACAAAGGTCTATTGAACTTCTCCCAAAACTAGCATCACAAATGAAGCTAACACACTGGCAGAACTCGGTGTCCTGTTAATTGACACATAAAGACTAATAAGACATTTTACGACCCCAAAAAGGAATTTGCAGAGGGCTGTGACTCTCACTTAATTCTTGCTGGGAAGGATAAATAAACCCTTATATTCTATATATAACCACTTGAGAAATGTATAAACATGCATCTAATTTTCCCAACTCATGATTTTTGGTTTGGCCTATGTAAACTCTTTTGGGTTAATGTTTCAGACTGGCATACTATGGTTAACCCAAATCATATGTGTGGGATGTTTAGTCTATATAAACTCCAATCTTTGTTCCCCATTTGTTAATTTACATTACATTTTGCTAACTTTGTGACGCATGGGTATTATAAGAATCTTGAAGATTCTTTTTCTTAAACACCCAATGAAATTACATATTCAAATGCCGTGCTAGAACACAAAGGGTCGTAAAATCTCCCTCCAAAGGGACATCTTCTTATTGGCTCACAAACCTCCAGAGGATGTGACATCTTCACGCTTTAAATATCACTGATCACAAGATCAGCTCTCTTACTCTCTTAGTCCTTTTCTGGAATCCTGATGTGAAGATGATGCTGAACTAGAACTAGTCCCCCAAGGACACCCAAGCTTGTGCCTTGTGCCTTTGTGGCCTTGTTTTTCCATTCACAAAAGATCCTCTGACTCCAACTGGTTCTCTTTCATCAAGACAACATCAGCAAAGATCAACTGGAGCCTCAACAATGGGCGAGACATGCAGGTATCAAACTTAGTCTCATTATTTGATACATTAAGTATCCTTACCCCTTTTAAAAGGGTGTGTTAGAACTAAACTGATGGTTTCATCAAGGCTGTTGATCTGCTGAATTTCAAACAATGTAATAACTTCTTGCTTTCCTGTATTCTGTGTCAGCTCTCTTTCCATTGGTAAACTGTATGCATGTATGTGTATGTTAGAGTAGTTTAAGTGTTTAGTCTAGTTAATAAAATCTTGTTCATGTCAGAAGTAAAGTTGTACGTGTCTCAAGCTCATTATATACTGGAGTCCCTAATCATAGATTTTGTCTACTGAATAGTACTGTACAGTGAGAAAGACATTTCCCATACCCCGAAAATGTACATTTCTATTTATCAATTAATAACCAATATTGAGGGTTCACAGGATGAACTGAGTAATTGGTTGTAATGTAAATGTAACTACATCAAGTTAATCCGATTAACTGATCCAAATATTCATAATCAATAATAACGAGTTATGATTGTTAATATTTCTTAGAGCTAATTTGTTACATAATCATGTATTTCATAATGTGAGTTTCCCCCCTGTTTCAGTTGTTTTACTTCAATGAAAGGTTAGAATTTTGTGAATTTATTGAATGAAATATCAAAAGGATAAACAATCGTTGATCAGCCTTCGCAAGGCGTGATTGTTAGGATATTACAGTCTTTTTCTTGGTCCTCGATTATTCTCAGGCTGTCCACGTTTCTACGCTTTTCACCTCTCCTATGATTCAGGCTAAACTCGGCGCTCCTGCTAACCCGGTGGAATCGCAGTCGCATGCATGCTCTGCCGCCTGTGGCTCCCTCATCGCCCTGAGGGATTCCCATGGTGTGAAAGGGGTTAAAGCACATGGAGGAATCACTTTCACTCCCGGAAAACTGCAGCCATTGCCTCTCTCTTCCAAAGAAGTTTCTATGTCGTCGGTTTAAATTTGCTTCTATTTAAAGCACGGATGAGAAAAACTACTTGGATGTATGAGCTGGTGAAAGCGCGCACCTCTGTGAGCCTCTCGGAACATGCCTGCTCTCAGTTACTCATGGAAATTCTTCCCAGTATTTACACGCTTAATTATTCAGGTGAGGACGATGACGAAACCATCCCGATGAGGAAAGTTCACAGTTTGCACAAACCACCCTTTCACACACTCAATAAAGGTTCAGACCCCTTTGTGTGTTTCAAGAATAAAATTAAAAAAAAAAATAAAAAAACAGTTCTTCAGAGAAGTTTTCAGAAATCCCACATGTAGCCCCTAAGTTGTCCACTAGATGGTGGCATTGTATCACAAATGAATAATCAATAATCAACCAATTCAGCAGCCCTAAGCAATTCTCCAGAGTGTGTAGGGACTCTTGTGAGTCATGTAACAGCTTGGCAGTCTGTGTCGGCACCTGAATGGATGATTCAACCTATAATGAGGGGGTGCAGACTTCAGTTTGCCAGAAAACCCCCACGTTTCAGCTAAGTTATCTGTTCTCACACAGAAGAGAGCTCTACTTACATTCTGAAAGATGAAATTGCCTCCCTTCTCGAGAAGGGGGCAGTCCAAGTGGTACCCCGTCATCAATGCAATCAGGGATTTTACCTCTGTTATTCCCTTATTCTAGAGAAGGGCATTTTTCTGTGCCCTATTCTGGATCTCAGAGTGTTGAACAAACATTTGAGGAAATACAATCTGAAAATGTTAACTGTAAGGCCCGCCCAATCGGTCCAACGACAGTTTCCGATAAGCGTGCTCGCACCGGCTGTTAATTTTTCATCTTCCCAACTGGGTAGCTTACCTTGTGAAATTTTCTGATGACACCGCCCTACTGTCACTTCTTCAGGGGGCCCAATCGGGCCATCACAATTTGTGAATTGGTGTGATGATAACTTCCTGGACCTTAATGTGACTATTCAGAAATTCTGAAAATTCAGTTAATCATTGATTTTAGAAAGAACTGTTTTAACCCAGAAGCCAGCATCATTCCTGGCGAAAATGTGTAAATTGTAAAAACGTAAAAGTACTTAGGAACCATGTTTGACTTCAACCTCAAGTTCGACAAAAACACAGAGTCTTAAGCGGGGTCAACAAAGAATTAATTTGATGCGGAAGCTAAATTCTTTCAATGTGTCTCAGAGGATCTTATGTAACTTTTATTATTAATTTATTGAAAGCCTTGTAACATTTTCTTTTATCTGCTGGTTTTATGGATTGTCTGTGAGGGACAAGAATAGCCTCAGGAGCATTGTTAAAACCTGCTCCAAGATTATTGAAGTTCAACTGTGCTCCCTCTGGAAAAAACGGGTGCTCCAGAAGGCTAGACAGGTCATGAGTTATCCTATATGTTCTTGGTCAGGAATTCTGTCTGATGCCCTCAGGACGGCGCTACCTGATTCAGTCCCGTCCAGTCTGTGAGTGCCCAGCTCAAAACCTTTTCGTTTTCTGTCCCTGGTTGAACTTCGCATCGCTTCAGTTGATGAATCACGAGCCAGTTATGCTATCTAGATACAAATTTTTTGATCGAGGGAAATCTTGTTTTAAAACGTTTCTGTACAAATTATTTGACGTCATTAACGTGATGCTCCCTTGTGGCGTAAACTCACACGTAAACAGTAGGGCGCACATTAGGTGCAGATTGCACACAGAATCATTAAGAACCTATAGTTAACACTGTCCTGCAATTTATCTACAAAAATCACTTAGAAACTTATAGTTATAAATGTATTTTTATTCAATTTTAATTAATAATTAATTAAAGTAATTTAAACCCACAGCTTCACTATTGGTTTTTCTGATTCAGAACGAACAAATTGGCAGGGAATGTGAACCATAGCCATAAAAAAAAATAAAAAAAAAATCCTTTGTGATCCTTTAAGTGATTGATGAAAACAATTAAATAAATTCAAGGTGCACAAATTGGTGCACACCAAGGTGCCACTTAAATTTCAGATGCGCATAATCCTGCAAGGATTTAATCTCTCACCTCCTCTTCATCGCGTCTTTGATTAAGAAGAGGCTAAGAAGACGAGCATCGGTCTGCCAGGCCCCAATCTCCTCCTCCCTTCGCTCAGCCTCAAACCACAGGAGCTCAATTTCTCCAGGTAAGTTTCTCCACTGCCGCAGCAGTGATGTCTCCTCCACTCCCGCAGGAGCTCAATTTCTCTGGCTATTTTTTCTCCACTGCCACAGCAGTGATGTCTCCTCTGCTCCCGTAGGAGCTCTGTTTCTTTGGCTATTTTCTCCACTGCCGCAGCAGTAATGCCTCCTCTGCTTCCGCAGGAGCTCTGTTTCTCAGGCTTATTTTCTCCACTGCCGTAGCAGTGATGTCTTCTCTCCAGTACCTCACTATTCAGAATAAATATTCCTGTTAAAACCCCTACTTCTGTCCAGTGAGCATTGGTCTCCCAGCGGACGTTGCATGCATCTATGTTTCCTCTTTCTCTGTCCAGCGAGCATTGGTCTCCCTTCGGACGTAGCATGCATCTATGTTTCCTCTTTCCATTCCAGCAGGTATTGATTCCCAGCGGACACAGCAAGAAATCTCCCAGCCGGGCTTCCAAAATGTGTCACTCCGCCGTCGGGTGGTAGGGCCCAGCAGCCCGACGCCGTGAGCTGCTCCCGTCGAAAGCTACATGGGCCCTCTCGGTCGGCCGTCTTTGATTTCGCTGCTTCCCGCCCATCGGTCGGCAGAGCTCACCCGTCTGATGCTGTGAGCTACTCCAGACAAGACGCGGTGTGAGCCCTCCCGATCGGGCATTCCCATACCTCCTCATTCGTCAGCCAGTAGGGCCCATCTGCCTAGCGCAGTGAGCTGTTCCTGCCAGAGGCAACACGGGCCCTGGTCAGGCGGCATAAATCACACTGTTCCTTGTTCATCGGCGGGTAGGGCTCCCGACTGGTTGTTCCAAATTATGACTGCTCCCCGTTCGTGGGCCAGCAGGCCCTCCTGGTCAAGCAACCAGGCTTATTCTCAAAACGCCAGCCCGCCAAATCTCTGCATTTTGGGGGGGTCTTAAGTCCGGCGGCTGTCCTTTGCTCTTTTTGCCTTTTTGGGGGAGTACTCTGGGTTTGGGCAAAAAAATCCGAGCTCGGAGCCCTCCCCCCGGACAGCACGGCAAATAGGCATAATCTTTACTCTGTTTAATTGATGTAAGTGTGAACCCGTGAAATTATGTTTTATTAACAAAGTTCGGGAGGAGCACGTTCAGATAATTAAACCCAATTAAACACATGTGGAGCACATTCAGATAATCAAACCTAATTAGACACGAGTGGAGCACACTGGTAATCAACCCAATCAACGAGTTAAGCGGTGTGTACAGCAAACTTACCTCCGTTCGTTGACAGTTTAACAGCATCCCTCCACCACCCCATCTCCTCACTTCTAGTCCTAATACTCTTACAACAACGGGGGGAGTACTCTGGGTTCGGGCAAAAATTCCGAGCTCTGAGCCCTCCCCCCGGACAGCACGCCAAATACGCATAATCTTTACTCTGTTTAATTGATGTAAGTGTGAACTTGTGAAATACTGTTCACAGCGGCAACTAGATATGTGCCAGGCATCGTAAACCTCTGTAACTATTATTTATTTATTATTTATTTAGTATTATTATCTATTTATTATTGTATATATTTGAACATTTTTTCGCTGCTTAGTGTATGTATTGTGGCCTGTGTAATTGTTGCTTTGTTTTGGTGCCCATATGCAATATGATGTCAGTGACAGGGTTTCTGAATGCTTGACTAAGTGTTGTCTTCTTTGTCTTGTTGATACGACTGGTAGGCTAAAACTGAATTGCCCTAAGGTGATAAATAAAGTTATTGAATTGAATTGAATTGAATAGTTTTTATGCAGTCGATCACAAACTCGCCAGTCTGATCGATAACCAGAGGTTATGGCTAAAGCAGTTTAACAATGCCATCCATGCTTGCTATTTTTAAAAGGTACCCATTTAGCCCCCTACAAAGATGGCAACACCGCATGTCCCGCTCTTCTGTTTCAGCCAGCGGTAAGCCCCGAAAGCATGGAGGTAAGCAAGCCCATGCTGGCCACGACCCTGTGTGGCTCGCTTTTCTCTGGATTGGACACCATCACCGGTCCTGTTCTCGCAGGTGGACCATTCTCTCAGTTGGGTGTCAGCCTCTCAGCTACCAGAACCAACTCTGAACCGGAGATGCTGAGGATCCTCACCGCGTCTGTCGCGGACGACTGTTTTTTGCCGGGGCGCCAGCAGGCCCCTCGCCACAGACCTGCGCCGTTCTTCCCCGAAGTTCACCAGTAACTCACCAAGATGTGGCACGCTCCCTATTCCACACGCACAAGCTCCTCCATGTCCGCAGCGCTCTCCTCTGTGGACGGCGCGGCAGAGAAGGGCTATGAGTCGCTGCCGCCCCTCGAAGAGGCCGTGGCCACTCACCTCTGCCCGAGCACCACTGCTAGCTGGCAAGCTAGAGCCACTCATCCAAGCAAGCCGTGCCGGAACACCTCAGCTCTCGCTGGATGCGCTTTCGCTGCCTCCGGCCAAGCTGCTTCAGCCCTGCACACGATGGCCGTGCTGCAGGTGTACCAGACCAAACTCCTCCAGTCGATGGACGAAGCTGGCCTGGAGTCTGAGGCCTTCCGCGATCTCAGGAGCGTGCTACCAAAGCTACAGCACAGGCTATCGGGAGGAGCATGGCTAGCCTGGTCGTGCTCGAGTGCCACCTGTGGCTCAATCTCACCAAGATTAAGGAGTCAAACTCCGGTCTCTTCGGCCCAGCGGTGAAGGGCTTCTCAGAGAGGTTCACGGAAGCACAGAAGTCATCTCAGGCTATGAGACACTTTTGCCGAAGCGCTCAAGCTCCGTGTCGAGTAGGCCCAGAACCACGCCACCTTCTCCTCAGCCGAAGAAACCAGCGAAGCAGGTCCCTCAGCCCCACCCTGCGGCTGATTTCCACCGCCACTCACAGTGCACCCACTCACAGTGCACCAGGACCCAGCATTGTGTTGGACACTAGTCCTCCGAAGACCTCCTAGCAACAAGGGTGAAAAGAGAGGGCTCGTGTCTCACACTTGCCGGACCACCCTCAAAGAAACCCACAAATCTCACAGCTCCCTGTTCAGCTCAGGCAGCTGGAGAATTTTATATCGAAGCAAACGGGCCTGCTGCACTGCGCACGTCCCTACACACAAACGCAGTTTTCACGGTGACCCCAATAAAGCACATAAAGGGCATGTTTCAAGCACACAACACACAGGTTCCCGGTCCCCCTTTACTAGGTGGCCCCCTCCCAGTTGTCACTCTGACTTTGCCCAAGGCGAAAGCCTTTCCAGTCAGCACAACACTCAGTATGTGCACAAATCACAATATAAGGGTATCTGGTTCCCCTTTATTAGGCGACCCATCCCCGAATATGTGTCAAACCCTAGCCACAAAGGCTCTGGCCTGGCAAGCCATTCCCGATGTGTTGAGTTGGGTTATAAACACAAGAAAGCGAGGCTACTCGCTCCAGTTCGCTCGCAGACCACCAAAGTTTCAGGCGGTTCTCGAGACTTTGGTGAGAAGCAGCGTGTCACGTGCTTCGCTCCGAATTACAGAATCTGTTAGCAAAAGGGGTGATAGAATTGGTTCCCCCCGCACTGAAGCACTCAGGGTTTTACAGCCGTTATGTTCTAGTACCAAAGAAAGACAGCGGTATTAGACCCATACTAGACTAAAGGCATCTGAACAAAGCCCTCATGAGACGGCCATTCAGAATGTTAACTATCAGACAAATCCTCATGCAAATTCGCCCAGGGGATTGTTTTTTCACTGTGGATCTGAAAGACACGTACTTTCAACCATGAGGCAAAATGGGAGAAATGTCCTGCATATGGCAGGAGTGTCACAGGTGCAACAAATGGAACCACTTCCAAAAATACTGCAAATCTATGCAGATTCTTTCTAATTCGTACACGGAATTGAAAAAAGACTGTACATCAAATTGATGTTGCCAGAGCTTCAAACAGCAGTGAAGACTCATTATTTATAGACAGTTTCCTTAAAGCACCAGAAGGTGGCAGAAATTGACACAAAACAGTCAGAGAAAACCGCAATATCTTGCACAGTCCAAACCAACGGAAAGCCTCTCGAACTAAAGATAGACACATGAGTCTCATGCAACATCATGTCTATGCAGATATTTGCACAGGTAAAGCAAGAAGAGAATCTTCAGTTGTCAAGCCATGTGAATCTTGTTATATACGGTGGAGAAGCGATCCAGACTGTGGGTTCAACTGTGTTATCATGCAACCTGAATGACCAGAACTATTCTTTACATTTCTAATGTAGCAATATGAGTTAACATTTAATGAGCTGGCGTTCTTTTGGCCAATCCCCGTGTGAGGCTCCGTCCTATAAATATAGCGAGTAACCCTTCTAAGTCAAGCTCTTGCTAACCTCTTGCTCGTCGGTGACGGAAGTTGTGTTGTGCTTCTGGGTCGCTCTCTTCGCTGGGCTAACAGGTTGGGTAGCGGCTTCGTTGTCTCTACGCGAATGTCATTGTTATCTGCCGTTATGGTTATTGTGTGTTGCGTGGTTACTTGCGATCGTAGATCTCCGGTACGAGGGCCAGTCTTCGATCGCGTCATTCAGCGCATTCAACCATTCATCCCTCGGGTATGCATGAAGGATGCTTGACCGGTATGTATGCCAAATAGCGTGGGATTAACTTATTATTTTATTAATTGGGGCTGATGTTTTTTTTATTCAAATTTTTGATAGTTTTTTTAATTCAGCTGGAGATCATTGCCAGCCACACTGTATTGCTTTGCTAGCTGCTGTTTTGCTTATACGGCTGTGTCGCCTAATTTACCCGGTTGTTTGGCCTGTACCGTTGGTTTTCCTGAACTGCTGTTTGGTGCATGCATTGATCATTGTATCAGCAACTGGAGCAGATTGGTGAGCGCTTGCCTTGCCATTACGGCCACACGGCCAACAGTATGAGCCTCTTGTTTCATGTGGGCCAGTGTTTTTATGATGTTTGAATATAGCTCAAGGGGTTGGGGCTTTATGTTATAATTTTGCTGATTAAGTTTTTTTTATTTATTTATTTTTTTTTATTTCAATTTAGACTGAAGTTGTATGTATTCCTTGTTTGATTTCTTTTTCTTTTTTTTATACTAAAATTATATCGAGAAGTGTTTTTTTTTTCTATCCAATTGTTATATTGATTTTTGTCATTGATAAGTGTTTTTCTCTGTTCTTTTGTTTTCATACTGCTTTTTTTTATTTTTTTTAGAACCATTGCTGGTTCTGGTCGTTTATATTGTGATAAATTTATGGTAGTTCTTTTCACTTAAAGGAGCCGTATGTAAGATTGTGGCCAAAACTGGTACTGCAATCACTTTTTAAATTACTGACTCAAGGTTGCCAGATATGCTGCAGGATCAGATTCCGAAACGTTTGTATCTGCAGCTGTGGGAACTAGAGCAGAGCTGGCAACCCGAATGCCGCAACACTGCTGACTTCATGATTGGTAGATCAGTGGAGGGTGGAGCATCAGACCAAAACACAACATGACAACATCAACATCAGTTGAGGGCTGCAACTTCACTTTTTAAATTACAACAACCTGGCCGGACTACTGTTGTCAGTGATATAAGTATTTGAAATGTACATGATTTCTTAATGTCTAGTGACATATCAGGGAAAATGTATGATTAATTGAAATACATTTCTTACATACAGCTCCTTTAAAGAAAAGAGAAAAGAGATTTTTTTGTGAACCTTTTGTTAATTGAGTGTGTGTCTCGTTCTTTTTCGTTACAGTGGCTGAGAGCTGGTGGTGGTGTTGGTGTCTGGGTGGTAGTGTCCCCTTCTGGAGTGCTGTGTTGACTTCCCTGTTTTCCTTTGTGTTCACTGTGCTGTGTTTGTGTGTTTACTGGGCGGACTTTCCCTGGGATTTCTTACTGCCTTTGACTCCTTTCTCCTCCATCGGTAAGCCTCAGCCATTACAAATTATTTATTTTGTGTTTTTTTGGTTTTCTTTTTCATTGTGTTCTCTTCCCCAATAAATTACTTTTTTAAATAGTTTTAAATGATTAAAATAACAGTGTTGAGGTGTTTTTTCCTCAAAATTGAACATTTGTCTTTGAGAGATATTTGAGATGTACATGTACCTGTCTGTCTTATTAATTGTATTAATATCATAGCAATTAGGTAGTAAAAACAAATCATTCTCTGGGTGAAATTCCCAGGGTGGCGTAGTCAGTGTTTTGTCTGTTCTTATTTTGAACGCCACACTAAGTTGTAGAAAAAAAATTTTCAGCCATTGCTTGGGCTTTATAACTGTCTTCGGATGGGCCTCATTTCTCTCAATAACGCAGTGCACCAGGTCAGTCTAAAAGAGAACTCAAGTTTTGCCCAGCAGATTAACACAGAATATGCAGATCTTTTCCTAGATGAAGTAGGAAGGCTTCCTGTAACATACTGCATGAAACTTGACAAAGAAGCTCAACCTGTGTCGTCCGTCCAGCACGAAGAATCCCTGCAGCAATGCAACACAAGGTAAAAGCAGAGTTGGAAAGAATGGTCGTTATATTAAGTATATTACGATGGCTAAGTATCTAAGTATATTACTTTTGCACTTTATGTAGACTATGTTAGCTATTATATTGCTGTACTTTAAATATACCTTTAACTGTACTTTAACTCTGTAAAGTTGTAGCCCAGTGGCCTCTGGTTACCTAAAGGCGCCCCTGACTGTGCCATATAGAACTTGTTGCAAGTAAACTTTGTACTTTGAACTTGTATTGCTGTGGGCTGCTCACTGTATTTGGTAAGGTGCAATGCTAAAGCAGAAATTTGCGTAACATGCCAAGATAAAGATATCCACACTGAACAAAGCAGAAGCATATGCCAGTCAATATAACCGTAAGTAATCTACAGTTTATTAATTAAAACAACAGGGTTTTTTAATGAAAGGATACTTTTTTCAGAATAAATGTGGTATTTGCATTATTTCAGAGATCAGATTTTAAAGATTTTAAAGAAGTATTTGAAAAAGATAGTACAAATATGAATATGTTGACAAAGAGGACCATTAACGTTTGTTCATGGAATGATGAATGGAACATATGTTACTTTATTTAACATTTATGCCTGTTAACTCTTACGAGGAGATTTCAGATTGCGGCTTCTGAAACACAGGGTATATTGATTTGTGGAGGTGATTTAAATGTACATCTACAGCCTGAATTTGACTCCTCAAACAAGAAAACAACTTTTCCTAAATCCTTCCATTCGAAAATGTATACATTGTTGACTGATATTGGCTCAATTGATGTATGAAGGGACCTATATTCAAATGCTAAGGATTATACAAAATTTTCTCCCCAACGTCCTATCTACACTAGGATAGATTTCCTCATGTTTAATCGAGATAAAACCAGGGTAAAATGTTGTGACATTGGAACAATAGATATTAGAAATCATGCTCCAATCTACCTAACAGTAAGATTAGATAATAAACCTAAGGAAACCTTGTGGAAATTTAACTTGAACCTTCTTAATGACTCCTCTATCAAAAAAATTATAATAATCCTCCACCTCCTGGTGGAGGGCGATGGCTCCTCCGGTCGAGGGCAGCCGGCAGCAGGTCGCCCATTCCATGTTCCGCCCCCATCATGGCTGACGGCAACAGACTCCTCCACTTCCTCTCGGACGGCAGCCACCCCTCCTCGACCCAGGAGCATGGCAGCGAGCTCTCAGTCCCACCTGTTCCTCAATTGCTCCAGTACCACCACCTCGGGCAGCCATCTGTGGTCTCCGCTCCTTTGCTACCTGACCTCCTCATCACCGAGATCCCCCTCAGCAGCAACGGCTCTCCGACAGCGTGTCCCTCTTTCCTCCCGGGTTTCCAGTGTAGCAAGGCTAGATGTTGTGGGAAGAAGGAGGCAGAAACCGGCGAACATTTTAAAGATTTTGAATAAAATAAATAAACAAATACAAAACGAAAATAAAGATGGCAGCCCTTCAGGGACAACTGCCGCCACACCTAATAAAACAAAACATCAAATAAAATAGTCCAGGCCTGGCCTCTCTCGATCATCACTGCCGTCGCTCCTCCTTTTATGCTTCCGCTCCTCCATGAGAGATATGAGACCGGTGCCTCACGCAGGTGGCGCTATATATATATATTGTGGCAATTAGGACGTCGCTCCTCCTTTTATGTTTCCGCTCCTCCATGAGAGATATGAGACCGGTGCCTCACGCAGGTGGTGCTATATATATATTCTGGCAATTAGGATGGTGGCGTGATTGCTGATAAGTTATCAACAATCATGCCACTGTCCTAATTGCCACAATATGTATATATATTTACAGAGCTGCCAACTCTCAGGCATTGATCGTAATACTCACGCAATTTTCTTACACAGAGAAAATCGTGAAGGACACTGACAACGACAGACTAGACAGAGAAGGTTACTTTTGATATGGAACAAATTCTCAGCTCTCAGATTTTATTTTTATATAGTCAAATTTATTACGAAATTCAAACAATAAATATCGTTCTGGAGCTTTTAAATGTGACAGATCGCTGTAGCGCCTCAGTTCAAATGGCACGTGAACCGATCATATCTCTTTACTAGCCTAGTTAATAGTAAATAGACACAAATGATCAGGTGTGTGTGTTGAAAGTATATGCCTCAATCGACCAATCAGTGTTTTTCAACTGCGGAAAGAGGTCAATAAAATAGCTGGAGTAGACTACAATGTCTCACAACGTTACATTTACCTCAGGAAAGCCATTTAAAGGCCATATAGCACATAAGTAACTTGGCTAGAAATATTTTTTATTTTATAATATATTTAGTATTAGTATAAATGAGTATTTTGCACTATAAATATGTGCACTATATTACATATTTATTATATTTTTATATTATATTATACTTATATCATTAAAATATTATAAAGTTGTTGTAATAAAAACCGCATTAGGCCTGTATTTAATTTTAGTTATTTTTAACCTTTAATAATACCAGCTGACAGGGCTCTCTATAGTAATGTTAACATCTCTATAGAAAAATTAACATCTACTGTAGCCTACACAATATGTATCCATTAATGAATCAAGATCGGAATAAAACCACAAGAATTAAATTGAAATTGTAAAATTTGTATCAAGCAATAATAAAAGCAGTACGATACCAATATTGTACCATGCAATGTCACTAAACTTAATATAAGTATGTGTAGTTAGGCTGCCAAATGTTTTGACAACAACAATAGCCTACACTTATTGTGATGCAAGTATTTTACATTTTTAAATTTTTTTTACATTTCATTACAGTGAAATTTGTATTTTTGACCTCATGCTTCAAACAGAGATACGTTTTTTTTTAACCTTTCTCAAATGGATTTTGAGTCTAAAATCTAACTTAACTAACTTATACTCTCATTTCTTCATGTGATCTGTCATTCCCTCATTGCCCTCACTTTCAAGTTTACCATCCAGATTCTGATAGTATAGGCAGTTAAATGAGCACTGAGCCAAAGTACTCTTTAATCAATCACTATTTTGTTTTATAATAAGCAAGTGTTCAAAGATATAGTTATGGTGTTGAGAAGTAGTAGAAATTATTGTCTGTAGATTTGATATCACTAGCAAATTTACATGCGAGTAAAAATATATGTGCCATATAGATCATGTTACAAATAAACTTTGCACTTTGGACTTTCTGTGGGCTGCTTACTACATTTCAAATGATAACGTTAGATAAGGCGTAATGCTAAAGGTGTTTGCTCATTTTCAGGAGTAATATGCCAAGATAAAGATATCGGCACCGAACAAAGAAGAAGCATATGCCAGTCATTATAACCGTAAGTAATCTACAGTTTATGGATTAAAACAACAGGCTTTTTTAACAAAAGTGTATTCATTCAAAATAAATGTGAAATTTCCATTATTTTAAGGATCATCTGTAGTTTTCTACATTTTCAAGAATTCATTCAAATAGTTTCCCTTCATGAAAAAGTATACATTTTATGAAGTATATTAAGTAATGTTCAAGTATATTTTTAAGTATACTTTATGTAGAAAGTTGTAACGAATTTGGGTACATATAATAATAATAATAATATGCATTTAAGGGGCCAGAAGGCCAATTTAGCTCAAAAGCAATTATCAATTAATTTATAGGGAATCTTAAAAGAATCAGTTATACGGCCGAGCAAATGACTCGTCCAGCGTTCATCTGCACGGGCCGTACCTATTGTATTAGAATAGAATTATCCAAAATATAGTGAAACACTATTTATTAGCAAGGTAACTTAGATCAGAAGTTTAAGACATTAAATCTGTAAGCACATAACACAAGACAATTATCTTTAAAATATAAGCGAGACTTTATTGATTATCCTAGAACATAAAACTAATATCTAACACAAACACACGCACAAACACACATTCATACGAGTTACAGAAAGAAAGAGAGTGAGGAAAGAAATGAGTTTTAGGAGTGAGACAATGAAATTCCAAGTTTCTATGCACTTAAAAGACATGACCTGAATGAACCATCAATCATTGATTTAACCCTTCTATCGTTTCTTAGGCAGGTTATTCAATTTATAATTCACCAGTTCAGTTACGAGTCTGAAGGCTACTTGCTTGTCTTGGCTTTGGGGATTCCCTTTTGTCAGTGTAAAGGTGTTTCCCGGGTCCTTTGCTTGGCTGGCGGTCTTCTCATGCCTGCTAGATCTTGGGCAGCCAATCACGTGGTGTGTTGGCGAATGGATGAAAGTCTTTGAAGTTGGAAGGGCTTTGCAGTCGAAACGTTTAAACGAAACTTTGCTGCAAAACTTAACTTAGAACCGATACTTTTAACGGAAAAGAAAACAAAGGAAAAGAAAGGGAAGTGAGACGAGTTAGATGGCTTGAATGAAGCTGTTTTAAACCCTGATCTTGGTTTGGGTCATTTTCTCTGCTCGTCTACATGTTCGTCCGTCTGTTACTTTTTCATGGCTCTCCCTAGAGCATACTCTTCAGTAGCTCTCTCTGTATTTTTCCTAAGAACTCCGAAGAGCTCTCTAAGAACTTACAAGAAGAACATTCTGAAGAACTACCAGCTCTTTGTTCGGGTCTAAGATTTTAAACTAGGGCCGGGACTCGATTAAAAAAATTAATCTAATTAATTAGAGGCTTTGTAATTAATTAATCGAAATTAATCGCATATTAATCGCATAAATATTTGACCTGAGAACAGTGTGAAGTAATTTTTTTCACATGGATTTTTAGTATACCATTGAATTATGACTGAATACATAAGCTTAAGCAACAAAATATTGTTTATTTTTGTTCAACCAAGTCCAGAGTGCAATTTTTGCCATTAAATGTAGCAATAGCATATTTAGAAATATAGTAGGCCTACATTTTAGAAATCCAGGTAGCCTATAGGTAGGAAGACCTTCTGTAAACTGTTTTTTTTTTAGTTAAAAAAGGTTTCCAGGGTGACGCGTCAGGCTTGGCACGTGATTCACCACAGCCAAAATAGCGCTGCATGACAGTAGTGCTCTTATTTCTAAATATTAAAAAACTTGCTTACCATGTCATCAACTTTTTTCTTTTCCGATTCTCAAATATGTGTAAGTGAGTTTGTTTTGTTGTTTAAAAAATCTTTATAAATGATCTTGATCTGTAACGTGAGATGGGCGCCGTGTTTGGGCCGCAGTTCAGAGATTCCTGTCTGTTGGATTTATTACAGCGCGTGAATTCATCAGTTTCTCCCGAAATACATGAAAGTAAGTGGCCAGTGAACTGGGAGTAGAATAGAGTTGACTTTATAGTTATTTACACTGTGTGTCTGATATGAATAAAAACCGTCGGCAAATATATTTTCCTGGGTTGTTGTTATTGCTGCTTCCATAGACACCATTGTGTATTTTACAAACTATAAATGTGTTGTTTTGCTATAAATTATATTTAAATGTCTAAAACCTAAAATAAACATTATGTGGTTAAAAACACTGAACAGTTGTGTGATCGCCTATGACAAGCGCTGAGCGTGTCCGTCTTTGGCTCAGCCACAGCGCGAAAGGACAGTTTGAATCTGGCAGTGATGTCACTTCACTGTACATTCGCTCCTCAGTGGTCAGCTGGTGCAGAGCGAGCCGAAATCACAATTGCTGATGAGATATAGGAAAATATCTAGTGGAAAATGAGAATGTTATTCATCCAGTGAGAAACGTTCCGCGGTGCAAAAATAAGCGATTAAAATCAGTTATCGCGTTAATTAACGCGTTAAAGTCTGTAATTAATTAATCTTAATTAACGCGTTAAAGTCCCGGCCCTATTTTAAACTCAAATGTTTTGTCCCGCCTCCTGGAGGAATTTGGAATTCGGACAATAAGATACTTATAAGGTTATTTGAGAAGGGGGTATTTTCCCATCCCCCACCTCTCATCGTAAATCATGCATTATATGTGGTCTCTTTTACTTCTCCAGCTCTAACAGAGAGTACAGAGGATACAGTTTATACATGATTCCTATTATAAGAACACAAAACATTTTACACAGATTTCAATCAAGCCATCGTCTGAATTAAGAACATATGGTCGCATTGATAGGAGACATGATACACTTTCATTCACACATGTAATAGTTACAACAATTACATGACTTATATGTGATCTAAGCATAATAGACACATACAGGGGTCATAGACACAATATAGAATTATGAATTATGAACGATGTTTGATTATAAGTTCGTCAAGAATTGTTTTGTGATGATTGTATGCCTTTTTATATGTAAAGTGTGTTGGTGTGTAAAGTTTATGGGGTTTAAGACATTCCAGTCTGAGGTCACGGATAGTTCCTGCTGAAGTCTGTTCTGTTCATCTCTCATGGGACCTTGGTCCTTAAGAAAGACGGGGTCTGTTAGTCGCAGGGGTCAGGTGACCTCTGTTAGGGCCCTGAGCAGTACCATTTCTGAACAGATCTGTCTTGCAAAATGACCAAACGTTGACAATAAAAGTATTTTTGGTTGCAGACTCTCTGGAGCCTGTGGGTGATTTATGGCTCTGGGTTTGGTGATTTGAGTCTGGAATGTGAAGACTCTGTGTGGGATTATGTATGAACAAAATCACCTAAAAGCTTCAATTGTGTTCGGTTCATTCTCGTTGTCGCTACAAAGTATACAATATCAATGTACTAGAATTAAACTTGTAAGTGTACTATTTCAATACGGTTTAGGGCAAAATTGGCAGACTTTTTAGTATATAAAATATACATTTAAGTGTACTATAAGTGTTATAGTAACAAACTTTAAGTGCACAACTAGTTCACAACTATGTTTCTCATTTGTATTGCATCTGTACTACAAGGGAACTTATAAGAATACTAGTTGTTTAATATTTTAATACTTGAAGTACTTTTTTAGCTCTTAGTAAACTAGTTTAGTAGTATAGTTGTTTGTTTTCTTTAAGTGAACATAAAATTATTCTTAGTTTACTATACATATTATTGTTGCACTTTAAGTATACTAATATGTTCCTATTAGGTATTATTTTTTTATACTTGAAATACTTTTAACTGTACTTTAACTCTTTCCATTTTAAAAACATTTTATTCTGGCTTCATACATAAAAAAATAAATATTAATCTTTTGTCAAAGACTACAAGTTGACAAGTTTGTCAAGTTGGGATTCGGAAAAATTATCAAAACATAAATGAAGTAGATTGAGTCCTTCAACACCTCCACAGCTTCACAGTACTTCCTGGGTTGACATTTCATTCGGTAACGTTAGGGAGTTTTGATTTAAATGCTGTTATTTATACATTTGCATAAGTAATCTTCCATCACTAGATTCTGCTTCTCATTCACCTGTGTTTTGATCCGGAGATTCTGTACACTTTCAGAAGATGCATAATAGCGCCCCTTGTTGAAAATATGGATATCTGGAAAATTCAGTCAGTGGCGGAGAAAAAGTAAAGTAGATTTGAAATAAATTTGTATATGTACACTAGCAGTGGACTAGCCTACACAACAATTCAGATACTCAGAATTAGGAAAATATCTGTTCCCTTTCGAGGGAACTTTCGCTGTGTAAATGACTCTTTGGGAATGCTGCGTGATTGTGTCAGAAGCACGTGTCAACTAGTCCAATGACGAGAGTGAACGTCACGGGTAGGTGACGTCACGACCAGGAAAGGATAAAATCATGCTAAAATCGAGCATGCTCTGTCAACCTTTGAGGGGGCTGACGGTGTGCATTGTGAGAGGCTGCCGCTTTACACGCTCCGTTCTCATTTTTAACCATTTTTAGGGGGAATTTTCAGAGAGCACTCAAGCAAATGCCAGGCCTGCATGTGGGCTGAGTTGAAGACTGCCCCCACGAATGAGATGCATAGGCTGGGGGACAGTGAGCTCTTGCTTAGATTGATCCTGAACCCCAGACTTACCAAGTTGCTGAGGAGCAAGGATCTATGCGCGCATAGCACCTCCTTTGATTGGGCTAAGAGCAGAGAATTGTTGAGGTAATTCAGGATATTATTACAATTTATTAGGATTAACCCCTTGAGATGTATCATCTCGTTTTCGAGGGGGTCCTTACAATGAAACAATTACAAAAAAAAAAAAAATTACAATTAATACATCAAACAACAAGACACCAACAATATAAAATACACACATATATATATCTGTCTCAGGGGGGAGAGCGCTGCATCCACACATTTCGTAAAAGTGCATGGAGCTACGGACAGTCCAAATGGTAAGACTATATATTGGGAAGCCGTTCTGGGTGTGTCAGCATGCAGTCTTAGAAACAATAGAATTTCACAAGCATCAGCTCCCCACCACAGCGTGGTGACCTGTCTCTCATGACTCTCCAGCCTCTCGTCACCCAAGCGGTGGCATGGGCTGCCACTCCGGGTTTGTCAAATTGGGTTTTGGAGACAATCAGATGAGGCTACTCTCCAGTTCGCTTGCACAATGCTCGCGTCCTCCGAGCCGAAGTACAATTTCTGCTTGCGAAGGGTTCTGGAAGTTCCCACATCCCATGGTGAGTCAGACTTTTACAGCCGCGACTTCCTTGTTCCAAAGAAGGATTTCCAATCCTCGATTTGAGATGTCTTAACCATGCCCTGATATGACAGCCATTCAGAATGTTAACTTTGAAACAAATCCTCTTGCAGGTTTGACCCAGGGATTGTTTTTATCAGTGAATCTGAAGGACGCATAGTTTCATATCCACTGGTAACTGGTAAGTTCATCATGAACGAAATGGGTGCTCATTAATGGTGCCCCGGCTGCAGGAACCATTCATCGAGATGACTGTGGGCAGGCACTTCCGGGGTCGACTACTCGAAACCGAGCTCACGACAAGTTCAGGCCAGGCTCAACATCAACTGGCTCCCTAGGCTGTAGGGGGCGGAGTCTTCCATGGAGTCCGACCACTTCCCTGTATCTGCAGCTGCCAATATTACTGGCAAATTCCTCCTCGGAACACATAAAAAAGACTACAACGCTCGTACCAAACAATGGCGCTGGTCTACGTAGGAGAAGAGCACCAGGGGATTCCTTTGCTGTAGGGAGAATGAGGTACGTAGGATATGTGCCAGCGTGAGCTCACTCAGTCCCATCTGCATCGACTCTGTTGTTTCTTCCTCTCAGGGAGAGAATGTTGGAGAACAGGGAAGCCCTGAATGTGACACACTCATGGCGCAGAGTTTTGAAACAAACGGTAGCTCTTTTAGAGTGAAATCTTCTCAATTAGTCTCACAGGATAGCCGCTGGGGAGAAGTGCCATTCTCAGCTGACGAGTTGTCAGCACCATTAATCCGCTGCTGGGGTTTTTTCCATGGCGAGCAGGAAGGCTTCTTTTTCGTTTTCTTCTTCTGAGTCAGTGAGATGATCTTTGCGCTGAAGGAGAAAAATTCTGACGAAAATGCCTTTCAGGATGACTTTTCATTTCGGCAGGCTGAAAAGCCATTTGTCTGTGCATCTGAACCCATCAGGCTTCAGTATTTGGAGAAAAGCAGAGTTTTCCCCGTAAGCTTCAGTAGTTGACACAATGCGAGTAAACCGTATCGGAAGGAAACTCTTACTGCCTCAGCTGTTAAGCCCCGTTCACACTACAAGCGACTTTGTCGCTGCAGGTCGCTAGTGGGCGTTCCCACTACTGGTTGCCTAGTAATGTTTGTGAGTGACATTCATGGATGTTACTCCATGTTGTAGACAACAAATACGTTTTCTTGCTGCTACAAACAAATATTTTGGAAGGAAAAGTCTAAATATAAATGGAATCAGTACATTAAATGCATAAAGATGAACGAGAAATAGCGAACGCTCTTTGCCATCGCGGCTATTTAACTGCAGCAAATGGGTAAATACCGGTCTATCTGGGCTCCCGAAACCATTCAGGCATGGAGTCAGCACGGCGAATACCACTGTATGTACACGGAGATATATCATACATTATTGGACAGTTTCTGACTGCTAAAATGAGCTTCTCGTTCAACTTGCCTCGGTTAGACGGTTAGTCGCTGTCGCCGGAAGTCGCCCGCTCACCATTGAAATGAATGGTATCGCGTCGCTTGGTCGCGTGTAGTGTGAACGGGGCTTTATTCTTTATTAGGCAAGAATGACACTACAACACAGAATGTTGTAAATATTTTAGGTACTATAGTACAGCGGTTACTAGGTTACAATGAAAAAGTATCTGCAGAATCGAAGCACTGATGAATGGAAAAAAAGGCATGGTCTCTAGCATGAGACACGGAGTCATCTAGTGCATGTTGACATTAAAAAAACAATTGAAGTCGGCATAAAACAGAAGCTGCCAAAGTAGTTTCTTCCCTATTGTGATGTATATCAAACTGAAATGGCTACTCAAAAAAGAAAACATTTTGGCTGGCAGGTAGGGTGGCCATACGTCCTCATTTGTCCTCCTTTTTGGAGTTGTGCTGAATTGGCCTAAAGAAAATCCCGCTCCAGAATCTTTATTGAGATGCAGCTACAGCAGCATAGCGTCTAAAGCCTTAAGATCTCTGGTCAAACAAATGATTGGCTGAAAGCGGTGTCAAATAAATATTTGATATATCATTGGTTTAAAAACATAAACAAGCCTCCACGTGCTGGCTACGCCTACGTCATATCATAACGTTAAAATGCCGAAACGTCAGACCTAATTTAATCCGGAATGGACAAAAGAGCACACATTTATATCAAAAAGCAGTAGAGATGCTTTTCATGGATTTTGCACACTGTGTCGCTGTGAAGTGGACGTTAGTAGTCAAGGGAAAGCTGCCATTGACCGACATGCCAGCACGGAAAAACATAAAAGTAACCGACGAACATGTGTATTGTAGTTGCGAGTACACCAGAGTCCTATGCAATTATTCTTGCCTCACTAAATGCCGCAAAGTGTCCTCCTTTTTGGTGTTATGGAAATGGCCACCCTACCGGCAGAGTTTGATATGAACTGTTTTGCTCACCAGCCTCTGTGGCTAGTGGTTTTCCAAATATACTAGGCACTCTGCATTTTCACTTTTGTTGTTGTGAAATTGTTGTATTAGGTGTGTGACAATACACTTAGCTCACAAGATGATACTTTAAAGTTAATTTAAGAAATCTTCAATGACAAAATATATGACTAAAAAAATATTAAGTATTTGACTGAAAGTCAATGCAGGTGCATTTTGAAATTTTTAACTAATCTAGGGCTGTCGCTAAAGATTATTTTGGTAATAAGAAGACAATTTGTTGTTAAAACAACTTACCGGTTTGAGCAGCTCACGGTACACAGGGAATTTAAACTCCAGGACATTAAAGCAATCCAATACAACACACGTTGCAACAATACGCTACAGGATTACTCAGTCCACACTAGAGAAAGATGAGCCAAATGAGTAGATAAAACCCTAGTCGATACAAACACTCTGTAGCTCTCTTCGCGACAACACAGACACAGGTCAGTTCTTTGAAACGGGCGTTTATTGCTGTGGGCACATCTGGTCTCTTTGGTACATCCAAACTTTGATCAACAGTTCTGTACGCCGTGAGAACTACATTGTAAATGAACACAGTGCAAATAAATCAATACATTATAGCTTAGCAGAGGAAATACAAACAGCATCCAGATTAATAAAGACAATATAATAATACCTCGTTGGCCGCTTGTCGTGAAAAGAGGTTACTGAATTCTTTAAAGTCTCTTGAAAGTCCATTTGGCCGTCTGCATTAACTTCAAACAACACATTTGCGACTTTGATGCAGTTTAACAAAGCTCGAAGCCATCTGCTCCGCTAGAATCCAAAACAGTGCGTTTCGACTTAAACCGTTGTAGCGGTAACACAGACAGAAAACATTAGTTCCGGGACAAACGTAAATACACAGAATGAGATAAATACACTGTTAACCACGTCTTATTTAGCAGCTTATTTATTAACCCTTTAGTTCTTAAGCATGAAATATATTTTATCTTTACATTTAAATAAATTTCTATTTGTTACATGAAAATATAACAGAAATTATGAACTATGCATCATGAAAACACAAGTATTTATGCAACAACACTTACACTCCCACCAAATCCCTAATTAACTTGAAATGTAGGATTTATATACACGAAAGGGGCAATTAATTAGCCTAAGTGTTGTAAGACTGAATGAATGTAATCTTGTGTATGTGACTTAGTTAGCTTCAAGTAAGGTAACTACTTTGTGAATGGGCCTTTCGAGGTAGACTCTTTTAGTTAGTGGCTGTCCTTTATCAGTAGTGTCCCCGACTAGTAGTTTCAGCTTCCGCACCATACTGTCTGCACTAGGGTGAACTTCTACAACCCTGGCAAGCTTCCATTCGTTTCTTGGTGAGCTGTCATCTTGTAGAATCACAATGTCATCAACTTGTGAATTCCGTGTTGTTCTTTGCCATTTCTGTCGTTGTTGAAGATTTAGCAAGTATTCCCGCTTCCATCTTTGCCAGAATTCGTCAGCCAAGAACTGCACTCTTCTCCAACGTTTGCGCAGATAGAGATCTTCTTTGCAGAACTGTCCAGGAGGGGGCAGAATAACTGATGATTTCATCGTTAGTATATGGTTGGGAGTGAGAGGCTCTGGTCCGGTGGGATCGTGAAGATGTTCAACACTTAGTGGCCGGCTGTTGATTATAGCCATTGTTTCGTAGAGAAACGTTCTCAGCGATGTGGTGTCAAGTCTGCTTGCGGATTTGTCGAGCATAACGGTTAAGATGCTTCGGATAGTTCGAATTTGACGC
Source organism: Semotilus atromaculatus (assembly GCA_031834385.1). Taxonomy (NCBI): domain Eukaryota; kingdom Metazoa; phylum Chordata; class Actinopteri; order Cypriniformes; family Leuciscidae; genus Semotilus; species Semotilus atromaculatus. The sequence continues at coordinate 6,711,726 of JAULUF010000002.1, read as the reverse complement.
TCCCAAACTCCACCCATGTGACTTGCTGATGGGACGTTCGTTACAAATTCGCAACCAAATGCTCGTTGACGTTCTAGGTCAATTCCTTTGAGCAACTCAGAAAACACTCTCCTGGCACCCATGAAATTTGTTCCCTGATCGCATCTCAATTGACGCACAGGTCCTCTAATAGCTACAAAGGTTCGAAGCGCATTCATGAAAGCGTCTGTTGTTAAGTCGTCTAGTGTTTCTATATGTATTGCTCTGGAGCATAAGCAAGTAAACAACAATCCGTAGCGTTTCAATTCCTTCCTTCCTTCCTTTACGATGAAGGGGCCAAAGCAATCAATGCCACAATAGGTGAATGGAGGGGACATTTCTGTTCTATCTTCTGGGAGATCTGCCATTTTTTGGACTTCTGTGGCTCTTCTGTATCTCCTGCAAGTTACGCATTTATAAATGTGTGAGGAGACCGCACTTCCGCAGCCAAGAATCCATATTCCATTTGCACGCAGCTCGTTCATGGTCATGCCTCTTCCTTGGTGATGTACACGCTCGTGATAATGTTTAACTAGAAGGGCTGACACATGAGATTTCTTCGGAAGTATTGCCGGATGTTTTACATCATGGTGTAAGGCTGATCGAGATAATCGTCCTCCCACTCTGAGAACATTGTCCTTGTCCAAGAAGGCATTCAGCTGGCTTAACTTGTTGTGCTTGTTCAGGGTATTTTCTTTCTGGAGCTTGATTTTCTGAATGTCTCCAGCAAAGGCTTGTTCTTGCACCAGCTTGATAATAAAGATTTCGGCTTCTCTTCTTTCTTCAAGGCTAGTTGCTTCCTTTGTTCTTGGCTGATGTCCTTTGAATTCTCTGATGAATCTCTTTAGCCTAGCAGTAGCTCTCACTGCTCTGGACCAGTCAGAAAACTTTGTGAAGCGATTCACCATTGAATTCACCTCTTTCATCTTGACTGCATGAACATAGGATTTGCGAAGCTCAGGATCGGTCGTTTCAACTTCTCCCACCATTTCCTCTTTACATGGAAGATTCTGCTGCCAGAGAAAGTCAGGTCCTTTCAGCCAGTTAGACTCCTTTAACTGAACTGAAGTCAGTCCTCTTGAGGCGTGGTCGGCTGGATTATTTCCAGAGCTGACATGTCGCCATTGTTCAGGATTCGTGCTAGATCTTATACGTTGGATCCGATTGGCTACGAATGTGTGGAACCTCTTGGCATCATTGTTCACATAGCCAAGAACCACCTTCGAATCAGTCCAGTAATACTCTTCTAAGTTCTCAATCTCGAGCTCCCTTTTGACAACATCGCCATTGCGGACTGAAGTCACAGCTGACGACAATTCAAGTCTTGGGATGGTCGTTAGCTTGGTAGGGGCTACTCTTGCTTTCCCCATGACGAGTGAACAACTGATCTGTCCTGTTTCACTTATTGCTCGGAGATAAGAACATGCACCGTATCCATTGAGACTTGCATCTGAAAAGTTGTGTAGCTCATAACGCATGACTGAGTCAAAATGTGATGGAAGGTAACTTCTTGGAATATTCAGTGCTGCCAGGTGTGGCAAATCCTTAAGCCATAACTCCCATCTTGGCAGAATGTGTTCGGGGAGATCTTCATCCCAGCCTACCTTTTCTCTACATAGCTCTTGCAGGATCTGTTTGCCGACTAATATGAAGGGGGCTACAAATCCTAACGGATCGTAGACAGAGGCGACTGTAGAGAGAACTCCTCTTCTTGTCAGTGGGCTCTCTTTAACCACGACTCTGAATTTGAATTCATCAGTTTCGATGCACCACTGAACTCCAAGTGCTCGCTCGATGTGAAATTCTCCTAGGGCCATATCTTGATCTTTGGTCTGTGCACATTCTTCTGCTGGTATTGCGGCGATCACTTCCTTTTCGTTGGACACGAACTTGTGTAGCCGAAGATTTCCTGTTCTGCACAAGGCTCTAGACTCTTCCACCAGATGAACGGCTTCATCGATTGTTTTTACGCTTGTTAAGCCATCGTCGACATAGAAGCTTCTTTGGATGAACTTGATGGACTCCTCGCTGAACTTTCCATGACCCTGAGATGCCAGATGTTTGAGTCCAAAGTTGGAGCAGCCGGGCGACGATGCTGCCCCAAACAAGTGCACCTTCATTCTGTACACTGAGGGTTTGGAGTCCAGATCGCCTTTGTCCCACCAGAGGAACCTTAAGTAGTCTTGGTGTTCCTTTGCAACATGAAACTGATGAAACATTCTTTCAATGTCGCACATAATGGCTATTGGGCCCTTTCTAAATCGACATAGTACTCCGACTAATGTGTTGGTCAGATCTGGCCCGGTCAGAAGATGATCATTTAGAGAGGTTTCTTGGAAACGTGCTGAACAGTCGAAAACGACACGGATCTTCCCAGGTTTGTGGGGGTGATAGACTCCGTGGTGCGGAATGTACCACACTGATTGACTATCGAGTTCATTCCACGGGACCTTCTCAGCATCTCCTAGGGTTATGATGTCATTCATGAAACAGACATAATCCTTGTTATACTGCTCATTTTTTCTCAACCTTCGCTCTAAAGAGGTGAGCCTTCGAACAGCACATTGCTTATTGTCTGGGAGATTAGGTTTGTCTGTCTTGAAAGGAAGTGGTAGTTCGTAGTGGCCGTCTTCCTTGTGCTTTATACCCTTCTCTACCTTAGACAAGAAGAGAAGGTCTTCCTGAGAAACCAGGTTGTCATCTGTAGTGTGATCTGCGAAATCGAATTCGAGAACCTTGATGATGTCTGTTGGACTAATCTCTTTGACTTGAGTTCTGCAAGCAAAGTGTACTTCCCTCTTTAACTCAACTGATTGATGCACTGCAGGCGTCACCTGTCGCACTATGATTCTATGACTGGTTCCTATTGCATCACTGCAGTCACTTTCCGGATTTGAGCAGCCGACTATGCTCCAGCCGAGATCAGTTCTCTGTGCGTATGGATGGTTCTCTTTGCCAGCCAGGATCTCCCTTGGTAGAAGAGCTTGCTGACAGTTATAACCAATCAATAGGCCTACTTTGCAGTCCAATGGTGGTGGAATCTTGTCTGCTAATTGTTCCAGATGAGGCCATTTTAGGGCCGTTTCAGAAGTTGGAATGTGCGACCTGTCGGCTGGGATAAACTCTCGTGTGAAAAGTGATGGTAATGGAATCTTTTTCTCTAAGTTGTATCCTCTTACTTGCAGGTTTGTTAGCTTTTGACAGGGTATGACTGTCGACCTTGTAGACATAGTGGATAGTCGCAAACTGACATTTTCTTTGTTTATGTTGAGATCCTGGGCCACTTCATCTAGAATAAAGGTTGTGTCACTCTGTGTGTCTAGAAGCGCGTAGACAAGAACTTCTTGATCTGGTCGTTTTGTGGATGAGATCCAGACCGGAACAATTGGAGATGTTTGTGTGCTTACGCCGTCTTGTACGACTCTGTTTGTGGTTGCAGTTGCAGTTATCTCTTTGATGTTTGCTTTGTACTTTAAGTGTTCTTCTCCCTTTAGAGGTGATGACCTTTGATGTTCATTGAACTTGTCATCATGCAAACATGTTGGATGTCTCCTCTGGCACCTTTCACATGTGCTCTTGTTATCACATCTTCTCGAGTGATGGCCAGCCTTCAAACATCCAAAGCAAAGCTTCTCTGCATGCACAAACTTGACACGATCTTGAACTGTCTTTTCCAGGAACCTTTTACACTTGGCGAGGACATGTCCTGTTCTTTTGCAGAAAACGCATGATGGAATGCTGCTCTCTGTTGTGTTTGTAGACAGTGTCTTGGCTTGTATGGGTTGGCTTCGTGGATACCTTGGTTTCTCACTTTCCACATTCTTGAGCGCCTGTACTGAGGATATGGGATCACAAGCGAGATCTGCTTCCTTCGACAGAAAGTCTACAAACTCTTTGAACGGTGGGTACTCAGCTCTTGTTTGTCTGACTTCCATTGCTTTGCGATTCCAACTGGACACCAACCAGTCTGGCAATTTCAGCAGGATTTTTTGACTCTCATTGCAGTCGTTGAGAATTTCCAATGTTTTAATGTAGGGCATTGCTGCCTCACAGCTCTTAAGAAAGTCTGCGAATTCTCTTAGTTCACAACCATCCTTAGAGCTTATTTTTGGCCATGCGTGCAGCTTGTCTCTGAAGGACTTCCCAATAATGAAAGGGTCTCCAAAACGTTTTTCCAGCAGCTGCCAGGCTGAGTCATATGCTGCTTCAGTTCCTAGTAGGACAAATCCCTCGACAGCTTTCTTTGCGGCGCCACCTAGGTACTTTCTAAGGTAGTACAGTTTTTCATTCTTTGGAATGTTTTTCCTGTTAATTAACGCTTCGAAAGAGAGTTGCCAGTCTTTGAATTTCAAAGGATCTCCAGTGAATAACGAGGGCTCTGGAGTTGGAAGACGATTAGCACTTATAGCTTCTGCTAGCACGTTGACCAAATCAGAGCTGTTCTGCACTTGAGGTATGGGCACTAAAGTTGGTGGGGCTTGAGATACCAGTTGCAGGCTTTGTGGACTATGAAGGGCTTGTATTGTAGCTGGAAGAGATTGAGGAATGAATGGGGTGCTTGAGGCACGAAGAGTTTGTGATGCGACTGGTAGAGATGGAGGAATGAATGCGGGACTTGAAGCATAGAGAGTTTGAGATGCGACTGGCAGAGATGGAGGACTAAATGGGGGGCTTGAAGCATGGAGAGTTCGAGGTTCTCCTGCTGATGCAACAGTATGTAGCAAGTCAATCGCTTCAAAATTTTCTTCGATTTGGTTGTAGACCTTTACTCGAGCTCTTGCGGCGTTCAATTTCTTCACTTCTTCAAGACGTTCGAGTTTTCTACGCTGCTCTTGCATTGCTTGCTGTCTAGCTAGGTTCTCAGACTCAAACTGTGCCAGTCGTTGCTTATCTTCAACCTCTAACCTTTGAAGTGCTGTCATTTCTCTTTCTTGTTCATCCAACACTGCCAAAACCTCCTGTGATGCAGCAGCTTCAGCAGCAGCCTCATTTCTTTTAAGTGAGTGGATGCTAGAGTGGGCGGATCCAGATTTTGATCGATGAGACAGTGGCCTTGATGGAGAACATGTAGAGTTTAGGATCGATCCAACATCAGGCCAGGGTTCTTCTTCTTCTTCTGTTGTAAGGCCTTCAAGATGTCTTTCTGCCTTTTGAATAATGAATCCTGACAGCGATACGCACGTGTCCACTCTGCGCCGCAGTTCTGGTTCAGGAACTTGGACTCGACGTAACTCTTCGTAAACTATCTTTACATCAGCACACGTACCTTTAATGTTCTCAATTAGCTCATACAATTCGTCTTTGGAGGCCTCATCAGTCAATATTTCTTTGCTTGTTCTTGCATGATACCTCCACTTCTCATAGAGTATTCTATACCGACGTTGTACGCTCTTTAGCTTTTCTTCTTTAAGTTCTTTTCCCTTTTCTGTTAGGGTTCGGGTTCTTTCACTTCTTCGTAGCCTTTCTACTTCTGCAGCTCCATTGTCTATAGCTTCAGCTTGAGCAGGTGATTTGGCAGTCTCATGACAGGTCTCAGTGCTTGAGTTCGACATTTTTGAGGCTGTGTGTACGTGTAAGCTACAGTAGGCTAAGTGTGATTAACTAGGAAGGTTGTTAGTAATTATGTGAATCTTAACAGATGTGTGGAGACTGTGAGTGAAACCTAGCTCTAAATACTTGAATATTGCATCACAGTAACTGTGTCAGTATTTAAACTTCTTTAGACTTCAAGTTAGCTTAAAACTAGGAAAATTGCTGACCTGATATAAAAAATATAGACCTTAATTGTGAATTAAATATGCTCAAAAATGCATTAAATCATTTGTACTTTACACATGAAAAATTTCACATAAATGAAATGACCCTTTAAACTTAGCTTAAGTTGTACTTTAACTTCTGTTATCTTTCAAAGTATAATTAAAGAAAATAAATTATAATGTACTTTCCTTTAACTTTACTGAAACGTGTTAATTTGCTTAAGGAGTTTGAACTTTCTTCCTTTTAGATTTGTTGCAAGTAACAATCATGAATACCAGCACATTAGATATATCCTTAAACACAAGCTAAAACAGTATGCAAGGGGTTAATAGACTTGAGTCCTTAATTGCAATTTCCAAGTTAAACCACTTCTCACACCACTTGACTTAAGATGGATTTGGTAGAGCTCTTTCTGGCCTTTACACGGAAAGCTGCACTTTCAACAAAGTCTAATAACTGCTGCTTGTGGTAGCCATGTCGACAATGTGTCCTGGGCTTTGCTTATCTGATATGCTGGATCTTCGTCACGTCGTTACCCGCCGTGGCCTTGCCGTCTCTCCTACCCGCGCCGAGCAGGCGAGTTCTCACTGTAGCTCTCTTCGCGACAACACAGACACAGGTCAGTTCTTTGAAACGGGCGTTTATTGCTGTGGGCACATCTGGTCTCTTTGGTACATCCAAACTTTGATCAACAGTTCTGTACGCCGTGAGAACTACATTGTAAATGAACACAGTGCAAATAAATCAATACATTATAGCTTAGCAGAGGAAATACAAACAGCATCCAGATTAATAAAGACAATATAATAATACCTCGTTGGCCGCTTGTCGTGAAAAGAGGTTACTGAATTCTTTAAAGTCTCTTGAAAGTCCATTTGGCCGTCTGCATTAACTTCAAACAACACATTTGCGACTTTGATGCAGTTTAACAAAGCTCGAAGCCATCTGCTCCGCTAGAATCCAAAACAGTGCGTTTCGACTTAAACCGTTGTAGCGGTAACACAGACAGAAAACATTAGTTCCGGGACAAACGTAAATACACAGAATGAGATAAATACACTGTTAACCACGTCTTATTTAGCAGCTTATTTATTAACCCTTTAGTTCTTAAGCATGAAATATATTTTATCTTTACATTTAAATAAATTTCTATTTGTTACATGAAAATATAACAGAAATTATGAACTATGCATCATGAAAACACAAGTATTTATGCAACAACACTTACACACTCAGTAGTACAGCCGCGACCCGCAGCTCCTTACCATACAAACACTCCCGCACCATGAAATTAGGCACGCCCCTATCAATCTGTAAAGGGAATTACTACCATCGGCTACAATAATGATTGGTTCCAATAAAGTATCCAAAGCAAGTAATAATTTGGTTTTATTGAGCACCACTTTTAAACTACATAAGATGATTATGTTTATATTATGTATATTATATTATGTAAATTGTGTATTATAACAAGAGCCTGTGCCAACGGCCTGGTGATCAAATCCTTGTTTAATTTTGACCAAACATTTAATTCAAATGTCCACTTAAAGGTGGGGTATGTGATTTCCAAAACGGCCGGCAGATTAAAAAAATACACAACTCAAAAGGTCCTACCTTCTTTCCTCCAATGCTGGCCCTGACTCCACCCATTCGAAGAACATGGACGCGCAATCATGCACGAGCGAAAACTCAGATGCGCGAGACTCAGCCCTGGCATCTGTACAGCGGCCTTCTATTCAAAGCAGGATTCATATGTGCTTTGAGTATGCGCACAAAAGGGTCACGAAACACGCGCGCGAGGGGGGGGATGGTACGACCATTTGATTGACGGACTTACTGTCCAATGATTCTAGGTGGTCTTGGAAATTATTGGCTGGAGGTTTTCGAGTCCTGCCCGTTCCACAGATGATTAAATTGCTTAATTTTAATTTCAGTAACTCAGTGGCTGTAAGTGGGTTATGAATAGGATTTCAAGTGAATTAGAAAAAATGGACAAAAAAGAGAATCACATACCTTTAATCTGTAATTTCTTGAACAGGAACATCAAAACATGCAAACTCTTATTTTAAAACTTTTATTTACAGTAAACTTTTATTTTGAAATCATGAAGTACAACAATTTGCATATTTAAAAACAGTGACGTATTCTCCTGTGGTGTTGGTTTATAAATCATTTACATTACAAATCTGGTGAAATAGTGCACATTGTGTTTCCAGATGAAAGTTATAAGCAACCCACTCTCACAGGATATGTAGAGATGGAGTTTGTTAAAGGAGCTGCTGAGACATGCTCCACTCATTTAAATTATAACAGTGCAACACTTTGAAACACAAATCGTGTAAGACTTTATATGCGTTCCCAAATGTACGTTATTGGAAACCCAAACAAACAGCACATGCAGAAACTGAGTTCGTATGGAGCAGCATTTACTGTGAACTGAGCCGCTCTGTGACACTGGAAGAAACACATAACCTGCATGTAAATAATTAAAGTGTCATGTTTCACTCTGAATCCCGCAGTGCATTTATTTAACTGAACATAAAATTCAACCTGCTTATAAGGCTAGTGTCATTGTTGAAATCCACCTGCATTTAACTGTGGTGGTAGTAGGTGTGTTCAACTTGAAGCGGCGCTGTGCAGACCGATCGGTGTATGACATCACAGCGCCATGAGAGCGATTCGAAAACATACGGAGCCATTTACACTCTAATCGCTCTCACGGTACTTTGATGTTATACACTGATTGGTCGAACGCACCTAATGTCAAGCCCTGAGGCTGGGACATGATTTTGTCCATTGGGAATTGATTTGATTGTTGTATCGTCATCATTTGCTATTGCTGTGATCTTATGTGAGTGAGGTTGTCTCGCCTTCACACCAAAAACACGTCATCAGAGAAGAGATGTCACTGGAAGAGATAGGGAAAGTTATTTTGATAAAAGATTAGGAGGGCACATTAATTTTAAACTATAATGATGCGCACAGATAAATCATTCATAGTAAATAGTTGTAACGCAGTTAGATGTTATGGGAAGAAGGAGGCAGGAACCATTTTAATATAATATTTTTAATACCAAAAATAAAACAAATACTAAATGAAAGTAAAAGACAGCAGCCTCTCATGGACAACTGCTGTCCCATATAAGACAACAAAACACAACATAAGTCCAGGCCTGTTCCTCTCTTGATCTCCACTGTTGTCGCTCCTCCTTTTAAGCTTTCGCTCCTTTAGAGATACGAGACCGGTGCGTCGCGCAGGTGTCGCTCATAAGTAATCACGGCACCGGCCTTGTGCCGTTCTCCTCGACCTCGTCCTGCTCGCCATAATAGCTTGCAACTATATTTTTTTTATATCCCATAAAAAATAAGAATTGTTCATTTTGATTTCATGGTGACTTTAGCATCACCCATGTGAGAAATACAATTAGTTGTCCAGAACAGGAGATGGTGGCAGTGCTCCTAAAGAGTTTTCACCAAACCAGTTCAATGGGAACTCTACCCTGCAGCAGATTCTTAACATTGTATTGGTCATGTCAATCACAGAAATGATTGCCTACACCAAACACTGATCCCTAACCCTACCTGTCACCATAACCCTAACCAATTAAATTAGCTGCAGGGTGGTCTAACTAACGTTCTATGGTCATTAAATGGCGTTAATGTCATTAATCTCATGAGGTAAATGTAACGTTATGTGACATATTATTCCACAGCTGTTTTATGGACCTCTTTCCATGGTTGAAAAACACTGATCAAACGATTTTATTACATTTCGGTAAGCTGAGCTGTATCTTTCAAATTACCTATTGATCATTCGTGTTTATTTACTATTAACTAGTAGTGACGAGTAACAGATTGATCGGTTCATGTGCCGCTTGAACTGAGATCTGTCAGCGATCTGTCACGTTACATTTTCACACATTGTTTATTGTTTGAATTTCGTAATTAAATTGACAGAATCTGAGAGCTGAGAATTTGTTTCATATCAATAGTAACCTTCTCTGTCTTGTCTGTCGGTGTCAGTGTCCTCTTTGCGTCGCGATTTTTCTCTGCGTGAGAAAGTGGATGTGTGGCGTGAGAGCGTGTAAAAAGTGACAATTGCGTGAGTCTCACGCTGAATGAGTGAGAGTTGGCAGCCCTGTGGATTCATTTTTTAAATGTTTTTGGCGGGTATGCTTGTGCTGCCGAGGTCTTGTTCATTTGCCATGTTATTTGTGTATCTCTATGGCAAACGTTGAGCCCGTTCGAAACTACGGGAGCTCAGAGGGGAGCGTTGGAGGATGTTAAAGAGAAAACCGATTTTCATTCAAACAAATTGACGTAAACTACACATTCGAGTTAATCGATAAAATCCCTACTATACCTTTAACTGTTGAATTTTTCCTTATCCGGGAGCTCTAAGGTATTCAGAAAGTGAAATGCTTAGAATTGATGTAAACCAGTGCTTAAGTGAAGATGACAGATCACTTTGTCACAATGAAAAAGACATGTTAATAATCCATCGATGAAGTTAAAAAATTAATTTTATTTAATTGTGAGTGATGAACCAAGAGCCAGCAATCCTGAGATATTTGGTTCCACTAGACAACGCTTCATGAATATATTAATCTGTCAGCCCCATTATTCGTGAGAAAACAAGCAAATTAATTAGTGGCAAACAGGGCTGGGTCGAGAGCCATGAGAGAACGGCCGGTGGATTGATTGATAATAAGCATGACCTGCGTGCCGCACCGGCCTCGTATCTCTCATTGAGAAGCTACAAAAGCATAAAAGGAGGAGCGACGACAGTGAAATCGCTGTGGGGATTTCGCGTTGCCATCCAGCATGGCTGAGCAGAGTCTTCCACCATAGACACTCGAGGCTGTGGGCTGAAGTGAGTCTGGGTTGTGGAGGAGCAGGGAATGGGGGACTCCTGCTGGCTGCCCGCAGCCATTCACAGAGTGCAGGCTCGTGTCAACATACTCCGTTACAGAATGTATTGCTTTTCAAAAAGGTAATAAAGGCTTGGCGTTAACTACATCTGTTCCCATTTTCAGAAGAATTATTTTGCCTGGTTTGCCTGACAAGGCATTTAAATAACGAGGTGACACAAATAAACAAACCTGGCTACTACTCTACATCTATTTTATTTCTTTATTTTGTTATGTCAGTACTGCACAGTGTCATCAACATTATTATTAACAGAAGTAACTACACAAATAATATTATCCAAAAGTATGTGATCCAATTATTTTATCATTTACAGATAAGATGACACCATTTTCTAAGAACATGGTTTCTATCTCTCTCTGGATAACAGTCATAATTATTTGTGGTTCTCTCTGTGATGGTGGCAAAATCTTGGTGGTGCCTTTGGAGGGAAGTCACTGGGTGAACATGGACATCCTCATCAAGGCTTTACATGGTCAAGGGCACAGCATTGATGTAATACGCACCTATAATAGCTGGTTTGTAAAGGAGAATTCAACTTATTACAACTCTGTGACCATACCTAAAACCAAAGGAATGGATGAAGAATTTGTAGAAGACATGCTCTCCAAACTAATCGACCATGAAAAAGGAAAAAGGTTCTGGCTGAGCACTGTACGGCTGAGTTTGGATATGGTTAGTAACATGTTTAAAGTGCATAAAATGATATGTCAGCTTATATCAAACATGTTTGAAAGTGAGGAAATTATGAAGGCACTGCATGAAAAGCAGTATGATCTGATGCTTACGGATCCGGGATGGGGTGCAGGCATTATGCTGGCTCATAAACTCAAGTTACCCATGGTATATAATGTGAGATGGACCACTACTGGTGAGGGACACTTTGACATCGCTCCCTCACCAATGTCTTACATCCCTATCACAGGATCTGGAAACACTGGTAAAATGAACTTCTTCCAACGATTAAAAAATGTTTTCTACTATTTTCTAATGAACTTCCAGTACAGCTATTTTAATTTGCCACAGTACCAAGCACTTTGTGACAAATATTTCCATCCACCTGTACGTTTTCATGAACTTCTCCAGGGGGCTGATATATGGCTTATGAGGGTTGATTTTGTGTTTGAATTTCCACGTCCAACAATGCCAAATATCATCTACATTGGTGGCTTCCAATGCAAACCAGCGAAGGCCCTTCCACGTGATCTGGAAGTCTTCATGCAAAGTTCTGGAGAGCATGGAGTCATCATCATGTCTTTTGGGTCGTTTATCAGTGCCCTACCAGATGATTTAACAGCGGAAATAGCTACTGCTTTTGCTCTGCTCCCCCAAAAGGTAATTTGGAGATACACTGGAAAGAGACCATCTACTTTGGGGAACAACACATTACTGGTTGACTGGATGCCACAGAACGATCTTCTAGGGCATCCAAAGACTAAAGTTTTTGTTGCACATGGCGGAACCAATGGGGTTCAAGAAGCTTTGTACCATGGTATTCCAGTGGTTGGAATTCCATTCTTTTTTGACCAGTATGACAATCTTCTTCGGTTGCAAGAAAAGGGAGGAGCCAAGATCGTTTCCATCGCAAATTTAGATAAAAACACACTGCATGCAGCCATACAGGAAGTAATCAATGAACCATCTTACAGACTGAGTATGCAAAGACTCTCTCATCTGCACAAAGACAAGCCAGTTAAACCTTTGGACAGCGCCCTCTTCTGGATTGAGTTTGTAATGAGACACAAAGGTGCGGCTCACCTCCGTACAGAGTCCTACAAACTGCCTTGGTACTCCTATTACTCAGTAGATGTTGTAGTTACATTGTTTGCAGTTGTTTTAATATTCACTCTCTTCATATTTGTAACCATTAGATTTGTGTGTGGCAAGTGTTGCAGCAGAAAAAGGAAAACTGAGTGACATATTTGCATATTAAAGGGTCATGAAACCATAAACCAAATTTCCTGTAATTTTAACGAGTTATGAGTGTTGAACATCATAGAAGTCAATTACCATCTGTTAGTTTTGAATGTAGGAGAAAACTAGTTAATTTAAAAAAAGTTTGCGCTATTTTCATCTTCCGGGTATAAATTTGTCTTCATGTCAGTATCACAGGATGTAACATTTTCTTGTAGTAGATTGATGACTCATCGGTGTATCATAATTATTCATGAAACTGGATGTCATTATCCTATGAGAAGACGCCTTGCTTAATTATTAATGACAGCACGTGTTGATTTCCTATTACAAGCGCTTCAAACAGTAAGATTGCATACATTAATGCATAAAAAAATAGGGGTTTTGCTTTGTAAGAGTTTCTGCATTGAATAAGTTCTCTTCAATAGATCCTGAGTCTTTGACACAAACACGATTCATCCACACTGTGAGTGTAACTGGTATTTTTGGCCCTTTAACCGATCAAAAATCTTGCAAAATAAGCATCAAAAGTAATCAAAGATACAACAGCGTGTTCATATATTATATGCAAATAACAAATGCATTATGGCTGTGCATTATTTGTGCTTCAAATTACAGCTGTCACAGGATATGTATGTATTTGTGTAATTTACGGTGAGCTTACAAACCCTTGTGTGTATTGTGTTGCATGTAATGGTAATGTGCAGTGTGCACTTATGGGAAGATTTGATGTTTTTAATGAAATCGATATAAAACTGTCTGAATCAGAAGCCGTTGCTGTGTTGTCTGTCTCTCCTCCACTTCACATCTCAACCATACCCACTTCTTCCACTTCTGTTAAAACTATGGTGAGAACTGACTGCTGCTGAAACCAAGTAGGTAGAGCTGCAGACGGGAGCTCTCCAAATCTCCAAAAGTGGGCAGAACCTCCAAAAGGGGGAGGGGTCTCCACGTGCAAAGACTTTCGCCATTGGCTCTGGCCTCAGGCAATTGACTTACATTTCAAAATAGTTAAAAAAAGTTTGTAAATTAATCATAATTTCTAGTTGATCTAAAATAAAAGTTATAAAACATGCTTTATAAATAAAAAAAATCCTATATAAATAGATTTTCTAAAATGGTTTAGTTTTGCTGTTACAAATTGAGTGTGCATGATATTACAGATAACTTAATATTCCTAAATTGATTTGTGATAGGCCCATCTATTATATTATAGGGCAGATAAAATTTTTTTTTTTTTTAAAGTTGTGGTAGGCTATATAGTATGTCAAGTTTACAGATGCAGAAAAGTTCCTGATATTAAAAGTGTTATGTCATCACTGCTCATTTTCACAATACAAGATTACTTGTCAAATAAATAAATGACCTGAATCATTTTAGTTCACTTGTAGCGATTGCAAAGCGAAAAATTACTTCCAATAATCCTGAAAAAAGGTTAAAGGTATAGTTTCTGAAAATTCTGTTAACCTTCATCAGTTATTACGAATGTGGCACTCCGGCGAGGACAGACTAAACACCGACTACGCCACCCTGGGAATTTCACCCAGAGAATGATTTTTCTCTTTTCAAGCTCTATAAATCTAACAGTTAAAGACACACAGATACGTATACAATAGAGCCAAAGACAATGTTCAATTTTGAAGGCACAATATTTATTAATTTAAATAATTTAACAATTTAAAACAGTCATCTCTCCGGGGAAGAGAACACAAAAGAAAAAAAGAAAGAAAAGAAAGAAACAAACTTGCTGAGGCTTACCGATGAAGGCAAAGGACTCAAAAGGTAGTAAAAGATCCCAGGAAACCCCCCAGTAAACACACAAACACCCCAATAAACACCAATGCAAACAGGGAAGTCAACAGCACTCCAAACGGGGATAATGCCACCCTGACACCAATACCACCATCGGCTCTCAGTTCTATAACAAAAAAAAGAAACAAACAGAAAATGCGCACAACCACACTCTTTCAACAAAGGTTTACCAAAAAGAAAATACAGAAATCGAAGAAAAGCAATATTTTTCTTATCACAAAAACAAACAAATCAAACATTTCTCAATTCCATAAAAGAAACCAAAACAAAAATAAACTTAATCACAAAATACAAAATGACTGCCAAAACCAACAATGGTTATTAGGGGTGGAACGGTACACAGAAGTCACGGTTCGGTTCATACCTCGGTTCAGACATCACGGTTCGGTACGATTTCGGTACAATGGAGGGAAAAGCAAAACAAAAATGCATAAGGCATTGTATTTTTTAAATAAGTTTTATTAATAAAGGCATAGAACCAGTTTATTTGTAGTGCACTGACAATAGTTTTATATAATTAGTTTATTAATTAAATTAATAAAAAGACCTTGAGATGTGTTTGGTAATTGTACCTGAAATAATTTAAAATTAATTTGCTATATTTCAGATCAATATATTTGTTTTCCTTAATTTTAATTAACATTATTACTTAATGTAACATTATTCTCATCTGAATTATAAATAATGGATTTCTGTATAAAATAATACTACCATTAAAAACACATTCGATTTTCTTTTTTAATCAATGTAGAATGTGTAACTTAAAAATAAACAGATTAGTGCTCCGAGGACAAGAAATGAAAACCAATGCAATATGATGAATGTCCAAAAGATGGGACCCACAGACTGTTTTGAAATGGGGTTGGATAAATATGTTTTGCTTTTAAAACAGTGTGTGTGTGTGTGTGATTTTGGTTGGGTGACAGTTGTAGGTTACAGTTTGACAAGAGTTTACAGTGTGACAAAAGCACAATGTTGTGTTTTATTGCGAGTGTACACAAAGTAAACACTTTGCAGGTTTAATGATCTGTATGAACAAAATGACGGAGTATGTTTTTTATGTTTCCATTGTTCGCTCGCGCCTCTCTCTCTCTCTCACACACACACACACACACGCACACACACACACACACACACACACACACACACACACACACAGTTCGATCGCGCCCGCGCCTCTCTCTCTCACACACACACACACAGTTCGATCGCGCCCGCGCCTCTCTCTCTCTCGCGCGCGCACACACACACTCCAGCATTGCAATCTTGACATCGCAGCCTGTTCATTATGCGGTCACACCAAACGCGAATAGAGCGTCAAATTCGCGTCTAGTTCGACGCTACTCCAAAGCGAATAGGACGCGCGTATAAAGCCAACGTTTAAGTGAACGCGCGTTCAGAGCTAAGCCGAGGGTACAGATTATGTGTCCCTAAAGAACCCGCGTATCTAACAGTAGTTCCGCATTACATTAATTAATTTGCACGCGAGTTTTTTTTTTTTATACCGTGTATTCTGCGTGTAAATTCGTGCACCGAACCGTGACCCCCGTACCGTTTCGGTTCAATACGAATACATGTACCGTTCCACCCCTAATGGTTATAGTACGGCAGTATAAAGAAAACTAATATATATATAAACATCCAATAACTCCAAAAAAAGAGAAATCAAGTGAAATATAAATACAATTTTAGTCTAAATTGAAATCAAAACAAAAGAAACCCAAAAGAAAGCAGACCCAAAGAAAGAAAAACTTCTTAAATCGACAAAATTATAATGTAAAGCCCCAACCCCTCGAGCGATTCACGTCTCATAAAAACAATGGCAAGCAACAAATGCCACATACTATTGGCCATACAGCCGTAACGACCCAGTGGCCTCACTCGCTGATACACTTATGCCTTTTACACAAACGAGGCAGTGGCCCGGGCAAAGTGGCACATATAACAGACGGAGACAGATAAAACACAGACATATATAAAAAAACAGCACCTTAAACAGGCAAAAATACACAATATAGCCGTCAGGCACAAAGGCAAAGGCAAAACAGCAGCCAGCGAATCGGTCCTGTGCAGCTAGTGATGATCTCCGGCTAAACTGGCCTCATCCTTGTTAGCTACACAAAGAAAAATTACCATTAACCCCCAATTAATAAGAAACCAGATATAAATCCCACGTCATCTGAGATACATACCCATCATTCAGACATAACTGAGGGAAAAAGCTCGACGAGTGCCCACAGCACTGGTAATGCATTGTGTTCAGCGGTTCAATAAATTGAACGACGAGATGAAAGTTCGTCCATCCGACCGGAGATCTACGAACGCAAATAACCACATAATACCAGTAAGCAAGACGACAGGGAACAATGTTCGCACGGAGACAGCAAAGTCGGCACCCTACCTGTTAGCGCAGCACAGCACCGCACACGGGGAACGAGACCAGGAAGCACAACGCAACTTCCTGTCACCAATGAGCAAGAGACCGTCAGAAGGATTACTCGATATTTATAGGGCGGAGCTTCACACGGGGAGTGACCAAAGGAACGCCAGCTCATTACACTAACTCATACTGCCACAATCTACCCCATCTTTTGGATCGTCGACCCGACGACGGACCACTTATTACAAGTTTCCAGCCTTGACGGCTACAACACGATCACGGAGGAACTCGGCACAAGGCCTCTGCCTTGACGGCTACCTAACGAGAACAAGTGATACACACGTTCTCTATCACGACTGCCAAAAACACAAAGGAGGCACCGGTTACAGGTCCTCTGCCTTTACGGCTAATCAACCAGAACAGGTGATACACGAGTTCTGATAAAAAAACGGCTAAAGACGAGAAACAAGCGATACACGAGTCCTCGGACATGCCGGCTAAAAGCATGAGTAAGGCACTGGTTACAGGTCCTCTGCCCTTACGGCTAATCAACCAGAACAGGTGATACACGAGTTCTGATATAAAACGGCTAAACACGAGAAACACATGAGAGAGACTTGCTACAAGTCCTCTTGCCTTGACGGCTACATGACGAGAAACACACGAGAGAGACTTGCTACAAGTCCTCTTGCCTTGACGGCCACACAACGAGAAACACATGAGAGAGACTTGCTACAAGTCATCTTGCCTTGACGGCCACACAACGAGAAACACATGAGAGAGACTTGCTACAAGTCCTCTTGCCTTGACGGCCACACAACGAGAAACACATGAGAGAGACTTGCTACAAGTCATCTTGCCTTGACGGCTACATGACGAGAAACACATGAGAGAGACTTGCTACAAGTCCTCTTGCCTTGACGGCCACACAACGAGAAACACATGAGAGAGACTTGCTACAAGTCCTCTTGCCTTGACGGCTACATGACGAGAAACACATGAGAGAGACTTGCTACAAGTCATCTTGCCTTGACGGCTACATGACGAGAAACACATGAGAGAGACTTGCTACAAGTCCTCTTGCCTTGACGGCCACACAACGAGAAACACATGAGAGAGACTTGCTACAAGTCCTCTTGCCTTGACGGCCACACAACGAGAAACACATGAGAGAGACTTGCTACAAGTCCTCTTGCCTTGACGGCTACATGACAAGAAACACTAGAGCCACTGGTTACAAGTGCTCCGCCATGACAGCTACACAAGAAACACTAGAGCCACTGGTTACAAGTGCTCTGCCATGACGGCTACACAAGAAACACTAGAGACACTGGTTACAAGTGCTCTGCCATGACGGCTACACAAGAAACACGAGAGCCACTTGGTACAAGCGCTCTGCCATGACGGCTACACAAGAAACACGAGAGCCACTTGGTACAAGCGCTCTGCCATGACGGCTACACAAGAAACTACTAGAGACACTAGAGACACTGGTTACAAGTGCTCTGCCATGACGGCTACACAAGAAACACGAGAGCCACTTGGTACAAGCGCTCTGCCATGACGGCTACGCCTGCTCCCGGCGCAGTTTCTCATTATCTGCTCTCATCTGCTCCACTAAGTCCCTCAACTCTGGTATCTCTCCCTCCATACTTACCCCACCCAACAAAGGGAAACTCTACCGTTAGGAGATAGGAAGACGGGGGAAAGTCGCCGGCTGCTGTTTTGCCTGTAACACAACAAAAAACGAAAAAAAACAAAAACAAACAATACAACAAAATTGAACACGTCCTTGGCATCAAATTGTAACCCTGCCGACTATACGCCAAATGTGGCACTCCGGCGAGGACAGACTAAACACCGACTACGCCACCCTGGGAATTTCACCCAGAGAATGATTTTTCTCTTTTCAAGCTCTATAAATCTAACAGTTAAAGACACACAGATACGTATACAATAGAGCCAAAGACAATGTTCAATTTTGAAGGCACAATATTTATTAATTTAAATAATTTAACAATTTAAAACAGTCATCTCTCCGGGGAAGAGAACACAAAAGAAAAAAAGAAAGAAAAGAAAGAAACAAACTTGCTGAGGCTTACCGATGAAGGCAAAGGACTCAAAAGGTAGTAAAAGATCCCAGGAAACCCCCCAGTAAACACACAAACACCCCAATAAACACCAATGCAAACAGGGAAGTCAACAGCACTCCAAACGGGGATAATGCCACCCTGACACCAATACCACCATCGGCTCTCAGTTCTATAACAAAAAAAAAGAAACAAACAGAAAATGCGCACAACCACACTCTTTCAACAAAGGTTTACCAAAAAGAAAATACAGAAATCGAAGAAAAGCAATATTTTTCTTATCACAAAAACAAACAAATCAATAAACATTTCTCAATTCCATAAAAGAAACCAAAACAAAAATAAACTTAATCACAAAATACAAAATGACTGCCAAAACCAACAATGGTTATAGTACGGCAGTATAAAGAAAACTAATATATATATAAACATCCAATAACTCCAAAAAAAGAGAAATCAAGTGAAATATAAATACAATTTTAGTCTAAATTGAAATCAAAACAAAAGAAACCCAAAAGAAAGCAGACCCAAAGAAAGAAAAACTTCTTAAATCGACAAAATTATAATGTAAAGCCCCAACCCCTCGAGCGATTCACGTCTCATAAAAACAATGGCAAGCAACAAATGCCACATACTATTGGCCATACAGCCGTAACGACCCAGTGGCCTCACTCGCTGATACACTTATGCCTTTTACACAAACGAGGCAGTGGCCCGGGCAAAGTGGCACATATAACAGACGGAGACAGATAAAACACAGACATATATAAAAAACAGCACCTTAAACAGGCAAAAATACACAATATAGCCGTCAGGCACAAAGGCAAAGGCAAAACAGCAGCCAGCGAATCGGTCCTGTGCAGCTAGTGATGATCTCCGGCTAAACTGGCCTCATCCTTGTTAGCTACACAAAGAAAAATTACCATTAACCCCCAATTAATAAGAAACCAGATATAAATCCCACGTCATCTGAGATACATACCCATCATTCAGACATAACTGAGGGAAAAAGCTCGACGAGTGCCCACAGCACTGGTAATGCATTGTGTTCAGCGGTTCAATAAATTGAACGACGAGATGAAAGTTCGTCCATCCGACCGGAGATCTACGAACGCAAATAACCACATAATACCAGTAAGCAAGACGACAGGGAACAATGTTCGCACGGAGACAGCAAAGTCGGCACCCTACCTGTTAGCGCAGCACAGCACCGCACACGGGGAACGAGACCAGGAAGCACAACGCAACTTCCTGTCACCAATGAGCAAGAGACCGTCAGAAGGATTACTCGATATTTATAGGGCGGAGCTTCACACGGGGAGTGACCAAAGGAACGCCAGCTCATTACACTAACTCATACTGCCACACGTACATAGAGTGACTGACGAAGGGAAACAGAATGAAAAAATGTGTGTGAACTATCCCTTTATGGTAATGGGGATCTCGCTTGAGAGAGATCCACTTTGAGTGTAAACTAACGAGCCAATGCCTATTGGCATGCGATAATTGCACCAGTTGTTGTGCATCGCAGCATCTTTGTCGCATCTTTGTCTTTCACTTCAGAGCCAGACTGTGAATGTTGTTCCTGCTCTGCAATCTTATCTGAGAGTCTTATAACTCAAAAAAACGGGGCTGCTTTTTCAGGAGAATGTCTCTTCAAAGCTTGTGTTGGTGCCAGAAAAGGACTACTTTGGCTGATAGCACTGGTGATCCGAGGATCTGAGGATTACAGTGAGCGTTCCCTGACGAGACCACCTCCTCTGGCCCCTCACTCCTCTAGCGCATCGCAAACATGTTCAGACTGCGTTCGTGGGTGGTTTATGCTCTCTCATGAGAGCATGACGACGTCGGCACGTTGTTCGTCTTGCCTTTCTCATGAGGGCTTAAGCAGTCAGCGTGCCGTGTGCCATCGAGTTTGACAGCCACGTTCACTGTCTTGCAACGTCCAGACCTCTGGAATCTCCATGTCTGGTCCCTGGACGGGCCGCAGAGGTTCTAGGTGACCTACCCTGGGTGGTGATAGACACCATCACTTCCGCTAGAGCCCCCTCAATGACGTGCCTGTAAGTGGAACCTGTTCGTTGGATGGTGTTCCTCCCACCGGGAAGACCCCCGAAGATGTCCGATCAGAGTTGTGTTTTATTTCTTGTGTTTTCTTGAAGGTAAGTCATTGGGGAAGCATGACCTGATCGTCAGGTTCCTGAGGGGACCGAGGAGACTGAATCTGTCTCGTCCCTCCTCGATACCCTCTCTTGACCTGTCTCTGATGCTTAGCGAACTGGAGAGACCTCCCCTTGAAGTCCCACTGTAGTCAGCTCAGTTAAAGGGCAGCTATTATGGAATTTTGAAAATTACCTTTCATGTAGTGTGTAACATAGATCAAAGTGAACGAAAACATCCTGCAAAGTTTTAAATATGAAAGTTCACCGTATACAAAGTTATTGTCTCTCAAAAGTAAGAGTCGACTCTGAGTCGCTGATATGAATCGTTAGACGAACGATGCTTTCTCTCTATCTATATGACGTCACTTCGACAAGTTATTTGAATAAGATACGCCCACTCATTGCGCGCCGCAGACACCAGTGAAACTTCAAAACATGTCGACGAGACGCTGTGTTCTTAAGTGCGAATCAAAAGCGAACTTTTTTTTCACTGCCCAGGGACAAGCATGTGAAGAATCAGTGGCTAGAGTTTATATTTACAACTGTACCCGAACCTTGTGCTGTGTTCGCGTCATTTTAATGACGATCGCTTTACAAACATAAATGCTTTCAAGTGTGGATTCGCGAGCCGGTTGATAGCCTACTGAAGGAAGGTTCAGTACCAAGTTTATTTGGATCAGCTTCCTCCTCCGAATCGCAACCTGTAAGTATTATTTGTTGCTTTTATGTGTTTTGTAGCATGCTCAATAAGTATGTGTGTGTGTTGTGTAAGTTACGCTCAGCGCAGCTTCTAGGTCTCCAATGTCATTTTTTAAAAATGTTTGTCGTTGTTATTGGAGTTGTCATAAAGAATAGAGCAATACCTGTAGTGCTGCAGTGCTTTCTCAATATGTTTAAGCTTTGGGCTAACGCAAAAAATAACTGACTGGGTCATCTGACCAATCACCGCAGATTAGCGTCACGCAAAGGAGGGGTGTCACGAATCCAGTCTGTGGCCTTCCGCCCGATAGCCATCAGAGGTCGCTTCTCCATCATATTGACTCTCACACCACACAGCACACTGGACTGCATTTCCCATCATCCATTGAACGGACAACACACACAACTGATTACACGAATCACACTCACAGCTGAGAATTATATCACTATCACTCAATCACATTCTTTATAAGCCTTGGACTTTCTCTCTGTGATGGCCGAGTATTGTATAGCGCTTATCTTAGCGATAGCTACTCTACGGAGCCCACTCAGTTGTTTAAGTCTTGCCTTGCCTGTGTTCTTGTGTTTTGATATCTGCCTGTGTTTCCAGGATTAACCCTTTGCCTTGCCCTTCGGACTCTGTTTGCCCCTCGTTTGAATCATTGCTTGCGTACCTGGATTATCCCTCTGCCTTGCCCTGTTGGATATTGTTCACCGATCGTAGACCCACGCTTGCCCTAGGATCTCTCTTGTGTCTTGCCCGTACGATACCTGTTTACCGTTGTCTGACCCTTGCCTGTTTACTATGTTTCTAAATAAAAGCTTGCACATGGATCCGCACGCCTCACGTCTTGTTCGCCCCATTACAGGGGTTTGAAAAATGAGCCGTTAAACGAATCATTAGGGAGTCGGTGAGCAAATCAGGTAAAAATGAATGCATATGAGACAACAAAAGTGTTTTTTGTCATTGCATGCACGTAAAACTGTTGTTGGGGACTCCCAGAACAATATTAGGAACATTTTAAATGCCATAATAGGTGCCCTTTAAAGATCCTGTCACTGAAGACAGTGCTCCTGACTGCTCTGGTTTCAATCAAGAGGGTTGGGGACGTGCAAGCATTTTCGGTCGATGAATCGTGCCTAAAATTCAAGCGGCCAACTCTCACGTTGTCCTGGAGACATGCCCAAGGTTCCTACCACTCTCTTCAGGGAGCGTCTGACCCCAGGCCTACATAAAAAAAAATAAGAATTGTTTTATTATTATTATTAGTAATATTATTATTTCATGGTGACTTTAACATCACCCCTGTGAGAAATACATTTGTTGTCCAGCACAGCAGATGGCAGTCCTCCTAAAAAGTGGATTCCCACTAACACTTTTACCCAACATCCCCATTATGGCAAGTGGGGGTCATAAATGACATACCCAAAATAAAAAGGTTGCTGCTCATAAGTCATTCTGAATAGACGCATAACCAACATATATTTAGAATGCCAACACTTTTCAGTGTTTAGAATGCTTCTTTTCAGATCTGAGGATGAAATCTCTTTTATTAAAGATGTTCTAAGATCATGCCGTGAGTTTTTAGAGAAGGCTGATAAGATGTTAATAAAATATTGTATTGCCTTTTAAACATTTGACGAAACTTTCACATCTCTGCTGGTATGAGATCTAATCTTCATTTATTTTTTAGCATGATTCCTTTGTTTGTATGCAGCCATCATTAGCATTTATTCTGGCATTATGGCTTGCCCAGCTACACCACTTTCATACTATAGTCTACATTAATCTACCTATTATCTGAAGTCTTTCAAAAAAAAAAAAAAAAAAAAATTTAAAAGATTATAGCCTTTACTCAAAACTCCCATTAAACAACCATTGAGTGTTTGTATGACCTTCCGATCACAATCTAATGTAGATTTTAGTCATATTATGTTGTTAAAATATATTTAAGATTTTATCTGGAGCTAATTGTAACATGTGCATAGCATGCATACTGTAAACATTCTTTATTCATATGCCTATGCCCCAAATCGCATGAAAATCACACACAAACCATATATTAACCATTTATTAACTTCTTGTTTCACGTGTAGAAATGTTTATTTGGTTTGATGGCCTGTTCGTGAACGAATCGTTCTTTTGAATCGGTTCTTTTTAGTGAACCGGTCGAACCAGTACACTAAATCGGACTGAATCGTTCAAAACAGTTAGCGTCTTGCGTCTGCGCTGATCCACAAGTTACTAAAGTTACTCACTTTTGGACATGCCTGACACAGTCCCTCCGACTCGAATTAATCAATATCCCGGAGTATGTTAGCCTACTCCAGTAACTACAACAGTTCGCTGAACTGAGACGTGTTGTGCTGAGACTGAGAGAAGTGATGAGCACGAGCAGCTGATACTAAGCATGTGCGAAACTACATAACAGGTAGGCTACTGACCGATGAGCTGAGCATGCATGCAATTTTTTCAGAGGGACGAAATGCATGTTCCTTATGTTGAACATCAAGTGTAACAAAATAAAACATGTTGGAAACATTACATAATTACTGTCTTATCACTTATTTTAAAGTTTGGAAACAATGAATGGATTGTAAAACTAAACATTATAGGCTAGCCTACTAAAACAGTATTTTTTGTTACAGCTAAATCAATTTCTAAGTTGATATCTTTGACGAAAACTCTTGCCAAGGTTTTAAGGGTGCTTAGTAAATGTTTATAATGTGTTAATCAAAACATAACGTATTAACCTACGAGACATGTATCGACTTTTTAGTTTTGTCGACTGTACAGTAACAAAGGTTTCAGCAGTTCTAATAAGCTCAGCAAACAGGCCTACTGCAACAGAGTTTCTCGACTCACCAGTATAGAACCGAGAACTGTTTCTTTCGGACACGTTCGATACGGAGAACCGATGAGCTGGAGATGAGTATGCGTGAGAGCACGTCTCTGAACCGAACTTTCTTTCGGCCAATTGTATGCTGATACATGAGCACGGGTGAACCCAGGACTTAAATGAGGGGCGAAATATAAGTTTATATAATAACAAATAAAATCAAATTGATGAAGACCAGTTTATCCACTTTATATTTTAAGATGTGAAACATCCGCGTTTGCTCATCGCCTGGGTTCATTTGCAAAACGTAAATGTAAGAAACTTATTAGCCAAGATAATTATGACGATGATTACTATTATCTAACTGAAGTTAGGATTACAAATGCCTTTATTTGAACGTATTTTTATCCGCCGGGATGATAGAATTGTCGTCATTACGAGAGAACGTAAAAGAACTGGTGAACCGTTTTTTTTAACCGGTTCATTGAAACGACCTGTCCGAAAGAACCGGTTCACGGAAAATAACCGGACTTATGATAAGTAGGCTATTTCACGGAACTCAGAATGAGGAAGTGTACATGACAGCGTCATGCAGAAGGGCAGGATTTAATGGTCATGTTGATTGACTTGACGTAAGATGATCGACTGCTGTGTGTTGGCCGAATGAGCGCATATGGTCATAACGGACAAACCAGGAAAAGAACAGACAGACAGCGCCGTGTAGGCCCTACGTTGTTTTAGTTCTTTCAGATCGCATAATTCAGTGTGTAATGAATATAAACTGTATTTTGTATTACGAAATATTTTGCAAACGTGATAAAAAATGTATATTTCTCCAAATATGCGCACCTTTGTTCTAAGAGCCCTAACGGGTGCTGTTTAGTGCATGCATGTAAACACAAATAAACCCCAGCAGATGTGAGGGAATTCATATGTGTGATGATATTCTATTCAAAATATTAATATAACAGATTGATTATTTTAAAATGCTTAAAATTTATGTAAGCCAATGCATCCGTTAATGGTGGTGACAGATCTCTGTCACAAATAAAAAAGAGAACACATGTATAGAATAATTATCCATTGATGAAGTAAAAAAGTCTGTTTTATTTATTTTATTTTTTAGCATTTGCGTGGTCTGAAAAATTAACTTTGAGTGTTAAACTGACAAACCAAGAGCCAGTTATCCTGAGGTAGCCTATTTGTTTACACTACTAGACAAGGCTTCATGAATATTCATCAGCAGCCCCTTTATTCTTGAGATGGCAAGCAAATGAATCACTCTATTCAAAAAGTTAATACAGTTTTGACGTTAAGTTTAAACTATTGCTGTTCACATTATTAAAGGTATTCTATTTAATAAACGATATTGTTGGAGACAGTTAAAGACCCAGAATGATGAATGAAAACCTGGAGTCAGATGTGCAGTTAAATGAAGAAATTTTACTGAAGATAGTTTGCAGTTATATCAGGCAGAAGTCAGCTTCAAGATTCACAAGGATTTACAGCCTCAGAACAACATCAATTATAACACATCACTAACTAGCTTTTCAGGAATCAACAAGCCATTCCACCTTGGAGCCTTCAATATGAACTATTTTGCCTGGTTTGCCTGACAAGGCATTTAGATAACGAGGTGACACAAAAAAACTTGGGTACTACTCTAAATCTATTTCATTTATTTATTTTGTAATGTCAGTACTGCACAGTGTCGGCAACATTATTAACTGAAGTAACTAAAGAAATAATGTTATCTGATTTTATGTAATCCAATTATTTTATTATTTACAGGCAAGATGACACCATTTTCTAAGAACATAGTTTCTGTCTCTCTCTGGATAACAGTCGTAGTACTTTGTGGTTCTCTCTGTGATGGTGGCAAAATCTTGGTGGTGCCTTTGGAGGGAAGTCACTGGCTGAACATGGACATCCTCATCAAGGCTTTGCATGGTCAAGGGCACAGCATTGATGTAATACGCACCTGTAATAGCTGGTTCGTAAAGGAGAATTCAACTTATTACAACTCTATAACCATACCTAAAACCAAAGGAATGGATGAAGAATTTATAGAAGACATGATCTCCAAAATAATCGACCATGAAAGAGGAAAGAGCCACTGGCTGAGCACTGTACAGCTGTTTTTGGATGTGGTTAGTGACATGTATGAAATGCATAAAATGATATGTCAGCTTATAACAAACATGTTTGAAAGTGAGGAAATTATGAAGGCACTGCAAGAAAAGGAGTATGATCTGATGCTTACTGATCCAGTATGGGGTGCAGGCATTATGCTGGCTCATAAACTCAAGTTACCCATGGTATATAATGTGAGATGGACCACTACTGGTGAGGGACACTTTAACATCGCTCCCTCACCAATGTCTTACATCCCTATCACAGGATCTGGAAACACTGACAAGATGAATTTCTTTCAACGAGTAAAAAATGTTTTCCACTATTTTCTAATGGCCTTTCAGTACAGCTATTTTAATTTGCCACAGTACCAAGCACTTTGTGACAAATATTTCCATCCACCTGTAAGTTTTTATGAACTTCTCCAGGGGGCTGATATATGGCTTATGAGGGTTGATTTTGTTTTTGAATTTCCACGTCCAACAATGCCAAATATTATCTACATTGGAGGCTTTCAGTGTAAACCAGAAAAGGCCCTTCCACATGATCTGGAAGTCTTCATGCAAAGTTCTGGAGAGCATGGAGTCATCATCATGTCTTTAGGGTCGTTTATCAGTGCTCTACCAGATGATTTAACAGCGGAAATAGCAACTGCTTTTGCTCGGCTCCCACAAAAGGTGATTTGGAGATACACTGGAAAAAGACCATCTACTTTGGGCAACAACACATTACTGGTTGACTGGATGCCACAGAACGATCTTCTAGGGCATCCAAAGACTAAAGTTTTTATTGCACATGGCGGAACCAATGGGGTTCAAGAAGCTTTGTACCATGGTATTCCAGTGGTTGGAATTCCATTCTTTTTTGACCAGTATGACAATCTTCTTCGGTTGCAAGAAAGGGGAGGAGGCAAGATTGTTTCCATCGCAACTTTAAATGAAAACACACTGCATGCAGCCATACAGGAAGTAATCAATGAACCATCTTACAGACTAAGTATGCAAAGACTCTCTCATCTGCACAAAGACAAGCCAGTTAAACCTTTGGACAGCGCCCTCTTCTGGATTGAGTTTGTAATGAGACACAAAGGTGCTGCTCACCTTCGTACAGAGTCCTACAAACTGCCTTGGTACTCCTATTACTCAGTAGATGTTGCAGTTACATTGTTTGCAGTTGTTCTGATATTCACTCTATCTATATTTTTAACAGTTCAATATCTGTGTGTCAAGTGCTGCAGCAGAAAAAGGAAAACTGAGTAGCACATTTGCGTATTTAGTATAGACATGGATTATTCTTATATATCTGCCCCATGACTTTGATTATTACTTGTGTAATGAACTGCACACTGGATTTTAGAGCAAAAGAGAAACAAACTACAGCAATTAATGATGACATTACGTCTGGCCTGAAAACATCAGGATATTTCCAAAAGGCAAGCCAAAAGTCTCTAGTAAGCAGGTCTCGTAACACTAATGCAAAATAAAAATAAAATGTAAACGTTTTTCCACAGTTGTTTATATGAATCTTAGATGACAATTTGTATGACTCACTTTTCTTTCCGATGTGTTGAACAGAATAATAAAATTCTACTTTCCCTGTCTATGGATAGTTTTATTTTTTTAAAATGTTTTATGCATTCATGTATTTGAATTTTCCATAGTAAACTTTTTTTTACAGAAAAATATTTCTCAATATCAGATACCATTTACTATACTGTAAAAAAAAAAAAAAAAGTGGCATGGGGCAGTGATATTTCCTAATGAATGCCATTACTCTGACTTTTGCCCTATACAATTCAATTTTGTATGTTACAGGGTTAGCCCAAACTTATTTAAAATATATTGTGCAGTGAATAAACCCAATTTATTCAACATCTGTATAATTATTATACATGTAGTTTATTTCTGTTATAATTAGTAAAGTGTAATTTATTTACTTAAGGCATGACTTAAGTTCATGTGCTAACCTTAAACCTGCTGAATTTAAAATCTTCACCTGACCAGTAGTTTAGTAGTAACTGATTTTAATGAACAATGCTGTTCTGTGTGCTTTTTCAGCAGGGGTATGGACAATCATTTACAAACTTTGTTAGCAATTGATGAGGTTTAAAAGAATAATTCTCATCTGGACTTGAATTGTGTATTAAACATCAAGTGATGACCAAAATTGCTTATTGAAGTAAATAAAAACAAAACAAAATTCAAACTTACAATGAATTTATTATTGTTTCTAAATATCCCCTATTGATTCTTTTGACAGACAGTAATTCAAAATGCATTGTTGTCGACACAAACTATAGAGCTGTATTATCATACATTCTAATCTCTCAGTCACTGAGACAAACACGAATCAATGATTTTTAATCTTCAGTACATCGATTCCATGTCTATGTTAAATAAATGTTACATTTTTTTATTTTTTTATTCAGAAATAAGAAACATCAAAAAGGTTTAGGGGTAGGTTAGTTATTACCTAGTTATTGTAATTACTAAAATAAGTAGATTAGATATGGGGAACAGGACAGTAAAATAAAGTGCTACCCATTATATTATAGATGTCATTTATTTCATATTGCCATTGTGTGCTGCCAGTCTACTCAAATAGTCTTTCTTATCATTCTTGATACTCCTCTTCACTGCTTTGTTTTCTTTTGTATAATCTGTTTGAGCCTGGGCTTTTGCTGCTCTAATCCTACTGCTATTGACTGCCGCTTTCTTCTTCCGATTCCTATGTAATGCTTCTGAGCATTACATGCAATAATTAGCTTTGTTATTTTTAGGTGTGAATTTATTAACTAACACCACATTAAACTTTTCCCTCAACACAGCCTCTAGTTCACAGTCAGGAATTTCCTTCATATCCACAAAGTCAGAGTCCTCCTCCGGGTTGTAGGTGATCTCACTGTAAGTCCAGCCAATCAGAGCTCTGAAGCCTGTGGGCGTCTGAAGGGAGCAAATGGACTTCAGCACAAACCGAGAATCTGGACTGGTCTGCAGGCAATCCAGCGTCTCCACGAAATGCTCTTTATTACGGGGTGTTAATGGGAAGCAATACATTTTTTTAATCAAGCGGTGGTCAAGGAGGCTGGAATTAGCATAGGCCTTATCTTTGACCACTGGCTTTCTTGATGTCTTCTCAAGAACCCACATCATCCCATCGTTTAGGAGGCGGAACACACCGGGAGGTTGTGGCTGATCTTTACCCGAGACCATCTCTAAGGGATACCACAGCTGGCATGACACTCCATAGCTCACATCAGTAATGTAAGGCTTCCCATCAATTTCCACCAGATTGATAAGATGAGAGTCCACGGTGTGGAAATCATTTTGGAACTTGTTGAACACCTTGGAGCCTAGTGTGGTGTATTTGTAACCCATCTCCTTTAGGACCCATGAAAACAAGAGGTTGTTTTCACAACACCAGCCTCCCCGATTGCTCTTGACTAATTTATCATAGATGATGTGCAAGTCTGTCGTGTTCTTCTCTCCGCAGTGGATGCTGAGGTTCTCAAATGGAATTTCCATAACATGTAGCTTGTGGATGGTGCGTAAAGTGTCCAGGTCGGGTTTGTCATATTGGCCAGTAAACCCGATCCGCTTGAAGTACCCTCTCAGATCCATTAGAGTCCTTTAAGAAACAATGCAAAAACAGTTTTAAAGCTGAAATATGGTTTTCCCTCATCTTATTAAAGTACTATTCAATGTGTCGTGACAAATATAAGTACACCATTTGTAGGTTAATTTTCCAGAAAAGTATAAACACTGTGTCTGGTGCTATCAAAACATTGCTCTGTATATTTGGTCATCCCAAACAATCAAACACAGCAAACAATGGGGTGAGCTTGAGGTGGGACTATCAGATTGTCCAAGCAATTGCAGATTGGGGAGTGTTAGGGTCCTTAGGCTCAATTGAGATGAGCAAATTTTGCACAAAAGACTGCATCCAAAATCGAATACTTCCCTACTATATAATATAGGTGAAAAACAGTGTGAAAATAGTATTAAGTCAGAATTCACAGTACAAAGTACAGTAAATGTACTCATGAAGACTTACTGGCCCACCCATAAACCTAGTCTCCAGTGGGTAAAAGCAAATCAGGTAAAACATTTGAAAATCACCATCATGTTTCGTAAATATATTCTAGTTTAAAGAAGACCCAATTGATCGTGGGATCCGAGTTGTTGTGGCATTCATGCTCTCACCACTGCAATGTTTTGTTCATATCTAATGTTGTTCTGTTAAATATTTACTCTAATTGAAAATGAATCCACTTATACTGTAACAAAAGAAATGTGCATGACATTTTAATAATAATTTGCTTTTTGATCACATTGCTTGTCCACTAAGAGAAGTTAAAATGCTCAGCTCTTGACAGAACTTATTTGGTTCATTCTCAGGCTCCTTTTCTCTGTTTATTCTCATTTACATTCAAGGCGAGGTGTTTGTCATGTCAAATGAGCTTATTGTGTTTGCAGCTCTGTTTGGTGAAGCTGGTTGCTCTGCTTTAATAGAATTTGCCCATTCTGCAGTGTTACACAGTTTAAGAAAAATGTAGGGACTTGAATTTTAATGTTATAGGGCACACAGCAGAAAACAATTAGATTTATTTATTTATTTTTTTACGTTTTATTATTTCAACTATTTGCTTCTATGGTAATCTTGTTTTAAGTATGTTTCAATATGTCTACTGGAAAACCAAATCGAATATATATTTTTACAAGATAACTGGATAACAATTTATATGACGATATTATGTTTTGTACCTAAACAACAATATTTCCTACATTCTGTAGTCACTAAAATTAAATATGTTCCAATGTGTGAATTGCAGGTGATATTTCACAAAAAGTTACTTGAATACAACATAAATTGCAACCAAAAATAGGAAGTGAGAATGGAAGTGAGTCTTTTAAGAAGATGTGGGAGCATAGAAGCTAAAAAAAGAAGATACAATGAGAAAAAAACAGTAAGAAAAACAAGGTCTCATTTGTTAACATTAGTTAACATGAACTAACAGTGAACAATATATTTTTACATTTAGTAATATTTAATGTTTGTTCACAGAGAATTAACTAATGTTAACAAATACAACCCTTGATTTTAAAAATGTATTAAGATTAATAAATGCAGTAGAAGTCTCATTCATTCTTAGTTATTGTTAATATAGCTTACTTGTGTTAACAAATTAAACCTTGTAAAGTGTTACTGAAAAAAGTTTACAGAAACATGAACAAAAAATAAAATATTATAATATATAATAATAATAATAATAAAAATCCTACCCTTAGATGAAGCCAGTGAGTGAATGTCACAGTGTAGAGTCAGAGGTTTAAATAAATGTGTGGGCCGGTCCAAGAGGCGTGGGAACAGAGCGAGGCCAGAGATTGTCTTATTATAGGGAGATGAGAGGGTCTGTATCTCTTTCCACTCGAGAAAGCGTAACGGCTAACTTGAATCATGTGAGGCACCTCCTCCTATCGTGTAATGGCAGGGATCTCAGTGCTCGCAGTTCAAAGTTTTATGCCAGTCAGTTACAGTTTTTATGTTAATCAGTTTTTTGTGGATTAGCGCGTTGGTCTTGTGAATAAATGTTCTATATTTGGTGTTATATCGCTAGTAAAGGTAGAGCAGGACTGCAATGTTTGTGTAATGTGCTTTACTGTGGAAAAAAGAGCGTGAATATCTATAGTAGCTGCAAAGTACTATAGTCACTGCTAACTTTTTTACCATCATTAAAGGTGGGGTATGTGATTTGCAAAAAGGCCGGCAGATTTTGAAAATACACAACTCAAATGGTCCTACCTTCTTTCCTCAAACGCTGGCCCTGATTCGCGTGAGGGGGATGGGGGAGGGGGGTATTGTACGACTGTTTGATTGACGGACTTACTGTCCAATGATTCTAGGTGGTCTTGGAAATGATTGGCTGGAGTTTTTCGAGTCTTGCCCGTTCCACAGATGATTAAATTGCTTAATTTTCATTTCAGTGCTTCTAACTCAGTGGCTGTAAGTGGGTTATGAATAGGATTTCAAGTGATTTTTAAAAAATGGACAAAAAAGAGAATCACATACCCCACCTTTTACTATAAGCATTATATCATCATCATTAGGCACCAGTGTTGGGAGTAACGCGTTACAAAAGTAATGCATTAAAATAACATATTACTTTTTGCTGTAACGCAGTAGTGTAAGGCATTACTAATCAATTTTCAGTAATATTTTACTCGGTACATGTTCAGTAACGCTTGCGTTACAACACACTTTTAGTTTTAATTGTAAAAAAAACAAAAAAAAAACACCAAGACCGCGAGACATATCACGAATGAAATATGCAAGTAGGCTGACTTGCCTGTTCGTGGTCAGTCAATAGCCGCGTGTGGTTTCCAAGTTTGTAAATAGACTAAATAATGGCAGCGTCTTATAGCCTACTTGTAGGTCTATATCGATTTATTGTTTACAGGAGTGCCGTGCCCGTGAGGCATGATTTCGGCCTCTGTGCTCGCGCTGGCCAGTGGAAAAGCGGCTAATGGTGAAGATGGCATGAAGAAGACCGTAGCCTACATTCGCGAGATGGAAGTATGCGCATTAGGCTACTATTTGTTCTTTATTTTCTTTCTAAAGAGTTAGGCTGTGTTTAGGTGGTATTTTTCATATTTTCATCACGCAATCATTTTTTTTTTATGCGGTGCTGACGCGTTGTAACATGTAGGCTATAGATGGGTTTCCGATGACGTCACATTTCTCCCGCAACTCCTTACGGCGCCATCTTGTGTGTCAAGTGGGTCAAGCGTTTGTGTTACGGAGCATGATAATAATTAAACTGGGCATTATTCTGAACATGAAAATCATGCGATTATTCTCCGTTTGGCTGGAGTTAATGTTCAGTGCTGCTCTTGTGAACATTTAGAGGTTTTTGTGCTCTGGAGATGTGACACTTTATCTAATCATTTCCAAGATGGGCTAGCTAAATGCGCTAACGTTAGCTCTCATCGGCTGTCAAATCGCTGTACCCAGGCGGCTACTTTCGACACAGCCCTTGAGAGGTGTTGGCTGGGCAAAACAACACTCTGACGATTGTCCACCTTCATCACTTTCTCTGTGGCCACATCAGCTGGTCGAGCCAGAGGCAGAGGCTAACTTACACCTGGAGCACATCGCTCCGTGCTTCTGCTCTCCATCTCTCTCCTACACTAAATTAGTTCGGAGCGTTGTGTTGTTGTTGTTTTTTTTACCCAGATGGTGTTGTCTTGACACTGAGTCTAAATGTACCGTATAATAAGGGCTGTGCAGATATCAGCCGCCTGGCTACAGCGATGTGAACCGTCAATGCGGAGCTCCAGACTAACTTTTCCACGAGGGAGTGAGAGCAAGACAGCGCTTAGTTTGGAGACGGTGAAGTCTTGTTTACACTTTCGCCTAGCTCCGAAGAGAGAGGGAGTGCGCGCGCGCGACCGTCTCTCTCTCTCTCTCTTTCTGCTCGTTCTTTCAGCATGCGTCCGTCCATAGACTGTAAAAAATAGGTCCTGTCACAAGCGCAGCAGTTCATGTACATTATTCACCGATCAAATAAGAAATAAAAAATTTGATTGAACGAATAACACACAGATTTAAAACACGTACAAAAAAATTACCTCAACACAAAAGAGTCAAAAATACTTGGGTAAATGAAAAGGCGGTAAACATCAGGTAAACATGAGCATGACAGACGGGCTTTGATGACAGCTTTGACACACAACATGGCGCCGCGCCGCAGAGGATAATGGGTAATTAGAGAAACGGAAACCCATCTATAGCCTAAGGGTTGCAGCGGCGCTGCCGATAAAGCACGTAAAAGCTGTCACAAAGAACCTGCAAAAGCAATGATTATGAATGTGTCAAATATAGCAAGGAGACATTTTAATTGTTTATTAATAAAGATGAAGTTGACTTTCCTGACTCGCGATCTTCGCAGTAGGCTAGTGAGTGCTCCAGAGAGAATGCATATACAAGCAGAGAGCAGTCTGTTTTCTTTCGTTTTGAATTGTTCTGTTTACAAGTAGACATTTCAATATAGATATATTGTTCAGGTCTGTGAAGTAGGCTACCTTATACGCGGAGTTTCGGTTAATTTGAGACGCGCTCCAGTTCACGCCCAGGCGCCTCCGTTTCGTGATTAGCCTATCTGCAATATTTACTACTTCTTATGATCAAATCCAGGCAATTGGTTGATGAAACATTGATTAAAATTAAGATACATTAATACAAATCGAAATTCACTTTGTGAATTCACTTTGAAAAGGCTTTGTTTCTTCTGTTTGAAGTTTTAAAGCATCTTTTAGTGCCGCTTCAGATCGGTCGCGTCCCTGTCGCATCCTTACATCCTTTTTTCCTCATAAATGCGAAAACGAAAAAGAAAAAAAAATTTATATTTTATGTTCTGTGGAGAGCCAACCCTTCGTCATCCGGTGGGTAGTATTAGGCTACTTTTGAAAAATCTTTAAAAAAAAAAGCCTCCTAAAAGTGTTTTTTTTTTTTTTGTCACGCATGAATGCGTGTCTATTTTCCTCATATAATATTAAATATAAAACACATGTGTAGACTGATATTTTTCGAATGTCTGGACTGCTTTAAGGGAGTAGCCTATAGATAAACAGACGTTTCAATATTGGTATTAAATTCTGAGAATTTATATGTCAAGTTTTGACTGCAAAATGTTCATAATGCTGGAATTCCCCAATTTTAAATAATTTATCGTCAACTAGGTTTGTGGTGCGTAGACCAACTAGGTCTACGTATTTTATAATGTTAACTTCAAAATTCTGATAATATTAATAGTAATTTAAAGATGTATACATTGGATCTGGACGGGAAGGATAACTCTGGGAGTTGGAAAAGGGTGTGTCGCGATTCTGCAGGTTCGTGGATCTGAGTGTCGCGATTTCGGTTTCATATCGCATATCATTACAGCCTTAGAATGTTAAGTTCTACTTCTGTATAGGTATTTTTTGTGAAAGTAACTCAAAAGTAATACAGGAGTAATGTAATGCATTACAATTCTGACAGCGTAATATTGTAAGGTAATGAATTACTTTTAAATAACAGTAACATGTAATGTATAATGTATTACAGTTTGGAAGTAACTTGCACAACACTGTTAGGCACACAGCAGTCCTATATCATTACAGTACAAGATTAACTTGGCAGAGATAGAAAGAACACTTATATTTATAATAAATATATTATACACTATAATTAAATTATACATTTTCTCTGTATTCATTCAAATGTAAAATAAATGCGTCATATGCATGCAGTTATAAGTCATTACGATTCAAGTCTTATCATAACTGGAAAAACCTGAAAGCAAAAGAAAGAAAACATCTGTATTTTTTAACTTTCTTTAGACAGTACAATATCACTCAATATTGCTATTAAATATTA
The DNA here is from genome assembly GCA_031834385.1 of Semotilus atromaculatus. Classification (NCBI taxonomy): domain Eukaryota; kingdom Metazoa; phylum Chordata; class Actinopteri; order Cypriniformes; family Leuciscidae; genus Semotilus; species Semotilus atromaculatus. Next base: position 6,675,575 of record JAULUF010000002.1, on the reverse strand, counting down.
TGGTAATTATCCGCGCATTTGGATAATTATAGACCGATTTCTAAATTACCAATTTTAGTTACAGTTTTAGAAACTCTGGTTGGTGATCAGTTAAAGGACTATTTGGTTTCCAACCATATTTTGTCTGACTTACAGTCTGGGTTTCGAAGGCAGCGCAGTACTACTACTGCAACAATGAAGGTCATTAATGACTTTATTGAAGCAATGGATGGTAAGAACACCTGTGTAGCTCTTTTTATAGATTTATCTAAAGCATTTGATACAGTGGATCATTGCATTTTACTGGAAAAGCTATAACATTGGTTTTTCTGACTCATGACTTCATACTGTAGATTGGTTTACTAATTATTTGGCAGATAGAACTCAGTGTGTTTATTCTGACAATCTCAAATCAGCAACACTGACTGTATCTAGTGGTGTACCGCAAGGATCAGTCTTGGGTCCAATTTTATTTACTATTTATATTAACAACTTGGTCAAGACATCCCACAAGCTCATTTTCATTTTTATGCCGATGATACCGTTATTTAGTGTAAGGCTGCAACTTTACACCAAGCTTTTTCAAATGTGCAATCTGCTTTCAACCATGTTCAGATACAACTCAGCTTAACCTAGTTTTAAATGTTGAGAAAATTAAGATTATGCTTTTTTCAAAATCTAAGAAGTCTCTTGACAGTCTTCCAAGTATTTCTACTATACATGGCAAACAGATTGAACAAGTCAAATTGTATAAATGTTTGGGTATATTAATTGATGATCAGCTCTCTTTTAAGTTGCACATTGATAAATTGGTACAGAAACTCAAATTAAAAATAGTATTTTATTTTAGAAACAAAGCCTGTTTTTCTTGGAAAACGAGGAGATTGGTTGTTGCAACCTTTCTCACTGCACTTGATTATGGTGACCTGCTCTATAGAAATGCGCCTGATAAATGTTTATCCTTGTTGGATACTGTCTTCCACAGTGCACTAAGATTTGTGACTGGATGTAAAGCATCAACACATTGTACTTTGTCCAAAATGATAAATTGGCCATCATTATCAGTGAGGAGGCACATTCATTGGCTTACGTTTATTTACAAGTCTATGCTGTATGCTTCCCTCTTATCTTTGCACTTATATGTCTCGCAGCAGCTACAGTTTGCGCTCTGGTAATTTGTATTTGTTATTATCTGTCCCTAAGGTTCGTACAGAGCTCGGTAAGAAGGCCTTTAGTTATGCAGCCCCTTCCACATGGAACACATTGCAGACTGATTTGCAGTTGCAAAATCTGATTTCTTCTGGTCAATTTAAACACTACATGACATTTTTGGAAATAGATGCTATAAATTGCTGTCACTGCTTTTAATGTGTTTCTATGGTTTTGTTGTTGTTGTTTTTTCTATGGTTTATTGTTGTTGTACGTGTGTTTGTTGTTCATATTTGTTATGAACTTTTGTGCTGAATATGGTTGAAGCGTTCCGATCCGATGGGTTTCGGCTAATATCTCTGCGAAAACACCGCCAAAAATGCTGAAAATTATATCGTTCTTTTCAGTTCGACTAGACGGCTCCAACGAGATCGCTGAATCCGTTGAGATATTTGCATTTTTCGCTTCACCGGCGGTTTGGGGGGCGTTTTTTACGTCGTTAAACATTTACCATTTTTGATAGTATTGTTATGTTGATACAGCGTGGATAACGTGCACACTTTTGTTACGATTCAAAAACTGTATTGTTCATCAGATGAAACAAAAGCATTTCATGTTCACATGCGTGTAAGCCAATGCGACGAGAAAGGCAAGATTGCATATTATATATATATATATATATATATATATATATATATATACATAAAAAAGCAATATTCTAATTGTAACTTCAGCATTCAAATAGTATTGTTTTTTTTTTTATTAACTATTTTCGGAATTCATTCCAACAGCCCTAGTAATTACTGACAGAATTAAATTTTTTGGGTGAACTAACCCTTTAAGGTCCTAAGTGTAACTTTTTTGCGTCCAATAAAAATTCCAATAAATTCCAATATTCCTATAAAAATCACGCTTGTCCCCAAACGTATAGTGACAATAAAAGGCAACATTATTTAAAAAAAAAAAAATCCTTTTAGGGTAAGGCTTTTTAACAAGGATTAAATTGCCACAAGCTTTTAGCTAACATCACATCCGAGAAAAAAAACATACTTAGCTGCTTAATATTGCTATGTAGCTGATGATATTAGGGGGATGGGGTATTCTCATACCAGAGAGCATTTAATTGGACAGAAAAATTGTACACGCCCTTGATTTCAAGATGAGTAATCTGTTTTGTTAATTTTCTCAGAAGAAAACAATTATAAATTGTCACAATGCACAATTAAAAATTATTATTGTAAATTTTATTGTAATGAAATCAGCATGTGACCCTGGACCACAAAAGTTTTTTTAATTGAGATGTATACATCATATGAAAGCTGAATAAATAAGCTTTCCATTAATTCATGGTTTGTTGGGATAGGACAATATTTAGCCGAGATACAACTATTCTGGAATCTGGAATCTGAGGGTGCAAAAACAATCGCCTTTAAAGTTGTCCATTTACAGTATGTTCGCGATTGTGCTGCATTCACTCACAAAAATAAATGTTTTATATATTTACGGTAGGAAATTTACTAAATATCTTCATGGCACATGATCTTTACTTAATATCCTTGTGATTTTTGGCATAAAAGAAAAATCTATAATTTTGACCCATACAATGTATTGTACAATTTACCCATGCGACTTGTGACTGGTTTTGTGATCCAGGGTCACATATAACAAAAAATGTGATGCAGCATGTTACAGCATAAATGACAGAGCTTGAAGTTGCATAGATGTTTTGAAGACTACAATAATAAATGTAACAATAATGCAAAAAATTTATCCAAGCAAAAGATTTTGTAATTGTATACATTCATGTGTTTTAGCTGGTACTTCCAGCATAGCTGGGAACAATGATATTGGCCCATTTATAGATGACAGGGATAAAAAGGAGAGCAGAGCCAAGCAGTGATACTAAGAGAAATGCCCACAGGAAAACCCGGTCCAGGACCCGGGCCACAAACTTCCAGTCCTGAACAACCTAAAAAGAAGTATTACATTAGAATTCATTAGAACTCAAAACTCACAAAAATCACATCATGCCTGGGAGTCTAAAGTGAGACTCTTACCTTTCTGACTTCATTCTCCTTCACCACATGAAGCGTGATGTAGTGTATAGATTCTAAGGCTGCCCGCAGACTGTGTTCTGCACTGAGCAGAGTGGTATCCTGGCCTAAACTCTTCTCATACCCCAGCCCTCCTCTTCCAGTCCTGTCTGCTCTCTGCCTCCCTGGGGTGGTGGCGTAGCGGTCCACATGGCTGCGCATGCACAGCAGTTTAGGCAGGTAGTGCAGGAAGATACGGCGGACCCAGGGCGCCATGCTGTGATGAGTAGACGAGGAGCGATGATGGATGTTAATAGCAAAGACGGTGATGACAATGGAAAGGGTCACAAAGATCATAGTGAAAACCAAATATTCTCCAATGAGAGGAATCACCTGGGACAGAAAACAACATAGCAGAAAACATAAGTAATTTGACAATTGAGGAGCTATTTTAAAATGAGAATGAAAGAATTGAAAGTAAACATAAAAATCATTGGAAATTATCTCAATATGTGTTTAAAAAAACTAAATGAAAAATTGCAATAATATAAAATTGAATGTGCGGTAATTTAATAGCGTGAAGACTTTTTTTTTTTTTTTTTTTTACTCCAGTCTTAGGGACCCACCTAATGTTTTAGATGTTTAATCCTTCCCTCATGTCATTTTGACCTAAGACAATTTTGGTTGAGTGTTCATCGGAGGGGTGACTTAAGGGGACTTAAGGACTTTTGCCGCACTTGAACCACGAATACACACACAAAAATTACTGGATTCGAATTAGGAGTTTATGTTTTTGTTATAAAACTAAAAGTAAAAAATCCTTCCCTCGAGGGTCAATTCAACTCCCTTAGGAATAAATGGAATGCGAAGAATGCTTCAGTAATAGCATACATAGAAAACCCTTTACCAAAAAATATTTTATAATGTCTACATGTGTATGTAAATTTAGGACCCAGCGGAACAGCTAATTTGCTCCATATAATGCCATGAGGTCATCTAGTTGCAAGAGTCAATAAATATCATGTTATGTACACTGTAAAAATGAATTTTGATGATTTGTTATCACAACTTTTTATATTTTGTCAAATCAACTTAGATAATTAACGTAGTTCAGATAACATAATATTTTCTATTTATTAAACCAATCTCCTTTGTTGTAGTAACTCATATTTTTAATTTCAATGAACTCAATTTTAAGGCAACCAGGTAATTTACTTTTTTAAGTTAATCCAATTTTTTTTTTACAGTGTAGAGGTCGTCAGAGACACCTAAATTGACTCGATGCGAGATTTTTGAGCTAATTTGAGCTGGTTTATGTGTCATGAAACTGCACATGGAACAAGGACAGTGGTGATCCAAACGCAGGCTTTAATGAGAGGGAGATCCAGAGACAGGTACAAGGAAACAGGCAGGGGTCAAAACCAGGTAAGCAGTCCAAACAGCAAACAAACAATGCAGGGGTCAGGCAAACAGGTAAACTAGGAACAGGCAGGCAGTCAGGAAACCAGGAAACAAGGAGACTAGGAATACTCAGAAACTAGGAACTAGCAAAACGCTCAGGATGCAGTGTGACACTAACAATACTCCGCAAAGGAACAAAGGGCCACTCAGGCTTAAGACAGGTGCGCTAAACAAGATAATAAAACACAGGTGCATAAAATCAACCATAATCAGTCCAGGGTAAAACATAATGAAAAACAATAAACTAGAAAGGAGTGCCCCCCAGAGGCACAAGCGGGCACTCCAGCCGCAGATCGTCACATTATGCATGTATTAAATAATTATTTTGTATTTAGTTTGAAAGAATGTGAGGAATGTGCTTAAATATATTATTCATTGATAAAATCTGGTAATTTAAAGGTAAATAAAATAACAAATTATAAAAAAAATCTAACACAAAAATTGCATTCAAAATTATAAAAAATTAAATGATATAAGCTTTCTGGACAAAAAAAAATGAAATATATATATATATATAATTTTAGGGCTTCGGGTCATTTTGACCTGCAAGGGAAGGATTTGCTACAGAATGCAGGGAGAGGATGAGGGTGTATGGGGTTGAACAGCCCAAAAGCATTATTTCGTAAAATATTTCAATTTATTTCACAGATTTTCTGTGGTCCTCCTGTCCCTCAAAGTGATACCCATGGGCGTAGATTACGGGGGGGACGCGGGGGACGTGTCCCCCCCACTTTTTATAAAATGTAAATTCGTCCCCCGCACTTATTCATAGGGCAAGTGTGTCTACGACAAGCTGAGGTTTTCGCGAGTGTGTAACGTTATAGCTTACCTAGATCGAGATTTAAAATCCAAAGTCAATTTACGTGACTTTCACGTTTCCATGGTACTCAGTCACTCGTGCATCACGACACGCCCATGCTCGCACCCGCGCCGAATCCATCAGTTTCAAAGAGGTCGCAATGATTTTAAAACGGCAAAAAAAACTCTTCACTCCTTTTTCGCGAAAAAGTCAAGCACTGTAAGTACGTTGTCATGTATCCGAATTGTGTTTCACAGTGATGAATAACTCTGCCTATTTCTCTTGTTGAATAATTAACAAGTTTTGTTGTAGGCTAAATTGAAAATATTCACTACCCGCACAAACGAAACGTGCACTTATTTTCAATATTGTTTTACTCGTAATGTCTTTTATTTTCACAGATATGTTATCAAAGCCCTTCAAATTAGAATAAACATGGAGATTGTTAATGCTGAATGTGTATTTTCATGCATTAACAGTCACGATCTGCTTGAATCAGGCAGCGTTGGAACATGTGTAGCGTACGTGATGTTTACCATAATTCGGTAACACTTTACAATTAGATAAAGTTTATAGACAAACTTCAAAAGTTCTCTTGAAAATACCTAACTAGAAAGTTTGAAGTAGTTTTAAAAGCTTGAAGTTTGAAGGTTTTCAATTGGAAAGTTTTAGTTTAGTAAGACAGACTTTGTATAGGCTATTGAGGAAATGTAATTTTGCCAAAAGAAGAACTTTTATTTTAAGTAAATGTTATTTTTAAATCAGCTTCTGTGTGATATTTAACCATATTATCATGCTTAACACTGATCATCTTAATAATTGTAATGCGATGATCAGATATCTAAATCAGAAAATATCATATGGTTGGCGGGTGGATTATTTATTTTTAACTGTATTCGGGGGACTCAAAGTGCACCAGATTAATGAATTTATCTTTAAAATGTAAAAAAAAATCTACACAGGTAACACAGTAGGCTATAAGATGTTCTACGAAAAATACACATTTTATTATCTTATTAAAAAACATGATCAGGGTTTTACCACCTCCGCCTCGTTTTAAGCCAGGAAAAACCCTGCATGTGCAAAATAAAGTAGGCTACTGAACATCTGCATTTCTTTCTTTCTGTTGTATTGCTTTAAAAATAAATAGCATATTAAGCCAATTAAGCAAAAACCTGTCAACAAAAGTATGAAGAAAAAAAAACTGGCATTACACTTGACATTCTGTCCCCCTCACTTCTGAAATGACGGCTACGCCCCTGGTGATACCCCAGTTCATTCAAAACTTAACTAAAATGATGGATTATAAAATCATATAGATATACTATCATATATACTATTCCATAAATCCAGATAGGAGTGTTATACTGCAGAATGACAAAAGGGCCCTCAAAGTAAATACAGAAAAGAACTTCAATGCCTGAATGAATGAACTTATATTAATGGTGAAACTTTATCACACATACAACCAATAGCTGACAAATACAGCAATTTACTCTTATATTGCAGACAATAGTGTGAAATAATTCAGAAGAGTACTGTGTGTGGCACATTGACTTACAGTAAATACCTCATTTAAATATAGAAGTTATTTAAAATAGCTTTGAATTCTTACAAAGAGTACCACCTTTGAGGAGGAAGGGATGATCTCTTCTATCACCAGAAGAAAGACAGTAAGGGAGACGAGGACAGACGTGCAGAGGGAGATTTTCTCTCCTCCATTAGATGGGAGATAAAACACCAGCACGGTCAGGAAAGACAATCCAATGCAGGGAATGATGAGGAAGAGTGTGTAGAAAAGTGGAAGACGTCGGATAATAAAGGAGTAGGTGATGGATGGATAGAAAAATTTCCCATCGCTTCTCAAACCCCGGCTACCTGTGGCCGTCACAATCTCCCATTCACCGTTGTCAAAATAGTCACGTTTATCCACTTGTACATCCTCAAGGAGAATGTCCACCTTAAAAAACAAATATTATGCAGTTGTTGTATAAATATCAAAATGTTAAACACAGAAACTATCATATGGCGTTAGAAGACATGGACTAAAACATAAGTCATATTAGCTACTTGTAATACTAGTAATAGTCACTATGAATTGACAATAGATTGATAAATAATAAATAAAGGTTTTTAAAAAGTAAATAATTTTCAGAATTTTCATTTTTGGGTTAACTATTCCTTTCAACAAGCAAACACTACTGTAGTTTTAAAGCATCTAATAATAGATAAAAACCTACCTGGGAACCATCGTAGGTCCAGGAGCCAAACTTCATGGAGCAGTTTTGAAGGTCAAAGGGGAAAAATGTCACATCGATGGTGCAGGCAGATTTATAGTTGGCAGGAGGGGTCCAGGAGATAGTGCCATCATATCTCACCACTGCTTTTGTCACTGTGGCCTCGAAATTACCATCTGCACTGCAGGTGAGAATCATTCAGTCATGAGATACAGAGCCCAAATTTAGTAAGAATTAAGTCATTTGAGAGTGAAAAAAAAGGTTCACATTTCAGTTGGAAACATTAATATTGACCTATAGAACTTATAATGGGGTCTAAGGCATTTTCCATTCTCCATTTCCACCGGGGTCCATAAACTCGCAATGTACCAGTTCCATTTGATTTTCAGAAATCAAACTTAAACACTTTTTACACATAAGATCAAGCTTTAAATGATCTGGGGAGTGTAATACTTCCTTATTGGACGTGTTGTGTGTTATGTGCTTGCTCTTTTCACTCTCTCTCTCCCTTTCGCAGGGTGCTAATTGAGTTCTCGCTGAGAGTGTAAGGCATGATGTGAAGAGACTCAGACTTGGCATGCATAACGTGAAGTGGCTCAGGTTTAATGGATATTGTGGGTTTGCAGGGCTCCTCATCTGCAAAACCCACAGTAAATGAAGAATCGCTCAACAGAAGGGCATAGTGAATGAATTGGGCCTGGCAATCGAGACTGAACCGAGACTGTTCGCTTAGCCCCATTCGAAAGATGTCCTTAAGGGCAACATCATTAAAATCCACTTGGTAGGATATTTCCAGAAATTCAAAAATATAGTCCTCAATAGTCCTGTTACTTTGACGTAGGCATGGGAGGGCAACTACTGGGTTTCAGTAAAGTATTCTGTAAAGTAAGTCCACTGAAGGCGAGCTTGTTGAGAACTAGTGATCCGTTCATTGCGTCTGTCACATGACAAATGAACGAAAGACTTGGACGGTAAAGTAATTATTTATGTTCCCTGTAAATTATTTTTGACTGCATAATAATGATTTCTTAATTCAGATTATGATTAAGATCGCGTAGGTGGATGTGTTCGGGGAATTCAGGGAATCACTTAATGAACGAAACGACTCAAAAAAAGATTAGTTAATTTTGATGAACGAGATCGAACAAGAGAGTCAGTAAAAGTATCTGAACTTCCCATCACCCAAGTGCAGTTTATTTACAAAAACGTGATCAAACAGAAAACAAAAGCATGGCATGGGACATGGACATGGACATGAAACTAAGGCCCTGTCCCAAATCGCACACTTCATGAGCACTATCGGTCTTGTGGACTTACAATGGCTGCCGCGTGCGCGTGTCTGTTAAGTCCGTGAGACTGCGGTGTGTCCCAATTGTCATTTTTAGATCTCAGAAGGGTGCTCGCGAGCGCCCCCAAGTGGTTGATTTGCGCCCTTGATGCGCACTTTTGCCGAGCCCGCACTGACACGGGCTCCGCAGCAGACTTCGTCCCTACAGTCAAAGCGGCATTACGTCATGAAAGTGCAGACTCAGAGGAAGACCGCGAGTGCTTAGGGTTCCATTTGGGACAGGGCCAATGAACCATTGACATCACAGAACACTTGGCAGGATCACATGACTAGAACAGGGATAACATTACAGACATGAAACAAGAACATGAAACGGTGATTGATTGATTGACAGCAAGTGTATCCAATGAGCGCTGGATTTAGAAGCGCACACCTCGATTAGACCCGCCCATGAGGAGGAGAACAGGCTGGGGAAAGGAGTGGTGAGCTCAGTGTTTAGAGAAAGTTTGCATTGTTTTGTTTTGGTTTGATTTGTACAAGTGAAAGTCACAACACATTTTTTTTAGGGATTGTTAGAATTAGGCTAGACTTAGTGGAGAAAGAATGTTGCGGGATTATCGGCCGGCGGCCTGGGTCCGGTGTTGTGCCGAATTTCAACCCCCACCAAATTATTACCCCCCTAGCATTGGTAGGTTTAGGATTAGTTGTGGGGGAGGGGTTAGGATTAGGGGTGGGGTTAGGATTAGGCAATCAGGTACTGACTTCAACGAGGGGGGTAATAATTTGGCAGGGGGTCGAAATTCGGCACAACACCGGTATACAATACACTTGCATAATATTCTCTATCATGGCAAACAATCAGGTAGATTGTTGTTGCAGTATGGATGATTTGGATAAAGAAGAAAGAACTGGAAGATAAGGAGGATAAATAAAGCAAAGCGGATTAGAGGAATGGAAGAGAGTGAGGAGAAATGGAATATTGTTGTGAGGTTTGAAGAGCCAGGAGTGAAGAGTTTGGATCCATTAAAATTGACGAAAATAATAAAGAATCAGGTTGGCGAGGTCAAATATGCTAGGATTCTAAATTATGGCAATTTATTAATTGGATGTAACTCTGAAGAGCAGATTGGAAGAGATTCAAAGTTGCAAGCTGTTAGGAAAGCAGCGGTAGTAACACTGGTGAAAATGGGTGAACAAGGAAGTAAATGAGTGATTTGTTGGATTCCTTTAGCAATTGAGATGGAGCTGGTTAAAAATTTAAAAGAAAAGTGTGATTCTGTTTAGAGTGCAAAGGGTTTAACCAATGGGGTTGAGAAAAAAGAAACTTCAGTCAGTTTTGGTCAGTTTTGGTACAGTTCAGCACAAAAGTGTTCCCTACTGAGCTATACTTAGTTTGGATATGAGATACAGGGTAAGAGAGTTCACTGAGTTCAAGTGTCTGAAGTTTGGTCATGTAGCTAAATTGTGTATAGGAACTAAAAGGTGTGCTAAATGTGGTGGGGAGCATGACTATGGGGAATGTGGAGAGGGGTAAGACCTAAATGCTATAATTGTGGAGAGGGACACAGTGCTGCCTACTGGGGTGTGAAGTAATGAGAAGGGAGACTGAGATTCAGAGTGTGAAAAGGAAGGATAGAGTTCCTTATGCAGAAGCAGTTAAAAGAGTGGTGCAAACAAAGAGGATTAATGAAGGAAGTGTTAGAGGGGAAATAGCAACAGGGAATTGTAACGAGTTACAATTTAACATATATATTTATAATTAATTTTAATGGAGTATAATTAAATATGAATATTTTTATTATTTTTAGAATTGACTGTAGCAGAATTAACAGTACAATTATTTAATCAGTTCATCCAATGAACAGAAAGCATAATCAATCATTAATTCTAGGAAATATATTATCTTCCTGGCCAAGAAAGAATAACCGTTTCAGCTAAAGTAAATCCAGTACTAGCAGGGTAATAGCATAGGTAGCTAGATCAAGATGTTTAAGTTACTTCGATATGTGGCAAACACAGAGACAATAAAAGCGTGAATATAATGTTTTAATAAACGACACTACGGTAGGCTACACACACAACTAAACTAAACAAAGATTGTATACAAAATCAAGAAAGTAAAGAAAAGTGAAGAAAGTGGGAGAGAAGAAAAGAGAATGGCAAGATTACAATCAGTTAACCACAACCTACGAGAAACATCAGAGAATCAGGGTCACCTTGAAGGGGCACAATAACTTAGGAACGCATCTAAAGGCTGCGAACGGGTACTTGCATTGACTTTGGTTGCTGAACAAGTCCAGATGCAGGAGATTCTTGATGATTTTGCCAGGAGTGCGCTGAAGCGTTCGTTTGGGTTCTTGGAGTGGTCCACGTTGAATCCAAAGAAGTTAGCTTGACGATGAAGTTACCGGAAGAAGACAGGAGAATGTTGTCTCAAAGAGATTGAGCTAAGATCCGACCTAATCAGATACTCTTAAAGGTCCTATCAGTTCACACCCTTTTGGTGAGATGACCAATCAAAGATGACCGGGAGAAAGTCTTTGTTCCATGCATGTTCATGGTGGCATGGAGGATTTGTGCAGTCTTTACACAAAAGTATGGTAAAAATATCATGATGCAATTTATCATAACATATTGATCATAACACCATTGATTATAAAATCAAAAGAGGATTATTTTGATACTAAGAAAGAGGGGATCTGAAGACTTTAAAGCAGTGATACATCATCTTTGGATATCAACACTGGAAGTTACTCTAACATAACTAACGAATCATAACTAGTCATAACTAATAAAACATAGGGACATGCATAAAACACAGGAGAAATACTATAAACATATGGAAATAAGAATTGAGAAAATGTCCTTTGTCCCTTGGAGTTTGTCTCTATAGTCTTTGACCAAATGGCTTGTGCCTTCTGGTCTGTTGTGCCATCTTTGAGGGTTACAGACACACAGTAATTATTGATCTCTTGCTGAGATAATAGATCAAAGGTGAGCAGAGGTAATAACGGTATTTGAAGAGGACTCTTTTGAGGGCCGATGACAACAGGGGAGATGGGGAAGGTTTAATGATGACTAGGGGATTTTGATTAAGGAGATTTGTTTCAGAATGTATGGGCACAGAGACAAGAACATTTCAGAGAGAAGGAGAAAAAGAAGTGGGGAGAAAAGAGGGACTTGGTTATCTTTATTGCAGGGGTAATTAATGCAAAAGCTGAGGTTAAATCTAAAACTGAAGGGATTCAAATTATTACAATGGCAGCAATTCAGCATTTGGGCATGCTAGACTTAAAATGGGAATAAATAAGGGACTGTCTTGCTGTACACTCAAGTCAGGAAGAAGGTAAAGGATGATCTTGTTTATTATGTTAATTTTACAATGGAAATATGATTAACTGGGTAATGGACTTTTTAAATAATAGAAGTATTCAGGTGAAAATAGGGATAGAGACATCTAGAAGGTGTTTGGTAGAAAATTGGACACCACAAGGAAGTGTTATTAGTCCATTGCTGTTCAACATAATGATGTTTTTTTCTAATGTTCAGCCAGGAATTGGAAAGTCACTATTTGTAGACAATGGTAGCCTATGGAAAAGGGGGGAAATGTGAAGTATATCCTGAAGAAGGTAAAGAAAGTGGAGGATTTGGGAAGGAAATTGGGTTTTAGATTCTCTATTGAGAAGACTAAGTTTATGTTTTTTACTAGGAAGAAAATGGATGAAAGTATAAAATATTTAATTTCTTGGTGGTGTATTATTTGACTCCAGACTTACATGGAGGGATCATGTATCAAATGTAGTAGACAAATGTAAAAGGGTAATGAATTTAATGAGATGTCTTGCCGGAACAGAATGGGGAGCAGATAAAGCTTCTTTGAAGCAAATTTATTTTTTTAAACTGACCAAGTCAGTTTTAGATTAGATTAGATATAATCCAAGCTAAAGCACTGAGAATAAGTACAGGAGGTGCTCGATCTTCTCCAGCGTGTTTTCATTGCAGGTAGAAACAGGAGAAATGCCACTCTGCAAAGAAAGCAGCTTCAGGCTAACTTTTGGGTCAATTTGATGGTTCAAAGGTGTGATCACCCAGTTAAAATAACAATTCAGCTTTTGTTGTTCAGAGGTGGAATGTCCAAGCTTCTAAGAGAACATCAAATTTCAAAGTGTGTTCACAGTGGAAACATATGCAATCCTGATGGCAGTGCAATGGACTGAGCAGATTCAGAACCATAAATTGTTGGTATGTAGTGACTCTGTGTCAGCTATCAACAGTATTGGGAAAGGGTCATCAAAGAGTCGACAAGACCATATGATATTCTGCTGGCAATTAGAGATCTGAAAAGGAGAGGGGTAGACATATAATGTGTATGGGTCACAGCTCATGTAGGCATTGCAGCAAATGAAAAGGTTGATAAGTTGGCCAAGGAAGCTACTCAAAAGGAAACCATAGATGTAAACAATCTAAAAAATCTATACAAGGCGGAGGGTAAAAGTATTGTGTGGCAGGGAACTGAAACAATCCAGTTGAAACATGGATGGAAGCAGGATTCACGTTAAATAAACTGAAACCTAAACAAACTCAGACTAGGGAACAGGACTCGGGAACAGAACAAGCAACATATAACATTAAGAACTCACAAAGACTGAAACTAGACACAGGGCTTAAATACACAGGCAAACAAGATAACAAGGGGGCGTGGCTAATTAGAAACACTCGGGGAGACTAATAAACAAGAAAAACTACAAAGGACTACAAAACATGGCACAGAACAGGAAATAACAAAAGTCTATACAAGACATGGGGAACACAAGAGAGGAATCATGACATAGCCCTCCCCCTTAAGGAGTGGATCCCAGACACTCCAAATAAAAAATAAAATAAATAAAAGTCCACAAAAGACAAGGGGAACACAAGACAGGAATCATGACAGGAACCATTTTAAAATGGCAATAGCTCTGGGAGCAAGAAAACAAAGGGAGGCACCTATTCTCATTATCTAGTAATGTAACTGACTTGTTAGACGTAAGGAACAGGTTATTATTTCTAGAATGAGGATTGGTCACAGGTTTCTGAATAGCATTTTTTCACATATTTTAGGAAAAAGCAGAGTGGCTTGTGTTCATGTTTGGAACCTGAGACAGTGCAACATATTTAGTTTAGAAAGCCAAAGACAAGATCTAAGAGTTGCGAGATATTGGCTTGGAAGAAGTATCTCAGAAAATTATCTTAGAAGTAGGGGTAAGCGAGAGGGGAAAACGTCTCAATTACAGATGTAAACCTCGTTCCCTGAGTAGGGAACGGCGATGCTATGTTGTGACGACAAATGGGGTTTCGCTTAGAAAGCCTATCAACATCGAGAAATATAAAATGAGCCAATGGCAAGAAAATGCCTTGGGTCTGCGGAATTTGCATAACGTAACTCCGCCCCACCTCGTGTGTATAAAAGGAAGGCCGCTGGCAACATGCAGATATGTTTCTTCGCTGAGGAGCTGAGACTGAACTCAGGCAATTACACAGGAGGTGCCAGGGAGACGTAACTGAGACGTTCCCTTTCGAAGTTACTACGAGATACTTTGTGACGTCGAATGGGGTTCCCAGTCTAATCACGCCACTCGGCTGTCTTCCAGTGCCCTGCACTTAAGAATACACATATGACCCGGAGGGATGCATATGGAAGAACACTGTGGTGTACAGCCCGCAGGTAGGATAGTTTCAACCCCAGGGGTGGCAAGGTGGCTTGCCAAGGGAAAGACACATCTCAGAGAGGCTTACAGTGGAAATACACATGTGGGGGTCACCAGAGGGGAACCATGGACATGGAGGCACCAAGCCAACACAAAAGCTGCCTCAGGCATAGAGTCTGGTGTTGATGTCAACAGTGCTGGAGGAACTCAGGGCTTCTCGGGGAAACATTGCACGCATCCAGTCCGTGGAGTGAAATGGCGAGCAAGTGAAGACACCTGAGCAGATCCAGTTACCGGCTAGTTGAAGCGAGTACACGAGATGGTAATGGCTCCACTCAGAGATTGTTGAATTTTACAAATGTGTTGGGTGTCGCCCAGCCTGCAACTCTGCACATGTCTGTTAGCGAGGCACCATACGCTAGATCCCAAGAGGAAGCCACACGCTGGGTGGAGTGAGCCTTCACGCCAAAGGGGCACGGTGGACATTCACTGCATGAAAAGTGGGATTTTCGTCAGTAAGCGTCACTGTAGATTGTCGTGGAAGTTCAGGTTTACGACTGTACACGGCATTTTACAGGCAACACTGAAAACTGCCGTGAATTGTCAGAAATTGACGTGGGCTTTGCTTGGCAGTTGTCCCCACATGACCCCCCTCCCCCTAATTCTAGGGGAGGCTTTAACATGTAAATGAAAATGCTGTGAGCTATACAAATGCAAATGAGGGTTGCAGGGGGAGTTTTACACCAGGTGACATTTTTCTAAAAGGTATTAAAAGGTATTAACTCTAAGAAAACATCTGGTGTAAATAGATCAGGCTCAGTATAGCCTGATTATAGACTCTTAAATTTTAGCTTGAAATTTATATATTTAATGAAAGTATTAGGGCTGTAATCAACCAAAGAATATCTTGGTCGACTGAAGTCCTGAAATTTTCGACTAAAAATCGACTAAAAATTAAGTTAGGAAAAACAAAAACGTTAAATTAATTATCTGCGCACCTTGTTGTCCGCCTAAATGAATTATAAATAAACATCAAACACTGGTAGGCTGTTTGCAGTATATTAAATCATTTTTGACCTAACGTTAATTATTTTGCACTGAAATGATCGAGTCTGACACACGAGTTTGTCGGCTCGGACAGCGTCCGAACATCATCACGTGCACCTGCGCAATATCATAGCCTATGATTTCCGAAAATAGTACTGTTGTCAACTAGTGATATCATCACAAGAATTTTTGAGGAATATGCAACATCATTTAGACAATTGTTTTTGTCATATGTATTATAATAACTGACAGACACTATCAATGCAGCCGAACACAGGAGCTCAGCTTCGCGGCTGAGACACGAATAGACTATTAACTTTTTTAAAATGCTGCCACTGCCGATTTCATTGTTGACATGGTAGAAGAGGACTGACTATGAATTAAACGCTCTACAAGTAAATAAATAATATTCAGCAAACCTTCTAGAAGCCTACTTTCTTCAATCTGTCTCTCTTCTCCAGTGGGTTGGGCTAATCCAAAAGAAGGGAAAACAAGGGGGGTGTTCTGAAGACAGACTGTACCTGTGAAACAGGGGTGCTCTGAAAACACCCCCATTTCAATTAGTGTTTTCACCTGATGAAATGGACGCAGCTGAAACTGTTTAATGCTATCAGTGGACTGTCTCTCATCAGCTTAACGTACTCAGTTTGCTGGCAGTGTAAATTAGCAGTTTACTTTAGTAAATTGCAGGTTGCTGTCCATAGAGGATAGGTTGGTTGCTTTGGAGTCGAAAAACTCAGTGGAAGAAAGTAACTAACTTTAGGAAGAGAAGACGGGTTCACAATCCTAAGATTGCGGTAAGACTGCTATCTAAGCTAAGCTTTTTTAAGTAGCACAAGCTAAAAGTAGCCTTGCAAAACAACAAGTGTAAGTTGCTTTATAAAAGTGCTTTATAAAAGTGTAATTTTTTGGTCTTGTAATTTACAGGAAACAGTACGCCGTCTTCACAATTCTGAGACAAATTGTAGGCGCTACGAACCGGAGCAAGGGTAAGATTGAAAATATATACTTTCATTCTCCTGTATAAGGAAATAGATCCGTTAATAGATAAGTTACCTGATCTTAACCGTACATTTTGTTTTCTCAGACTAACCTCCTCGCCTCATAATGAGGCCGCGACCTCATATTTGCTCGGAGCAATGTCTGCAAGTCCAGATTTACATGATGCTGATAATGACGACATTGTGTGTAAGTAACTTTTACTATTTTCTCCTTTATTGTTTAATTTTACTGTGACTTATGTTGTTTTTTATTCATATCACTCTCATTTAATTGTTTTCCAGCTGCCTGTAAAACATATTACGTGACAGTGCACAGGAGCTTCAGGTACAAACAACCAAATCTTGCATCGCAGGCGGAAGCTGTGAAGAGTTCAGCTCGGAGTCGAGCGAGAAGAAAGAGGGTAAGATTTATTTGATCAGATCTGTTTTTGGACAATGTGACTATTTTTCAGGTGAAATAATAGATGTGTGTTCATACGCAGTGCAGAACTGGGGCCCGTTCTTCGTACGTTGCTTAAAACATCCGAGATCAAACGAGACATCCAAGATAATATAATCGTGCTCATCATGATCCGGCTAATTTGGTTCTTCGAACACTCCTCCCGGTTATGATTAGTATAGCTGGATTGAGTTATCTGAGATAATTGCGCGTTCATGCGCTGGGTTAAAAGGGGATATGTATCGATAGTAGAAACATTGATCAGCAACGCTGCTATTGGCTGCTCACCGTGGCCAAAGAGCGCACGCAGTTTTTCACTGCAGCAGAACAAGAGTTATTGCTTGAAGGATATGCAGAATTTAAAAACTTAATACAAAATTTTCACCTCAAATGTGCAAAAGCCAGGAGAGGGGGCTGGCAAAAAGTAGCAGACAAATTAAGTTTGTAGTGACCATGTTAGATGTTTTTATCACTTACAGTATATATTTTATATTTTAATAATTTCTAAATATTAATAACTTTGTTCATAGTAAATGTCAGAGTCACCACCCACTACTAGAACATGGGAACAATTAAAAGTGAAGTACTAGAATATTCTACACAATGGTAATTTGTACTTATACTAATCTCTTTTAAAAAGACACTGTTAATAAATGTTTGCAAGAAAAAGGATGAGAAAAAAAGAAAAGAAAAGAAAAACAAACAGGTGGTGGTTCTGCAACCCCACGTTATACCCAGGCAGAAGAGCTGGGCCTTGGGTTGTGGAGGGCATCCCTGGTTCAGCTCTTCCTCAGACCCACAGCCAGAGGCAGGAGCAGCAACTTTGTAAATTAACTTTAAATGATCCTAGTACACTGTAAAATAATTTGTTGCTGCATTAAATTAAGTAGGCATATAATCCAAATGGCTGTCCAGTCATATCAACTGTTAAACATTGAGTAGTAATGAATTGCTTTGACTTGTGAAAGTCTACATGTGTGAAACTACATGTAGTTAATGTAAAAAAATATGTTGCCATGAGTTATTGATCACATTTCCCCCCAGTGTCATTGTAATGAAATTGTGTTTTCCTCTTTTGTGCAGTTTTAAACAATACACCAACACTTTTATCTGTTCCCAAGAAAGTGGCTGAAGCATGTGCACTGTGCAGTAAGACTTTTACTAATGTTACATCAAAAGGGAAGAAAATAGGCTACAACACTTTCCCCAATGCACAGGACAGTGAAGAAACCCTCTGTATCTTTAAGTGCATAAATAACTTTACTTAATTTACACTTAAGTACCTATTATTTCTGAATGCAATATGAGTTGCAGGAGTCCACATCTACAGAAAGGCCTACAGAAGAGTCTGCACAAAGCAGTGATGCAGAGGTTGGCAGAGTTGTACTTTTCCTTTTAATTTTTGATGCATAAGGCATGTGTTGATAGGTTTACCCCTACCCCTAGAAAATAGAGTATTTTGAAAATACTTGACAACTTAAAGAAAAAAACTGGCACTAGAGATAGAGTTGCTTCAAAGGAACTTCAGAGTAAGTGCTAATATATTATTTCACACAGAGTACTATTGCTGACTTGCATAATATCTCTTATTGCAGGGAAAAGATGATTATTATTGGCTTTTCTTTACAAAGAACAATAAAATAAAATAAAAATTCTAAGCATATTTGTCTTGTCTTTTATTAAACATTAATGAAATGTTTTTTTGTTTTTTTTTCTGATGGTGCAATGGTGTGTAATATGGCACATGCAATGTCACAGGCCCTGTCAGGTGCAACCCTCAAGACTTTTCAGACACTTTAGTTGGCTAAAGTTCATTTCATTGTGTGCCCTTGTCCTGATAGAGCTCCATTGTAACTGGTCTGGGGTTTGGGTCAGGGAATGGGGTCATAAAACACCTGTCTCCAAGCAGGATCCTGTTGTAATCACATGTATAATAGAAAAAATCAGTTCTGTTCTGTTAGGATAAGCATAAGTGTATGTAATACAGTGAGCTTGATATTTATATTTTTCCTTACCACGTTCAAATATTGTGCATAAATCTCTGAAAATTCTTGAGTCATGCACAGATCCTTGCCATATTTGTGATATGGAACATCTAAGAGATTTTAGTCTGTCAACTGCCTTTTTTAAATTTGATATAATATTACAATCTGGAATATTAAGAATCGCAAATTTGATATAATATTACAATCTGGAATATTAAGAATCGCAAATTTGATATAATATTACAATCTGGAATATTAAGAATCGCAATAACTTGCCTGCACTGTTATTAAAGACTTCAACGAGTCGAACATTTATGCGTTTCCAACAAATTAATGATGTAAACGACATCCTCACGAGTCATGAGAAAAATTATATCTCTCAAGTACACTATCGCGCTGCGTTAAAAGACCTCCCGTATCAGCTCTGCTTATAGGCTAAAGCCGCGATCTAATCCTGCTAACACGAAATAAGCCTGCTCGCGAGCAGGTTCAAGCTTGCGCACCTGTTGCCATGACAGCAAGTCCAGGATGAGCGTCGAAGAACCAAACAATCCAAGATCATGCCAAATCGCCAACAATCAAATCCAGCTAAGTGAGTTAGCGACGTACGAAGAACGGGCCCCTGATTGTCTTTGGTTGTGTTTACAGCTGCTAGAAGCGAGACAGAGTGTGCTAGCTGAGGATGAGGTGGGCCTTTGGAAGTGCACTACCATAGACATGATGTCTGATGAGGAAACGGGCATCGTTGGCGGGGTGTCTGGATGGATTGTGTGACCTCCATCCTTTCGCAGCCAGGAGCTCACAGAGCTCTGTGCCACGCTGAAGTCGAGATTACAGGCGATTCCAAAGTACAGGGCTACGCACCACAGACGTCTGCAAAATGGACCGAATTTTGCAGCTTCCAATTTGTTTTGTGGGCAGATCTCCTACGCTTTGTACATATAGTTGTTTGTATTAATAAAGCTCTTTCTTTGAATAAACAGCATGTCTCTGGCAATTTATTTTCCTCAAATTCATAGAATTTTTTGATGGTAATAATAGATGGTAATTGTATATGAATATACAACATAATAGCACATCATATGAAAATATATATATATATATATATATATATATAAATCATTTTATATCTATATTATTATTATAATTTTGAGGTTTACATTTATAATGAGGCAGGATGACCAATAGTAACAGATCTGCCAACCAATCACGAGTGATTTTTTCTAGTTTAAATGTAGTGGTTTCAACCAATACTGAGTGAGAAAATTCAAGTCATTCTCTGGCAAGGCGCGGGCGCTGCTATTCATATGCTAATTAGAGCCATTAGCACCTCCGTGAGCTCTCCACATACGTCATTGGTCCGTTTTCGTCAGTCAGTATGTGGCACAGGCGAATGCGAATGGCTGTAAATTGTCATTCACTGACAAAAATTAGGGAGATTTCCGGCCGTTTACAGGGACGAAAATCCCCCTTTTCATGCAGTGATTGCTGATGGTATGCCAAAGCAATGGTGTCCACTATCCAGTGAGACAACCTTTGCTTGGAGAGAGCCTTTCCCTTCAGCTTTGCACCACAATAGACAAAGAGCTGGTCTGAGGTCCTGAAACACTGCATTCTGTTTGCGTAACCATGGAGAGTGCGTACTGGACAGAGAAGTGCCAAGGCTGGGTCTGCCTCCTCCAGGGGCAGCGCTTGCAGGTTCACCACCTGATCTCGAAAGGGAGTGGAGGGAAACTTGGGTACATATCCAGGCCGGAGTCTCAGGATCACGTGAGAGTAGGCCAGCCCAAATTCCAGGCACACTTCGTCAACGGAAAATGCGTCCAGGTCCCCTACCCTCTTAATGGAGGCCAATGTAACAAGGAGTGCTGTCTTAACTAACAGTAACTCAAGCTCCGCTGATTGCAGAGGCTCAAAGGGAGCACACTGCAGGGCAGTTAAAACCACTGAGAGGTCCCAAGAGGGAACGAGAGGAGGGCGAGGAGGATTCAGTCTCCTTGCTCCTCTCAGGAACCTTATGATCAGGTCGTGCTTTCCCACGGACTTAGCTACGACTGCGTTGTGATGTGTGGGTCACAATGGGACTAGTCGTGGGAGGCAAACAGATCTATCTGTGTGTCGCCAAACTGATCCCATATCCGCTGAACCGACTGGGGATGGAGTCACCATTCTCCAAGAAGAGGCTGAAAACGTGAGAGCTCGTCGGCTGCACAATTCAGGACCCCCGAAATATAAATGGCTCGAAGCGACCTCAGATGCTTCTGACTCTATAAGAGGAGGTGGCAGGCGAGTTGCGACATACGGCTGGAGCATAGACCACCTTGTCGGTTGATATATGCTACTGCCGCGGTATTGTCTGATTGGACTAGTACGTGCTGGTTCTTGAGCAACACATGGAAGCGGTGCAGAGTGAGACGTACTGCCAGCAACTTGAGGCAATTGACATGGCAAAGGTGCTGGGGTCCTGTCCATGAGCCTGCGACAGCATGTCCATTGCACATAGCGCCCCAGCCCGTGGTCTGTGTAGAGGAAGAATGGAGACATGAAAGTAGGCGTCCTTCAGGTCGATCGCTGCAAACCAATCCTGCAGCCGCACACACTGGAAGATGCGTTTGGCTGTTAGCATCTTGAACGGAAGCCTGTTGAACGGAAGGGAACGGTTCAAGACGCGCAGATCTAGGATTGGCCGTAACCCACCGGTTTTCTTGGGTACAATGAAGTAGGGGCTGCCTCTAGCCGGACCTCATTTCGGCTAGAGGGACAATCTCAATCGCACCTTTTGCCAGTAAGGTAGGAACATCCGCATGCATGACAGGGGCATTGCCACCGACCACAGTGTAACAAACTCCGCGAAAGTGGGGAGGAGATCGCATGAACTAATTTGCGTAGCCAAGCCTGATGGTTCTCGCGACCCAGCAGGACAGGTTGGGAAGCTCTTATCAGGCTCCCAAAGACTGTACCAGCGGGGTCATGCGAACCACAGACGTACCACCGGTGAGGCAGCGAAGCGGAATGACTGACCCGGACAGGGGAGGCATAGCGTCCCGGCATGGGGGTACAGTCATTGACCGCGTCCTGGCAAAGGAGACCAGGGAAGGACCAGCGTTCCACGGGGGTGTGCTCTGCCAGGGGTCTGGCAACAGAGGGGGATGAGAGTGGCGAGTCTTGTGGGCGGCGCGCACTGTCATCCGAGCCCTCTGCTGGCTCAGAGATGGGTATGTCAGTTCTTTCTTCAACCACATTGGGGTGCTGCCTGTGCAAGCAGCGGGGAGTGGATAACAAAAGGTTCTCCCCCGGCCCTCCACCAGGGGAAGGAGAGAGTCTGCTACCCTCTCCTGAAAAGAACTGATCGCCATCTCTAAGCAGCCTGTCTCAGGAGAGGGCCGCACGAGGACGTCCTTGGCGGCGAGCAGGCTGAGGTATCTGTGCCGATGGCCAGGTGGAGGCAGTAGCGGGCCACTGGGGCAGAAAATATTAATTGTTTCAGTCTGCTTCTGGGCGGTTGAGAACTGCTGGGCAAAGTCCTCAACCGCGCCGCAGAAGAGTCCGGCCTTGGATATGGGAGCCCAGGGAGAGTGCGGTCACCTTCGTCGCTCTGAGAGCAAGGTCGGTGGCAGCACGCAGCTCATCAAAGAGCCCTAGGTCAGTCCTGCCCTCGTGCATATCCCTAAACATCCGTGCTTGATATACTTGCAGGATGGCCACTGCATGCAAAGAGTTGCCAGCCTGCCCCGCAGCTCTATAGGACTTACTGACAAAGGTTGACGAAAACCTACAGGCTTTGGAGGAGTGCTTTGGGTCACCACAGGAGGAAGCGCTCTGAGGACACAAGTGCATTGCAACAGAACGTTTCACCTGGGGAACCCCAGAGTAACCATTGGCCGCGGCCTCATCAAGGGGAGGAAAGGCCGATCGCCGAGCGATCACGGGAAGACAGTGGTGTCTTTCAGGACCTCGTGACATCCTCATGCACCTCGGGAAAGAAAGGTATTGGAGGCGGACGCTGTTGGGAAGCAGCGCCTGCAGCACCCAAAAATCAATCGTCCAGCGGCGAGCGCTCGGGACAGGGCAGAGGATTCCACTCTATCACAATGCACACGGCTGCCCGAGAGAGCAGAGGGCTGTCAGTTCGGGATTCGACTTAGACAATGCTGGCACACCAGACGGTGGCAGCACAGCCGAATCATCTCCCGATGACTCGAGCCCGCCTTGTGATGCTGCGATATACATGGAATCATCGTCTGGAGGACCAAAAGAAGGACCTCAGAAGAAGATCTGAGGTTGCGGCACGCAAGAGGGGGGTGGCCACCAGCCAAAGTACCACATCTCAAGGAGGGTGTAGATCGGGGTGTGTGAATGAGGGGACTCTCGATCTAGTGAGCTCATGGAGTCTCGACCGCAGTGTCACGATGGTCATGTTCCTGCAATGAGAACATGAACCATCCACAAAATCTGCTTTAGCGTGATCAAAGCCCAAACACACAAAGCAGCTATTGTGCCCATCAACCAGAAGTGCACGGATGAGACATCTTTCACAAAGATGTATCGCGAGTACAACTCTAAAAAGAGAGGAATAAACCCTGCAGATGCTGAAGCGACCAGGGAGAAACACACGTCTGGCAATCACTGCATAGATCAGAAAGCAATGTGAATCTCGCTGGAATTTGCCATCACATCAACACCTGGAGAGTAGCTCATCTTGAAGAGTGAAACTCAGAATGGCTTGTGGAGTGAAGAACAAACTTGGCTCAGAAGCGAAAACAAATTTGCATGTTGCCAGCGTCCTTCCTTTTATACCCACAAGGTGGGGCAGAGTTACGCTATGCAAATTCCACAGACGCATGGCATTTTCTTGCCATTGGCTCGTTTTATATTTTCGCTTTCTAAGCGAAACCCCATTCGTCATCACAGCGTAACTCGTAGTGACTATGAAAGGGAACGCTGTTTTTTTCAAATTTCTAATAGACACTGGATTGTATAGCAGGATATAATGCTTTAAGGTGCTAGTTCCATAGATGGCAGCAATGCAACTTATTGAATGCCAGCTGCCATAAAACCCCAAAGGAGAAGAAGAAGAAGAAGAAGAACATGAAACAAAACCAAAATGTGACAACAGGTATATGAATTAGTGAATTATTTTTTATGTAAACGTGTACGACCAGAGTACAGTCCTCCCTTTTCCACTTTTTTCATTGATTTGTAACTGCTACAGCTGTGAGCATGGGAAACGCTGAGTGTGCTCTTCCCTTATGTGAATATTGTTATTTTCTTCTACTCTTAGTTATGTGAATACTTTTTAATTATGAATTCGGAAGCTGTAGGAAGAGGGTGCCATTTTCTTTGAAGTCCCCCCATTTTCTTTCTTTCTTTCAGGGTTTATTCCTCTCTATTTGGAGTTGTACGCGCGATAAATATTTGTGAAAGATGTCTCATCCGTGCGCTTCTGGTTGATGGGCACAATAGCTGCTTTGCGTGTTTGGGCTTTGATCACGCTAAAGCAGATTTTTTGGATGGTTCATGAATCTGAAATTTTCCTATGTTTATGTTAGACAGGGAGAGAGATAAGACTGTGTTGTTTATGTATTTGCTTTCTTTTTGATATCTTTGAGTTTGATTTAAAAAAATCAAGTGTTATTTGTTTAATTTTGGGTTATTACCCAGTTAGTCTCATTACCACAATAAGAACATAGTATGTTCATGCGAAATAGGACTGTAAAATTGAGTGCTACCAATTTTGTTGTTCTGCTTCTTTTCTGGATCAGGGGATTGAAGTGACTGTCCATCTTTTTCATTATATTTATTTATTTATTATTATTATTTTCAATAAATTTGACATCCTCTCCTAACCCTAGACAAAACGGGGAGGATTATAATGAAATTCACTGAAGTCACAGTATAAGCATTCAAAATATGTGTGTATTAAAATATAAAATATCACAAAAAATATTATTAGACTTTTTATGTTATTTATTATTTATGCACGTACTTGTCATAGAGCACGATGTCGGGTCTCCAGATGGAGACTGAGGGAACTCTAATGGAAGTGATGCCCAGGTAATGATCCGGATTCCATCGGAGCTTCATGTCTGTCCACTCCTGAATGCAGAAAGACATCTATTTATCTGCAAAGCTGATCACCAAATAAAACCGTAAAGAAAGCAGTCGGACACACTGGCCATAGTTAAAACTGAATATATCAAAATGTTAACTACTATCAAAATGCAGACAATATGAAGGCAAAATAAAGAAAAAGTCTATTTCATATTACCTGTTTTATCCACACATTGGTCGTCATCAGCTGGTTCTTTTCATCCTAACCAACAAAAAATCTGATATTATATCTGTGTTATTCTATGTGCCTTCATGTTCTGCTGAGACTGATTTTTATGTTCTTTATGTTCCAGATACCCCAATGTTGTACAACATTACAACATCTACAATAGATATTATGGATTATTTACTAACCCCAGGTAATCTAACTCTTTTTGCTACTGACTCCAAACATAACATAAAGGTTAACAATAAAAAAATTCCTGAACTATTTTAATGATAGAGAATCGCCAAATTTTAAAATGTATTCTTTATTGTAAGGTAAAATTTTGCCTATAGGAGGAGAATGCAATTTCAGAAGGACTAATTCTCACCACATCCACCAGCTGGGAGATTGCTAGGCCAAATTTCACCTGCACCGTTCCATTTAGATCCTCCACTGGTCTCACCCATTTCTGGTAGTTGCTGAAGAGATGTTTAAACAACTTGTCTTCTGTCTTGGCATAGGAAGTCAGCACAGGAGGCCCTTAAAGAAAACAACAACTTCATGTTAATCTCTCTTCCATTCAATCAGGAGGGACTGGGACACTAAAAACGAGTAATTAGATGGCAACAGTCTCAGATTCAAAAACCACACTGGCTTATAGAAGGTGTGGCAATTTGGTTGACACTTTGTCAATGAACATATTGATCTCACATAGGCTTTGTAACAAGCTTGCACCTGCACCCTTTAGTGTCATCTACAAATTAAGTCCAATATAATTAATTCTTGCTGGAATTATGGGATATCAGTGAATATCAGAGCTTGAGCCTTTTCAAAGCTGCCTTAAAAATGACCTATGTTTTAATGTACTTGAACTCGAATGAAGCTCATTTGGCATTGTTATTTGATCTCCAGCAGCTGCTGCTATCCTGATCAGATTTGCCTCTCAAGGCCTCCAAAGTCTTAGTCACTAAGGGAAATATGATTTGCTAAGCATGTGTTCTTGTCTGCGAGGGCAGATAGAGTTATGAATGGAGATTTATGAATCTCTGAATGTGAAACTGGTTTAGATTATCTGGGTTGTGTTACCATCACTGGTGCGAGGGATATTCTTCAAAGTGTAATTTCAAGCTACTTTCAAAACCTAATGTTCCAAAAGCTGTCTACTGCTTTACATAGGAAGTTGCATCTAAAGGAAGCATCCTTACTAAAATAGAAGTTCAAACTGATTTAAAATGTTTTAAATTTGTAGTAATTCTATGTATCAGACAAATGCCCTTCAAGTGCATAATTGAAGTACATCTGATTCCAAACTAGTTTGCCATAAGCATGTTGATAAACTAATAGCACCATATTCATATCTACGTTTAAACTGCTGTCTTTTTTCACATTACTTATAGTATATAGTGTAAGTACACTCACCGGCCTGTTTTAAATCTAAACCGTATATAATATTTGGTAGCCTGCTGAAATTCATTTTTTTTGGATGTCTATAGCTGGATGTAATATAAGACCGAATAAATCATCTAACCATACTCAGGGACTCAGGGGAATGTTTTGAGCCAGAAGCCATAAAACACTGCAAGTGTCATTTTCTCATTTCTGTCTAAAATGAGGCTGTTGACCATTTATTGTAAAAAAAAAAAAAAAAAAAAAGTGTGGTAAGACCCAAATACCTTATAATGCTTCATGCATATCTGTGTTGATTTTTCAGCTTACCATAATTTACAATTGTATCTCTGCCCCAAAGCTCAGTTTCTTGTCCTTAAAAAACATTTCACAGACAGCCACAGATGGTATTCCAGTTTCAGCTTGTTTTGCCATTGATCAATATATGTGGTTCTGGTCTCCATTGATCAATATAAGACTAATTAAAAAATGCATTAATCCTCAGGTCACACTGTTACAGCTGACCTGAACAAACTCATAAAGTGATAATCAGTGTGGGTGAACATGTAGACCATGACTTATTAAAACACTCTGAATCCCTGCAGGCAGAATCTGATCACTGCTCTAAACTCTGTTTCTGTACATCTTCAAAGAACATAGTTGTGTTTTTTTACTTTTCATAGTATGTATCCCATATCCACTACAAGCATTATGCAAGGCTTTAGGTGGTCAGATCTACAATCTAAGTGGTAACTGAATTGACCCTTCGCGTGGAGCTTGATTGACAGGTGTTCTGACCAATCATACTTCGCCATCCGCCATTTTGTCCGACAAAGCAGTCAGGAGAGATAGTAGATTATCACACAGATGTGTGTGAGAGCGGCGTAGCTTGTCGGACATAGCGACAGTAACTAAGGGGGGCGGGTCTTTGCGAAGGGTCATTTATATTATTAAATATGACTAAATCAGCATGACTACTTTGTTACACAAGTAATTTAAGGGTCAGATACTTTCCTATATTTTCACTTTCTACAGTGTTTTTAAAGCTATATGAGCCCTGCAGCCTAATATAACACAAAGTCCTTTTTTTATTTTTTTTTATTTTTTTTTATTTTTTTATTAATGCTTAACAATACACATATAACAGAATACAAAGACAACAAAAAAAGAAAAAAAGAAGAAAAAAAAAAAAGAAAAAAAAGAAAAAAATTAACAATGGGGGAATAATATGAATTAAACATATTGATACATTATAAGAATTACATGACACTGAAAAAAGGAAAAGAATTACAAACAGATAATGTTTTCAAGGCTTTTTTGTTCTCAGACAACTTAATTGAAAATAGATATTTTTCAAGTTCTTTAACAAATATAAGAAAGAGAGGTTTGGCATTTAGATATTTAGATTTATGAATATGGAATTTTGCTAGTAATAAGATCATATTAATTACATAAAAATTACCTTTTTTAGATTTATCATAATCAACAAAGCCTAGGGCCACATCCTTCCAATACAACACACATTCATTATAGATTTCAGACCTAATAAATCCTAAAACATCTTGCCAAAACATTTTCGTAAATGGACAATACCAAAAAAGATGAACTACAGTTTCGTCAGAGTTGTCACAGAAAGAGCAACTGGAGGAAATATCCTTTTTGAACTTTTTTAGATAGTGATTTGCAGGGTAGCATTTATGAATTATTTTAAAAGAAATCTCTTTTACTTTATTGGTTAAAAAAAAGAGATGTGGAAGCATCCACACTTTTTTCCAACAGATATTACCAACTAAATTACTCCAATAAGCTGTCACAGGCGGTAAAGTAACAATGTCTTGCTGAAATAGTGAGCGGACTGATCTATTATTGTTTTTATTGGGAGAAGCAAAGCACAATTTGCCAACAGGAGTATTGACCAAACTCAGAGAGACTGGAAGAAGAGAATGAGTTCCTCTCAATAAAGCAAGAGCACCTGATGGGATAGAACCCATAACTATTGAAAATTCTTTGGGAGAAACAGGAAATTGAAAATGATCTAGAAATTCCTTATATGAAAACAACAGCCCTTGAGAATTGACTAATTGATTGACTAACAAGATATCTTTATCAAACCAATTCTGAAAAAATATAGATTTATTCTTGTGTAAAATATTACAGTTATTCCAAATAAAATATTTATGAGGTGAAAAGTTGTGCTTGAATATCAAAGACCAAGCCAAAAGTGACTGCTTATGAAAAGCAGATAATATTGCTGGTAATTTTTCAATTTTGTAGTTACATAACAGAAGAAAATCCAGACCGCCAAACTGAGAAAAAACATAATTAGGAATAAAGTTCCATAAAGACACTGGGTTATTTTAAACTGTTTTATCCAATTAATTTTAAAGGTATAATTTAAAGTACTAAAATCCAAAATGTTTAGACCACCCTTTTCACTAATATTCATTACAACAGATTTTCTAATATAATGAATTGAGTTTTTCCACAAAAACTTAAAGAGTATCTGGTCAATAATTTTACCGAGCTTTGACTCCAAATGAACAGATTGAGCAGCATAGACAAGCCTTGAGAGGCCTTCAGCCTTCGTAAGAAGTACCCTGCCTCTCAGAGAGAGATCCCTTTGTAGCCACTGGTTAAATCTCTTCTGAATTTTATCCGTAAGGGGTTGAAAATTAAAAATGCATCTTTCTTTTTGGTCCTTCACTATATAAACTCCTAGATAACAAACCTTTTCTTTCACAGGAATACCGTGAATAAAGGAGTCATTGCAGTTTTTTATGGCCAAAAGCTCACATTTTTGAACATTTAAATGCAATCCCGAGGCTTTGGAAAAAAATTCAATAACACTTATTGCCAAAGGGATCTGCATAGCATCCCTAAGAAAGAGGGTCGTGTCATCAGCAAGCTGACTGATGATCACCTCTCTTTCAGCTATAGCTACTCCTTTCAAATTGCTGGTTTTTATGTGAACACAGAGAAGCTGAGCAGCGAGAAGAAAAAGGTAAGGTGAAATGGGGCAGCCCTGCCTTATTCACCTTGAAATTTCAAAACGATGGGTTGCGCCATGATTTAGGATAACCGAACTACTGCCATTTGTGTATAAAGTTCTTATGGCACTACAAAAGAAATCTCCAAATCCAAATTTTTCAAGACACTGAAAAATAAACCCATGCTCTATAGTGTCGAAAGCTTTACGAAAATCCAAAGAAAGAACAAAACTATCATCATAAACTAGACTAGAATAATCTTAAGATATCTAAAACTAAACGTATATTATTTGATATGTGTCTATTACTGATGAATCCAGATTGAGCTTCATCTATTATAGAACCGAGCACATGTTTTATTCTTTTGGAAAGTATGTGAGCCAAAATCTTATAATCATTATTTAATAAACTTATTGGGCGCCAATTGTCAATAAAGAGCAAATCTTTGTTCTGTTTAGGAACAAGGGAAATTATTCCTTGAGTCATACTGGGAGGAAGTTTGTGATTTTTAATACTATCGATAAACACTTCCAAAAGAAAAGGGGCAAGAATATCTGAGAATTGTTGGTAGAATTCTGCTGTAATGCCGTCATTACCAGGTGACTTGTTACATTTGAGATGTTTTATGGCATCAACTACCTCTTCTAATATTATATCCTGATCACAACAATCTTTTTCTATTGCACTTATTGAATTTACACTTTCTAAGGAGTCTAAGAAAAGAGTGGCAGTATCAGCACAATAGCTGGATTTGTAAAGGTTGGCAAAAAAATTATGACAAAAGTGAGAAATAGTTTGACAGTCATCCGTAACATGACCATTGATGCTTAGGTGGTGAATTGTATTACGTTTAGCCCGCTGTCTTTCAAGATTGAAAAAATATGATGAGTTTTGTTCACCTTTTTCTAACCACTTAACTCTTGACCTAACAAATGCCCCTTCTGCTTTACGTTCATAGATCTCATCTAATTTATATTGTAGACTAGTCAATCGCAATCTCTCCTCAGGAAATTCTATTTACTTTAGAAAGCAAAGCACCATAGGACCTTAGATATTTACCAACTTCATATTTTAAAAGTTCCCAATATCTACCAAAGGCTTCTTCCTTTTTTGCCAAATCCCAATGTACAGAAATAATTTTTGTAAGTTCTAATTTAACTGAATCGTGTCTTAAGTGAGAATTGTTCATTTTCCAAAAAGAACTACAATGTGGCGCTACAAAAGAGGAAAATCTAATATTTATAAAAACAGCCTTGTGGTCTGTTAAGGGAGTGACAAGAATATTTACTAAAACATTCTCCTTTGAAATGGTACTTGAAACCAACCAAAAATCTATGCGAGACTGCCTCGTACCATTTTTATTACTCCAGGTATAAGTATTCTGATTTGGGTGCACCTCTCTCCAAACATCAACCAAATTGTATTTTTGCATAAAGTTTTTCAAAGTATTACTGGAGGATCCCGACTGCTTAGGAGGCCATCTGTCGACCATGTCATTTAAAGTAATATTAAAATCACCACCCACCAGTAAAAACGCCTGTGGACACTTCTGTAACCAGATTGAAATTCTATCTTCTAAAGACTCAAAAAGTTTATCATTTTCTGTATTAAGGTTGTATCCATAAATATTAACCAATATAAAAAATAGATTGTTCCAAGAAATAAGTAAACACAAAAAATGACCAAAAGGGTCTGAAAATGACTCCAAAACATTTCCAGAAAAAGTGTTCTTTAACAATGTTACCCCTGCAGATCTCTCAGAACCATGAGCAAACCACAAATCATTATTCCACTGTGATCTCCAGAATTTTGCATCATCAGCAGCCGAATGTGACTCTTGAAAAAAGACGAAATCAGTTTTAAGTTGTTTCGCGAATAAGAATAAAGCTTTCCTTTTAACAATGTCTCTCAACCCCCTAGTATTAAGAGAAACGAGTGATAAAGACATAAAATTAGAACAAAACGAATAGTACAGAAGAACAAATTATCGTCCAGTAACTTATGTAATCAACTTATATCGCTTGTCCGAGCGACATCACTTATAACAGTAACAAAACAAAAAAAAGCCTGTGAAAAGTCCGTAACAGACTATGAGCGCTGCAACCAGTAACTTAAGTAAACAGCAGCTTAAAGCATTACTGTAGTCTTTAGACTAAAGGGAAAAAAACTTGAGAACCATCACGACACGTGTTTGAGAAAAAAGGATATTAAAAGACAAACGGATTCATATCTTAATTTCTCCTTCACCGTGAATAAATGCACGAGCTCCCGCGAAAAAAGCTGTTTTCCCTGCATCTCGAGCCTGTTTCACCAACGGCCACAGCTTTGAGCGCCTCTCACGATCACCTTTTGAGAAGTCTTCCTTGAAGAGAAGTCCATTAGCTTGGAGAAAGGCAGAAGTCTTAGCCCGCTTCCAGATTTCATTTCTTATCATTCGTGATGTAAACTGAAGAATAATGGGTCGCGGACGGGAATCCGCTGCGCTCTTCTTGCCCAGTCGATGTGCGATGTCAATCGTTTCCGAGAGCCGTCCTGAATCTTCAGGCAAAACAGCTTTGCAGATTTTGATGGCCTGCAGACGCACATTTTCATCTTTATCTTCTGCAACACCATATAACCTTAGATTCCATCGTCTGGAGTAAGATTCCATCTCATCCACTCGCTGTTCAAGCCTTTCGACTGGCTTTTCCAAGGCAAGCATGCGACCCTCCATCTTGCACATCTGATTCTCGATCTCTTTAATTTCAGCAAAAGCAGTGTCAACTTTCTTACTCAGCTCATCAATTCTCTCAGTGTTGCCACTCACCAACTTTTCAATGGAATCAGACCTTTCGTTAATAAGTTGGGAAAGTGTACCGATAACATCAGCATTGGAGGAAGTGGTCTTAACGCACTTCATTGTTTTCTTCTTCGCAGCAGGTGATTCGCACGGGGTCACCGGTAACATCGGAAATTCCTTCTCATCCATAATCATCTCCTCTAGGAGGACATTCCCTTCAGCACAGCTTTGACTGTAGACGTGATCACACCCAAGCTGCATGCTGTCGCTAGTGCTGTCTTTCGACGAATAATTTGAATGTCGGTTTCTTTTCTTCCCACCCATCCAAAGAGACGTTAAAACTAAGATGGTAAGCTAACAAAACAATACTCTAAATCAAAAACTGTAGCAGCTAGTCTCCAAAACCGAATTAGGCTAACATATTAGACTTTTGTGATGCAGAGCTCGACAAAAAGCGTCAGTTCAGGTGGCCATCTTGGTCCCCAACCTAACACAAAGTCCTTTTAGGCAAGTCATGCCACTCGGCCGCCATCTTGGCAACGCCTCCGGGCAGCTATTTTGAACTAACAAGACCAGGCTCCTATCTAAATGAATGGGCAGAGAGTCAGAACTGCACATTCACTGGTCACCGGGACATAAAAAAGTCATGTATAGAAACAGCAGTAAAATATGATAAAAATCGCTGAAAAAGTTTGATGACTTTGACCCAAAATAAGGTTTAAAACGCCTTTTTCCCCACAGGTTATACTTTACTACGCATGCGCAAGGGTTCTCGTCTCCGCTGTCGCAAACGTCAACTGTGCGCATGCATCAGTGGGACCAGACGATAGGCTTAAATGTTTCCCGGCTGTACTGTTAAAAAGCAGACGATTGGCTTTCCAGAATGAGGGGCGGGGCATGTGCATACAACCGTCATATTTGCCGTTACGGGTTTTTCCTATATAGTTGTATTGAGGAGTAAGGAAGTGGCATGTCTCTGTATAAATAGTCTCTGTATAACATCTCTGACGTGCACTGTGTGCAGAGATTGAAATCATCAGTTTGGCCTTCAATTCTCAAATAACTTATTCTCAGCTGCTGTCAGTTAATTTGTATATGTGCTGCATAACGTATTATTTTGGAATCAACTAAATCCAAAAATGTGATTATTTGTGGCCTCTGTGACTTCTTATTTAACATGCCACATTCTTTACAGTTTTGTGGCACCTGATATTTTATATTATAAACATAAAAGTCTTCATCTCTGTCTGGTCCTGATTGTCAAGCCCCTCACTGACTAACACAGAGCAGGAGACAATCCATTTTGGAGTGTAATCTTATCAGTGACACTGAGAGACTCTATCACAGAGAGGGTCACAGAGCGAGAGAGCTGTTGGAAATAATAATTGGATGAAGATATGTGATGTGATGGACAAGTGAATGTCCACATTTTATCCCAAAATAACATTATATTATAATATAATATATTATATTATATTATGTTATGTCATATTATTAAAGTTGCTCTGGAATAATCAGTTCTGGCCAATCACGCCATCCATCACTGTCACTGTCATCCATGGCATCACTTTATATCGGCAAATGAAATTGGATCAACTTTCGGTCCATCGAGGTCAGATGTCCACGATTAAAAACATGACCAACTGATAGCTACTTTATAGTAGAATTTAAAGTTGTAATTCTAAAAGAAAGAGACACTCACACTGTTTTTCATTTTTAATTCTGTAAAGTGTACTTTACAGCGGGTTATTCGAAGAATGCATGTATATTTTGTTAATATTTTGCCTTCCATTTTATGAACAAAAAACATATTTCTCAAAATACTTCACATACATTTCTAAAGTTTCTGTTTTTTAATTTTTTTTTATGTTTTTACATCATACAGTTTCAGGAGACTATGAGAGTGAGTAAATGATGACATTTACATTTTTGAACTGAACTGTCCCTTTAATTAAATCTAAGGCAATGTTTTTCATAAAAAAAAATTTGTTATACTGGTTGAAAGTCTCTTCTCATTCTGATAGCACTCAATAATAGAAGTGGCCTAAATATTTCAAAACGTACATACACTCACCGGCCACTTTATTAGGTACCCCATGCTAGTAACGGGTTGGACCCCCTTTTGCCTTCAGAACTGCCTCAATTCTTCGTGGCATAGATTCAACAAGGTGCTGGAAGCATTCCTCAGGGAGTTTGGTCCATATTGACATGATGGCATCACACAGTTGCCGCAGATTTGTCGGCTGCACATCCATGATGCGAATCTCCCGTTCCACCTCATCCCAAAGATGCTCTATTGGATTGAGATCTGGTGACTGTGGAGGCCATTTGAGTACAGCGAACTCATTGTCATGTTCAAGAAACCAGTCTGAGATGATTCCAGCTTTATGACAATTCTGACCCTACCATCCGAATGTCGCAGCAGAAATCGAGACTCATCAGACCAGGCAACGTTTTTCCAATCTTCTATTGTCCAATTTCGATGAGCTTGTGCAAATTGTAGCCTCAGTTTCCTGTTCTTAGCTGAAAGGAGTGGCACCCGGTGTGGTCTTCTGCTGCTGTAGCCCATCTGCCTCAAAGTTCGACGTACTGTGCGTTCAGAGATGCTCTTCTGCCCACCTTGGTTGTAACGGGTGGTTATTTGAGTCACTGTTGCCCTTCTATCAGCTCGAACCAGTCTGGCCATTCTCCTCTGACCTCTGGCATCAACAAGGCATTTCCGCCCACAGAACTGCCGCTCACTGGATGTTTTTTCTTTTTCGGACCATTCTCTGTAAACCCTAGAGATGGTTGTGCGTGAAAATCCCAGTAGATTAGCCGTTTCTGAAATACTCAGACCAGCCCTTCTGGCACCAACAATCATGCCACGTTCAAAGTCACTCAAATCACCTTTCTTCCCCATACTGATGCTCGGTTTGAACTGCAGGAGATTGTCTTGACCATGTCTACATGCCTAAATGCACTGAGTTGCCGCCATGTGATTGGCTGCTTAGAAATTAAGTGTTAAGGAGCAGTTGGACAGGTGTACCTAATAAAGTGGCCGGTGAGTGTATATCTTCTGTGGAACTCTCAGGACCAAAAAAATTATATGCAATAATAGGATGACCTAGCTGCTGTAACGTAAGTATTTGCATACCTCCGAGCACTCTGCTCGCAACACTATTAACGTCAAAATGATTTCTAATTGTGTTCATTACTATTTATAATGTTATGTGCGCTGTCTCTCGTGACGCTTTGCAGACTCTGCTGTGTGAGTTCATGTGTTTTAAAGGAGGCGTGGCTTTAGAGACGCTCTGAAGGGAGGGTGGGATCTCATGCTTTTCTCTGCGAAAATATATTTACTAGATTAGTACAGTAGTGTTCCGAGATATCAGCGCACTTGTAACACTGTTTTTTATTATAAATAAAAAGTAAGGCCTATGTTTTTCTTCTCTTAAAGGGTCATGAAACCGCAAACCAAATTTTCTGAGATTTTAACAGAGGTATGTGTGTTGAACACCATTGAAGACAATGTTAGCATCTGTTAGATTTAATAGTATGATTCAAATGGTTAAATTTTAGTTTTCTTCCGCATTTTTCGTCTTCCGGGTTTAAAATCTTCATCACAGGCTGTGACGTGGCAGTGCACAGTATAGTGCGTTGATGACTCATCGGTGTCTCATAATTATTAATGAGACTGAGTTTTCATATCCTATGAGAAGACACTGTCTCTTAATTATTCATGACACCACGTGGATCTTTCCAAGTTGCATGACATGTCAAACTGTGATATCGCGAAGTAGATGAGAGAGACAAATATGGGACGCTACAAGTGTTTGTTTGTGCAAAAGTCCAAGTGGGTTGAATATGTTTCCCCGCGATGCTTCCAGGGCTAGACTCTGGCTCTGGGCGGTTGGTTTGCCATCAACCACGGACACATCTAAACTATAGTGTGTGCCGCAAATATTAGCTTCGAGAACTGGAGAATGGTGGATTTCGCCTTGTTGACAAGACAACCAATGCAGTTTGCGTCTTGCGAGTGATGCGGTACCAAGTCCCGAGGACTTTTCTATCAATTCAGAGGTATGTGTGTATGTCTGTGTCTAAAATGAGAAATCTTCCAGCTCCAAAGAGCGATCTTTATTATGGGGGTTCAGGGGGCGCGTAGATCTAGGTTATGCACGGAGCGTTTTTTTAAGAGGAAAATTAATTATTTTCAAATATATGCATTTATAGTATCTATATAAACAACTATATATTTTATAATGACATTAAAAAAAATCTAGCATTTCCTCACGTTTTTATCACTGCTTTTTAGTGACAGTCGATGCATCGGCCACTGGCAATGACAGTGGTGGCCAGACACACCCACTCCCTCACTTCTTCTCACAGCCGTCCACGCCCATTTAAGTTGCATTTTTCAAAAAGATTGTGAGCTAGACTTGAGCTGAAAGAGGGGGGTTTCATGACCCTTTAATGGTCCTAAGATAAGATTCAACAAAATGTATTTTAGAAATTGTATATATTTTATATATCATGGTTAATTTCTTTCTTTAAAATTTGGGTTGAATTATGGCCATGACAGGCTTTGTAAGATTTCACCCAGGCACAGATGGGGTGAAGGTGGGGCATTGAGCCAAGGTCAGAGACTTACTTATAGAGGAGCAAAGGACCGCACAGCAGACTAGCAGGAGGAGAGCTCTAACAATGCTGTGAGCTGTTACCATGATACCATCAGGAGCAGCGAAGCCACAGAGAAGACCTGCAAGCAGACATAGGCATGCACGCACTTTATTAAACACAAATACAGTCCGATCTGTTATTGAAGATTCTCAAGCCCATTAGCAATTAAACATATGTTATGTTATATGTGAAGACATTGCACATGCACCTGAACGCTGCATATTTTGCACCTTTCATGTGTGTGCAATTGATCACATAAAATGTTCTGCATCATGCACATGTGAACAGACCTTTACACAAGCACACAAAGCATGCATCTATCCACCTGTCTGTTGAGATTACACTCGCATTCATCAGTCTGCAAACACCCAGTGTCTCTTTCTCTCTGTTTCATCTCTCCCTTTCTCTTTCTTTGTCAATTTCTTTTCCTTACCTGATTATGGACTGGAAGAGTGCGGAATCCTTTAGAATTGTTCTTTTCCATTTGGTTGTCGTGTGTCCATGCCAACCAGCATGTGTGTGGCTTCTTACTCACATACAAGCCGTCATGGTCTGCTCCTCCTCCTCCTCCTCCTCTTCCTCCTCCTCCTCCAGAAAGGCAGCCCCACCCCCCTCACCCCCTTGCAATTTCCCGCACAGAAAAAAACAGCCAATCACAGCCATGGATCCCTCATTATCTTGTAAAGTCTGCCCCCTCCTGTTCAAAAACATGCACACATGTTAATGAGAGTACAACAGAGGTCCTTCCATTCTTTTTAGGCTAATGAGCCTTTTGTGTATAGAGAGACTTTAAAGAACTTATATTACATAATGTGTAAAATTGACAGGCTTATTGCTTGCACTATAAATAACACACATGTATAGTACCATATTAAAGTAATGAAAATGAACCCTATTTACTTTCATACTGGACATTCCCGGTCATGAACGATTAATGTTATTCCAAAAATGCTTGTTTTAGTAATCTTTAATCAAAAAATATTATAGCGGTATTATTTATATATAATATAAATAATTTTCTGCTAATCTCACTTAGGCCTTAAATTGGGTTGTGAACTACTAATTTAAGTCGATTTAATATATTCATATGATACTCTGTGGTATATCAACATTTATAAATGACGCAGAGGAAACTGTATTTAGAATACAATAATAAAGAACCAAAAAAATAAAACAAAAAAATATAATTATCATATGACATCCCCTTCAGTCAATAAAATTAAAATCTGTGCCATGTGCTTGACATTTTTTGCAACAAGGAAGTGAAGGATACACTGTTGCCCATATTAGGTCACATGCACTAGGCTCCATTGAGAGTAAAAAATGTAATTGTACATTTTGTCAAAACAATAACTCAAAGACCAAAAAATCTGTGTGTTATGCATAAGTGACAAATTCCTTTTAGGGGATGTATATTTTCAGTGTAGCTGGCACTATTGCTCAGTAATGGCAGGCAGTATAATAGCCTTTTTGCCTGTGTTTTAGGTTGATGTTAGTAAGTTTTATAGAAGACAGAGAGGGGAAGCTGTACCTTTTCCAGAAAGTATTGATGATGATGATGGTAGAGCATCAGAAAATAAGTTCATAGTAAGAAAAGAAGAAGTTGAGGCTCAATGAGGATATAAGCAGTGAGGGTGAGTGCAGAGATGAAGAAAATGTGGTGTACACTGAAAAAGAAAAGTCTTGTTGATTTTCACTTGTGCTACAATAGTTGATTTGTTATTCCAAGGAATAAACAATGTTAAAGTTTTTTTTTTATTTTTTATGTTATTTGAAACACTAAGACGTGGCTCCAGTTCTTCCAAGGCAGCAAAGTTGCATCTGAATTAGTTTAAAGTATTTGACATTTCACATGTGATTTCCAAAGTAAATATAGCATGAGATGAAATGGAATGTTAATAACGCTTTTTAATGTTTTTTTATTATTATTATTTTTAAACAAGACGTTTTCACTACTTTTCAAATAGTGAAAATGCATTTGAATGTGTGTGGAGTTTCAGTCAATTTCCCAAAAATAATTTACCCTAATAGGACAAAGTCAGTTTTAAATGACAGCACCCTAAAAAAGGTCAAAGATCAGATGTAGAAAACTAATTTTGGAAAATGAGTTTAGCCGTAAATATATGTATAATATAGTCATAATAATATTTTTTTCTAGCTGTGATTTCATAATTATTTAATTATTCATTTAATATTCATTATTCCATCCTAATATACTGTACATTCATATAAAATCAAATGAAAGATTGGTAACACTTTATTTTGATACACACCCTTTTGAACGTGTTATTGACTATAAGTAACTTTGCAACTATATGTCAACTAACTGTCATTGGAGTATTAGTAGACTGTCTGCTTAATATCTGCAAATACTTTATTGTGATGCTCCCCTTTATTGTGATGCTCCTTAAGTTGACATGCAACTACATGTCAACTTAATCTAACCCTAACCCTACCAGTCTATTAATACTCAACTAACACTCTAATGAGTGTTAGTAGACGTGTAGGAGCAACGTTACTTAAAGTCAACAGAATGTGTTAAAGGGACCATCAAAATAAAGTGAAACCGAAAGATTTATTAAAGCATTACAATCACGCCATTTGTTCACATTATAATTCCAAATTAGGCCATTGCTAAATTATGGGGCCATAACAAACTGGGGCATTTTATCTTCTTGCGGTAGTTTGCACAAGATTTTAATTTAGAATTTGTATAAAGTCATTACATGGTTGAACTGAGTTCATAACTGCACTCACTGGGCAAGTAAATGTGTGGTGTTTTCTTTTTGTTGTTTGTAGTTCAGTGAATCGAAGTTACAGAAGGTCCTTTTGTAAATTTCCACTGCTTGTTATAGAGAGCTGTGGTTAGAATTATTGTACAGATACACAATGCTTTGCACTTTGCTCTATTTCTAGTTTCGGCTCTCGTGAAGCGGAATTTGCTGAGGCGTAGTATGTGTGTGTTTGTGTGTGTTTGAGATAGTACATGTAGTTACTTAATATTACTCTGTACTTAAATATATAATTACACTTTAACAAGGACACCTTAAAATGAAGTGTAACTCACTTTATTTTAGGGTGACATGCTTACATTGTACTTTAATAAGTACTGAGTAATATTAATTACATGTATTTTATTTATTTAAACATTATTTTTTACTTTAAACTGAGTTACATGTTAGGGTTTGGTTTGGGGTTAGTTGTAATTATGCATAATCTTGTAAGTACATTTAGAAGCGTCTAACTACGTCACCTTAAAATAAAGTGTTACCAAACTTTTTTCTTTGACATTTCTTTGGTATGGCATTCTACTCGTACAAGAAATAGAAAAGACAAATTGATCTCACTGTGATATATAATCTATGTACAGTATGTAAGTACTCAGTAAACAAATCCTTGTGTGTGTAAACACACAAAATTATTTCTGATTTCTAATTTTAAGGATGATGTGTTTAGGCCAGTTTAATCGATTTTAAGCATTTGCATTGAAGTCCTACTAATCTGATAAGAAACTCAATGTATCTCATATGTCACTCATATGTACTGTATCTTTGTGAAATAATTTAAAATCCGACATACATACAGTAACTGAATTTGGCTGTTCAGAAACAGAAAGAAAACCAGTACATATTTCTATCAAACAAGGTTAGGATACTGCTGCTAACTGCTCACCTGATATCTCTATAAACATTTAGTATGCTTACAAGCATTGCAAAGATATTGATTCATTTATGTTGTAAAAGTAGTCATGTATTGCCATTTTAGAATTATATGATATAAAAGAAAACTTTGACAACTTTTTTTTTTTTTACATTCGATAGTTTAAACAACATTTAAAATATAGTTTTTTTTCTGGATGAAAAAAAGGAATTTCAATATTTATGTTTTTTATTATATTTAAAAATGATGAAATACAGTCTGTAGCCTACCCGGTGGAATATATTTTCATATAAAACATTTTATTATTAGGTATTCT
Organism: Semotilus atromaculatus; assembly: GCA_031834385.1. Taxonomy (NCBI): domain Eukaryota; kingdom Metazoa; phylum Chordata; class Actinopteri; order Cypriniformes; family Leuciscidae; genus Semotilus; species Semotilus atromaculatus. Next base: position 6,634,424 of record JAULUF010000002.1, on the reverse strand, counting down.
TCAGTACATTTGTGAACACACTGTAACAGATTGCAGATTTTAATTATTTTCATTAATTATTCAAAAACATGTATTCTGAATTTGCACATGTACAGTATATGTTACATAAACAATATGTATATTGTATTTTGTTATTAATTCTGAGAGATTTATAGACTTTAGTAAAGTCATGAAAAAAATCTGCACAATGATGACTAAAGAGATGGTCAACACTCAGTTGATCACTGTCATAAAAACAACAGCAATAGTGACAAACAAATAATATACAAAAAGACACCCAATTTATCCCATTTACATTTAGCAGACACTTTTATCCAAAGCTATTTACATTGCATTAAAGGTACACATTTGATCAGTTCTTGGTTACCCTGGGAATCGAACCACTGACTATGCGTTGCTGTCACGTGCTCTACCGATTGAGCCACAGGAAGGACATTAAGACTGCTGGAAGACCACTTCATCATACTCTTCATCTGTGAAAAATACAAGTATTGTGTGTAATGCAGATATAGCTAGTCATTGTAATTGTGCAGCATAAAATGGACACATTTCACGCTAGAAATACAAGATGATATTGTTTATCGTATAGCCTAATTACTGTGTTTTCCAGTACTGTAATATTGCATTAAAAAAAACACAACAGTTAATTTACAAGAAATCTTTTAGAGTGCAGACGTACCGATATCAGAGAACTCGTCACACACTGCGACAGAACTAAGCCATCATGGACATTGATTTACAGCATTTGCATGAAAAATCAAAGAAATAAGGAACAAAAATAGATAAGACATCAATAATCTGAAAGCTGACATGATACATAATTATGTAATCAATCAGAGGCTGGAAAATTAAAGATAGAACAGTGCAAAGCTCATTCTTTCATTCATTCATTCGTTCGTTCGTTCATTCATTCATTCATTCATTTACTAATTTTATTTTACTGGCTTACCAGACAACACTTCGTATTTCACCAGTACCAGCTGTATCAGGTTTGGGAATGTCTAGAATATACATTTGTAAGAGACAAAATTTGCTCAGAACAGAAGCAAAGAGAACAAAAACACCCTATGGTGTTGGAATTTGGAAATTGGAGTTTAACCGTTTTTGGTCCCACTTTATATTAAGTGTACTTATACATTGAAGTTACTACTTTGATACAATGGACTTACGGTATTATGTACATACATGTTTTTACATTGTACTTATATTTTGAAAATACCTGCATGTAATTACAACTGTAATTAATTGATGTAATTACATTTTGTAATTACACAGTTGACCCTTCCCTTACACCTTAACCTACCCTTAAATCGACCCATACCACCACACCTGTCCCTAACCTTACCAGTATCACATCTCAATAGCAGCAAAAGTGTTTTACAATACCTGAACACAATAAGTACATTGTACTTATTTGTCTATGTAAGTACATAGTACTTAAAGTCACTTAATATAAAGTGGGACCCAGTTTTTAGTCCATTTGTTTAGCTTTTAGGTTATTGATAGTGGACACTACATGCTTAATTAACTTTTATCAGATAAATATTGAAATTGTACATATTTTAGTATGTATCTAGTTTCTGTGGAACACAAAATAAGAAAAAAAAAATTTTCAACAAGAAATGAATACCTTCGTAGTATACGGCACTTCCTTTGAGCTCTGTCTCATTCAAGGATCTGTTGATTAGAAATTAGAAAATTGAATATATTTTAAATATATATATATATATATATATATATATATATATATATATTAAATATCAAACAGACCTTTCCTTGTGGAATCCAAGGCATCCTATTAGAAACAAAACGTTGTGAGTATTAGGATTTAAACAGAATTTTTCAAGAAGTGAAACGTGTCAATATTTGCAGTTGAGGAGAAAGTGCCACAGTACCTCTCTTTCGGATCACTGCCCAAATTCCCATAAACAGACTGAGGAACAACACTATGGCAGAGCACATTATTATGACAACAATTCCGCTGTTAGAGGCCACTGCCAAAGAAATCCCAGAAACACAAAAAAAAGTCTTATTTTGCAGGTTATTTGTTTAAATGTTGCAATATAATACTTTAGTTAACTACCCTTGTAAAAGAAAAAGTGTGCTTATTGAATGTCTATTTGTGGTGTAGTTAAATAATACTTACAAATATTTGGCAACACTTTATTGTACAGTGTCATTGTTACATGTTGTTACAATAGTAATAACTACAAATTATGCATAATTACATGTAACTAACCCTAAACCAAACCCTAATCCTAACCCTATAAGTACATGTAGTTACTTAGTTTTACTCAGAACTTAAAGTTATAATCACAGTGTAACAAAGACACCTTAAAATAAAGTGTAGCCTAACCACTATTCTTGCAGGTATACATGACATTAATGAAATAAAAGGCCACTTGACTGTACTTAGAAAGTGCACACTCTTGTGTCTATGCTTCTTAAAGGATTTGTTTACCTAAAATGAAATTTCATTTACTCACCTTCATGTCGTTCCGAATCAGTAAGACTTTCATGTATCTTCGGAACACAAATGATCCTTTTGATAAAATCTGAATGATTTCTTTGCCTCCGTTGACAGCTACACAGCTACTACTTTCAAATAGTTAAAAAAGAGATCGTAAAACTAATCCAGATGAATTGATCAGTTTAGTCCAAATCTTCTGAAGAGACTCGGTCGCTTTATACGCTGAACAGATTGAATTTGGGTGTGTTTTTTTTTTTAGGGTTCTGAAGATGAACGAAAGTCTTGCAGGTTCGGAACGACATGAGGGAGGGTAATTAATGACAGAATTTTCATGTTTGTGTGAACTAACCCTTTAAGATTAAGTAACCTTTCGATAAAATCTTTTTTTTTTTTTTATAATCTTTTATTATGCTAATTAACATGCAATGTAGTCACTGAAAACATCCGTTTGCATGTAACTATTCTTTTAAAGTACTGTGCATTATTTATGTTATAACTCTTTTCAAAGGTATGCTAAAGTGTACTTCTTTTTCATAAAGGTATATTCTCTCACTAAACTGAGTAAATCATAATAGTAAGAATGCATGGCTCCCCGTTCAGTCTTATAAACACATTAACCATACAAAAAGTTTGGTTTTGTTCTTCCCCTCCCATTCTTACCAACTATCTGAAGGTTGACTTTATTATTTTGATCAAGTCTCATTCCATGGTAAGGGAGAATGTTTAACAAAATAGCACAACTGTATGTTCCAGCATCTTCCATCCGGACCTCTCTGAGGGTGAATGTTGTCATCGTCTCTTTTGTGTCCCAGATATTGACTTTAATAGGCTTTTCATTTTTGAGGAGAAAAGCCAAAATCATATTATTGGACAGGTTTTTGTTCATAGGATTGGATGTTTTACAGATAAACTCAGCATCACTTCCCACTGCCACTTCAGACTTTAGCAAATATATCTGTGAATTAAATAAAGATTCTGTAGAGAGAAAGGGAACACTTATGGTTAAATGTTTAGCATGGCCTTTAATGCATTACAAAGGGCCTTAAACAAGAAGAAAAACACAATGTAAAACATTTCTCTCTCATTGAAGGCAATTTGGTACAACAGTGAGTCTTTTGTGGTTAATCTGCACAAGTGTGTTATTTAACATGTCTCATCTGTGCACAGGAACCAAACACACTCTCAAATGTAAGCAGAAGTGTTGTACATCTTACCGATCACATTTATGAAGATGCTAGTATAACCATATTCCATCACTTTGGTTATTTCCAACTGCTCTTCAGAAAACACACAGCTGTAGTTGCCCGAGTGGTTCATTTCCATTCTCTCTATTTTAAAGGTGATGTCTTGTCGATTGGGGTCGGTTTTCATTTCTATAGCTTTACCATCTTTACACAGATATACATAAATTGCCTTTGACTTTGTAAAACCAAATGTACTGCAAGTAACCTCCAGTCTACCACCTTCTGGTACTTCTGTATATTCACTGAAAATCTTAGCTTTTTGAAGCTTTTGGCCTGTGAAGGAAATAAGACGTTAGTTCATCCTAAAAAAGTACTAAATTACATTTACTGCAAAGGTGTTTATTCAGTGCACTATTCAAACATACCTTGACTTTGAAGGAATAGATTCACTGAGATGTCTGGAAATAATAATACTAATTTATCATTTAAAAGAAAAAAGCACCAGCATTTGTTCAGATTAAAGATTTTGTAATTTCATTACTTACATGCAAGTAGAACCACACCAACCATGGCTGCTGATCAAGATTTCTTTAACTTTTCTTCTTTTACAAGATAACTGAGTTATTCTTAGCTTGCAGTCAATACGCTGTTGCAGTGCCACTGTGAACAGAATGGGCCGTGCTTGCACTAAAGTATCTATAGCAGTCATGCTGTGAAGGCGTTCTAAAGCCGGAAACATTGTCAAATAGCGCTGACGGGTGTATTTTAAATCGATTTCTCTCACCTGATTTTTCTGATGGATATTCATTATACTTTCTAGCATATAGTTCACATCCTTCCGACCGCTATTTCTATGAAAACAGTGTGTAGCACAGCTGATCCACACCGATAATTTGGACACTTTAAGAGTGATTATTTCCAGAGGTGGAAAGAGTAATAAAATATTCTACTCAAGTAAAAGTACTACTACTTCAATTAAATTTTACTTAAGTACAAGTAAAAGTACCGGTCTAAAAATCTACTCAAGTAAAAGTAAAAAGTAGCTCATTTAAAATCTACTCAGAGTAAAAGTTACTGAGTTACTTTTTTAATAGCGGGGGTGGGGGGCTCTCCCGTTTAGGGTTGTAACGGATTTTCACAGTACGATAATGTCTCCGAAAAAAATTACGGTTTATGGTATTAAAGGGATAGTTCACTCAAAAAAGGAAATTTAGCCCATGATTTCTTCCCAGAACGTCATCCTAGATGTGTATGACATTCTGGTGTCAGACGAATAGAATCAGAGTTATATTAAAAAAAGTCATATCTATTCAGCATAAAAGTCCTCCATATGACTCCAGGGGGTTAATAAAGGCCTTATAAAGTGAAGCAATGAGTTTCAGAAAAAAATCCACATTTAACACGTTACAAAGTAAAATTCAAGTTTCTGGCCAAACACAGTCTACTTGCGTCTAAAGCACAACTTACGCAACTTATGACCAGTGATGTAGTGGTGCCTGGAGAAGTGGGTATACTCTTAATTTATGCCCCCAATATTTTTTAAAGCGTCCCAGCAAAGGATGGACGCTCTATGTTATAATGTTATAAACAGTGACATGTAAGACTAATCTTGCATATTATATTGAATATGCAAGACTATATAATATAGAATATAATAGAATAGAACATAGAATCACTAATATTCTTGCATATCAGGGCCGTACACAGGGTTTTATAAATACAGAGTTCCCATAAATGAGAAAATTTTGATTTTCCTGATCTCAACATGAGCATTTTAAGGTGTTTTGAAGGCCAAAAAATGGACAACAGGAGCTTTAAAAGCATGTTGGTGGGCAGTAGTATGAAGTATTTGATCAGATCCTTAAACATGATAATCAGTTTAAATGTCCCAATGAATGATCCACAAAATGGAAATGCAGAATGTTTATGCTTATTGTTGACAATGCACAATCACATATTCAAAACAGGAATGGCCTTGAATAAGAAATGATTCAAGGTTTATTTTGCATATATGTTACATTTCAACAAACGCCAATGCAATCCTTCTGTGTCCAGAGGCGTATGAGCAATCAGTATGAGCATCAAAGATCAGTTTCAGCTACTTTGTGTTTCCTAAATTAATCAATGTTTTTGGACTAAACTGTTCATTTAATCAATGGTTCAATTGCTCACTCATAAAAACAGTCACTTGTCGCCACCTTCTGGCTTAATGATGCAAGTTGCGCAAACACAGACAAGCAGAGTGATACAAACAAGGAACAACACATTCGAGGTAACGTATACAAATATATACAATATTAGCCTAATTGCAATTTATTTAATAGAGTGCTTGTGTTGTTAAATTGAGCTTATAATTTCCACTGTCTTTGATCAAACTGATTATTTCTGTCGGTCATTTAAAGGTAGGGTAGGCAGAATTTTAAAAAAAAAGAACAATTCCCAAAATTGTTTAAACTGTCGTTATATACCGATACATAATTAAAATGTAAGTACTCTGACAAAGAGATTTTAAAAATCGAGTGTCTGTAGTCCTCTCAGAGGTGCAATAAACAGAGCTCATTATTCCATTGACACCCACCCCCTCCCGTCTGGGCTCCTTCCAAAGCCACGCCCCCAAAACACACGACCGCACGATGCCGCCCGCGCTCAGCTGGAGGACGCGTTTTCCCAGCGCCGAGCGGAGAGTAGCAGTGCATGGAGTAACAGCATGTCAGAATCACATGTAAAAAAATACCTAACTTTATCATTATGAATATAAACAACTAACATGGCTGTTAATACTCACTATCAATCAACACCGGCTCTAGCCCTTTGGTTGCCCTAGGCGAGATTGATTTTTGCGCCCCCCCTCATTTAAAAATAATGAGTATTTATTTAACTAAACAAATATGCTCTTATAGTCACTCCAAAACTTCAAGCAAATTATGACTTGAACTGTAATAAATTGTTTATACAAATGCTACAAAGAACGTTCAAGGATATTTCAATCATCCTACATAGTTGCATTGTACAAATACATTTTATCTGTATTTGTTCTGAACATTTTGTGCATTTTAATTTTAAATTCATCAATCTGGTGCACTTTGAGAGTTCAAAATTAAAAGCTCCAACCCATATTCAGTGTTCAAATTAAACAAAGAAAAATTCAAACCTCTTTTAGTTAGTGTCTGTCTACATTACATAGCCTACTAATAGTTATAATATTAATCCCATGATAATACTCATATATTGTAAAACAATGCACTGAAAAATAAAGGAAACTTTCATAAGTTTTGTACTAATATACTAATAGAAAGAGTATTTTTCTATACTTCACATTAAAGATGTGATTGGGCCAGCCCAGTGTCAATCAAGAAAACAACCAATGGGCCGCTGATTTACGCGTTTCATGCGGTGTCAGAAAAAAAGCTAACGCTGACTTTTTTTTTACCAATGCATTACACCAGCACTAACCCAGCGCCGCCGATTAATCAAAACAAAACAAAACAAAACGAATGGCCTATTTCTATTTTAGCCCCCGGCCGCTTTTTTGCTTTATCCATCTTTTTCGACACTCACTACTCGTTCCTGTTCGCTCAGCGCTCACGGCGCCCGACTTTAACTGAAGTGAAGCGTCTCGTTGGGATTCGCGCTCAGCTCGTGAATTGGTCGACGCGTTTGCCGCGAAGTTGAAAAATGTGAACTCGAGCGGAAGATTCCCATGACGCTTTGTTTGTTCTCTTGTTTACGCGCATCTAGAGGTCCTGTGGCGCGAATGAGGCGTTTAGCGCGGTAAACGCGAATTAGCCTCATTCGGGCGAATGAGGTGACTAACACAGATAATGCATCTGTCTATTCTATCATTTGACTGTAGCTCAGCATCGCGATGTAACGTTAACGTTTTTACTTTAACAGCAGCAGTAAAACTGTTTCTACTGTGGTGGTTTAACTTTGCAATCAATCCTTGGTTCAGCAGAGGCTGATAAGTAGCCTAGCCTATTAAACTAAGTAGCCTAAAGCGCTAATGTGAACTGCCAGTGCGATAGAACAATAACATCCGAAATGGACCACCATTTATTTATTTTTATATCAACAATAAAAATGTTTCAAAACATCACCCCCCCCCCCCCTGTTTTTTCACAAATCGCACCCTGATTATTATTATCATCAGTTAAAATGACAGTTAAATTAATGAAAACAGTTTTTTTTGGTTAAACAAATACTTTTATTATAACAAACTTAAAACCATTTGTTTGTTTTGTTTAATAAAATTTCAATAAAGCATGTCTAAATTCAATGACTGATCATTAGATTAACAACCATTTTTAACATGTATAATTTATTAAAATGTTTAAGAATAATAGAGTCCTATGAAATGTATTTTATTCAGAAAATGAATGTTTCTTTTTATAATTAATACAAATAAATTGAAACTTTTATCCTTTTATTTTTGGGAAGATTCTGCAAAACAGATTTACTAAATTAAACCACGGCCAAAAAAAAGATAAAGATCCTTCAATTATGTTTAAATTTATTTTTTTTAATTCATATCATTGTTGTTATTATTTTGAGAAGTACGTTCTATTGGAGTAAAATTGTAGGCTGAAAACACAATGAGCATCAGGCGTACTTGAGTATGTTGTAGACGAAGCGACACAGCTCATTCACACAGAGGCACGCAGAACAAGCGGAATATTTATAGCAGTTTTGTCGCAAATTACAGATTGTCGCGATTGGATTTATTGCACAGCTCTACTTTCAATTTCTTCATATAGCCTACATCATTGTGTGTTTTGATACCTGCGTTATGTAAATTCCATTTGCATGACTGGATTCCGGGATTCGCTCTGCAAATGGCCTGGTTGCGTATGCAACCCACCGTTCCCTGAAGGAGGGAACGGAGGACGTAGTCGACGTCGACTGAGATCCCGTCTGAGCCAATCCTCTTCGATTACTATTGAACAAGCCAATGGAATTGGCGTGTGTGACTCGCATCACACACTCCGCCCCCACAGAGCGGGCACAAATACGGAAGTGGATGCACGCACCAGTTGCTTTTTCGCTGAGGAGCCGATCGGCCCCCGGAGTCAGCGGTGGTCCAGCAGAAGTGGCAAGGGGACTACATCCTCCGTTCCCTCCTTCAGGGAACGATGGGTTGCATACGCAACCAGGACGTTCCCTTTCAGTCAAGAACGTCAGACGTAGTCGACGTCGACTGAAATGGGATTCATTTGAAAACACCACTAGTGCTGCCTCCTTCCAGTGCCTAGACAGAGCCACCTGATCCCCCCGATTTAAGAAGACGGGACAGGCGCTCAGGCCAGGAAAGTCACTGCTGTTCCTGCAGGATTACTGGGAAAGCGTTCCCTATACATGGAAGGACGGGGCGCTGCGGAACCACATCCTGCTCATGGAGGTAACATGTGGAAATACACATATGAACTGGGTGGATGACCATGCAGTACAACATATGGAATGTCACTGAGGTGGCTCCAGCCTATGACAGGGGGGAGTACTCACATGACAGTGACGGCAGAGCAAACTCTGCCACGGGAAGACACGGGCTCGCTGCAGGGAGCCGTACCGTGGAAGAATACACATATGGGAACGCCGTAGGGATCACAACATATGGACCCAGCCCAACACAAGTTCCACCAGTGCACACGAGTGATAGGCCTGGCTTCGGACGTTCCGCCACGTCCGTAGCCGAAGGGTATGGAGGAACTTGACAGGGTTCAGCCAAGGGGAATTCTACTGGAGCAAGAATTGCGCACGTATCCAGTCCAAAGGAGGGGAATGGCGCAGCAAGCCGACACTTCGAACCGGGCTCACTGTGAACTGGCTTCATAAGAAGGGAGCCTACGAGAAGCAGCGGTTCGACTACAGGTGTCGTCCAGCCCCCAACTCTAACACATCTGTCAGCGAAGCACTCTATGTCAACGCCCAGGCGGGAGCACGCAACTCACTTCAGGAGGAGCTCACCACCTAAGTGGACACGTGCATCTTGGAATTCTCCCCAAGATGAAGGCAACCACTAATTTAGTGGGCCAACCTCGCTTGGAAAAAGCCTTCCCTTTCTGCTGATTTCCTTAACAGACAAGAGCTGGTCTGAGGTACTAAGCTTAAACTCTGTGCACGTACAACCGCAATGAAGCGGATGGACAGAGAAGCCAGCGCTGGGTCTGCCTCCTCCAGGCAGCGCTTGCAGGCTCGCTACCTGGTCCCACCTTTAGGGAGAGGTAGGAACTTGGGCACATATCCAGGCCGGGGTCTCAACTTGTGAGAGTTAGCCGGCCCGAATTCCAGGCACAACTCCTTGACCGAAAGCGAGCAAGTCCCTACCCTCTAGTAGAAACCAGGCGAGCAGGAGAACTGTTTCTTAAAACAGAATTTTTAACTCACTGCCTACAGTGGTTCAGGGGCAGACTCTGCAGTGCAGTAGCACCAGAGAAAAGGCCCAAGAGGATAAAGAGGGGTGCAAGGGGATTAATTTCCCTTGCCCCCCTCAGGAACATGACGATCAGGACGTGCTTCCCATGCTACTGCATCATAATGTGCGTCAAAAAATAGAGGCAACATCATTTTGAGGGTGGAGGGAAACAGCTCAATTCCAACCCATCTTGCAGGAAAGAGAGCACTGAAATTACCGAACGCTTTCAGGATCTCCTCACGGAGAGAAGACACACTCAACGAATAGGTTCCACTTCTAATTGGCGTAAGCACAACTTCCTATACAGGGAATGCTACAGCAGAAGTGATGGTGACTACCACATAATCCTGTGGTAGCTACCTGAACCACCGCGTCCAATTTTAGGACCGACCTGAAATCCTTACAGAGGTCCGAACGCGGGTGCCATCATACCCCGTACCTGAGAATGTTTTCAGGGGAAGTCAGGAAGGGCTGTCGAGGGGAGAAATAGGTCTGGTTGGGCCAATAAGGGGCAACTATCAGACCTGCTCCACTGCTCAACACTAGGTGTGAAGAATATCACTGAGCTTCAGGAGCATTTCTGCTCAACACCTGAGTGTGATGAAATTCACTGAGCTCCAGGAGCATCCCTGCTCAACACCTGAGTGTGATAAAAATCACTGACTTGAGAGGGCGCAAGCAACAATGAATCGCATAGCCGCTTAAGAAGGCTCACTGGAGAACGCAATTCTGCAGGGCCCCGGGGCCAGCTGAGAGCCAGTGTCCGTCCAAGGGATGTCCGCTCGGACAGAAAAAATTAAACTGGCAAAGGAACGAATCCGGAAAGGCAAACAGATGTAACTGTGCGTCCCCGAAGTGGTCCCTGCCCAGCTGGACCGCCTGGGGATGGAGTCTCCACTCTCCCTGGCCATAGGCTGTCGTGAGGCTCGTTGGCGGCACGGTTGAGCAGCTGGAAGAAATAGTGGAATGAAGCGACCTCAGAAGCTTCAGACTCCAAGGAGGAGGTGACGGGCTTGTAACATGCAAGGGAAGCGTAGCGCAACAGTCACAATGTAGACAATGAATGTCAATGCAGTCGGAGGGCCGCCCAGACCTCCGTTACTGCATGCCCTTTGTACGTGGCCCCTCAGCCGGTAATGATGGACACTCGTTCAAAAGGCCCGGCTGTTACGGACTGAGGGTTTGGCAGCAGGACAGGGTGCTTTCACACGGAGCGTGCCGCTCTGCCACGGTCACCTCGGGACTCGGCCAAGAAGTCAGTGCTGAAGCGGTATTCATATGGAGGAAGCTGACTGGCTGCATCTACCATATACCCCAGGAGCCTCTAAAGAGCACTAACCATCCACACACTCGTCTTTTCTCAGAGATGCGGTGGCCGAATCCATCTCCAAACTAGAAAAGAGATACTCAGTCTGTGGAAGAGTTTACTCTTTCCCAGTTGACCTGAGGACCCAACTGGCTATGAGCACTTGAAGGGTAGGACTTGTACTGACACTTCACACCCCTCGGACGCACAAACACAGGATGGCCTGTGGTGCGGAAGGATACAGATCTGAAGTACATGTCTCTCAGGTCAAAAGCTGCAGACTAATCATGGGGACGGAGCATTTGGAAATGCATCTCTGTGTAACAAAATTAAACAGAGGCCGTATCAATTAACACAGGACCAAGATAGTCATGACCCACCCCTCTAGGGTACAATGAAGTACAGGCTGTAAGAAAAAATTATGTGGACGTCGAAGATCTCAAAAATGAAGTTTATTACAGCATAGCAGTGGCAAGGTACACGAAGCACCTTGGGTTCACCGGCGTCAGAATGAACCCAGAACATCCAAATCTCAAACATTTTATACTGTATTTCATTCGTCTTCCCCCTCAGCATGTAAATGAAGCTCTCTCTCTTAAATGTAAATTGAGAATAACAAATGCGTCTTTTCTCTCAGCGTGGAGGTGAAACTCTGTCTTAAATGTTAATTGAAGAGGACAGTAAAATTGGTACCTCTGTGTCTATGTCTTTGATGTTCTTTCAAACAAGAACGGCCAAATGTTTAAGGTGATAACATCTCTTTGAAGCTCCCTAATCAAGATGGTTCTTGAATACCCGCTGTCATTCCCACACTATAGGTGATAAACGTGACTTTTAAGATTGTAAGGAATTGATTCTATGATAAATAAGCTCTTTTAAGTGAAGGAACATTTCAATATATCTATATTGGAGTGGAAGTTTGATCGGAGCAGACTATAATTTCTTACAGACCCCCCTTTGATGCTCTTGGCCCAAAAGTAGCATCACATCCACTCCCTTTTCCTAAATAACACCTCCCTTCCCTGGTGGGCAGGTGCCCAGTGGCGGTGGCATCCTGGCTTGGGTTGTCCCCCTATGGCCATCGGAGAATCTTACCCATCATAGGAATGACACCTCATGCACACTGGTTACAGCTCTACTTCACTTGAGCAGAATTATCATAGTTGGTGTTAAGAATTATTATTATTTTTTTAAATATTATAATTTTTTTAATTTTTTTGGAAAAGTATTTCTTGGGTTTGAGAGAGGTAATCAAGAACCATCACATCCAACCGGAACGTCCAGTATTGATCATAGAATTATCTTCAACCTGACGTTTCAACATGGAACGCATACAACATAACATAATGCACTGACCGATAATAAGAATGATGCATACACAAACAGTTTTAAAGGTAACATCCCAAAGTAAACCAGAATATTCAATTGCCAAGTCTCCATCATGCATTTGTTTTATCAACACCTCGTCTTTTCCTTCAAGGCCTTGTTGAGCTTTCACAACGTGGCTCTTTCCTTTGCCTCAGTGATATTAGCATATTGTTAAGTTTTGATAACTCAGACAATCAACAATCAATAGACAATGTAATGTGTGTGTGTGTGTGTGTGTGTGTGTGTGTGTGTGTGTGTGTGTGTGTGTGTGTGTGTGGTTTTTCATGTGTTTTGTGTCCATTTTCTCAGTGTGGACATCATTTCTCTACTTGTCTATGTAGAGATAAGTGTGGATTCCATAAGTGTGGATTCCCTTATGTGTAAAAACTGCTGGCCGTAGTCTTGAAATGGTTTGTTTCTGAAAACTCCTCTTGTTTCTCTTCTCATTGTCCATTCCTTTTCACTTGGACCGTAAGTTCTTCTAGAAGAAGCAGTCACTGCTGATGTTTGAGTCTGTGCCTCTTTATCAGTTCCATCCATCCCATGGTGGGTCCCAGGGTTTCTAGATCTTTTTAGACCTGGAGTTCTGGATCTTGCAGGTCTGGAAACCTCTGTATTCTGTTCTTTTCCCTGGCTCCACTGGTTCTACTTCCTTCTCGTCCAGCAAACGACCAGATCATCTTTCTCCAGGAGGTTACATATTTCAGACAAACATCTTGATGCTTATATCTGAAACAATAATCAAAAAGAAGAGGTTGCCCCCCTTTTCCCCACAAGAATATTTTCACATTCAAAACATTAAAGTCACAGAAGTTTAATCTCAAAACATCAAACATCGGTAATGTTTTTTAAAAATTATTTCTAAACATAATGCCATCAAAACATTTATTATAAATTACAACTACATAGCAATGCTAATAAAACATGTTCCATAAATCATGAAGAATCACCCCCCTTTTGATAGTAAACCCTTTTCTAAAAGGTGTTACTTATCATAAAACTAATTCTAATTTGCATCAGCATCTGCTTGTAACTGAGCTACAGTCATGTTGCTCATGCGGTGATATGTTTGACAAGGTGTGAATCGCTTCTTTATTTCCTTTCAACAGTTCCAACTGGGTTTCTAAATGGCCTATTTTCTTAAGCAAACAACGATAGCCCATTTGACCATTTTGCCCTCTTTTGTGTGACAAGTGACACTGTCTTGCCTTGTGCCCCATCTTTCCACAAGCAAAACCAACAACTTCCTGATCTTCCTTTCTTTTCTCCAAACAGTGCTTTGCAATTTTCCCATTTTTGTTCTTATGCATTTTGGGATAATTTTCAAACTTAGAGATAGCCCACTTGTACGATTTATCAACAATATTCTCTATTCCGTCAAACATTCCCTGAGAACCGTGTTTAGCGATGTATTTAACAATAATTTCTTCCATTTTCAAAAGCCTTGTCAGGCTTTAAAAGTATCTCGTGAAATAGTTATTCACAACGTCTGATTTAAATGACTACACGTTATCCAGTTCCTTTAGGATATTTGTTAGTCTAATTATTCACAGCTCGGACTCTAATGAACACATCAAACACACTGACTGAAGCTTCTAAACTTAATCAAAACCACAGTCCTTTCGACCTAGAATTTCACTACGCAGAACAGTAAGAAATAAAAAAAAATTAACACTGTCACAGTACGTCGGACAAAACCACATTACGTCGGGTTTTATGTTATTTTCTTAAAACAGCTTACTTATCCACAGTACAGCTTAACCAATATTTTTCAAATTTAAAACACTGCCACAGTACGTCGGGCAAAACCACACTGCTTCGGGTTCTTATTTTAAATTCCACAGAGCCACGGTGTCAGACTCACTACACTATAAAACACAATCGTTGTGAAATAATTCTGTGACCACACTGCGTCGGGTCTTATTCAATTACTTTAGAATTTCCTCAGAATTATTACAACTTCACAATCAGTTTCAAGTACACTTTTGTTTCGGTTAGCCTACTTTAGAAACAACTGATCTAATATAATTCTGCCACCACACTACTTCGGGTTGATTCAATTACTTTAGAATCTTAACAGAATTATAAGAGACCAAAACAAAGTTTCAGTTACTTTAGAAACTTTACACTTAAGCACTTTGTTTCAATTACTTTAGAAACAACAATTCCAATACAACTCTGCCACCACACTGCTTCGGGCTGATTCAGTTCCGTTAGAATCTTAAACAAAATCGTACGGAATAGGCTTAACAACTCTTCCTATAACACCGTTGTGAAATAATTCTGTGACCACACTGCGTCGGGTCTATTCAATTACTTTAGAATTTCCTCAGTATTATAACAACTTCACAATTAATTTCAAGTACGTTAGAAACATACACATTTGTTTCAGTTACTTTAGAAACAACCAATCTAATATAATTCTGCCACCACACTACTTCGGGTTGATTCAATTACTTTAGAATCTTAACAGAATTATAAGAGACCAACACAAAGTTTCAGTTACTTTAGAAACTTTATACTTAAGCACTTTGTTTCAATTACTTTAGAAACAACAATTCCAATACAACTCTGCCACCACACTACTTCTGGCTGATTCAATTCCGTTAGAATCTTAAACAAAATCGTACAGAATAGGCTTAACAACTCCTCCTGCTAAGACTGAATAAACCAAATTCTCTTCTGTCCTTAAATTTTCCTTTTCTAGATTTTTAAACGAGGGGTTTCCTGACAAAAAAACAGCATAAAATAAAATAGCTTTTTCTTACCTTTCCCCACTTTGTGTTGGAAATTCCTCGATGGACTGGCTCGCCAATGTAAGAAAAAATGATTTTATGTCTTAAATGTTAATTGAAGAGGACAGTAAAATTGGTACCTCTGTGTCTATGTCTTTGATGTTCTTTCAAACAAGAACGGCCAAATGTTTAAGGTGATAACATCTCTTTTAAGCTCCCTAATCAAGATGGTTCTTGAATACCCGCTGTCATTCCCACACTATAGGTGATAAACGTGACTCTGTGATACTTTTAAGATTGTAAGGAATTGATTCTATGATAAATAAGCTCTTTTAAGTGAAGGAACATTTCAATATATCTATATTGGAGTGGAAGTTTGATCGGAGCAGACTATAATTTCTTACAAGGCTCATAGAAGCCGGCCTTCATATCGGCTGGAGGAATACATCGTCTACATCGTGTCCTTCGCCAGCAGACTGCGATGGCGCACACAAGACAGGAGCAGTGCTCAACACTTAGGTGTGACAAAAGTCTGACTAATTTTAGGAGCATATTTGCTCAACACCTAGGTGTGATGAAGATCACTGAGCTTGGGCGGAAGCCTATAGCGAAAAGAATCGCAAGCCGAGTCTGATGTAATCGTTCCACCTGGACCGGTTTGGGAAACATTTTTGGCTTCCACAAACCAGGCAAGGGACCAAGACATACCCGAGGTGGGGCAGCAAGGTGGAGGACAGGTACCCGGTTCGGAAGGCCCGAAGGCGGCATGAAGTAAGGTCTGAGTGTGGTGCACGACACTTACCTGTCTCCATGAGACGGCCAGGGATGCGTGAGAAGGCAGATGACCGGGTCCTCGAACCGCACCCAGCGGCCGTGCTGGCGAACAAGAGGGGGCTGAGGGGTGCAAGGTTAAACAGGTCCAGGGTCCCCGCGGGTCCTTAAAAAGTCTTAAAACGTCTTAAATAAAATGTTCGATTTTTAAGGCCTGAAAATGTCTTGAAATCTGACATTTCTGATAAGGAGGTCTTAAATTTCATGCGGGGACCTTAAATTTCTTGTCCGACTCGTCATCCGTTTTTTTTTTTAACCGCAATTTGAACAACCTGCATCATCCCATAGGTGACTGACGAGTAAGTGATTGATGAATGCGTTGCGTAACTTGCGTTGATGGTTTGCCGCCCACACCAGCTCTGGTGAGCTGTGCCGCTATGTTTCGCCACATTATTCTGTGTCGTGTCGCAGACGCAGTGTTAATCTCGTTAATGAAAACTATAAAAAATGTTCGTCGACGACCTTTTTTTCCCTGACTAAGACAAGACGATGAGAGACGTGACATCATTAAACGATAACTGTGACTATATCAACAGTACAATATCGTCGACGAGAAAAGAAATACAAAGAAAAGAAGTTGTTTAAAAAAAAATACAAACTTGACCAAAAGCACTTGTTTTTGTCGAATAAAGGACACAACAGCAAATGACAGACTGTGTTTACGAGCGTTCATGCTTACAGTTGCCAGATTTAAATAATGTAAATTCCCAGTCGGTGCTATTCATTTAAAGGGTCATGAAACCCCAAACCAAATTTTCTGAGATTTTAACAGAGGTATGTGTGTTGAACACCATTGAAGACAATGTTAGCATCTGTTAAATTTAATAGTATGATTAAAATGGTTAAATTTTAGTTTTCTTCCGCTTTTTTCGTCTTCCGGGTTTAAAATCTTCATCACAGGCTGTGACGTGGCAGTGCACTGTAGAGTGCGTTGATGACTCATCGGTGTCTCATAATTATTAATGAGACTGAGTTTTCATATCCTATGAGAAGACACTGTCTCATAATTATTCATGACACCACGTGGATCTTTCCAAGTTGCATGACATGTCAAACTGTGATATCGCGAAGTAGATGAGAGAGACAAACATGGGACGCTACTACAAGTGTTTGTTTTCCATGTGCAAAAGTCCAAGTGGGTTGAATATGTTTCCCCGCGATGCTGCCAGGGCTAGACTCTGGCTCTGGGCGGTTGGTTTGCCATCAACCTCGGACACATCTAAACTATGTGTGCCGCAAACATTAGCTTCGAGAACTGGAGAATGGTGGATTTCGCCTTGTTGACAACCAATGCAGTTTGCGTCTTGCGAGTGATGCGGTATCAAGTCCCGAGGACTTTTCTATCAATTCAGAGGTATGTGTGTCTGTCTGTGTCTAAAATGAGAAGTCTTCCACCTCCAAAGAGCGATCTTTATTATGGGGGTTCAGGGGGCGCGTAGATCTAGGTTATGCACGGAACGTTTTTTTAAGAGGAAAATTAATTATTTTCAAATATATGCATTTATAGTATCTATATAAACAACTATATATTTTATAATGACATTTAAAAAAATCTAGCATTTCCTTACGTTTTTACCACTGCTTTTTAGTGACAGTCGATGCATCGGCCACTGGCAATGACAGTGGTGGCCAGACACACCCACTCCCTCCCTTCTTCTCACAGCCGTCCACGCCCATTTAAGTTGCATTTTTCAAAAAGATTGTGAGCTAGACTTGAGCTGAAAGAGGGGGGTTTCATGACCCTTTAAAAGAACTCGTTTTCTACTCGGTCTTGTCAATATATCTGGCAACCATGCGTGAACCTCTCTGCTGAAAAATCGCGGATGATCTGAAAACACAGACAAGTAAGTTGGAGTTCAGTGATCTTCATTTGAGATTTTCTACTTAAATTAATGAAAGTGTCATTCAGTTGGTCTGTGTTCTGTCACGAGCCGCTTGCGCTGTTTGTGCGACTAAATCTGCGATCAAAATGCAGGCTGATATCCAGCAGTGTTTTTAATGTTGATCATATTATTGCTTATTATTGCTATTTTGCAACGAAAGCCACAGCAGAACTGCAGCACAGCGGTGATTCGAGAACGAATCTGTGGCTTTGGATGAATCGTGAGATTCAATGACCCGTTCATAAATACAGCCACTTGCTTTGTTACTGATGAATGAATGACTCGATGACTCACTTATAAAGACAGTGACTTACCGCCACCTACTGGCGATTTTAATTTAATATTTAAAAGTATCACTTCGTTTTTTACTATCATTCACGGGCGTAATTTCCTATGGGGACAGGGGGGACATGTCCCCCCCACTTTTCAAAATCCTGTATGTGTCCCCCCCACTTTCAAATTCGTTTTGTTATGATTTTTAACGAAAATCAATTAAGTCACCTGTTGTTTCTGTCGTTTCATCGCCGACTGTGCGGCAACCGCAATCCCTGCTCATTAGAACTTTCAGTGAGCTATTTTTAGAGTGTGCACGCGACGTTCCTGGACGTGGACGCGCGCATCGACACAGGCTCGCGCGCCAGTATCGCACAGACAGCGCGCCAGTATCGAGTTCTATTTCGCTGCTTGAACGAAAAACACACATGTATGCCAAAATGTCCGTTTTGTCGAGTCCACAAGAACAGTCTTAAATGAGTTAAATAAAATCTTAAATGAAAGTAAAGAGTAGTGAGAGAATGAGATGCGTGAGGTCCTGTCAGCAGGTCTTAAAGTGACAGCAGCCTCTAATTCTCTCTGTCAGTAAAGTTAACCAAAGAACAAAGGGAACAGAAAAAAATACTAACTGCTCTTGACTAAAGAATGCTTGTAAGATTAATTTATATTTAATTTATATTTATGCAGTGCGGACTGTTTGATAACCTTATTCAATTTCTGTATATACCTGTTAGACAGGAAGGCACAGGTAAATATGACGTTTATTATGGGTTTATGTAAGGTTTGGTTTAAGTTCACTTAAATTATAAGTTGTTATATTTTTTTGAAGCCTAATAAATGTTTAAAATTTGTGAGGTGGGGGTGGTCATTTTCATCGAGACATCAGTAGCTATATTAATTTCAGTGATACTGGCCTTCATTCATAAACAGATGCCATTAAACAATTATTTTAAATATACTGTCTTTATGTTGTTTCTACATTACAGTGGAAATTGAGGCTCACATTATTTACATTTTTATTTACACACAAAACATTAATGGCTAACATTTTGACTTTATAAAATGATTCTCTAAAGTCTTGGCGATCGGCCCCTATAAACAATAAAGAAAGTCTTATACATAGGCTAGCCTACTATTCTTTTTGGCAGAATTTATCATTATAATCAAATTATTTCCTGGTTTTTGTATCACCATAGTCCCTAAATGTATGTACATCCAGGAAATGGGATTCAAATCGAAAACATTTCAAGTCAAGTATATTTATATAGCGCTTTTCACAATACAGATTGCATCAAAGCAGCTTCACAGTATCAATCAAAACATAATAACAATGTTCGTTTCTTAGTGGAAAAACATCCACGTTTGGTAGAGTTGATCAATGGTATTAATGATTGGTTAATTAATTTGAATATCCCCAACTGAGCAAGCCAAAGGCAACAGTGGCAAGGAACTGAAAAACTCCATCAGGTGACCTAGTGGAGAGAAAAAAAAACCTTGGGAGAACCCAGGCTCAGTCGGGGGCCAGTTCTCCTCTGGCATTTATGAACTAGACGCCGGATTTACAGTAACTGTAAGGTAAAAATGTATATGAACGTCTCTAAACAGACTTTAAACGCGAACCTGTGATAAACGCTGATGGCATTCACATGCGCATTAAGAATTGATTCTATAGTTATGTGCGTTTGAATATATGTGCGCAGGTTTGTAATTCCCTACAAAACCATGCCTGAACAAACTACTATTTCCCCCCATTTTGTGTCCCCCCCACTTCTCAAACCAAAGTTACGCCCTTGCTATCATTGCATATTGAACATTGTTTTATTTAAAGCATTATTTATTTTATAAAAGTATTTATAAAGGTAAAAAATGAACTGGAAAAAATCGATTAAAGGGGCAGATATTGTCCCTTAATGGAAAAGGTGTGACTGCAGTCTAAGTGCAAGAGGGGTTTCGGCACTCCAAAACATTGGAGAACCACTGAACTAAGGAACAGGGATATGTAGAATTGCACAAGTGCTGCTGCTAAAGAGTGCAATGTCAATACAGCCTGTTACCTTGATTCAAATTTCTCATAAGCTTAATTGAATTGGCCTAAAGCGAAACATTATAATGATTTTTTTTAATCTAAAGACTACATATAAAATAGCTACCAAAATGAATGTTGGTAACTGCAGTTTGACTAAAAGTAATGTCTAAAAATGCAATGACTTTTCGTCAACTAAAACTAGACTAAGACTATGAAAGACAAAATGACTAAAATGTGACTAAGACCAATAAGCATTTTCATCTGAAGATGAAGACTAAGACTAAAACAAAAATGGCTGCCAAAATGAACACTGGTCGTGTGTCGTGCTGAACATTTTCACTTTTTTTTTTTTTTTTTGTGGTAAAGTCTTAAATTTGCCTTTTAGAGGACTTAAAAAAGGTCTTAAAAGTCATTAAATTTGCTGTTAAAAAATGTGCAGATACCCTGAGGTCACACACCGCCAGACTTACCCTCTTGGGACCCAGGAACAAAGGAATTTGCTCTTTCTTTGTAGTGTGGGTACCGCTTGCTCCGCTCTTTTTTGGGAACAAGCGGCGGAACAGACACACGCACCACAAAGACTCCACCCGGCCCTACCCGGGGGGAGGGAGTGACCAACTTCAAGAGCACTTTCCTTCATCCCTAAGCGGCCTGCTCAGAAAGCTTACGCTATCGCTTGCCACCTGGCTTGGCAGCGCCTGGAGCGGGCTGGGTGTCCCCACTGCGGTTGGCTCCATGCTGAGGCCTGGGTGAAGGCTGCTGCGGAGGCCCAGCGAGAGTGACGACCGGGGAACACCCTCGGCGACGAGCAGACGGAGGAACTGCCACCGGCGGCGGGTGAAGGCAGCAGCGGGCCGCCGGTGCAGGATGTGCCGGAAGACCTCCATCTGCGCTTAGGCAGCAGAGAAATTTGTTGCTGTTAAAACAGCAGTTGAGAGCTCAAAGCTCGCGATCACCGCTGCACTCGCGCTGTAGAAACCACCAGCACTGGGAGAGTCTTCCAGAAGAACACAGACACACTCGCTCATTGTAAACAACAGCAATCTTCAGAGAAATCAAACGATCGGCTCCAAAGCGAAAGGCAACTGGTGCGTGCATCCACTTCCGTATGTGCCCGCTCTGCGGGGGCGGAGTGTGTGATGCGAGTCACGGACGCCAATTCCATTGGCTTGTTCAATAGTAATCGAAGAGGATTGGCTCCCTAGACGTGATCTCATTTCAGTCGACGTCGACTATGTCTGACGTTCTCGACTGAAAGGGAATGGGACATACCTTTATCTGCACAGATGGATGATGATTGGCATCCACACTGTGTCAACATTTTTGGCACATTGGATATCCATCCTCGAGGACAACCATGCGTTTTTCCTACATCTAAAAGTATTCACATACTGGCCATGGTTCGCTTCAGAAGAATTCGACGGCGTTTCACTTTCAACTGGGTCTGCATCACCTTTTTTGCGCATTTGTTCTCCCGCCCTTCAATCAATACAGTAGTTTCCGGAGCGCGATTCTTTTTTTTACTCAGTAACGGATGTGATTTAAAATGTAGCAAAGTACAATACTTCAAACAAAACGTACTTAAGTAAAAGTAAAATTACAGATTTTAAAAACTACTTAAAAAAAGTAAAAGTACACATAAAAACTACTCAATTACGTAACGCGAGTAGATGTATTGCGTTACTTTCCACCTCTGATTATTTCACACAATTCAAGTAAAATCATCTTCATTTATATAGCGCTTTTATCAATGTAGATTGTTTCAAAGCAGCTTTACAGAGACAAACATATAGTTTAAGGTAACAGAGATTGTTTTGGCTTTATAGCGATTCTTGAATAATGTTATTTCCAGCTAAAGTTATTTTGGATTGATTCACCTCCATCGAAATGATCATTTGTTATTAAATTAAGGGCCGCTAAGACACCGTCGTTCTCTCTAAACAGACTTTAAACGCGAAAAGCACTGCATTGTCATCGGGTCCAGGCGAAGGTCCTAGTCAGATCTGGATACGGCCTAGATCCGGCAGGCTGCGGGAAAACCTCGGGATAAACAAAAACACTAAAATTAGCGTAGATGCCATTCTTCTTATGATGTAACGAGTACATCATGATTTAAGGGAAGTGTTCCCAGTTCCGTATGTACAATAACATAGTTGTGTGATATGTGGATAAAGGGTTGATGCAGAGTAAAACGACAACAAGAAAATTATACCAAGGTAGTTTGTCAGCACGTCATTCTTAACATCCAACACACAGCCCACTATGATGATGACACTCCAACTGCATTAATTATAGCATGATAGTACTTCAGCTGCATTCAAAACAATGTAGCTTTCCAGTAATAAGCAAAATTTTCCAGCGAAGATCAGTGTAGTGCAATCAAACTTTGTTTTACTGTCATATTTATATAGCAAATTCTACTTCACTGCCGAGCACGCTCAGGTAAACACACACACAAACCACAAACATACACACACACACACACACACATACACACACACACACACACACACATGTCTGGTTCGCTATCTTTGTGGGGACTCTCCATAGGCGTAATGGTTTTTATACTGTACAAACTGTATATTCTGTCCCCTTACACTGCCCCTATCCCTAAACCTACCCATCACAGGAGACATTCTGCATTTTTACATTTTCAAAAAACATTACTTAGTGTGATTTATACGCTGTTCTCCTCATGGGGACCGCTGGCTGGTCCCCACAATGCAGGTGATTTCAGGTTTTACTATACTTGTGGGGACATTTGGTCCCCACAATGTAATATAAACACGAGCACACACAGCTCTCTCTCTCTCTCTCTCTCTCTCTCTCTCTCTCCCGTACTGTATTTACACTGTAAAAAATTATTGCTGATTATTTATCACAACTTAAAATCCAACATTAGAATAAGAAATAACTAAATAAGCTGTTGTTTCAACCTAAAAAAAGTATGTGTTCGTGCTTGACTTAAAATATTAAGTTCAATTAACTTTAGTTTAATTTAAGTTTTCTCAACAAATTTCTCATGCTTGTAAAAATGTGATTTGTGTTTCCTTACTAACTTGTGGAAGTCATAGTTATAATCCGGTCAAAAGCAGCAAATGCATGTTCCGTAACATATGTATGAGTAACATACTGTATGTATGTTCCCTTGGACAGTTCTTGTTAATGATCAGATTCCAAAAGGTATGCTGATTCAAGAATGAGGCATTCCAGATATGTTTGTACCAGTCAACTCTTTTGAGTTAGATCTAGAATAAAGCTATCTGTTCAAATTTGAGATTGTCTCCCAAATAATAATAATATAGCTGCGAGCAGCGATTGCGGGCCACATATCAACCACAAAGTATGCGTGAGCAACCTTCTGAAACCTAAAATGAAAAATGAGACACCCTACAGCCTCATGGAATTAACCTGACTCATTCATTCGAACGAATCGTTTGAACGAATGAATCAATGAGTCGCTCATTAAGACGGTCGCCTGGCGACACCTAATGGCGGTTTAGTGTTATGTTTAAAAGTATCATTCTTTCCAACGATTGTTGATTAAAAAAGAAACATCAAATGTAATTTAGTCATTTAGTCATAGTATTTTTTTATACAGAAATAATTTATTTGTAATTCAGATGAGAATAAAGTTAGTGTTGTAAAATTTTAAGGAAAACAAATATATTGATCTGAAATATAGCACATTCATTTTAAATTCATTAAGCTTTAATTACCAATACAATCTTAATTTTATTTGAAGCAAACTATACATTTAAAAGATCTGGGTTCTATGCATATTTTGTAATTTAAAAAAATACAAATTTGTTATGCAAAAAGACAAGGCCTTAGAGATTTATTTATCCTTTAATGCAGGAAAAATCACACAGCAATGAAAGGCTTAAACTCTTGTCACTGTAACAGACAGCCAGCCACACACACACAAATTATAATTCTGATGAGAATAAAGTTAGTGTGGATAAATTTTTTAAGGAAAACATATATATTGATCTAATATAGCACATTATTTTTTTAATTCATTCAGCTTGAATCACCAAACATACAATATTAATTTTATTTAAAGCAAACAATATATTTAAAAGATATGTTCTATGCATATTTTGTCATTTAAAAAATATCCATAAAGTGCTATGCAAAAAGGCAAGGCCTTAGAGATTTATTTGTCCTTTAATGCAGGAAAAATCACACAGCAATGAAAGGCTTAAACTCTTGTCACTGTAACAGACAGCCAGCCACACACACACACAAATTCTAATTCTGATGAGAATAAAGTTAGTGTGGATAAATTTTTTAAGGAAAACATATATATTGATCTAATATAGCACATTATTTTTAAATTCATTCAGCTTGAATCACCAAACATACAATATAAATTTTATTTAAAGCAAACAATATATTTAAAAGATATGTTATATGTATATTTTGTCATTTTAAAGGTCCTTCTCAAAAAATTTGCATATTGTGATAAAGTTCATTATTTTCCATAATGTAAGGATAAAAATTTAACTTTCATATATTTTAGATTCATTGCACACCAATTGAAATATTTCAGGTCTTTTACTGTTTTAATACTGATGATTTTGGCATACAGCTCACGAAAACCCAAAATTCCTATCTCAATTAATTAGCATATCATGAAAAGGTTCTCTAAACGAGCTATTAACCTAATCATCTGAATCAACTAATTAACTCTAAACACCTGCAAAAGATTCCTGAGGCTTTTAAAAACTCCCAGCCTGTTTCATTACTCAAAACCGCAATCATGGGTAAGACTGCCGACCTGACTGCTGTCCAGAAGGCCATCATTGACACCCTCAAGCAAGAGGGTAAGACACAGAAAGAAATTTCTGAACAGATAGGCTGTTCCCAGAGTGCTGTATCAAGGCACCTCAGTGGGAAGTCTGTGGGAAGGAAAAAGTGTGACAAAAAACGCTGCACAACGAGAAGAGGTGACTGGACCCTGAGGAAGATTGTGGAGAAGGACCGATTCCAGACCTTGGGGGACCTGCGGAAGCAGTGGACTGAGTCTGGAGTAGATACATCCAGAGCCACCGTGCACAGGCGTGTGCAGGAAATGGGCTACAGGTGCCGCATTCCCCAGGTCAAGCCACTTTTGAACCAGAAACAGCGGCAGAAGCGCCTGACCTGGGCTACAGAGATGCAGCACTGGACTTCAGGCATTTTGGCATTTCCTTCTCCCCAGTCTTCCTCCAGACTCTGGCACCTTGATTTCCTAATGACATGCAAAATTTGCTTTCATCCAAAAAAAGTACTTTGGACCACTGAGCAACAGTCCAGTGCTGCTTCTCTGTAGCCCAGGTCAGGCGCCTGGGGAATGGGGAATGCGGCACCTGTAGCCCACTTCCTGCACATGCCTGTGCACGGTGGCTCTGGATGTTTCTACTCCAGACTCAGTCCACTGCTTCCGCAGGTCCCCCAAGGTCTGGAATCGGTCCTTCTCCACAATCTTCCTCAGGGTCCGGTCACCTCTTCTCGTTGTGCAGCGTTTTTTTGCCACATTTTTTCCTTCCCACAGACTTCCCACTGAGGTGCCTTGATACAGCACTCTGGGAACAGCCTATTTGTTCAGAAATTTCTTTCTGTGTCTTACCCTCTTGCTTGAGGGTGTCAATGATGGCCTTCTGACAGCAGTCTTACCCATGATTGCAGTTTTGAGTAATGAAACAGGCTGGGAGTTTTTAAAAGCCTCAGGAATCTTTTGCAGGTGTTTAGAGTTAATTAGTTGATTCAGATGATTAGGTTAATAGCTCGTTTAGAGAACCTTTTCATGATATGCAAATTTTTTGAGATAGGAATTTGGGGTTTTCATGAGCTGTATGCCAAAATCATCAGTATTGAAACAATAAAAGACCTGAAATATTTCAGTTGGTGTGCAATGAATCTAAAATATATGAAAGTTACATTTTTATCATTACATTATGGAAAATAATGAACTTTATCACAATAAGCTATTTTTTTGAGAAGGACCTGTATATATATTTTTTATATAAAGACACAGAGAATATTACTTGCCTGACCTGATTAGAACATTGAAAAAAATAATAATAATAATAACTAGGGAATCACTAGACCGAGAGAATTATTCTGATTTGATGATGCACTCAAAATATTCCACAACAAATCCTTTAAATTTAATGATATTCAGAACAGAACACGAATAAAAAAGTAACTATAATCAATCCAAAACGAAATAATTTAAAACAAAAGTAAAAGTAAGTGGTGTTGGGCTCACGTAAATCTCTCTTTAGAATCTAAATGTTGCAACATTTGCGATGTATTTGGATGCTAAACTATTCTTTATTATAGGCTTTGTATTTCACTCACGTTCCAATATCGACGGAGAAAATCATCCTCTTCACTTGTGCAAAAATGTGCTTGGAAACATCACAGTGGAGCGGTTGCTTACGTGGGCACGGGTGCGATCGAACTGTGTGTGTGTGTGTGTGTGTGTGCTTGTGTGTGAGAGAGAGAGACGCAGGCGCGATTGAACTGTGCATGTGTTTGTGTGTGCGTGTGTGTGAGAGAAAGAGACGCGGGCGCGATCAAAGTGTGTGTGTGTGTGTGTGTGTGTGTGTGAGAGAGAGGCGTGGGCGCGATCGTACTGTGTGTGTGTGTGTGTGTGTGTGTGTGTGTGTGTGTGTATATATATATATATATATATATATATATATATATATGTATGTATGTGTATGTACGCGCGTGTGTGAGAGAGAGAGAGGCGCGCGCGATCGAACAGTGGAAACATACTCGTCATTTTGTTCCAGGACATCATTCAAACTGCAAACTGGTTACTTATATTTGTGTACGCTACTATTTTTTACAGTCTATTGGCGCTTTTGCACTGCATGGTACGGTTCGGTTCGGTTCGGCTCGGTACGGTTCGGTTCGGCTCGGTACGGTTCGACTCAGCGCGGAACGGTTCTGCTCGCTTTGCTTTTCCACTGCGTGGTACGACTCGACTCGGTACGGCACGGTTCGGTTCGCTTTAGCTCGGTTACTTTTCCACTGCAGTTAGTATCGCTTTAAAGTGGGTGGGACTGATCGTTATAGGTGCGCAACTCCTCGGCAACCAAGGAGAGGAACATCTGCACCTGGTTCACTGACCACGCTTCAGCCATTCATTTTTTCATCTTATTTTTTCAAGTAAGTACTTTAAAAACAGGTGCTACAGCGTTGGCTGTTGTTTACTGGCTATTTAAATCTAGCGGGTTTAGTGTCTCGTGTCGCAAATACAATAACGCTGGTAGTGACGATTCTGTCTGTCTGACCAATCAGTGTTCAACAGTGTTTACATGTCACATTTTAGTACCGGTACGGTACGCTTGGAACCTCAACAGACCAGGTACCATTTAAAGCGAGCCGAAGCGAGCCGTACCGTACCGTACCATGCAGTGGAAATGCGCCATAAGTGAGCCGAGCCGTACCGTACCATGCAGTGGAAAAGCGCCATATGGTGCAATAAAACACAACATCCTCAGTTAGACGGTGGGCCGAGGGTCCGTATCTGCTTTACTTTTCAAAATGGATGATCCCCATGGAGGGAGAACCTGGATTTGTAAAGTTGGGATGGTTGTTTTATTCTTAACGATATGAAAAGTGTTGCCACTCCCATTTATTGCACATTTTCCCCGAAATCATAGTTAACGACCCGTAAATATGCAGGCAAACGCGGTTGCCTACTATATGTGTCAAGTGTATTTAAAACATCATGGCTTCCCACACTTGACAAGAGAAGGAATCAACCAGACTCAGGATTTCACTCGTTCTTCAATTTATTTGACCAGTAACAAGGAAGGTGAAAAACCTTTAAACATACAAAATAACAAATTAAATAAAGTTCAATATTTCCCATCAAATACAATAAAAAGCACAGCAAAATACAACAAGCAAAGGATAAGCTGGTTTAACACATCAATTAATCACTTCTTCAATTTTTATCACCACAGGTAAACAGTGTAAATCAGGCATTACATTTTCAGAAAGCCAGCTCTACTTTTAGACCCATTTCTTCTTAAATTAACATGTCTTTGTTTACCCTAGATCATTCTATACAGAAGTTATATATGACATATTCCATAATTACAAACCTACATGAAAAACTATTTCAAACAATATTACTGTAGATTAGCACAAGGCTATCTCTGCGCAGGAATGGTTACATAGCTTTGTAAAAATATTTAACCTCAACTATTAATAGTGCAATTAACAATGAATTAACAATGCACTTAACAGACCACACATTTCGCGTGCCCATCCAGACAACTACATAGCCAGAGATCACATTTGCAGTCCTCAGAGACCAGTAAAGAGATGTGAGCTTACCGGTAGCCCCTTTGATCTTTTCCTTTTCCCATGAGTTTTATCCGTGATTCTTTAGCGAATTCTTCCTTCTTCCACTACTCTTAGCTGCATTGCAAAACACATGCCCTGCTTTCATTGTCTGAAGCTTTCTAGCGTCTCTGCTAATTAGTCTAATTTTCGCGCACCTGCTGAGGCGCGCAGCGGAGCTGCACTCGCTGTCACGCGCATGTAGAAACAAGGCCGCTGCACTCGCACGCAGACACACCTCCCAGCAGATCGCCGCAACACCTCCCACTCGATCTTTGCGCGGTGTGAGCGGAAAGATAGCACCACTTAGGCGAACTGGTCCCCGATGAATTGTTCCTCTGCTGGAATGAGGACGATGAGGGGCCGTACGTCCCGATGCAATATGGTACCCTGGAAATCCTTTTCTTTAGACCCGGACTCTTTGGCAAGTCCGAGACTTGGGATCTTCGCCTGAACACACCCGCTCGGAGAGACTTTCATGTGGACATCCCGGACTATGCCTTTGGAATCTGCGTTCACACTGATGACTCTTGCTAGCTTGAACTGCCCCCTTAGTGCATTTTGATCGCAAAGCCAAACTATGTCTCCCTTGGCAACGTTCCTTTCGGCAGTATGCCACTTGCTGAGGATGAACAGGTTTGGACCTGCAAGCTGGCTCCAGGACTTCCAAAAGTAGCTAACTTGGGTTTGCATCTCTTGCAGCCTTTTGAAGGGGTAAGTAGCATAGTCGAATGCTTTGAAATCTCCACTCTGTGTAGCTCGACCAAGCAACAGGGTGTTCGGAGTGATGTATTGGGTGCGGTCTTCACGGCTCTGGACTCTGGCATCGATAGGCCTTTCGTTGGCGAGGTTGGCAGCTAGTTTGAGCACCGTCAGGAATTCGCCAAAAGTAAGGCCTCCTCCTCTACTAAGACTTTGGAGAGCTCTTTTGGTGATCTTGACAGCAGCTTCGGCAGCGCCATTTCGGTGAGGTGAGTTGGCTGGAAGGATTTTCCATGACCAGTAAGTCCCATTCCTAGCAGCATATTCCTCAAGCGACTCTTTGCTTTGTTGTCTTAGGTAAGTGTACATCTCTTCCAGGACAAGCTTTGCTCCAATAAAGTTTGTACCTGGATCGGACCAGATATTCTGAGGATGACCTCGGATAGAAGTAAACCTCTGGTAAGCAAGTAGAAAGCTCTCTGTTGTTAGCGTGCTTGCCAGTTCGACATGGATGGCTCGGCTTGACATGCAGCAAAAGAGCACACCCCATACTTTCATACTCACTCTCTTTCTGACATCATCCTTTACTTTGTACGGTCCGAACAGGTCGACAGACGTGAATTGAAACCGTGCAGCCGGGCTCGACCTCTCTTCGGGTAAATCTCCCATTATTTGCTGACATGCTTTCGCTTTTGCCTTCCTGCACAAGATACACCTGTCAACAACTTTTCGGGCTATAATTCTCCCCCTGATGACCCATGCTTTCTTTTGCATCCGCAGCAAAGTTCCTGCCACCCCATCATGTCCCTCACTATGTGCTTCTCGGGCTAGGAGGGTAGAGATCCAGGACTGGAAAGGTAGCAGGGGAACTGCTCTCTGGTCCTCTTTGAATGTCTGGATCCTACCACCACACATCAAGAGTCCACTTAACCGATCTTTGTAAACAACCAGTCTGTCCGTTGTTGTGTTCGGAAAGTATGCACCCTCTTGCGCTACCAGGCATAAGTTCCGGAACACTTCTCTTTCACTAATCGTGATGACACCAGATGACTGAACTGCCTCCCACTTTTCTTTATCTCCAATCTTAGCACACAGAAACTTCTTAGCTGCTCTCCAAATCCATGCTATCACCCCGGTCAACCGTCTTAGGCTACTGAACCGCCTTTCGTCCACTAGCTTTTGAACTACTGTCATTACCGGTGTTCTTCTGGACTTGGATTCTGTCCCCTGGATTTTGATTGGAGCTTGCGCTTCCTGCTGGCTTCGGGTGAGTACTGCAACAAATGTTTTCTTCTGCATTTTTGCGATGTTGTCTCCTGCTTGTGCAGAAATGTCCTTGGCTGATTTTTTCGGCCACTCACTCTCGGGAAACTGTAGCTGTAGGAACTGTGGACCCGACCGCCACTCGGATTCCTCAGTTAAATTATCAGGACTGGCCCCTCTTGTGATGATATATGCAATGTTCGCCGACCCCGGAATCCACAACCAATCTCGGGTGTCGGTACTCCTCTGGATCTCGCCAACTCGGTTCGCGAAGAAGGTCTGGTAGCCATAACTTTCGCGCTGTATTGCGCCCAAGATGGTCTGACTGTCGACGAGATGGTACCACCTCTTGACATCGATTCGGCAGTGTTTCTGAAAGTAGTTTTTCAGCCGGGCTGCAAAGACCGCTCCACACAACTCCGCTTTCACCGGGTCACCCTTGTGATCCAGAGGAGTCAGCTTGGCCTTAGATTCTACCAGCCTCACAACGACCCCATGGCTGCAGCTCCAACAAAGGTACAGCACGGCGCCATACGCGTGCTCACTACCGTCAGAGAAGGTGATGCCACATGGTCGTCCACCTGGGTCTGGCGGCGTAAGGGCCCTGGTGAATCTGAGTAGCCTCAGGTCAGCATACTCTTCGAGGAGCTTCACTGCATCTTCTCGGAGTTCTTTGGACACGGCGGCATCCCAGGTGTCTTCTACACAGTGCATCACTTTCGCTTCCTGAAAAGCTCTCAGAATCAGAATGGCTCCCTCCTGTTTTGCTGGAGCCACAAGGCCAAGGGGATCATAAAGACCAGAGACCTGGCTTAACAGCTCTCTTCTGGTGAGTGGGTCTGGTGTTTGGCTTCTTCTTCCCTCGGTAAGTCCTGGCCAAGGCGCACTTTTCTCCTTTTCTTAGAGAAGTTCACTGCAACCATGACGTGTAACTTGTCGTCTTCAACGGTATAACCGAGGCCGAGGGCTTTGTTATCTTCTGGAGTTAGCTGGTTCGGCAGGATCACGGTCGTCGACTCCATATTTCCACCTCTCTGCCCTTTCCATCCACTTCGATCAGAGTAGACCCAGGGCTTCATGATAAATCCTCATCCTTTCAGGATCTGCTCGATATTGGACGTGAGAAGTTTCAAGTGGTCGAGGTCGTTGTGAGAGGTTAGGATGTCATCGACATATACATCTTCCTCCAATACACGTTTTTCTTCTTTAAAATGGCTGAATAGAGGCAATTTGGCGGTCTCTCGCATGGCGACTTGGGCTATGCAACCAGCAGGTTTGTCTCCGATGTTGACTCTTGTTATGGCGAAATCTTCTATCTCTGCATCTTCAGTGTCGCGCCACAGGAACCTGTGCAGGTGGACCTCTCTTTCATCCAGCCAGACAGAGTTGTACATCTTGCGGATGTCACCAAGGGCAGCAAAGACACCAGTGCGGAACCTCAGTAAGACAGCTCTGATCGGATTCAGAACGTCAGGACCTTTTATCAATATGTCATTCAAACTTAGGCCTCTGTACTTCTGGCTGCTATTCCACACTAGTCTTACTGGAGTGGAGACTGAATGTGGATTTAATGCGATCAGGTGACTTATATACCACACTGGCCCAGTCCAGCTCTGTAGAACTTCTTTGGACAGCTTCACTGCAGCTTCACGATTAACCATTTCATGGACTTGTGAAGCATAGGCCGTTCTCCACTCTAGTTCCTTTGCCAGCTGCTTCTCCGTTCTGCGGAATGTGGCTTCAACCGCTCTCCTGTTGTTGGGGAGACATGCTGGATCCTCTGTCCACGGATACTTGGCATGCCAGTGTGGTTCAGGGCTATGGTGATCTCTGTTTACATACGTCAACCCGTCTCTCACCATCTCCATCTCTTTTTCTTCAGCCAGCGTCATTTCTTTTCCCCCGGGTTGGCAAT
Organism: Semotilus atromaculatus; assembly: GCA_031834385.1. NCBI lineage: Eukaryota > Metazoa > Chordata > Actinopteri > Cypriniformes > Leuciscidae > Semotilus > Semotilus atromaculatus. Next base: position 6,601,707 of record JAULUF010000002.1, on the reverse strand, counting down.
TCCCGCAGCGACATCCCCCACATCTCGGCTCACAGGCAGCTCCGATGCTTTCCCATTCCCACCACTTCAGAAAGTCTCTGCTCCTAGTGGCTGTGTTGGACTGGGTACTGGGATGGTCGGAAGACTGGCAAGGGACTAGATTTTTACAGGTGAGTTCAGTGTATCTGGCAGCTGCTGTTCTCATGGATCTTGCGAAGTGCGTCTTTGACGTATGGGCCACTAATGTGACTTCCTTAAATAGGTCCGGGTGCGTGCCTCCGATGGTCTTGCCGAGCGGGCCGTCCCAGAGCACCAGGTCACCAACAGACCGAACTTTCTGCGGTACCAGCTGCCCTTCTTTGTGGCTGGTCAGTAGTTGTATTTCCCTCGGTCTTACAAGGTCTTTGAGGGAAACATCCGGGAATAACTTCTGTAACCTGATGGCTGGAACATGCCTGTGAACTTCTGCAATTTTATCAAGTCCATAGCAGATCAACTGATGTGACTTGAGGGTCCCTCTGGGAGTGTTAACACGTATCCTGAGGAGGTAACGCTTGGTTGCCACAGACACTTTCATCCCTCCAACACCGTAAACCACCAGTGTCACATCTTCACTCCTCAGGTTCAACTTGCTTGCGGCTTCGTGCGTTATGTAGTTCGTATCGGATGCCAAGTCAATGAGAGTACCTTTACTTTGCCCATTGTTGGCAATAACGTCAAGGAGCATTAGGATCACTGGGTACTCCTTTAAACAGTTGTCCTCCAGAAGGCCTCTTGATGCTACAGTGGAGTTGTATGCCCTAGATGCTACATTACAGAAGGCGTCTTGACATTGCTGCGCCAACTCCGGTGTCAGTTTGGAAAGGAATTTTTCTTGGATTTCAGTGTATCTTTTCCCCTCAATTCCCACTGAACTGGTCTTGGGTGTTTTTTGAGGCTGGGATCTGGCAACTGGACAGAGAAGAAAGTGGTGGTGTCGGTCTTTGCACTCTGGATTCCCACACAGATAAGTAGTTTTCCTGCAGTAATCCCCATTGTGTACTTCGAGGCATCTCTTGCAGGCACCGATTTGTTGCACGGCGTCCCTTTTTTCTGCCGGCTTTAGGTTAACTCTAAACTTTCTACAGAAATATAGTATCTTTCTGTGCTTTGGGTCACCGCAAATGATGCAGCCTTCTATTTCACTGCTGGTCTTGGTCGTCTTTGTTCTGGCGTACTTAAGAGATTTAGTTTTCTCCCTAACGGGTTCAACAACGTCTTTCAACTGATCTAGTTGTTCATATATGGATTTTTGTGATTTCAGGTACATGATAAGCTTGTCGAAACGGTTCTGACGGTTAACGGCATTCCTCTCATCAGCAGCATAGGTGAGCCAGTCTTTCTTCAGAGTTTCTGGGAGCTTGCCCTCGATGGATTTAATCACTATCGGGTTTTTTATGGCGTCTACATTATCCAGTTCACTCAAATCATAAAGGGCTTTTTCCACTGTTTGGATGAGCTCTATGACTTTCCTTGGCTGGCCGCTCCTGACTGGTGGGGTTGCTTGTAATTCCTCAATGATCTCGAGAGCGATGATGGCTTGGTTCCCAAACCGGCTCTCCAGGATTTGGAAGATCTCGTCTGATGAGTTGTATGTTGACAGGCATAGATCTCTGGCCACCCTCTCATCAAGACTATCGAGCAGTTGAAATTTCTTCACCTCTCTGGAGCTGGTTGGTTCACCCTGCCTCTGCAGAGCCTCCCATTCTTGCCTCCATCTGTAATAGCCTCGCTGGTTACCGGTCACGGCGGTTTTTCACTGTCGGTGTATTTAAAACATCATGGCTTCCCACACTTGACAAGAGAAGGAATCAACCAGACTCAGGATTTCACTCGTTCTTCAATTTATTTGACCAGTAACAAGGAAGGTGAAAAACCTTTAAACATACAAAATAACAAATTAAATAAAGTTCAATATTTCCCATCAAATACAATAAAGCACAGCAAAATACAACAAGCAAAGGATAAGCTGGTTTAACACATCAATTAATCACTTCTTCAATTTTTATCACCACAGGTAAACAGTGTAAATCAGGCATTACATTTCCAGAAAGCCAGCTCTACTTTTAGACCCATTTCTTCTTAAATTAACCTGTCTTTGTTTACCCTAGATCATTCTATACAGAAGTTATATATGACATATTCCATAATTACAAACCTACATGAAAAACTATTTCAAACAATATTACTGTAGATTAGCACAAGGCTATCTCTGCGCAGGAATGGTTACATAGCTTTGTAAAAATATTTAACCTCAACTATTAATAGTGCAATTAACAATGAATTAACAATGCACTTAACAGACCACACATTTCGCGTGCCTATCCAGACAACTACATAGCCAGAGATCCCATTTGCAGTCCTCAGAGACCAGTAAAGAGATGTGAGCTTACCGGTAGCCCCTTTGATCTTTTCCTTTTCCCATGAGTTTTATCCGTAATTCTTTAGCGAATTCTTCCTTCTTCCACTACTCTTAGCTGCATTGCAAAACACATGCCCTGCTTTCATTGTCTGAAGCTTTCTAGCGTCTCTGCTAATTAGTCTAATTTTGCGCACCTGCTGAGGCGCGCAGCGGAGCTGCACTCGCTGTCACGCGCATGTAGAAACAAGGCCGCTGCACTCGCACGCAGACACACCTCCCAGCAGATCGCCGCAACAATATGAGTCGAGCCAATAGCGCGGCAAGATACTGGCATAGGATTATTATTAACCAATCAGATGTAGTTTGTTTAGAACAGCTGTTACGCGGATGATTCAACTATCAGACACGAGCAGCATCTGCAGCGGCAGCACAACCATCGCCAAGGACATTGTTTATGTTATTGTAAGTATTAATTAAATTTAATATGATATCTATAAAATGTTTGTTTTGTACACTGTGTTGTTCAAACGTATGTAAGCGTCTCGTGAGTGTCGTTTAAATTAGGGTAGTTTCAGCTGGCTAACTAGCAGTAGCTAGCATACATGGATTACATATTTGATTTGGTGTAAACACTTTCACATTCTAACGGTAACACTTCGTCCAACTCACATAGGCTGCAGCTCAACTGTATGTTCGCGGATAATTAACGTTACCTCAGACTGTTTTGCAAATGTCCGCCAAAAACTCAAGGCAAACATGAACCTGTTGATGTTTAAGACATATTTAAATTATCAGTTACATCTGACAGAACGTTAAAGCCAATATTCTAACCGGAGAGCTATGAGCTCAAGTTAGAAATGCATGTAATAGAAATAAGATTATAAGCATAACTATCAAAGAATATAGGCTATCAAACACAGCAGAGTTATAATGTACATAAACATGTCATACAGATTTACTTCTGCAGGAGTAGCCAACACACACACCACTCCCCACATGTGTACATACTGTACATACACACACACATGTGCCCTAGTCATCTTCAAGTGACATATTGTCACAGTTTACACACAGAGGTTTGTACATGTCAGCTCATGAAGTTTACATGTGCATCTACCCTTAACACAATTTGTTTTTTTTACACGAGCAGTGCACAAGTTCCAGTATGGCCTCTGGAGCTGGCGGAAGTGTCATCCAGTCCACTCCGTAGAATTCTCCTACCATCTTCCAGCCATGATTTACAGGAGGAGGAATGTCTATTCACTCAAGACTCCTCCTGTGTACGGACGCCTGATAGCTTGCCCGCTTGAAAGTGTAGCGATCACGGGCGTAAGGCCTCAGAGCCCGTGTTATTACTGGAGTTGCCTCACCATCCTCTGCCTCTAACACTGAGGTTCTGCACCCTTCCCCACATCACTGATGATTAAACAAAAATGGTTTGTAACTTTCAGCAGGGTAAAACTCTTGCTCCATATATTGGTTCCACCTGTTCCCTTAACATGGGTAATAGACCAGCTTCACAGCGTCCAGGTGTCCGGCCTTGTTGATGTTAATGATGCCATAATTAGAAGGGTAAATTTGTGCAGGGTGTTTTTATTATATTACTGTTAATACACTGTATATATATGTCTATATTATTTGTACTACTCATATACTGTTACTGCTACTACACTGCACATATCTGTACATGTTGTTCATACAGCATATCTATTCTGCTCTTATAAGACTACTGCTAATACATTGCACATTTATATTACTACTATTACATACTACTTTCTTAACTGTATACTACTGTCTACACTGCACTGTATGTCTTATACTGCACCGCTTGTCTATACAATATAATACCAACCTTCCTTTGCCATTTCTTCAGCTAATACTGCCTTCTCTCTTCTCCTTTGTGCTTGTTTTATCTTTGTGAAATGGCTGTAGTAGCTCCCTGTGGTAGCCAGTGTTAGCTGGTTTGACTAACTGGTTTGTAGGTTCCTGGCTTTGTAACTTGTATGCCTGTGCTGCCTCTTCTGCTATAATACTTCCCTCAAATATATGCATGCAGCACTTCATGTTTTGCCATTTCTTCCCAGTAAACATGTGCAGGAAAAACAGTATTGTCTGGCTCGTTTTTATGACGTTGTGTTTCCAAGCAATACCATGGATCAAATGTGTGAAATCAGAATGGTGAATTTATTAAAGATTACTAAGAAATGACCGGACATCATATGACAAAAGATAGTTACATAAAATAAAACCGGTAAGAATGGATAATGTTACCTCTACATTCACATTTTGTGTCAAACTGAATATGTAGCATTAGTGGGTAAAATGAGTTAAACAAGTTCAATCTTTCCTGGGCTAAAATCTTGGGCTGCACGATATTAAAGAAAAATGCGATAACTCGTTAAATAATGCAATACGATAATGATTAAAGTGTGTAAAATAAACTAAAATTATTTTTTAAATATATTTAAAGTTATATAACCTAAATACGTGTGTCACATTCTTTTTGTGACAAGAAAATATCCTTACAACTTCTGAAAGTGAACAGCAGTGTTTTACTGTAGCATAAGAAGTATTATTTATTTATATATTAGGGCTGTCAGTTAAACGCGTTATTAACGGCGTTAACGCAAACCCATTTTAACGGCTTTAATTTTTTTATCGCGCGATTAACGGTCTTTTTGGCCTAGCAAACTTTGTAGTTTTTTTTCACATGCTTTTGCACCAGGACGCGGCATGCGCGGCGCTGCGCTATGAAACCCATTCATTTCAATGGCTTGCGCCGCGCGAGGACGTTTTGAAAGCGCAAGCGGATCTAGCTAGACCGGAAACAAAACAACAGGCACGCCGCACACACTTGTTTGGGCTTGCGAGCTGGATGCGCGAGTGCGAATCTCTCTGCTCGAGTCGCGCCTCGCGCGCTCTCAGATACACGCTGCTCTTGTAAGAATTTTCTCTGGGCTCGCTCAGAGAATATGCCTGCACTTAAAACGTGTTCAGTCAGTGCAATCGCGAATCTCTCCTCTTCCCCAGCTAACAATTTTAGGTTATAAGAACGTTTTCATAACGTTCCCATTAAGTTATAAAAACGTTATTTCTGAATGTTATAGGAACGTTCAAAACGTCCAGTTTTGAGTGGATGACGAGCGCGAGACGCCGAAATGGATGCCAATAAGATTCTGAATTGAAAGTTTACTTTTAAAAAGTTGCCAAATGGTTCCATTGACAAGACCAAAGTGATCTGTGTGTTTTGTCGTTGTGAACTGAGCTATCATCATCGCAGCACGTCCAGTCTGAAATACCACTTGATGATGGCCAAGCACACACACACACACACACACACACAGCTGATGCGAATTCTCCGCCCCCTCGTCAATATCAGGACCTCGTCAATATTTCTTTCACCCTTTTATTGATGGACAGTGTTACATTGTGTGAGAGATTATTTGCTCCAAGTGAGAATGTTTTAGTGTGAAATTGAACAGTATATATGCCAATATTGTTTTCAATAAAAAACATTTGCACAAAGCAAGCCGATCCACTTTTCTATGTTGATAAGAGCATTAAAATGAGAAAAAATAATGGGACAAAAAGAAATCAAGAGACATTTAGAATAGATAAAAATGTGCGATTAAATGCGATTAATCGCGAGTTAACTATGACATTAATGCGATTAAATATTTTAATCGTTTGACAGCACTAATATATATATACACTCACCGGCCACTTTATTAGGTACACCTGCCAACTGCTCGTTAACACTTAATTTCTAAGCAGCCAATCACATGGCGGCAACTCAGTGCATTTAGGCATGTAGACATGGTCAAGACAATCTCCTGCAGTTCAAACCGAGCATCAGTATGGGGAAGAAAGGTGATTTGAGTGACTTTGAACGTGGCATGATTGTTGGTGCCAGAAGGGCTGGTCTGAGTATTTCAGAAACGGCTAATCTACTGGGATTTTCACGCACAACCATCTCTAGGGTTTACAGAGAATGGTCCGAAAAACCAGTGAGCGGCAGTTCTGTGGGCGGAAATGCCTTGTTGATGCCAGAGGTCAGAGGAGAATGGCCAGACTGGTTCGAGCTGATAGAAGGGCAACAGTGACTCAAATAACCACCCGTTACAACCAAGGTGGGCAGAAGAGCATCTCTGAACGCACAGTACGTCGAACTTTGAGGCAGATGGGCTACAGCAGCAGAAGACCACACCGGGTGCCACTCCTTTCAGCTAAGAACAGGAAACTGAGGCTACAATTTGCACAAGCTCATCGAAATTGGACAATAGAAGATTGGAAAAACGTTGCCTGGTCTGATGAGTCTCGATTTCTGCTGCGACATTCGAATGGTAGGGTCAGAATTTGGCGTCTACAACATGAAAGCATGGATCCATCCTGCCTTGTATCAACGGTTCAGGCTGGTGGTGGTGGTGTCATGGTGTGGGGAATATTTTCTTGGCACTCTTTGGGCCCCTTGGTACCAATTGAGCATCGTTGCAACGCCACAGCCTACCTGAGTATTGTTGCTGACCATGTCCATCCCTTTATGACCACAATGTACCCAACTTCTGATGGCTACTTTCAGCAGGATAATACGCCATGTCATAAAGCTGGAATCATCTCAGACTGGTTTCTTGAACATGACAATGAGTTCGCTGTACTCAAATGGCCTCCACAGTCACCAGATCTCAATCCAATAGAGCATCTTTGGGATGTGGTGGAACGGGAGATTCGCATCATGGATGTGCAGCCGACAAATCTGCGGCAACTGTGTGATGCCATCATGTCAATATGGACCAAACTCCCTGAGGAATGCTTCCAGCACCTTGTTGAATCTATGCCACGAAGAATTGAGGCAGTTCTGAAGGCAAAAGGGGGTCCAACCCGTTACTAGCATGGGGTACCTAATAAAGTGGCCGGTGAGTGTATATCATACAGTGAAAACTAAGCAGTGTTTTATTTTTACATTGGATTTTTCAGTGTATATACACTGATTCTTATTAAAGCTACAAAAGTTATTCAGCCAAGAGCAGTGAGTGATTTTCTCTTTTGTTCATGACCCCAGTTATTGCAAGCTGTTGCGATATATACATTTGCGATATTTCGATATATTGTGCAGCCCTACTAAAATCCCTTATGGAAAAGATGTGCACAGACAGCAGCTTCATATCATAGACTGTAAAAAATAGCTTCATATCAGCGCGGAACGCACCAGTGTGTTGATAAACGCATCACCAACACCGACACCTTCCCACGCACGCTATTGGATGAAGGCAACAAATACGTCATGCATGTAGGACCCCACACGTAGCTGCCTGCTCTATTTGCCGGGCAAATAACCTGGAGAAAGTTACCGATATTATAGTAATGTGCAAAGTACGTGAGTGGCAACAATTTTTATTTGCTTTGTTGAAAAGCGTAGCGGTTACATATAAAAAACTGGGTTATCCATCACCAGAGATCGTCTGAAAACATGAAATCTGCGCTCGGCCCACCGTCTAAGTCACATATCTAATATATTTATGTAGAAATATAATTTTGAAAAGAAGAGGGCAGTATAGCCCTATCTATGATTTTGTGTTTAAACTATCACCTGAAGAGAATCCCTAATCCCTAACTTACAACGAACACACAGCTGAAGTTTTATCAAGATCAGTTAATGTATGCAGAAGTTATAACACACTTCCTGTTTCTCTTTTCGCGCCATAATTTCGTTTCCTCGCCACGGCCAAACCTTTCGAGATATCAAAAATCCGTTCCTAATTTAGCATCCTCAATGTCTTGAGTTCATGCACACCGAGTTTGGTTTTGAGTGATGAATTCCCTAGGAGAAGTGTTTCAAATTCCATTGCATAGGTTTTTCAAACAATCCATAATAGCTGACTTCCTGTTGGGCTGGTGTAAAAAGTAAGAGTATGAAGGATATATGAACCGATGAGATCTATATGTGTACCGAGTTACCAGCTTCAGCCCGGCCCTGATGGCCGCGGATTCTGACCCGTGTGCAAAGTTTCAAGAGTTTTTGAGCATGTTAAGGCCCCCAAAAGTGCCCGAATAGTCGCTAGAAAAATAAATAAATAAATAAATACAATAATTCTAAGGAAATTATTTCTGTGCTTCGCCTTTTCAAGGCTTGGGCCCTAATAAAATAAAAATAATCCTAAGGAAACCAATAGGGCCTTCGCCTTTTCAAGGCTTGGGCCCTAATAATTAAAAAGTCATGAGTATTTTGTAGCTTGACAAATACATTTCAAAGTATAGTGTAACACTGAGGATTTATTGATGATGCCAGTGAACCATTGGGAGTGTTGTAGATGATTAGTAGACATCTGTCTGGATGTGAAAGAAAGAGGTAGGGGAAAAAGTTCCTCAAGATTGTTTGATTGTACATTTTAAGTTGCGAGCCCTACTCTTAATTGTCAACTTGGATGGTACAGTAGCTTCACTAGTGCTGTTGCAGTGCATGCAATATTGTATGTACTGAATTGCATTTAGTAAGCAATAATCTATATAAACATTCAGCCATAGGCCCTCCAAAGGCACAACTCACAAACTACAAAAGATCCACAATACAAAGCAACTTTATCCTTCCAGCCCTCCTAAAGCTTGAGTCTGAAGTCTAATGCCAGGAGAGAGGTTGGTTAGCAACACGTCTTAAGTCTTTCACCATGAAGTGACAATAGAAGCATGGGGGAAGTGAGCATGGTGTGTGTTTTCATGTCAGGCTAAAGACAGGATTGAAGAGCAGGGAACGGGGACACAGTGGCCCTTAATATATGCAGCACTATTGTGTGGAGTCAATGCAGCATGCTAAAATGGGGCAAGTGAGGGAGAAAAAACTGTAGAGAGAGAGGAGAAAGAAGACAAGAGGGAAGCACATGCAATGAGGATATGAGTCTCGTGGACATCCATCTTAACCAGGTTACAGGCGTGTTTCTGTCTCTGTCTCTTAGCTTATGAGCACCTCCAGAAATATTCACAATAACAAGAGTTTTAAAACTTGTTATTCATCTTCTGTTATTCAAAAGACTGCACATAATGTGGTGAGGACATAAATTGCTGACAGTCTGTGTGTAAAACCACAACATGTGCACAAGGCATTTCTGATTGCTGATTGGAGTTTGAATCTGTCAAATGGTAAAATGCATGAAAATACAAGCTGAAAAAAAAGCCAGACTGCGACCACAGAAGGAAAGAAGACAGTAGAGAGGTAAGAAAAAAAAAACTGTGTTTTATATCTCTTTTGTGATTACAAAATTATGCGTATTGGTATCAGCACTCTGTAAAATTCTTAGAAATGTATGGTTGCATTCTGACAAAAATAAATTAACAATTTAATCAGCAGTTGAAACACAGAGCAGGTGGATGAAGCCACACCCAAATCTGTCGAGACAATAAAATAATTTAATTGTATGGTTTCATAGTGAATGTTCTGCATGGTATTAATGCTGTAATAATAATAATAATAATAATAATAATAATAATAAACTTGATTTTACATTAAAAGTTGCATCTCAAAGTGCTTTACAAGAACATACAAATAAAATACATTCAAATAGGGAAAGCATTTTTTATTTTATTTTTTTACCTAGATCAAAACAGAAAAAAACATACTATTCCTGTTTAGGCAAGCTGGAAAAAAATAAGACCCAACATTTGGTTTCAATCTATTAATCAAAATACGATTTTTTTTTCTTTTCTTTTTTTGCCATTTAAATCCTTAAGAGTAAAATAAACTGAAATTGAAATATGTATATGATATATTATTCTTAATATTATGTCACAACTTGTTTATTTATTTAAATAGGCCAAAATATATGTTTTATATGTTTTATGTTTGCAGCTATGGATAGCTGGATAGAGTTGTGTGTATGGTAAAACATGGTAAATCACCACATCCTGTAGATATCAACTGCTTGTTTGAGCCTTATAAGCTCTGTCTCATCATCCTTTGCAGGTGTTATGTATCTTTCTAAAACAGTTCAGGTGTTTTGACCGGTGTGGAATGATATGTGAAGGGATGGACTCCTCGGCTTTGACCCACCTGTGTGCCCTGGTCCTGTTTATCTATATGCCGATTTGTCAAGCCTTTCTGCCCAACTTCTGGTCACGCGTACTTACGTTGTCCTGGGATTCATACACCCATCAGTACATGACAGAACAAGCTATACTCAACATCACAATGGAAACTCTGAGCAGAATGGTGGAACATCAACAAGATTTAAATAATGATGAGCTGGTAGGTTTTATACGCATATGCGATTACACTAGGTAACTAAATAATGCATGTCGTTAGCCATTGTCTGATAAATTGTTAAATTTTTTCAAATTATAAATTATTTCACACATTTAAGCAAATGATTTTGAGTCCAGAAGTCTATAAGTCATTATTAGTAGAATTTGTGTTATTATTTTTTAATTTTTTTATTTACAAATACATTGAAAACAATTAATGTCTCAAGCAGCCACAAGGTTGCCACATTTTAGTTCTGATCACTAAAGTTAAATCATAAAAAAATGCTTGATTGCCTGATGTTTCTTAAAGGGATAGCTCACCCAAAAATGAAAATTCTGTCAGTAATTACTCACCCTCATGGATCACTCCTCCATAGGCTTCAAAGGGATTGAAACTTGCCGGCCCAGAAAGTCAATGCGTAGTGGCTGAAGAAAACAAATAGTTGAATAAAATAAAATAAAAACTGTTTTTTCGTAGTCACTTGGACTATTTAAAGGGCCCCTATCATGGATTTTTGAAAATGACCTTTCATGTGTTTAATATAGCTCTAAGTGAATGAAAACATCCTGCAAGGTTTTAAATCTGAAAGTGCACTGTATATAAAATTACTGTCTTTCAAAATTAAGCCGTTTCATCGTGGCGTCAAGACGAAACATTAGCTCGCCCACTTATTGCGTGCGCACCAGGGAAACTTAAACCTCAAACCGGCAGCTGATCCTGTGGATACTGGAGAACGTCATGTCGAGGAGACGCTGTGCTCAGACATTTTTTTTTCCACTGCCCAAGGATGAGCATATGAAGAATCTGTGGTTCAAATTAATCTTTACCATGATACAACAGCAGTATAATCCTAAACTTTTCATCCTAAACATAGCAACATCTGATAATGTAAGATACCTCAAACTGAGTAGTGAATCACTGAAACGTCCTGCTCGAGTCGTCCTTGCGATGGAGGTTCAGGTTGAATGAATGGTTCTTCTTCTAGTGTTTCATCATCGGACTCGCGCTCGGATTGATATGGTAAAATTGACATCATTGTTCGTGACTGTGTTTAGTTTACAGTGAAGGAAGCCTCAGAGACTGCGACACGCAGAGCTGTCGGTGTTATGGCAACGGGAGTTTTCTATGCGTTCTGTACGCGGTAAACCAATCACAACAGACTTAGCTGTCTGGCCAATCAGAGCAGAGTAGCTCGTGGAAAGGAGGGATTTAGACAGATTGATTCATTTGGCGAGTCGTTTGAGAATCATTGAAAATCTGGTGATGTCCAAATGTATGTTGTGAGAAAATTAAACAGTTTTTTGAGGTTTGATGCAAGTAAACCTGTTGTAGGAGACTCCAAAACAACATTGGGAAACTTTAAAATATCATAATTGGGGCCCTTTAAGCTTTTTCTTCACTGACTTTCTGGGCCGGCAAGTTTCAATCCCTTAGAAGCCTATGGAGGAGTGAGACAGCTCTCAGATCTAATAAAAAATATCTTAATTTGTGTTCCGAAGATGAACGAAAGTCTTACGGGGTTGGAACAACATGAGGGTGAGTAATTACTGACAGAATTTTCATTTTTGGGTGAACTATCCCTTTAAAAGTTTAGTTGTTATGCTTTCAAATTATATCACGTAAGAATTTATCTTTGTAAATGTGTGATTTTGTTAAGAGGAGCAGATTTGCCATATTACATGTTTGTGCATGTGCAACAAAAGTCTTACTAGCCAATGACGATTTTATTGCCTTTGTTTGCATGGAATATTGCATATAGTCTCACTGATCTTTTTGTTCCAGTATACTGGGCTTGGTCGGGGGTTTTGGCATGCTGTGGGTGAGGTTGCAAGCGCTAACGCTGCCATGGATTTCCTGAGCACCACGCGGTCTGATCCAGTGTACCATTTTGACTCTGAGAGGGTAGAAGGAGCCACGCAGATGCTGCGAGAGTTCTGGGGCCAGACAGTGCTGCTGACCCAGGCTAAAGAGTACCAGGGGGCTAGACGTAGTCTGGGCCAGCTTTTTCACTCATTACAGGTTGGCTAACACATTCATGTAATAGCAACACCCTTTTTGATAAAGGTGAATTGTGTCACCAGTCGGAATTGAGCCACCAGTGTCACCAGTTGGAATTGTAAAAATATGTACATGTACAACATGTATGTAATGTACAACGTTTTCAAACAGGTTTCTAGGATATTATATTCTTGAGAGCAGTGATCCAACAAAAATGCAATTGTGCTTGAGGCAAGTCGACCCAAGTTCAAGTCCTTGCTCATGGTCCAATCCATATCCCATTCCCCTCTCCTATCACTTTCTATCTCCATGTCAACTGTCCTATCATAATAAAGATAAAAATTGTAACTTAAAAAAAAAGATTATGGGGCTCAAAATGTAAAACAAGATTCTTGTTTAATCAGAATATTGTTAGCAATACAAAATATATTAAGCATATATTAATATATTTAACTCTGTGCCTATGTTTGTGTGTAGGACTTCTACAGTCATAGTAACTGGGTGGAGATGGGTCAGCAAGAAGTGTATCTCCACCTTCTTCACCCAGAAGAGCCTTCGGTTCCTGTAGCCTCAGGTGAGTCCTTCGTAAAATCATTAAACAGTCACTCTTCACCTTAAATCTTTTATTGTAAATATATAAATCTCTATTGTTTTCAGTGGACACCCCTACCTGTGCACAATGCTACAGATTTAGCTGTTACAGCAATCTACTGGAGGAAATGATTAGTCAGACAGAACCGCTACTGACTACTGGCTATTTCAGCACTTACCCTGTCAAACCTCCAGGTATATGCATCATGATGTAACTTGAGTGACATGTCCTGGTCCCATTTCACCTCAAAATTAAAATGAAGCCTATTTATAGGATAATAAGATTTTTTATTGTGACATTAATTCCTTTACAAAACCTTGTTACTGTAATATTACTTTTAAAATGTTATTTATGAACTTTTAAAAAAAAAAATATTTGTAATGCCAATATCAAATAAGATTACTGGAATTAATTAATATGCACAATTGGATCCCCTTATTTGTAAGTCAGTTTTAGAGAATCATGTCTGCTGAATTAATAAAGGTAAACTGAGTTATAATTCATTCTGATGATTTAGTAAGTTACTTATAAGAAAAGCAACATACATTGTCTTGCTATTTAAAGGCAAGTGCAGTCACGGTGGAATTCTGGACAGTAGTCGTCACCAAGGAGCTGAGGGCGGAATCAACAAAGACAGCACATCTCCGCTGTTCTCCCCTCATCACTTCCTCCATAAAGAAGCCGCCCATCTGGCTACCACAGCAACCCTTCGAGTGCTCCAAGACCTCCACAAAGAGGTGGGGCCCAAAAGCTTCCTCAGGTCAGAGGTCACTTTAATTTAACTTGAACACTGCTTAAAAGGATCTATATATGAGGCAAGAGAGGGATTTCTGTTTTACTTTAGACACCTCCTGTGTGACACAATTCAATTTAATTCACATTCAGCGTGACGTAACTGACGCAAAAGAAAACATTGCTCTCTTAAACATTTTCTATAGCTCTAGTTTTTATATAAACAATCAATTAGCTCAAGTTGTGAATATTTTGCTATGTGCATAAGATTGTACAGAGAATGAAAATGAATTGCTACAGTTACTGCTAGCCACAAATAATTGTTCAAACCTCGGTCGCTTCTCTTCTCTGCCTTTGGAAACTTTCAATTCTATCAAGATCATCTCTTGTAGATCGTTGTATTGACTCTCGCTCTCCTCCTCTTCCTCGCCTAGATCCCACTGATCCACTGCCTCTCTGTCCTCTTCCTCTACCTCTACTTCTTCCTCTCCCTACTGTTGAATCATCTGATGATGAAATCTAACAATGCACGTACTTCAGAAAATTTAACGAGTAAACAAAACTACTAATTACAATAGTTCATGTTTTTGACACTCATTAATTCATACTGTAACATTCGTTTGTTTGTTGTGTCAATTTGAAGTTTGTTTGAAATAACAAACCTGTTCACCCGAAGGAAAACTCGACGAAGTGCCATTAGAAGACATAAGAAGATCCTGTCATAGCTTTTTGGTACATAACGGCTACTGTAGATGCAACACCAACACGCATTTGAAAACGCGAGGCGCTGAAGAGCACAATTCGTTTGAATGCAAAATACAATTTCACCGCTAGATGGGAGTAATTCTTCCTTAATGCCCCTTTAAAGTTCAATAGCAATACTTTATAATTGATACGGACCTTAATAGGTAACCAGTGATTATAAAAACTATTTTATATGATCATATTTTTTAGTAAGAACTCTAGCAGCTGCATTTTGGACTAATTGTAGCTTGTTTATCAATGATGCAGGACAACCACCTAGTAATGCATTGCAGTAATCTATTTAGAGATCATGCATGCATGAATTAACTTTTGTGCAGAAACAGAAATCAGAAACAGATAGCATGTTCCTTAGAATAGCGGTGTTTCTGATGTGGAAGAAGACTGTTTTTGTAACAAGAAATGTGATTCAATATGATTGAAATATAATGACACCTCTTTTTAATATTGAGTGCATGAGAAAAGATTGGTCTGTCTGGGAAGTTTTCTTTCCTGTTTCTAGTTTTGTGAAACAGAGTTGTCCAAAGATGCAAAACATATAAGTGATAAATTCTGTGAAAACCTGTAGGCTTTTCAGTGTCCAGCAGCCCCCAGCATTGGTCTTCGTCATTGACACCACCGGCAGCATGTTTGAGGAGATCACAGCCGCACGTCTCCGAACCCTCTCCATCATACAGGCTCGTGAAAAGAGCCAACGCACTACTCTGCCTGGCACCTTCATTCTGGTGCCTTTTCACGACCCTGGTTAGGGTGATATATTCTACCTATTACAACACTGAACAAAACCCTAATCTGAGTTAGTAAACATTGTTGTGTCACTGTATTATGTAAATATTCAAAGAAATTTGAAGACAAATTTGATGTATTTATATTTAATTCAATGTTGATGATGCACACTGATGATGCACACTGATGATGAAGTCTGTTATATCTCAGGTTTCGGGCCAGTGATGGAGACAGATGACCCTCATCAGTTCATGCAATACATGGAGGATCTGATGGCTCTTGGAGGTGGGGATGAACCAGAGATGTGTCTCTCTGCTCTTCAGGTAACCATAAAATTGAGAGTTGACTTACTATTGACTTAGTAAACACTGAACCCAACTAAACACAATTATTTACAAGTGTGTCTCCATCTGTGTGTGTCTCATGTGTGTGAATGTGTCTGTGGATCAGTTGGCTCTGACCCATAGCCCTCCGCTGTCAGAGATATTTGTATTCACAGACGCCTCTCCTAAAGACCGTCATCTACAGAGAGCAGTCCAGGCTCTCATACTGGAGAAGCAAACAAAGGTCGCTCACAAACACACAGGCTGCATTAAAAGCAATATACACTAAATGCTATTATTCATTCAATAATGAAAAGTATTAATAGTTCAGTCTAATTACAAATTTACTATCCATTCCTACTTTGTGTGTTCTGTGTATTTATTAGTGTTCTGTTGTTTTCTCATGGGAGAAAAGCTATACATGTGATATATAAAGCTATACATATTCCAGATCAGTCATTTATGAAGTTCCATTTCAGATAGGAAGCTGCCTTAGAAAGCAGTTGTCTATGTAGGCAACTATGTTCAGTACAGTGTTTTAATCTATCTAATCAATACATGTGCTAGGTAAACTTCTTGCTCACTGAGGATCCAAGCTTCAAAAGAAAGAGAAAAAGAGAAACTTTATCTCCTGGTAGATTCTCTCTGTATTCCTCTCTTTCATCTATATCTGGAGGAATAACCATCTTCACGACAAACAAAGACATCCACAACGTGTCAGCCATTGTAGAAGACACCACTACCTCCAGCAAGGTACAGTCAACTGGAGACACAAGAGGACCAAAAGACCATAATCTCTGCCTGTTTCAAGAATTTTATACAGTCCTGTCAGGATTCTGGATACAGGATTCTTCATAACCATGTTTCTTTCTCTGAATAGGTCACTCTGCTTCACACAGAGAGTGAATCGGATTCATCAAACTCCTTCAGAGTGGACAAAGCTGTGACGAAAGTGATGCTGCACATAACTGGTCAGCTCACACATTGTGAGCTTGTCAGTCCCTCAGGTACTCATAAAAATGCAGATAACTAAAACAGTCAACAAAGCATAGATAAATATGCTCCCCTGAACATTACTTTATATTGGGTCATCAGTGACATGCAGATAAGCCAAAAACTTGCAGGTGTTTGATGACCAGGTTAACTTCCTAAACCAAGTTGCAAAGACCCCACTGTCACACTCTGTTCTTAAAGGTCCTAAAGGTTATCCCAAGGTAAACTAAAAAATGACGTCCAAAAGTGGAGCTGGAGAACTATAGAATTCTCACTTGCAACGTTGCATGTGCTCACTGCTTAGTCTCAGGACTCCATGTGTAACTCCTCCAGTTCTACTCATACCGCTCTGATTCGAACCACTGCCTCCTGCATGGGAGATGGGCATGCTAACAAGGACACTCAAAGAGTACAGCCTCTGGTGTCAGTCGCTAGTGTGCCTCTTGAGGTCAGAGCAGTGAGGTTTACTAGTGCAGCTCTTACTGGTGCCCTCCATTAAAATCACGCCCTGATACTGCTACCCTCCATTAAAATCACCCCCTGAATCTCATTCCCATCTGGGTCATGGCACCAAAGTAACCCCTCCTGTTCTACTTTCACTGCTCTGAGCGGGATTCGAACAGGCGTCTACATATGCATGGGAGGCGGGTGTGCTAACAAGGAAACTAAAGCCTCTAGTGTCAGTCGCTAATGTCCCACTTGAGTCCAGGGGAGTGTGTTTAATTTGTACAGCTCTTACTAGCTGGTCTCCGTTATACATGTGGCCTGAGACTGCCAAAAGAAGTGAACACCAGGGACTCAGCACATACAGAGCTCCCAGGAACTTTGCCGGATACAGTGCAAGCTGACTTCTAGGGCCCACTGCTGAATGATAGTTAGTGTTAGTCAAAGCATGCCAGGATGTAGGGGGAACTCCAAAGACAAGTTTCCAAGTTTCCAATAACCATACAAAAAGGGACCAATCTTTATGTTCACTGTACCTTTATAAAAAACACATAAAGACAGAAATATCCCTTGATGTGTCCCTGCTGATGCACTTCTTCTTATAAAGAAAACAACTTAATTATATCTCTGCTTCACTCTGTATCACCTACAGTACATCTCTGTACTATCTTGTACCTTTCTAAACAATTATGGAACTTCATATTCAGTCACTTCACATGTTACAGTCTACCGAGGATGAATGACTACAATCAAATTGTAGTATTCCTCATTTGTAAGTTGCTCTGGATGATTTGTCTTATCTATCTTTATCTCTTAGGTGCTCAACAATCACTTCCTGGTACTGATGGTCCTCTAGCAATGCTGGACTCATCTAAGGGTCTATACAGAATAAGCCTGCTGCCTCCACTAGAGATAGGTATATGGCAGCTTTCAATCAAAGCCATTGGACCAACTACATTCAGTATCCTAGGTAAAGATGCCAGTCTTTATTTTATAGAATTAAGTTAGTAATAAGACTAAGAAACAAAAAAGTAATGTGTTTAAGCCTTAACATTGTTGGATATTTACCGATGTTCCGATGCTCTCTAGGTGTGAGCAGCTTGGACTTCCTGTACTATTTTGCAAAAGAATCTAATGAGACACATCCAGGACTAAGGAAACTTGAGGGCAGCCCTATAGCAGGTATTTCTTATTGTTCCCTGAGCCATTGTTGTAATGTTGAATTTTCATTGTTGTTGATATCTTATGTTATTAACATCACATTTCTTCTTAGGAGTCCCAGTGTTTTTAGTGGTTGCAGTGACAGGCCTCTCACTCAATGAGGAGGCCTCATTCAGTCATGTGACTCTGTTGGGACCCAAAGGGGAGAGCCTGCAGAAGGTATTGCTGAACTCTTCATCTTCTTATTGGTCTGGAGAGGAGTTAGTGGGCTACATGGACTCAGTTTCCAGGATGCCATTCACCATGCGTCTCTCTGGAAAGGATGGAAGGGGGAACCTGCTTGAAAGAGTTTCCACTGAGATGATTCAACCGACACACGTACAGATACAGGTATAAGTGAATTTGAGAATAATGTGCTGGTAAAATGTAAAACAGCTAAATGAAAATTGCAGCTTGTCCCCAGGTGCTCTCTGCTCCACATCTTCTCCCAGGTCACAGCTCGATTGTGTTGTTCGAAATATTTAATCATGGACCCAACCGTCACTTCAGTCTTTCAGCAGAAGATGACCTTGGGTATCTCTTCCACCGAGACCAACAAAGGTGAGAACAGTACTAAAATAAGGTCTACCTAAAAACTGAATGTTTAACAATGTTTATTAATTTGGCTAAAGATGAGTGTACTTTCTTATTCCTGCCAGAGATGTTAGATAAGTCCCTTACAATTGTTCCTTTTTTAGGCTGTTTATCGGAATGGGGAGCTCTGTGAAGAGGGAGGTTGAGCTAAGGACCCCTCGAACTGCTCAGACAGGGAGGGCAATCACCCTGACTTTGACTGTTCATGCAGAAGACTCACCAGACTCAAACTACGCTGTGGTACACCTGATAGTGATACCGGAGGTAAGAACCATCACAATGTTTTATAATGAAGAAGGTCCCACTCCCTGGTTCAAGTCCTGGCTGAGCCAGGAGTCATTTCTTTGGAGATTTATTTTCTCCCAGTTTCTGTGTGGGTTTGTGAGTGAGAATGTGAATGTGTGTACCCTTTGATGGACTAGCTATCTTTCATGGTGTTTCCCCTGCTTGTGACATGAGATGTTGGGTTAGGCTCCAGTGATTTGGAGAATGGATGGAAGATTAATAAATGCTGTCCACATATCTTTAAGGGGAACTTACCAGTTGCAAAAAAAAGTAAAGTTAGTTCTGATAACAGCTTTAGCAGCATTTGTTAGCAGATGTTACTTGAGATGATATTTTGACATCTAATACAATGACATTCATGCATTTAAGACTTACTTTTTAGGTCTACTGTCTCATAATGTGAACTAGCCTGTTATATTAAACATTGTGAGTGTCTTGTGACAATTCCAGGAGCCTGACAAAACTCCTCCGGTATGTTCTTCTCTGCAAGTGGAGTCCTCCTGCCCCTCTCTGTGCTCTCAGGGCAGCTGGAAAGTCTCACTGGTAGCAAAAGACAGAGGTCACTCTGGACTGGCATCCATACAGCTGGCACAAGGAGAAGGCACCCTCATTCTGTCTGAAGTGACTACAGAGAGACATGTACAACATTTCCCACAACTTCATGAAGAGACCATGGGAGGAGTCCATCTCCCTTTGCTACAGCCACAAAAGGACACCTCCGAAATCAGTAATCACCACCTTGGAACAGGAGCTGAACATGGACATCAAAGGCTAGAGGGAGTTCAGTTAGTTAATGGGGATCATCCAGTGAACATTAGTGAATGGACTAAGGGGAAACCTGTAATGATGCATTATTCCTCAGGCTGCTGTTCCCCTCAGGCAGAGCTAGTATTGTGGGATAGAGCGGGTAATATGAGACGCTGTCATCTCATAACCAGTCAGCAGAGGGCATTACAAGAAAAAAACAGGGCTCACAGTGGGGAATTTCCTTCACAGCTAGCTCTCATGTTGTGGGGTCACTCAGTATTGATTTTTATCTATTATTCCAGATGAAATTAGCTTGATTTACTGATTTTATTATGCAATTCTATATGGACACAAAATATACTAGTTTTTTAATACTAGTACACAAGCCACAGAAAATGAGAATTGTCACTCAGGGATGGTATATTCTGGAAAATGTTAGGTCTTCACATGACATTTGTATTACTACTGTATGTCATTTTAGTATAAACAAAATCTTACAAGTAGGTCTAATTTAATGATTTCAAGTTTTCACAATTTATAACATGCCAAATGGAGCGGTGTGTGCAATCCACCTTTTATTTTAGCTGCAATAAAACGTCACTTTTTTTACATAATGGCATATGTCTGTTCTTACACCCTTAGACAAGATGAAACATAATGTAAAATGGCCCAGATAGAGAAAAGAAAGACAAGGCCACAATATGTTGTCTAGGAAATCCTGTTCTGTTACAGAGTTAATGAGGATAACCTCAACTTTCGATTCCAAATCCAGGTAACTTTCAGGGTATGTAAGAAGTGATAGCTACTTATTCTCTGAATATAACCTGCTCCTGAGCTTATTTTTACTGGTTTATATCAGAGCTATACCCTTCTTAAAAAAACAATCCAGCATAAACCAGTTTGAATTATATATTGGTCCAGATTGGTTTATGCTGGTTAGATCTGGAATCGTGCTGGAAGACATGCTGCTCTCAAGCACAACTGAGCTGGTGTATAACTTTTTCAGCAATGACCAGCAATGCTGGAGTTTTCAGCAGGGTATTTGAAGTTTCCGATAAAAAAGCTGTTATAGCTATAAACATAGTCACACACAATTTAGCAACAGGTAGTATTATGTCAGATTATGGCATTTCTATGGTATTCACAAACTGTGATAGACAGTTGTGAAACTGCAGAAAGTGAATGGTTTGAATGGAAACACATGACCATTATACTTTCTCTAATGGTAGGGCTGTGAGGGTTGGTATCTCCACCTAAAATAAGAACACCTCTGGTGTTTATTCTTATTATCCACTCTGTCAAGAATGACATAGTGTGTTGACCATGAAATTTGAGTTTCAAACTCTGGGAAAGGAGGACATCTAGTGGACATCAGGGGAACACAAACCCAACACTGTGACACAAACCCTTTAATAATCAAGTAATCTTGAAGACCTTGATTAGTTGATTAGTTAAAACGTCTCAGGTTACGACTGTAACCTATGTTCCCTGAGAACAGGGAATGAGACACTGCGTCAATGAGACACTCCTGCCAGGAGGAGGGACACGAGGGGTGACTGAGTCTCGCTGGCCCTGTCTACGATCCTCAGAACGAGACGGGCCAGGACCCCCAGGCTGTCTGAGTGTGGGCCTGGACCGGTGCGGTATGCACGATCTGTATGCCGCTGAGCACGCCTTCGCCTCCCTGAACTTACCGACCACTGTCTCTACGGAGGTCCCGAAAAGCTCAGAAGGCGAAACCGGGGCATCGAGGAGAAAGGTTTTTTCCTTCTCCCTGATGCCTGCCAGGTTCACCCACAGGTGCCTCTCCGTGGCCACCATGGCTGCCAATGATCGCCCGATCGCGGCAGCTTTCTTTTTGGTGGCCCGGAGAGCCAGCTCTGTGGTGCGGCGCAACTCAGTCACCGCGTCTGGGGTTAGACCCTGGTCCAGGTCCAGGTCCCTCAGCAGGTCAGCCTGGTACGCCTGCAACACAGCCATCGTGTGCAGCACAGCACCAGCCTGACCTGCCGCCACGTATGCACTGCCATTCAGACAAGATGTGGTCTAGATGGCAGGGTTGGAGCTCTTAGTGTCGATGTCTCCCCTTGTGAGAGATAGCTCGCAAAACGTCTCCTCAACGGGAGGCATCGACACATACCCGTGCTATTCCCTCTCCACATTCACGTAGTTGGAATGTTGAAAACGGTGAATGCGAGAAGAGTACGGGTTCTTCCATGTCTTCACAACCTCTGCGTGGAGGTCAGGAAGAAATGGAAGGCTCACCGGAGCTGGTGGGGTGTGGCCAGAGAGAAAGCGCTCGTCAAGCCTTCCACGAGCGGCTTCTCCTCTGACGCGCTGCCATGGCAATGCAAGCCTAGCAGTGGCGCGCTCCATCACCTCCACCAGCTCCGCATACACGGGGCAGAGGGGCTGAGCAGATTCAACCATTTCCGTATCTTCACCTGCTTCAGCCCCATCCTGCTCATCTTGGCTCAAAGCCAATAGAGCACTGGCTGTTGGACCAGAGGATGCTTCAGAAAGTGCATCCCCGCCCAACAGCACGTTCTCATCACCCCCCGATGAGTTTGAGAGATTCACACCTCTCTCAAACTCATTGGCGAGCTCTCTCTGGGATCCCCATGATCTGAGTCTCCTCTCAGCCTCGGCACGAGCAGGACCCGAACCGCAGGGCAAAGATGACTGTCCTTCTTCCCTAGAGAAGAAGGACAGATGAGAACGGAGCGTTCTCACTGAAAAACGCTCACAGTCCGCGCACTCGAGAACAGAGCGAGGGTGCTCTTCACCCAAACACAGCACGCATAGGTTGTGAGTGTCACCAGGTGTGGAGATACCTCTCACACAGGTCAACACATTTCCTAAAACGTTTAGCCATTTTAGTGTTTCAACTCACAGTGCAGTAAAGCAGTCCCTGAAGACGAGAAGAGGATGACATGTTCTCTAGATGCCCCTTTTATAATTCCTGGTCGCGTTAGAGCATGACGTCATGGCTGACGCCGGCCAACAAAGTTGTCGTAATTATACAGTGTTTCAGTCATCAGGCGTTCCCCACGCGCTCGAACTTCGAACTTCGAATTGAAACTAAACTCTGATCTGTAGCTCATGGCCCCAGGATTGAATAGCCCTTGTTAATATGAAGTAAACCGTGCTTTCTGGAATATCAGGTGTTCCAGAATATCCAGAAATTATGTCATCTGAGAATGTACTGTAAGTGCAATATTTAATGCTGTTGTTTTGACTAATTGGAAACACTGATATTTTTTAATTAATGAAGTTTCAGAAGTTGTTATTATGATGATTGCCAGATTTATATGGCCAAACGTTGCATTTTGTTTTATAACTGATATTCTGGCCAAAGAGAGAGAGATTATCCTTATTTAGATATTCTGTTGACAGTGACATTTAAATTTTACATTTAGTCATTTAGCAGACGCTTTTATCCAAAGCGACTTACAACTGAGGACTAAAGCAAGCGAGTCGTCGGGAAGAGGCAAAAACAACACAAGAAGTGTTCAAAATACAAAGTGCAGGGATTGCTCAGAGTAGAAAAAATCAGACAAGGGAGGATTTAAAGGGATTTAAAATAATTGTATTTATTTTTTATGTTAAGTACTCATGGAAGAGATGAGTTTTCAGCTGACTTTTAAATGCTGACAGGGATTCTGCATTCCGAATGAGGGCGGGAAGATCATTCCACCAGCATGTAACCGTGAATGAGAATGTTCTGGAGAGTGATTTTGTGGCTCTATGGTACATCACCGCAAATGAGCAGCTGAGCATCTATTCATCAAGCTAACAAGCAAACTATCGCAAATCAAAGTGAAAGTAAGTCGCGGACGTTAACACACAATCATCTTCATTAAAAGTAAAGAAACAAAATGATCTTACCAGTGCTGTTGCCACTCTCTCTTATTGCGGTCTTTGATTTTTAAATTAGCTAATGATTAATAAAATGCAGCTCCAACTGTTGCTTTCAGGTTACGTGAACTCTGTTAAATCTGCACATAGCGCGGGGTTTGAAGATCTGATTTATATCCATTTTGTGAAAACACATTTATGCAACCAGGTGTAAATGGAATCGTTTTGATAAATCAGATAGCTATCCGATCTGAGAAAACGCATGAAGTGGCCAGGTGTAAACAGCCCCATCCCTGTCTTTCAGCATCAGTATAATTTTCTGCTAATAAATTGCAAATTATGCCATGTTGCAAAGCAGTCCCATCTCTTGTGTTTTTATGAATGACGTGAGCGACTAGTCGATGTCGACTCGACTTTGATGTCCTAACAGTCGACTTAAAAAAAATCTAAAGTCGTTCAACCCCTAATTCAGACATGGCTGTTATAAAAAGTAGGAACGCGTCTAATTAAAAAACAGATTAGTGAGAAGGTAAAAATTTAAAATAACCACAGAATCGAAAATAGCCCTACCTTGTGATAAGTAACTGAAACAACAGGAGAACTGGATATTAAGAAAAAGTCTACTTGCGCGCTCTTGTCGTTTCCACAGACTGACCGCTTGTCCCGGCCTTGTCCTAGATCTCCTCGAGTTTATATCTGTTTACAGTGGCTGTCTCGGCCCAGAAATTAATACAGCAAGCTCAAATCGTCCGAAAAAGGGTGAAGATAGTGAGACAAATGTCAACCGCGGGAAATGTAACAAAAGAATACCGCGAAAATCAGTGCGGTCAGACCGCCTATGGCCGAAAAAGGTAAATATGTTAATTAGTTTTTTTGCCATGTGTAATTTGTATTTTCATTTAAAATGTTTTTCATATAGAAACTTTTAGGAAAAGTCAGGTACCAGCAGGATTTTATTTATTTTTTTAACAAAGTTATTGCAGATATAAAATTCAAAACGGTCAAAATGACCACCTGTCTTGCTCATTGTGACAACTAACCTATGCTATACACACGTCAAAGTAGTCGGAGCAGCTTTTCTCTATTTACAGATATGAAGAGACAGTGAAATATATGCTATTTCCCGTGAAAACCATCCAGACAGGTCATAAATATAAACACAGGCATACTATAATTAATCAGGGTAAAACAAAATAACATGTTTTGGAAGAAGGATTGATGATGTATAAATTTTTAAAATTTTGAACCAATTATTGTATTTGCATACAATTTTAATGAATACAATAGTACACTGTTCCACTACAATTCAACTACTATTCCATTCAGCGGCCTATTATCACTTGTAGAAAATTAGCTCAAAGGGGAAATATTAATAATAAATCATAACTTGTTAGGATTAATTATGAGTATGGATCAGTTATTATTTCAGGCCACAAAAAAGTATTTTTTCTTTGCATGTACAGCGCTTGGAGCGTCACAAGATTAGAAATCGTTAAATTGACTTTGTTGCAAGCAGAGAATCAGAACCAAATACGTATTGTGTACACTTTTTATTAACTAAATCACAAACACAACTAATCTAAACAAATACACACAATAATGGGTAAAATGTTAATTGACAGAATGAAACCAGAAATGAAACGGAATGAAACTATGAAAAATAAAAATTTAACTATGAAAAGACCTATCAGTTTTGCACCTTATTAAGAGACGTCTACCGCTTATTATTAAACCACTTATTATTATTATTGTTATTATTGTATCCTTCCAGCATTGTTTGCATGGGACTCAAGCACAAGGTAGAAGCGCTTAAGGTCCCTGAGAATTGCAGCCACTGCCTGGTGCTCACTGAAGGCTTAAAGTAGACGCCACAGAGCGGTGGTGACAGTGCACACCTAGGGGACACTCAAAATGCTATGGACCAAGAGAGGAACGTTTACTGTATGATAGCAAACTCCTGGAACCTCCCTCCTGGCTCTAGAAAGCAGCCTCTCTCTGTCCTCACACTGCTGTGGAGATTTGCTTGATCTAAATCAAGACCCTTGTTGGTCTTAAAGTTGAGGACATGGTAGCCCTCAGCATGGATGACCCCCGCACCTTTTAAATTTTGCTTTCACTTTATTTTGATGGTCCCAACACATTCTGTTGACTATAAGTAACGTTGCACCTATATGTCTACTAACTAACTCATTAGAGTGTTAGTAGAGTATTAGTAGACTGGTAGGGTTAGGGTTAGAATAAGTTGACATGTAGTTACAAAGTTACTTATAGTCAGTAAAAGGTCTGTTGGAGGACCATAAACAATAAAGAGTTATCAGATATTAGGCAGACAGTCTACTAATATTCTAATGAGAGGTAGTTGTCATGTAGTTGCAAAGTTACAGAATGTTCAACAGGGAATAAAGTGAATTAATAAAGTGTTACCGAAGTTTTAATCACCAGACATCTTAATCTCTGCTTGCGTCTCCTATGTTTATTCTCCCCAGCAAAATGGATTGATTGTCCACTTCCAATCAATCTTCGGCTTTGGTTGTCAGAGCCCTTATACATATTCTCATTGCTCTTGACATACCAGGCTGAACTATCATATATGTGACCCTGGACCACAAAACCAGTCACATGGGTCCATTTTCTGAAATTGAGGTTTATACATCATCTGAAAGTTGGATAAATAAGCTTTTTATTGATGTATGGCTTGTTAGGATATGACAATATTTGGCCGAGATACAACTATTTGAAATTCTGGCATCTGAGGGTGCCTTTAAAATCGCCTTTGTCCATTTGTGCATTGTGCTTTATTCACTCACAAAAATAAAAGTTTTATATTTACGTTAGGAAATGTACAAAATATCTTCATGGAACATGATCTTTACTTAATATCCTAATGATTTTTGACATAAAAGAAAAATCGATCATTTTGACCCATACAATGTATTGTTGGCTATTGCCACAAATATACCCATGCGACTTGTGACTGGTTTTGTGATCCAGCGTCACATATATCAATATTCTCACCCTCAGTTATGCCCGACGAGCATGTCCAAGTCAGCGGTCGTTCTATGGCTCTCTCTGTGGTAGAGGAGGGCCCGCTGTGGCTCAATCTATCTGGTATTGCTAATAGTGAGAGGTGACGTATTGTGGGGGCTTTGGTAGAGCCTGGTCAAGCTCTCTTCAGCCCTCCATTGCTATGATTCAGCAGCGCTATGACAATAAAAAGAAAGAGGATCATGTTCTCAAACTTTGTCTCCCCAGGAAATTTGGGCCGAGCCATACTTTCCCATACACGGCCATCTATCCTCCATCCAACGTGCCGCAATATGTAGGGTGCAGACAGAGTTAAAATATGTGCTAGGCCAACAGCTCAACAGGGTAACAAAATTGCTGATTCCAGACAACAGACAACCACAGCTGTAGCATATTTCAACTGCCAAGGTGGATGCACTCCTCCAGGCTTACCCCCGGTTCTCTGAAGCATCAATTGGAGAGATCCACCGTACTTGCCCCACTTGCTGCACGAGAAGCGAATATGCTTGCTGAGGGAAGTACATAAAGGTATTTTATGCATTCAGGTATTAGGCAGATTTCCTACCTGTGATTGGACATGCGCTCCTGTCTGTCAAACCAGATTTGGTGCAATTAGATGCTTCGCAGAGATGAAGTACGGATGCCGTTAGGTGGATCTGCCCACTCGATGTTTCAGAGAATCAGTAATCTATTGTTATTCCTTGGTTAAACGTTAAATGGAAGCACTAGTTGGCTAAATGAATGTCTTCCTATACTGAAGGCTGTAGGTTTTACATATTGATTAATCAAACCGTGTTTAAAACTAGCCACTTTTTGTTTTTTTATTTATTACACGCATTATTTCACTTAGTCAAATTATTGTACTAATTTGAACCTACCCATTACATCAAATTATGTTTGTTTATCATACTGATCTAGTAACGTTTCTGTCTTTGTTTCTAAAAGAATGTACCTATGGTTGGCAGTTCAGCTGGGGAGGATTAGTCAATAAATAGCTTGACGCATTTATATAAACTTTTAACTAACCAGAATTCAGTACATTATCCACCACTGCAGAATTAGGGTAGCCTGGACCTTCATGTAAATGTGTGAAAACTGTGTGGAATGGACAGAATAGAAGGACAAATAGAGGAGAGAGGGTACTGGGGCAGTAAAGCAGAGTTTCTTCTAGCTGTGGCAGGGAATGTGATTGGACTGGGCAATGTGTGGAGGTTTCCTTATCTCTGCTACAAATATGGAGGAGGTATGAAACCAGCAGCGACCTAACTACATAATACACTCATGCACTTAGAATTCTTTCAGTGGTATTTAAATAATGTATTGTACTGGTGTGTTATCAGGCGCGTTCCTGATACCCTACTTGGTGTTTGTTGTTACCTGTGGGGTGCCTCTGTTCCTACTAGAGACCGCAATGGGACAGTACACACGGGAAGGGGGCATTACATGTTGGCAGCGCCTCTGTCCACTGGCTGAGGGTGAGAGTTGTAGAAAAAGATCTCTTTATAAAAGATTTAAACATTTTTTAATGGAATTTTGTTAATCTTTTTGCATTCAAACACTTGTAATGTCATGCAGCTGTGTCTGCATGTCGCATGTTGTGTCTTTGCCACATATCGAAGTGGCAAAGGCACATGCAACTAACCCTAAATCGAGTACTATTCCTAACCCTAACCCTATAGTTAGTATAATTCATAT
Source organism: Semotilus atromaculatus (assembly GCA_031834385.1). Taxonomy (NCBI): domain Eukaryota; kingdom Metazoa; phylum Chordata; class Actinopteri; order Cypriniformes; family Leuciscidae; genus Semotilus; species Semotilus atromaculatus. Next base: position 6,573,124 of record JAULUF010000002.1, on the reverse strand, counting down.
TATTTAGTACTTAAATGTATAATTACATCGAATGTATACATTTAATAGACACCTTAGAATAAAGGGTAACCAAAACCATTTATTTCATTAAATCAGCAGATGTCTTTTTTATTTTGGGGAAGAATATGAACATATGATCCAGTAGAAAAAGACTTCAAAAGAAACCATCTGGTTTAATAAATAATCAGTAGAAAAAAACAAAACTCAAAGGGCATATAGTGTAAAAGCAACAGATATTACATTTGGGTAAATCTCTGTAAATCATCTTTTAATTCTCTCATTAATTCTCTCGAGTCTCTTCTAGTCAGTGTTTCTGTTTGCTTTTCTTAGGTATTGGCTATGCAGGACAACTGATTCTTCTGTACAGCTGCATGTATTACATCGTCATTCTGGCCTGGGCGCTTTTCTACCTCTTCTTCTCTTTCAGTGCCCAACTACCATGGGCCAGCTGTGACAACACCTGGAACACAGGTGATAATAAAATTTTTTTAAAAAAAGTAACATCCACACTATAAACAATAAGTGCCATTTTTCTCTGTCTTAGATGGCTGTGTAAATCTTGCTGCAAAGAATTTGACCATCAACCGGACATCTCTAACTAATTCAACACCTGCAGCTACTGAGTTCTGGGAGTAAATAAATACTAATTGTGATATTGAGTTTTGCATGAACATTCTGCTTTAGCAAAAGTTATTAATTAAGCAAATACATTTTTAACTATTCATTTGTTCATTAAAAAAAAGGAAAATGTTTCTCTCTTTATAGACACAGAGTGCTGGTTCTCTCTGGGGGTATTGAGGAGATTGGTAAGATCAACTGGGAGATTCTTCTGTGTCTCATTGCAATGTGGATCATATGTTATTTCTGTATCTGGAAAGGAGTCAAATCTACAGGCAAGGTGTGCAAGAATGTCACTTTATTTATCAATTACTTTCCATAAAGTCAATATTAGCCCTAGTTATTGTTAAGAAATTAGCACTTTGTCATATTGCTCACATTGGTTTCCTTTTAAGTGTATAGTAGGTGTGCAGGAGGGAACAAATACATTTCAGCTGTGTGGCAGAAGGACAACAAATTTCATTGGTTATATCAATTTTATCAAATTTACATATCCCTTTCTTGTATTGTGGCTGTACTGTAGGTGGTGTATTTCACAGCCACATTTCCTTATGTGATGCTACTGGTGTTGCTGATTCGTGGGTTGACTCTTCCTGGAGCTCTGCAGGGGATTGTGTTTTACCTGTACCCTGAACCGGCCCGTCTCGCTGACCCACAGGTAATCAACCATCTACCCTCTACCTCACTGTGACCTAATAACAGCATTAAAGGGATAGTTCACCCAAAAATTTAAATTAGCCCATGATTTACTCACCCTCAAGTCAGGTGTATACTGTATGACATTCTTCTTTCAGACGAATACAATCAGAGTTACATTAAAAAATGTCCTGGCTCCTCCGAGCTTTATAATGGCAGTGAATTGCTGTTTCTGTTTGAAGTCCATAAAAGTGCATCTATCCATCATAAAAATAATCCACACGGCTCCGTGAGGTTAATTAAAGGCCTTCTGAAGCGAATCGATGCGTTTGTGTAAGAAAAAAATCCTATTTAACATGTTACAAAGTAAAATTCTAGCTTCCGGCTAGAACTAAGATTGTCCCTTATTTGTCCCCAATTTTTTGTCCCTTAAGTTGGCAACCCTACCAAGAACAGAACAATATAATAGTCTAGAAATCTGTATGCCCCCCTTCAGAGCGGCTTGTAGACGCTCCATGGGAAAAAAATAAAAATAAATAAATAAAATAAAAGTCCAGATGGTTGGTGGAGCAAATGAGGACCTGGGTGAAGGATGGAGGGCCAAACCTATGTGGTAGAATTTGGTCTGGAAACTGAGGCAGAGCAGGGATCCTGTGTCTTAATAGAGCAGACAGGTGGCACAGTTCAGTAACGGTCTCTGTGGCCGTAACTGGCCGTCAGGCCGTGGAAGTGTGTGTTGTCCATACACACAAAATTGTGGCTGTCATCACTGGGAAAGCCGAGGTCAAGGCAAAGACCTCTAGGACCACCAGGTTTGGAAGCTCTAAGACCCCTGGGCTTGACAATGGTGAAACCAAAAGCCACCGGACTTGGGATCACCTGACTAGATAGCGCTAGGACCACTGGGTGATAGAGCTCTGGGACCACTGGGCGAGAGAGCTCTGGGACCACCAGTCTTGAGAGCGCTGAGACTCATGCTGTGCCAAGCTCCATGGCCATTGTAGCTTGGGACGCAAAATGTTTCGGGGAACCTTGAGTGGTCACAGTGGGATCCTCCTCCACCTCTCCCACAGTGAAGGGGGATCTGCTAAGCAGCAGAGAACGCTCCACAAATTCTCAAAATCTCCCTCAAGGACCAACACAGGAAAGTTTTGATCTGATAGGTTCATTCAGATCAGAATGATCAAATTAAATCAGTGAACTGTCCAGAAATTGGGTATGGGTAGGCCATGTTCAAAAACTGACGGGTGTGGGCATTGAGGGAGCACTCGCCCTGCAAAGGAGGATGAGACGAACCCCTGCTAGATCCATTTTTTGGTCAGTCATTCTGTAACTCAGAGGAGCAGATGAGATGGCAGGCAGAGACATGGATCTAAATTCAAGGGTTCTTTATAAAACACAAAAGCAAAACAAGAACCGTAAAACAAGGAACGCAGGGAAAAGGGACATGATACCATACACATACATCAAACAACTAACCCAGAACAAGGGAAACACAAGAGCTATACATACACAAGAGGTCACAAGCTTATAGACACACCTGCAAACAATCGGGACTAATCAATAGGGACGACCAAACTATAAAGATAGCACCAGGAACAGGAACAGAACAACATAAGAGTCCAGACATGACACAACAAACCTCACCAGTATCCCACCTCAATAGCAGAAAAGGGTTTTAGGTTACACTTTATTTTGCAGTATGTGTACTTTCAGTGTAGCCTTCTTGACCAAGAAAGTACTGGTAATATATGGTAACTACATGGGTCAAGGTTAGGTTTAGGGGTAGGTAAAGGGTTTGTGCGTCGTTATAATCCAGTTACTGTAATTACTACAATAAGTACGTAGTATTTGCATGCAAAACTGGACTGTCCAATAAAATGCTACCATATTTTACAATACAACATGAACACAATATAAGTACAATGTACCTAACAATTGTTTTATGGAAGTGTATGGAAGTTAATGACACCTAATTTAACCAAAAACACACATAAACTTTTTTTGTAACTATCTAATCTATTAAAAAATATATTATTATATTGAAATTGAGGTGCTCTGTCTGTGTAGGTTTGGCTGGAGGCCGGAGCTCAGATCTTATTTTCCTACAGTGTGTCTGTTGGCACTCTCACTGTTTTTGGCAGCTACAATAAATATAACAACAACTGCTACAGGTTAGTATTAAGGCTTTCAATAAAATGGCAGTACCAAAGAATAAGCATATGAATGATTTAACAATGAAAGAATTAACTATTTGTTATGTATGACACTATGAGATGTTTTTGAAATGTTATGATGTTATGATGCTCTGTCAGCAAATGGTAGACGATATGTGTTTTTATCTACATTTATCAGGGACTGCTTGTGGCTTTCACTTCTAAACAGCAGCACCAGTTTGGTGGCTGGCTTTGCAGTGTTCTCTGTTTTGGGCTTCATGGCCCAAGAGCAGGGCGTCCCCATTGAAGAGGTGGCAGAATCAGGTAATGCAGTATTTCATGAAAACACAGGAGGTATTATAAGACGAATTAAATGTTGCAAACCAAGACTGTATTAAAGTAATTACTAAGAACATGGAATGCTTAAAATAATATCTCTCTTTCTGTCAGGTCCAGGACTGGCGTTCATAGCTTATCCACAGGCAGTAGCCATGATGCCTCTCCCTCAGTTGTGGGCTGTTTGTTTCTTCATCATGATTATTTTGCTGGGGATAGATACACAGGTGAGCTTAAACTAACACATACACATAAGTTGTAATACCTTGAACTAAAAACTGCAAATGACTAGAAATGTTTGTTTGAAGTATTGCAAGAATACTAATATAAATTGATTCATCAAACAAAAATACATTTTAAATATAAATGCAGTCAGCACTAATCTGCATTAGTGTAATTTATTGGTGTATTTGTAATTAAGAATATAACTACTTTTAATATTTATATTTATAGTTCCCCTTCAAGGGAATTCATGCTGCGTAGAGATTGGTGCTATAGGAGCGCTCTGCATGATTGCATCGTGAAGCACTTGTGAAATCAGTCCAATGGCGTATAGGCGGGTGACGTCATGGCAGGAAGCTTCTGTGCCTTCAGCAAGCGCTCTGTGTAAAATTGTCTATTTATTGTTGTTTGTCCACAGGCATATTATATATTTAGAAAGGAGTATAATGGTGAGCAAGCAGCATTTTTGATTGTGCGTTTTTCCCTGCCCTCGCTACATTACGAGTAGGGATACATACGATTTATGTGTTGTTTGTTTGGAAGTGGAGTATTCACGTCAGCTCTAGTAAAAGGGGCCTGGCAGTGTTGTTTATCAGAAGCTGACAATGTTTGGCCTGGTGCGCTTTATAGCATCCTTCCATGACGTCACCCGCCTATATGCCACTGAACTGAGTGCTTCACGACACAATCACGCAGAGCGTTCCTATAGCGTCAATCTCAACGCAGTGTCTCGTTCCCTCTTCAGAGAACCGAGGTTACAGTCGTAACAGAGGTCTTTTGTTCTAAAAAAAAAATCTATATGCTTTTTTTTTTTGTATTATTAAAAAATTCACTATTTTCTTAATTTATTGTTATTTATGCAAATTTGGCCAAGTCAACAATATAGTTAAAGGAATAGTTCACTTAAAAATTGTAATTCTGTCATCATTTACTCACCCTAAAGTTGTTTGAAACCTGTATGAATTTCTTTCTTCTGCTGAGCACAAAGGAAGATACTTTGCAGAATGGCGGTAACCAGACAGTGGATGTACCTCATTGACTTCCATAGTATTTTTTTTCCTACTATGGAAGTCAATGGGGTACATCAACTGTTTGGTTATCGACATTCTTACAAATATCTTCTGTTGTGATGTATACAACTTGAGTGAGAGTGAGTAAATTATGTCAGAATTTAAATTTTTAAGTGAACTATTCCTTTCCTTTAAGCACTTCATATAACCCAGTTAATTTTCAGCCTAGATACACCATACCTGTGGCATGCTGTCAGTTACCCCAGACAATAATTTTGACTTGTCTCTCTGCATACAAAAATAAGTTTACAATAAAGACACAAATGCATCCACAATGTCCCTGGCCATGAAATTGAACTCTGACTTTTTATTTTTTTATTATTGCATATGGGGTCTAAAATGTTGATGAAGTAAATTAGTAAGTGCAAATATAGGGACAGATAAAAAAGATTGGTAACACTTTATAACACTTTATAATAACTGCACGCTATTAATCATTAGTTAAGCATTAGTAAACAGTTAATTCATCATTTATAAAGCATTAATAGACATAAGCAGTTTATAAATACAGATATAAATGCTTTATTCTTGATTTAAAAGCATATCTATAATGTGTTTAATAATTGTATTTTCATACTTTTTTAATGATCAATTTATAATTTCTAAATGATGTATTGCATTGTTTATAAACCAGTTATTTAAGAGGTGTCAGTGGTTCATAAGATTGCTTCGAAAGTGTAAGTAAATGATTAATAAACTATTTAAATGTACATTCATACATCTTATTATTCAGACATATAGTAATAGTTACTTAGTGTGTTAATAAATGCTTCATTAACATGTATTTATACTGTAATTCAGGGTTAATTCTGGTAGTTATAAAGCATTTAGTAGTGGTCAGTTAACTATTTTTGTGAGCTCATCTAAAGTGAGGACTATTCATGCCTTGTAAAGCATTTACAAATGAGATCTGTGTTGTTTCACTGTGTTGTGTTTTTTCATTTTTCTGTTTAGAAGATAAATGAGCCTTTAAATGTCATTTGTAAATGCTTTACAAGGCATAACTAGTCCTCACTTTAGATGACCTCACAAAAATAGTTAACTGACCACAACTAAATGCTTTATAACTACCTGATTTTACTCCATTTACTTACACTTTCTAAGTGATCTTATGAATTAGTGACAACTCTTAATTAACTGGTTTGTAAATAATGCTATACTTCATTTAGAAATTGTTAATTGATCATTAACAATGTATGAAAATACAATTATTAAACACATTATAGATATGCTTATAAATCAATAAAAAAGCATTTATAGCTGTATTTGTAAACTGCTTATTAATGTCTATTAATGCTTACTCATGCTTAACTAATGATTAATAGCGTGCAGTTATTACAAAGTGTTACCAAAATATTGACATGGAAAAAGGTAAATGTTGGAGTTGATGAACTGCAACATTTTGTTTAGAGTCATTTTCAGACTTGTGAAGTGTAAAGACAGCATCTGCAAATACATTGGCATCGTTTGGTGTTGGAAAAACAGCTTCCAGTCTGTTACAGGGATAGTGCACCAACAATGAAAATACTGTCATCATTTCCTCACCCTCATCGTACCAAACCTATCTGACTTTCCCTTTGAAGTTTGCTTCAATGGAAGCTGTCATGACATCAGTGATAGACCTGTTCCCTGTGGTGCTGCGCAAAGCAGGACGACGAGAAATTTTACTTCTAGTCTTCTGTCTCACTTGCTTCTTTGGTCAGCTCATCATGGTTACAGAGGTAAGGAGAGTGTGTTTGTGTGTGAGAGAGAATAAAATGAACTAAAGATACCCTTTTATAATGGCCTAATGTTAAAGGGATAGATTACCCAAAAATGAAAATTCAGTCATCATATACTACTCACCCTCAAGCTGTTCTTAACCTGTTTTCATTTCTTTCTTCTGCTGAACAGATTTTGCATTCTATGGAAGTCACTGGGGGCTTTCGCACCGGGTAGTAATAGGAACAAAAATAGTTTTTTTTTTAAAGTCAGTTATATGAACTTTCCCTAGGGCCATTTCCTAGTTACATTCACACTGCCAATATGAACTCTGAAGTTACGTAAGCTGGCTGACCGTGATGTAATTTAATTTTAGCTGAGCAGTTTCGCTTGGTCGATTCAAATTTGTTTTGGATTTCCTTCATAGCGTAAAGGTTATAGACTTCACTGTTGGTTCATCTATCACTGTTTTCCATGTTCGTGGAGTAAACTGTGTGTTTACACTGCTTTTTGTAAATGCTTTGTATGGCAGGAGTTTGTCCAATCAACATACTCTTGTGTCACTGGTAATTCCTATTGTGCTGTGTTAGACCCTACTCTGAAGTGAATAACTAAAATGGGTGCCAGTTCCTGTGGTGTGAACATGCCAAAAAGTGGGTACTTCATATTAGCTTTGAGACTTCTCTGTGTTTATTTCTGCACTAGAGTATAGCTATTGGTAACACAAGAATGTATCAGCTAAATATTCTGTTGTTGGCTGTAGGAATAAAGATTAATTCATTCATTTAATTTGATCAAGAGATCATTTACTCCTGGTATCTGAGCAACTGCAGATGGCATGGGTTACATTTATTTTTGAATGGCATGTGCCAAAAAAATAGGTAATACATATATTTTTGTGCTAACCTTTCGTTTAACATTTATTATGATAAACTGCATTAGGCAAGTGTCATGGTATGACATAAATGAAATCTGATTATAGTAATTAAGCAAAACGATACCTGTTCTGTCTACATGTCGCATATATTCTCTGGCTTTGTAGTCATCCTATCACAGTTCCCACATGAGCATCTGTACAATTAATGAGTATGACGCAACATAAACCCCTGTTCATGCAAGTAGGGAACTCTATTATTAACAGAAGCAGCCATATTGTTGTTGTTGTTGTTGTTGCCAGAGCTGTAAAGACACAGCCCTCTTCTACAAAGGGGGTGGGGGGCAGTAGCTTGTTGATCATATGATCCAATCAATTCCCAATGGACAACTTCACTAACACTTCACAGACACATTCTGTGGACACCTGAGACTTATATTACATCTTGTAAAAAGAGAAATAATAGGTCACCTTTAAGGATGTAGTGTTTGGTCCTCATCATTATATGAGAGATTTAAAAGAGAACAAGTATTTTATTGTAAATATTTTACCGTTACTTGACAATTTATTCAAAACTTTTAGTTTAAAAGAAACAATTAATCTGTGTTTTATTTTTTTATGACCACAATACCTTAATCTGGCCCTAGCTGTAATGTTTTATTGTGGCCTGCAGGGGGGGATGTATGTATTCCAGTTGTTTGACTACTATGCCTGTAATGGAGCTTGTGTTCTGTTCCTGTCTGTGTTTGAGTCTCTGGCCATGGGTTGGATCTTTGGTGAGTCACACACAGGCTACAGACCATAACATAATAAAGTCAACAGAATACAATGACAATGCTAGAAAGCCAGTAAAGCTAAATCATCTACACTCCACAGGGGCTGAGAGAATGTTTGACATTATTGAAGACATGACAAAGTCACGTCCCAACTACATATTCATGCTGTGCTGGAAATACCTGACTCCACTCGTGTCCCTGGTGAGTGTCTGAATTTCATACATAAGTTGGGGTTTGTCTTGTCTTAATGGATATTAATTGGTTGTGAATTCCTGAAGCATTCTCAACCATAAACACCTCAGTTGAATTCAGTTATTACTAACCTATTTCTTTTCCATCCTTTTTCACCATTTCTCTTTTTCCTCTGTCCATTCTCAGGTGTCTTTCACCTGTTCTATGGTGGAGTACCAGCCCCTGACTTTTAACCGCTGGTATGTGTACCCGGACTGGGCGTACGCACTAGGTTGGTTACTGGCCCTGTCCTCCATTCTGCTGGTGCCTGGATGGGCGCTGGGCCGAATGTGTGCTGGGAAAGGGAGTCTGAAACAGGTGAGGATGAAAAGATATGCATCCCTGACATTTTAAAAGATATACAAGCCTCTGGGATCTCAGATGAGATCAAAATAGGGATACAAATGTAAAACAAACTATTTAACCAATGTTAATCTACTGAAACTAACCAAGAGAATTTAATTGTAAAAGTACAAATTTCAGTACTACTTAACTGTTGGTTTCCTGTATTTGTGTGTCTTGACAGCGTTGGTGTCACCTGTGTAGTTCTGATACAGAGCTTCCTCTCACCTCTAAACAACTAGCTGAAATGAAGGAAACTGCTTTCACTGCAGAGATGGAAGACTTGGTCAGGACGGACACAGAGGAACATGAAAATGGACTTTGAAAGAAAAATGTTTGTATATTGTAGTCAGTCTTTTCATTGCTATTCTAGTGAATAAAAACCTGAAGAGATAAGAGCCTAAATGTATTTTTTCATCTCAAGAAACGGGTAACAGCTGTGCTCAACACACAGGTTAGAGTCTATTAATTTTTCACAGAAACCATGTGTCACAGTCCTCGTCTGCACCTGTCTGTCTTTGTCTTCACTACAGTTCCCAGGATTCTCTTGTCTCCACACCTGTACTCACTCCCTCAATCATCCACCTGTTCATCGTTATCATCATCTGTGTCACCTGTCCTCACCTCGTTAGCGTTCGTTTGTATCTGTATTTAGTTCTCTCTGTTCAGTCTGTCTTTGTCGGTTCTCGTCTATGTTACATGGTGTGATGTTTGAGTGTTTCCCTCTGACTGTCATGCTGTACCTGAGTTTTGATTATATAAGTAAATGTTTAAATTGGAGTCTTTGTGTCAGCCTCTCCTTCATCCTGCACCATAACCCGTGACAGAAGAACCGACCAAAAAGTAATGGAGGACGACGCGAAGGATGCTTTTCTGTTTGATCAGAATGGGAGTTCTTTGGAGGAATTTGTTGAAGTTTACCTGCATCTGCATCAGGATGTTTACTGGGAGGAAGAGTTCTTAAAACAGCGGTTCTGGCAAGGACTGGATGATCCACTAGCCCAGATACTGCTGCTCGAAGACTTAAATCGACCTTTTGCTGAGTTTATGGACAGAGCTCTTTGGGTTTGTGGTTCTTCCCTCACAGTAACACCAGCCGATCCAGAATTAGCTGAGCCAGTTCCTGTCATCTGCCCTGCCGATCCAGCTCTTCATTTCAGCCCAGCCAGATCAACCGAACAGGAGCCCCGTATCCGCCCCGGACTGGTCGCTGGAATCTCCTGGCCAAGAGCACGTAAGCTGGTTTCTAATAGCGCCGATCTGACGTCCAGTTTGTTCGATCCTCCTCTTACGGCCGTCAGGGGGGGCTCAAAGATATGCTTTTCCTAACCATTCTTCACGCTATATGCCAATTCTAAAGCATATCCACGTCAGTCCTACCGAACCCGCGCATTGTGCCTGCCCAGCTGATCCAGAGCCAGTCGCATGCACAGCTGACTTAGAGTCATCATTCGCTGCAGCGCCCCCTCGCTCTCGTAAACGGAGGAGGAAGAGGACTTCCTGCATTCCCCAAATTCTGGAGGCCACCCCTGAGCAGTCTGCCCTTCATGTCTGTTCTGTGGAGGTTGAAGAGGCTACCCTTTCCCTGTATGTGGCTGCTATTGTGTGTGTCTGGGCCGCACATGCTTCCCTGTCGGCTACCTCAGCTCCATCCTCTCCTGAGCCACGTTTCCACCCTCAGTCCAGCTGAGCCAGAGCTTCACGTCACGCCTGCCGAACTAGAGCTTCACGTCACGCCTGCCGAGCCAGAGACCGTCCAGCCAGAGACCGTGTGTTCAAAGCCCTCTTCACCGCTGGTCCCGCCCAGCTCAAAGCTCTCTTCGCCGCTGGTCCCGCCCAGCTTAAAGTCTTCACCGCTGGTTCCGTCCAGCTCAAAGCCCTCTTCACCGCTGGTTCCGTCCAGCTCAAAGCCCTCTTCACCGCTGGTCCCGCCCAGCTCAAAGCCCTCTTCACCGCTGGTTCCGCCCAGCTCAAAGCCCTCTTCACCGCTGGTTCCGCCCAGCTCAAAGCCCTCTTCACCGCTGGTTCCGCCCAGCTCAAAACCCTCTTCACCGCTGGTTCCGTCCAGCCCAGCCGAGCCTTCACCGCTGGTCCCGTCCAGCCCAGCCGAACCTTCACCGCTGGTTCACGTCCCGTCTGCCCAGCCAGAGACTGTTCACGTCCCGTCTGCCCAGCCAGAGACTGTTCACGTCCCGTCTGCCCAGCCTGGGACTGTTCCTGAGCCTGTCCCCGACCCTATTCCTCAGTCGTTATCAAACTCTGTCATGCTCCCCAATAATTTTTTTTGGGGGGGCCATAAGTCCTCGCCGTGGCCGCCCAAAGGCCCACAGCCACCAGAAAAATCCTCTCCGCCATGGCCACCCGAAGGGTCCTCTCCGCCATGGCTGCCTGAAGGGTCTGCACCACCATGGCCACCCGAAGGGTCTTCACCACCATGGCCACCTGAAGGGTCCTCACCGCCGTGCCCACCCGAAAGTCCGACTGCTCCGCCATGGCCACCTGAAGGGTCCTCACCGCCATGGCCACCCGAAGGTCCGACTGCTCCGCCGTGGCCACGCCCACGTCCTGCTCCGCCCTGGCCGCCTGCACGTCCTGCTCCGCCATGGCTGCCTGGACCATCCTGGAGTCCGTCAAGGTACACCCGGTCCGCCTTCCTGTCACGGACTCCAGGATGCCCACCCTCCCACCCCTGTTCTACGGCGTGAGGCCACGCCTACCGGGAGGGGGGAGTAATGTCACAGTCCTCGTCTGCACCTGTCTGTCTTTGTCTTCACTACAGTTCCCAGGATCCTCTTGTCTCCACACCTGTACTCACTCCCTCAATCATCCACCTGTTCATCGTTATCATCATCTGTCACCTGTCCTCACCTCGTTAGTGTTCGTTTGTATCTGTATTTAGTTCTCTCTGTTCAGTCTGTCTTTGTCGGTTCTCGTCTATGTTACATGGTGTGATGCTTGAGTGTTTCCCTCTGACCGTCATTCTGTACCTGAGTTTTGATTTATATAAGTAAATGTTTGAATTGGAGTCTGTGTCAGCCTCTCCTTCATCCTGCACCATAACCCGTGACACGATGAAAGACAAATAATGTCTTGAGCACACAGAATTCAAATGATCTGAAGTACAGAAGTACCGAATGTTTTGACAACACTAAGTCAGAGGATATGTCTAAACCAGACAGGTTGTTTCAGATAAACTTTGTATTTCTGCTCTCAATTATTTAATTCACACTAACAAACTGGGGGGTACTGTTAACTTTCATAAAGGATTTGCAGCCCAGTGTGAACCAGTGGAGATGAGGATGTAACGAGTTAGCTCAAAGGGGAAATATTAATAATAACTCATAACTTGTTATGGTTAATTATGAATATTTGGGTCAGTAAATTGGATTACATTTGATGTAGCTAAATTAATATTACAATCAATTAATCAGTTCGTCCAACAAACTCTTTTGATTATTCATTTATTCTAAGAAAAGGGTATTTTTCATGGCCACAGAAAAATAATTCTTTCTTAGCATGTACAGAACTTAGAGCGTGTAACAAGATCAAGATCGTAAAATTTACTTTAATACAAGCGTGAAACAGAACCAAATACATTTTGTGCACAAGTTGTATTAACTAAATCACAAACATAACTAATCTAAACACGCATACATACATGCATAGGTAAAATGGTGAGTGACAGAATGAAACTGGAAGCAGGAAATGGAACTATGGAAAAGATCCATTTAACTATAAAAAGAACCATCAGCTTATCATTTTCAGAGCACCTCATTAAATATATACTTGCATGGCCTTTGCAGTGGAAACATTTCGTGAAGTTCCTGAAGAAGGATTTTGATGGTTCCATGAGTCTCAATCGATTTCTTCGGCATTGAATGAATAAAGTTGATGACCTTGAGGGGTTTGTTTGACTCTGTTCTGGTTGAAGGTTTTCTCTCTCTCCATGAGCACATGGCTGAGCACATGCAGATGCACATGCAGATTGTGGGGCTACAATCAGCGGAAATTTATTTTCTCCAAAGAGTGTCTAGGGTGAAGCTCAGACGTCCAGGGGGCACTCGGAGTAAACCCATAGCATTATTCCCATGGCAGGTGTTTGGTTTAGCTCACTCTGTATTGCTTGGCATTATGCCTCTGGAGTATGATAACGTTTATTTTAGATAATTTTCCAAGGTTGGCTATGGATTTCATGCCTTTGAGGTGGATTTTGTCTGGAAAAGAGGAAAAGACACCTGTGTTGCAATTGATCAGCTCAAGCAGGTTGTCTCTGATGAATATCCAGTACAAGGTTCAAGGCATCAAGTTCCTATTGTTTTGGGACATATATCATATCAAAGCTTTAGTGCTAAAAACAGTGTATATCTAATGTGTTTAAGCTTCTCTATTAAAAAATAAGACTAAGACAACAAATGCTTTATCATAAGACACATTACTAACAACTTTAATAAACATATTACATTAGTTTTAATAAACTATACTTCCAACTATATTTCAGTTAGAGTAGACACAATGAATTATGTGCACATAAATGGTGCTGATTCATGTTTGGACCTCTACAAAAGCAGTACCATTGCTCCATGTATGCAGATTATGTAGTTTGCGTAGCTCACCCCCCTGGGAAACAGTTGGCTCAAAGAATGTATTCCCAGCCTGGAGTCTGTAAGTTTTACATATACATTTTAAATATTGTAATTGAAACAAATTACTTTGTCGTAAAGATTTTAATAGAGATTCAAACAACATAGTTTGTCAGTTTTGTCAAACTGTTAGAGGCTGTGTAATAACATCACAACAATCAACATGTTTAGCCCATATGTGTATTAGTTAAATATGGGAAAATTAGTAATTTTTTTTTGTAATTAGTCATTTTAAAAGTAAAAGTAATCTTTAAGATAAACTTGTTTTGTTGCAAATTTTTCTTCTTTTACTTGGTTCACTTAAAATATTTGGTAACACTTGACAAACCATCATTTCTCCACAAAACCCAGCACATTTTGCACCCTCAACATATGATCTCGTGCTCAAAAAATTGTCACAAGTAATGTTCCACTATTGCCACAATCACTATTATCTGTTTCAGAGAAAACTGAACCTGCATTTAGCACCCAGTTAACACCCAGTTGCATGATTACTTAAAACCCTGTAACGAATCAGCTCTTTGGAATATTAATAATCAATAATAACTTGTTATTATTAATTATGAATATTTGGGTCAGTTAATTGTATTAACTTGATGTGGCTGAATTAATATTACAATCAATTAATCAGTTCGTCTAACGAACTCTTTGATTATTCATTTATTCTAAGAAAAAGGTACCTTCCCTGGCCACAGAAGAATAATTATTTCTTAGCTTGTAATTGTACAGCGCTTTGAGCATGTAGCTAAATCAAAATCGTAAAGGTACCCCGTATTGCAGCAAATCAGAACCAAATACATATTATGTACAAGTTTTATTAACTAAATCATAAATACACATAAACTAAACAACGTACACACATAAATAAAATAAATAGGTGAGTGATAGGACGGAAATGGAACTATTGAGCAGTTCCATGTAACTATGAGAAGAAACATCAGCATTTCATTTTCAAAGCATCAAATCAAAAGTATACTTGCATGCCTGGGTAGCGTACACTATTATCAAAGTTGTTGAAAATGGAAGTTGTTGATGATTCGCCGAGTGTCAAATGTTGAAGTCTCAATCATTTTCTTCTTCGTTGGATGAAGAAGATATGATGAACTTGCATGGTTGGTTTGACTCTGTTCTCATGGCTACAGTGCAGACTGTGGCCTGCCAGCCCTGGTCCGGGGAGGACATGCAGAGTAAAGGGTGTGAGCAGGCCCGGCGCCACGAGGGGGCAAAAGGGGGCATTGCCCCCTCAGATCTGATTTGTGCCCCCTCAGTTTTATTTTTGTATTCATGGTTTCAAACGAAATGTTTAACTGTTTGAGCGGTGCGGGATTTTTATTTCTGTAAATGTTCAGTGACGTGACATCACTGCCAGATTCAAACTGTGCGTTCGCGAGCAGGCGCTGAGCCAGAGACGTGACGTATATTCACATCACATGTTAACGCAGTGGTACAGTAACACTCACGGGACACTGCAGTTCATAAAAGTTCATTATCTGCCTGTGCATTAAATCTTTGCTTTGCTGAGCGTGAGCGCGTACCCGAAGCACACACACTAAACCGTCAAACAACGCCTGATTACTGGACTAAGTTATCTTTCAAGTCTTATTGCGCTAATATACTGTCAAATACACACAAGGTTTACATAAACACTTATGTCTAAAGTGAAACCACACATGTGAGAGAAAATAGAGTGCGTGACATATGCGTGTCCATTAGATGCGTGCAGGTCTTAAAGCGACAGTAGCCCAATAGTAAACATGCTGCCGCTTGTCCTTAAAGGGATAGTTCACCCAACAATAAATGTCTGTCATTATTCACTCACTCTAATGTTGTTGCAATCCTGTATTCATTTATTTTTTGTGCTGAACAATATATATAAGAATATATATATACATATATAAGAATATATATAATATATATAAGAATATATTTTGAAAAATGGGGCTATCCAAACGGTTGCTGGTCCCCATTGACTTCCATAGGAAAAAATATACTTTAGAAGTCACTAGGGACGAGCAACTGTTTGGTTACCCACATTTTTCAAAATAACTTTTATTTTCAACAGAAGAAAGAAACTTATTCAGGTTTAAACAACTTAGGAGAATAAATAATGACAATTTTCATTTTGGGGGGAATTAATCCTTTAATGTTAATACAACAACAAGACTGAGAACTGAGAACTTAACTGAGAACTTTAAAAGTAGCTTTAATAAGAATCGATGTATAGTTCAGTGATGTCTATGTAGTGTTTTATCTTTATATTTGATCACTTAATTTCTTACTTGAATGTGTTAAATACACCTACTGTAACTGAAAAAATAAATCCCTGTTTATTTCATTTGTAAGCCTATATGTTGTGTAGCCTATTTTTATTTGCGCCACTTTGGCCTAATTGTCTGTCATTCTTTTTTTATTTCATATTTTGTTACCTAAATATAAAGGTAAAGGCTTTGGTTTTAAACCAGGGGAATTAGTTTGGCTGTAATGCTCAGTCACTTGCAAAATAGTAAAACCAACATGAAAGAAAATCCTGATAAAATCATGATTTTCCTGAATAAAATCGTGATATGATATTTTTGCCATATCACCCACCCCGGGCTTATCTTTTTATTACGCGGTTACCTGTGCAGTTGGATATGGAGTGTTTTAGGGAGCGCTGCATTTAAAAATATGTTGTTCCAAAGCGAGTTCTCAGTGTGTATTGTTCATTGATGGTATAAAGTTAAGCCCCCTTAACAATTTCACATGCCCCCTCAGTCATTTCATCCTGCAGCCGGGCCTGGGTGTGAGTTGCGACGGACTTCTTCTGCCTTAGGAGAAGTCTTGTGCCAACACTCCTGAGGTTCTCCTTTTCAGTTGGTAAGGTTGCAGTGTCTGGATTGAAGAAAAGACAGTCTGACTCCCTTTTGGGAGCATGAAAGCATGGCCGATGGTGCTCACGGCCTGCTGGGCCTAGGGCCCCCTAGGGGCCCCGACCGTTGGTTGGTTGTGAACCACATACATACCAATCAAACATACTAGGGGTGTAACGGTTCACAAAATTCACGGTTTGGTTCGATACGATACACTTGTGCCACGGTTCGGTTCGGTACGTTTTCAATGCGGCAAAAAGAAAGAAATGCCAGAGAAATTTCCTTGATTTTTTTTATTTTATTATATTTTTATTAAAACTAACATCATAAAGTATGATATATTTTTTTTTACTTTGAACAATGATGGAGCTATACTTGACTTTTCTTAGGAGCATATAAAACAAAACAGCTCCTTGGACAAAATGAAATGTTATATTGTAGTAGTTATAAACAAAGGTTTATTTTAGTTCAGATTAACATTTGAGGGCAGCAATTGTATTCATAATGTCAAAATAAAACCGACGTAATGTTACTTGAAAGCATTAGAGGCTACTATTCCTGCCAAACCTCGGTGGTTACAGTTAGTGTTACTACAGTAAATCCATGGTGATGTTGCTGATCTGTGGACACTGGATAGTTCATTCATGGCACAATGTTTCTTGGTTTCCACGTCAGCACGGTTTGATCAGTTAATAACAGAGAAATGTGAATGTTTCTCACTAGATCTCGCAGCAATGTTATTACTTCAAGTTCAATAGCGAATTCAAATGCTTTCTTTACTGGATGTCTCAGCGCTGTGTAGTAACAGAGATCGGCTCGCGCTGCATTGGTCCAAATAAACAGCCGTCAACCACATAATAACGAGTAGCTCAGTTTCGTTCCGCTCACATTACATTTGCCATTTGATGTTGGGCAATGTTGTGGTCGCGCCAGCATCTCGAGTGCGCTTGCCGCGCGCGCCTACATTTAAAATAACGAAATTTTGGTCGGCAGGAAAAATGGTCCAACGAATCGTTCGTTTTGAAAATGCGTACCGAAAACCGAACCGAAAGCCTCGTACCGAACGGTTCGATACGAATACGCATATCGTTACACCCCTAAAACATACCATAGTGTTATACATAATAGGACACAAGACAATAAATCATTCACACAGTTTCTGGGACGCATGTTCATTCATAGATCAGTTACTCCATGACTAATGCAGCAAAGTTTGTATTGAAGAGGGTTTCTGTCTTTCCATTGTCTCTGTCCTGCGCATGAGGCCACATTCTTTTGCGGTCGTAAAATGTCAGTACTTTCGGTCTCCTGTTTGGTTAAAGTCAGGTTAAACAGAGGATTTGCTACATTTTGGCACATTTGTGGAGAGACTAATGCATGACCCTAAAGAGTTCAGAGCTAAGGTTTAATGGGTTTGCTAGGTATGTAGCATAAAGCTAGGGGGTTCATATGTAGCTAGCTGGGGAAGTGTGTCTTGTATCCTTATCATCTTAGCTGTGGGTGTTAGGAGGCTAAGACTTGTGTGGTTCCAAGAGTATTTCCTGAAAAGGACATAGCCGAGATTAAATAAATGACTTAAGATGGTTCTTATGACTAAATTATTTCTCTGGACTTAACTGGTGGTTCACGACGGCTTGACGAAGTGAAGGAGGAAAAAGGACAGCTTTACTATTCAGATTATGCTTATTATCAATCCTCAGGACTATAGTTATGCCCTAGTAATTGTTGAAATTACTTGTTGCAGGGTCATAAAAATGAGTGCACTTGTTGAAAATAAACAAAATCACACATAAAGGTGTCTCTGGTTCCTTTCTAGGCCCTATGGTAAATGGAACCACATTAGAAAACAAAAGGGGACATGTAAATAAAGAATATAGATGAAAGAATAGACAAGTGAATAGCTGACTGCTAATATTATCAAAGTAAAATAAAAGGGACTTAAATAAAATGATCAAAACAGCAGGAATTATCTGTAATTGGGAATAATCAATAGCACTAGTGACTAACCGTTAGATTTGCTTGGACCGACACTCCATAGTGGTTCACAGCTGCTGCGTGTTTGAGACCACACCGTGTGTGTCCCTCAAAAAGTTTAGTCAATGTGCTGATGAAAATTCTCATTACTATAAGAATTCTTCTCTAGCTACGCAGTTTACATGTAATTAAATTTAGGTTTAATTGACAGGGTAATTGCACATTTAGCCGACAGCATTGCCTAAACTAGTGTAGGTGAAATTTTAGCTGAGAAGAACTGAAAGTAAGGAAAGAGAAAGGAAAAATAAATAAATATTAGAAACCCCCTAATGGGGTTAAAGGGAAAGTATTTTAGAATACTTTGCACTGCATACACTCGCGCTGTGGTCAAAGGCTTCAAGTAAATGATGCTAACCATTAACTGTAGAAGTTAATATTTAGCTTGAGCCGAATGGACACTAAGTTAGGTTAGCTTAGGTTGGTTAGCCACCTAGGTTGGTTTGTTTACAAGATGACGTCAGTAAGCACTTCCTGTGACAAGTCGTTGTCATGGAAACCAGTGCATATCAGAACAATCAGTCCCTCCAGAAAAACGCGATTATGCGATCGCTGAATTCAATGCATAATCAGCCAAAGTCCGCATATTTATGCGGGGGCCGCATTTTTTCAAATACTCCGCAATTTCGCCGCATAAATTGCTGATTTCCGCGCAAAATATGCGGGCCTTGCATGATTTCATAATCCCCGCATTTTCGTCGCAAAAAAAGTCACATATATCTTAGCAGAAAGCTGCAAAATGTTGCGTCTGCTTCACACAAGAGCAGCCGTTTCCCCCCCCGTTGCCACGGGAACGTTATGAAGTAAGTGACGTAATTACGCGACGTGAACATAATTGAAAAGCTGTAAAACAGGACCACACTTTATTTTTAAATATTTCATTTATTAATTTTTACTGAAGTTGCAGCATATTCCTCTAATAAAGCTACAGAACTTGTTTGACTCATCAATGTTTTGTAAGTTTGATGTGTTGTTTATTAAGGTCTTGTAACGCGTCGTGTCGGGAAGAAAAATAGGGATAGCTCACAGCTGGAGTTATTGCAGAGGCCAGACAGACTCACGGAGGCGATTGGCATCTCACAACTCGCACTTTATTCCCAAATCGAACTCGTATAACTGTCTGTCACACGTTCTACCATCCACATCGTTACTTAATAAACAAAATAAGATAAAAGAAGTAGCATCAAACGGAAATTACCCGCACACATGTGGTGTTCGAGGTTGCATGACACATACAATATAACACTGCAGACAGTTCAACAGGGAGCGCGCAGCTCTTAAAGGGGCCACACCTTATTTCCACTCGTTACAGTCTGAAATAAAACAAGATGAGAAATTAAATATTTCCAGCACTTTCTGTGATGTAGTATGCTTGCTTATCATAGGAAGTAATAAGAAAGGACTCTTTACATTAAGGTAGTAGCCTAGTGAGAACAGGGAGTTGGGGGAATCACTTTTTTTTCTCTTTTTCATCAAACCGCAGTTTTTGCAAGTTCCCGCAATTTTTGCAAGTTCCCGCAATTTTTGCAAGTTCCCGCAATTTCATCGC
This sequence comes from Semotilus atromaculatus, assembly GCA_031834385.1. Taxonomy (NCBI): domain Eukaryota; kingdom Metazoa; phylum Chordata; class Actinopteri; order Cypriniformes; family Leuciscidae; genus Semotilus; species Semotilus atromaculatus. Next base: position 6,553,093 of record JAULUF010000002.1, on the reverse strand, counting down.
AAAAAATTGCATAAATATCCCGCATATTCCATCGCATTTTTAAAGAAAACGGGCCGCGTAATCAAGGATTTTTGCCCGCAACAATCACAAAAAAACTCCGCGTTTTTCTGGAAGGACTGAACAATTCAACAGTCCATGGAGAATGTTTGCACATTTTAAATGAGTTAGGCATGTTTAAACGAGTTAAAACGTGGCGCCTATACTTTTAAGTCTTTCAACTTGATGTTATGTTCAGTAAAACTCAAATGTGGTTTGGCATTTGTAAATTTTACTCATGTAACTCTTCTCTTTACTCTAAACGACTTCTTCTACTTGTTCAAAGAGTAAGGAAATAGATTTGCTATAAATCAAAGCTTGTCTAAGCATTCATAGTTACGTTCATCTCGTGCATAAATACTGACTTTTCAGCGAGTGGAACAGTTTTGATCGCTAGGTAGCTCTGTTTGTAGATGCAGGTAAAATTTAGATGAATTACATCAATCTAACAATAATTTGTAAGGCCTTTATTTTGAAGAAAGGGGAGCATCACCCAAGTCTACGTGTATACTGAGATTTCTTCGTCAGAAACAGATTAAGCACTACTGCAATTTGGATTCCTTCAACCAAGCAGAATAATAAATACCGGTACAGTTTACCTGCCGCTGAGATGAGATTCCTTTGTCACACAGACTTACGCTTTAAGGCTGAAATTACAGATACCAGTTAAAAATCTCAGACCTCTTTTTTGTAGAGATGTCAATTCCAGCTATCGTTTTATCTGCATTTAGACAAGCCAGCAACTAGGGATCAAAATGCGTATCGCATGTTGTGTAATTTGGATCGGAATGATCAAATGCACACTTTTAGGATGACAGTAGTTTAAACAAAGGGGCTCTAGGTCATGCTAGTTTACACGGCTCAGGTGGTTTGCTTACTATCTGGCGTCAGGGTGACGACTGCCCTATTTGGAGTTAGTATTTCCAGTAACAAGTCATTGTCATGGAAACTAATGTCCAGCAGTGCATATTTTAAAAAGTAGGTGGCGCCATGTCTGTATGTTTCAGAAAGCAGTGCATAGTCTTTTGGCCCCGTGAGGCTTACACCTGCATTCAAGATTTTCTTTAAATCAGTAGAATTCAAATTTGACTAATGCAGAATCTTGCTTCTTTTTGAGCACACACTTTCGTCTTCTTTAAAAGTTTTATGTCCTAGGTTGACTAGGACCTTTGTAGCAGAGTCTTGCAGTGTGGTAATGCTGCATCCCTTCTGGGTTTTTGCAGTTCAGAGTCAATGGGGTCTTAGGAAAGGAGCCCTTCTTGAGGAGGCCTTCTGTGTTAAAGGCTTTCTGCATCAGGTCACGCATCGTTGAGTGGGCATTGCGTGGGGGCAGGCAAAAATATTGTGACTAACTGGTTTTGGAGAAGAAGTTTCTTGAAGCTGATGTCTTCCTCCGTCACAGGTTCGTTGTAAGCTCCACGGAAAGCTCGTTAGAGTCTGTGGTGGTAGCACAGGCACTTTTAGGTCTGCCCTGCTTGGTGTGCTTAGTGTTCAGCTGGCATTCAGACTCTTAAGTCTGAGAATCCTGTTAATGTGGCTTGTTCCAGCTATGGGTAGTGCCACAGCCGAAGCCAGAACGCGGGGCCACTCTGGGCTGGATGTGCTCCAGCAGCTGGAGTCTGTCTTGGTGTGTCACACCGGTCACAAACTGCAGGTGAAAATCAATGTCTCATAGATTGGCAGGGTCGTTTCAGGATTTGTCTGAATGACCTTTTCCTCCTGCAGCTGCAGGGGCTCTCAGGACACTGGCTGGTGAATTGTTAAGCCGAGTGTTTGGCTCCTCCCCCCCTTCGTGCAGGGCTAGGGAAGTTTACGCTGCTGATGTGACATTTAGCAGGGTATATCTTTCTTGGGGGGTCCATTTACAGTTGGTTGGATTGGTTCAGTTCTGTTAAGGACCACATTGAGTTTGTCTATAATGTTACAGTATTGCTGAGTCAGTGTCTGTACTTCAGCACTGATGGCTTTAGCGTCTCTCTTTGAGCTCAACCAGTTCTTTAAGTTCTTTGAGTGAAACAGTTCTTTACCCGTTGGTTTGCAGGTTCTCAGAGCTGTCGGCCGCCTGAAGACTGGTGATCTCTTTCAGTTGCTCTGCTCTGTCAGGGTCCTTGCATCTGTCCTGTGTCCTCTTACGCTGAGCAGGGTTTGTTAAGTAGAAATAAAAGAAATAACAAATGAAAACAAAAGTATCTGGGTTTCAATTTGAAAGTGAAATCAAGAGGGAGGGGGTCGAGAGAGAGAGAGCAAGAGACGTGCTTCGTGAAGCTCTGAAACCAGGATGAATCATTCATCTCAAATCAGTGATTCGGAGCGTGTATCACTGCTGAGGTCACGTGATTTCAGTAAACGGGGCTTCGTTATGCGTCATAGCTATTTTGAAATAATTTAAATTTCAATGATTCGTGTACCAGTGTGTATCTGGTCTTTATGTGATCTTGTATCACTTTTATAGATTCGTACACATTTAATGACGCATTTGATAGAGGGAAAAGGCTAAGTTAATAGTCTCTTATTGGTTTGATTGACTAGTCTTTCCTAAAACGAGCCCTTTTGATTTAAAAGGAGTTTTCGCTACACTTACACTGTTCTGACCAGCAGAGGTCGCCAGCGAGGGCGCTTCAACACAATGAATCATTTGTGACGCAATTGATTCCTTTGATTCAAATCCTCAAAGAGCTTTGACTCTCATTACTCGTGTTGCATGTGAGTGACTTTCACAAATCAAACAGCACCGTTCTTTCTCAGACAATGGCACATTACTAGTTAGCTAGGCTAGAATTTATACCACTAATTTGACGCGATTGTTTCATGTGAACGCTTCGGCGGTTTAATATGAATACAATGACGTAATGAACAATAAGGCCTTAATTGGTGACTGAGGAGCATCGCTCAGATCACCTTCAAAAATGCTGAAAATGGAGATTTCTTCGTCCATAATCAGATTAATTTGTTCTGGTACCATTTATACACGCGGCTAATCTGAGATTTCTTCGTCAGAGAAGGCTTACGCTCGATTTATATCTGAAATTAGGATTTCTTCGCTAATATCAGGAGTTTCTTATCGTATGATTTAAAAATGCATTATAGCATTTGAGAAACTTTCTGCCATTCGTAGGAAGGCATATTCAAGCTATAGTTTTGCTGATTTACGCAGAAACTTGTACGTGCATGTACACTGAAAAAAATGATTCAGACCCCTTGTAAATGTTACATGTTTTTATCTGGTTAATTTCACTGATTTTATTGTGTTATTTAATGCTACTTATTTTTTATTATTAATTTTCTAATTCACTGGCCTTGTTTAAAACAAGTTAATTTCATTCAGTTAAAAGTCATTAGAAAAAAATTCGTTTAATTTAATAAAATGAATACGCTATATCTACTCAATAAAATTGTGCAGATTACAAGCAATATTATTTATTAAATTTAACACATTAGAATTGAGTAATAATTAATCAAATTAATTCCTTAAAAGTTAACCATTTAAAAACATAATGGTTTACACCTGATGTTAAAACCGTAATTTTAAGTCACCATTATGGAGATAATGTGTGTTTTAGTTGGGCTCTGGACCCTTAAAACATTAACTTTCTTTTTTGTTTGACTGATCTACGTGAGTTATAACAGCCAGATGAACATAAAGGTCATCTATTAGTGTTGGTTGTGTTTTAACATAATCGTTAATTCACAATCGTTTGACCTGAATCACTGAACTCACATAGATACCAATTTAGGTTTACTTTATTAATTATAGCAGCACTGGCCTTGTACAACATTTTATTTTTAGCCTTTTCAATGAAATCCAAATGATCAAATCAATAAAAAAAACATCAACATTTTCTTTTTATGTAGGCACACACAGACATCAAGAATTAGTGTATGAATCTCAGCAATGGTGACAAATAGATCACCTCTGATCTCATTATTTATTCATGCAGCAATGCATGATGGGAGCCATGAATGCGTTTTGATTGGTGGCACCCAGAATGCACTGCAACATATAATTGTCACCATTGTTGAGATTCACAGGCGGATTCTTGAAAAAATTGAGTAAATTCAACTCAAAATAATTTAGCTAAAATTATGAATATAATTCATCTGAAATTACTTATAAAATATAAGTACATTCAACTTAAAATATATATCTGGATTTAGATAAATTTATTTTGTGCAACCCCTTGACATAATAAAATTAAGCAAATTCAACATAACATAAATGAGATGTTATATATGTCATATATGAGATGTTAAAAACTTATGGGACAACATATATTGATTACTGTCTGCTTGCATACAATGTTTTATACGATGCCTTAAAATTATCCACCATAATGTAACGAATCAGCTCTTTGGAATATTAATAATCAATAATAACTTGTTATTATTAATTAGGAATATTTGGGTCAGTTAATTGTATTAACTTGATGTGGCTGAATTAATATTACAATCAATTAATCAGTTCGTCTAACGAACTCTTTGATTATTCATTTATTCTAAGAAAAAGGTACCTTCCCTGGCCACAGAAGAATAATTATTTCTTAGTTTGTAATTGTACAGCGCTTTGAGCATGTAGCTAAATCAAAAGCGTAAAGGTACTCCGTATTGCAGCAAATCAGAACCAAATACATATTATGTACAAGTTTTATTAACTAAATCATAAATACACATAAACTAAACAACGTACACACATAAATAAAATAAATATGTGAGTGATAGGACGGAAATGGAACTATTGAGCAGTTCCATGTAACTATGAGAAGAAACATCAGCATTTCATTTTCAAAGCATCAAACAAAAGTATACTTGCATGCCTGGGTAGCGTACACTATTATCAAAGTTGTTGAAAATGGAAGTTGTTGATGATTCGCCGAGTGTCAAATGTTGAAGTCTCAATCATTTTCTTCTTCGTTGGATGAAGAAGATATGATGAACTTGCATGGTTGGTTTGACTCTGTTCTCATGGCTGCAGTGCAGACTGTGGCCTGCCAGCCCTGGTCCGGACACGCAGAGTAAAGGGTGTGAGTTGCGACGGACTTCTTCTGCCTTAGGAGAAGTCTTGTGCCAACACTCCTGAGGTTCTCCTTTTCAGTTGGTAAGGTTGCAGTTTCTGGATTGAAGAAAAGACAGTCTGACTCCTTTTTGGGAGCATGAAAGCATGGCCGATGGTGCTCACGGCCTGCTGGGCCTAGGGCCCCCTAGGGGCCCCGACCGTTGGTTGGTTGTGAACCACATGCATACCAATCAAACATACCATAGTGTTATACATAATAGGACAATAAATCATTCACACAGTTTCTGGGACGCATGTTCATTCATAGATCAGTTACTCCATGACTAATGCAGCAAAGTTTGTATTGAAGAGGGTTTCTGTCTTTCCATTGTCTCTGTCCTGCGCATGAGGCCACATTCTTTTGCGGTCGTAAAAGTCTGTAATCAGTCTTAAGGTGCTCTGTAACAGGACACCCCACCGACATAGTTACTTCACTTGTGATGTTAGTTTTGGGGGAGTTTCATAGACCTTTATATTCAGTAAATACAATGAATATGAATAATTAGTGTGGGGTCTGATTGGTCCAGACTAGAGGATGGATACCCGACCCGAGCCCGACGGGACCCGCCGGTACCCGACGGGCCGGGCCGGGTTCGGACAGATATTTAGAAATTATGTTCGGGTTCGGGTCGGGCTCGGTCACATCAGCGCGATAAGGCATTGAACATTTTTTATTTAAAACAGCTTATGTAGGTAGCAAATGTGCCTGATGCTTTCACTTGATGCAAACGTTCGTTTTTGTGATTAAAATACATGTAAAATATTACCATAACATCTGTCTTCTTCCTGTGTGCGGAAATTTGTTTATGTAGCCGTGACAACGAAACACGTGCATGCGCGCCTGTGTTAAGTGCGCTTGTTTCTGCGTACGCGCTGATGTGCTCGTCCTGTTGACATTTCCGAATGCCTTCCTACATTTGCTTAATAAAAAGCGGGCTTTCCACACAAACAAACGTACATGTGTCATTAGTATGAGAAAAAAATGGGATTTTAACTGTCGGTCTCGGGTCGGGCTGGGACATAAATATCTTTATGCCTGTCGGGCTCGGGTCGGGGTCGGTTACTGCTCTGTCGGACGCGGGCCGGGCTCGGACAGAAAAATTCGGCCCGATCCGCACTCTAGTCCAGACCCTACAACCCTTTTGATGTCATGTCGCCACAGGCAAGTTTTTTTTTTTTTTCATGATACTCGTGTAAACATTTTTGGGTTAATTGTGACCTGTAGTTAATATTTTCCTGAGTTAACTTTCCAACACAGTGCATTATGTACAGTACATCCTTTAAATTATAACTTCAGCTATTCTGCCCCCAGAAAAAGCACAACAGTCTTAGCTGCTGACATACAAAGTTTTACAAACATTTTGTTAGTGTCACTCCGTCCATTTGTTCAGACTCAAAATAAGGTCACTGTTGTCATTATCCACTGGTATAACCAGTAGTGGAAATGGCTGAAAATCACTGTGTGGAGCCTAGATAAGGGAGGACTTTTTGTGGATGTGTGCATCTGTTGCAAATATTTCTAGACTCCTGGGTGCATTTTTTTTGGATCTGTTGCATGCATGTGTGGACGGTTATGATATTGTTTTGAAATTAAATTAAAGCTGAAAAATGGAAGCTGACATTGCACAGCCATACGCAGAACGTCCCCAAATGCTGACTTCACATTGTGACTACACAACCTTAAACCTTGTTTTATAGGCTACTGCAATTCCTAAAACGTTACCAAGCCAGGTTTTACTTGCCTTTGGCACTTGATGAGTGTTCACTTTGGACCCTGAAGATGTTTATTGTCTTTTAGATTGGGCTAATGGCATCATAATTAAAAAGCTGCCCTAACTAAAATGTATTTTATTTATCTTTAGTAATCATAGTTTCAGTTAAAATTAATGTTGACAGTTTGATTCTGCCATAGGTGACAAAGACATTAATCTAGGCCAGAAATCCTTTTTCAAGGCCAGTGCTCTTAGTTATGACATAATTAAGTAAATTAAAAGGATCTCATTCACAACCATTTCAAAAAATGCAAACATTCACTAATGCTCAAAAAGGCAACACAATGTAATAAGAGCCAGGAAAGTGGCTTTAAAGCTTTTATTTTCTCATTTAGGACTGGCCTTCAAAAGCCTCAATCATGAGATATTAAGATTAAGATCTTTTTTACATGCTGGTGGAAAAGTATCACAGTTTGAGGAATCTTAAACTTAATTGAGACAGTTGAATCAGATCTGAAACCTCCTTACAAATAAGGAAATAACCATAATATCAAAAGGAGTTAATAAAATATAATATAAGTTTTTCTCATACAGTATTTTCAAAAAAAAAATCTGAGTTGCCTTTTTATAATATATATTGTCATGCATTTTATAATTATATTGTCAGACATTTTAAAATGTAATCTTGTGAACTGAGGGGGTGGTGGGGACGTATCATGTGGTTTTGCAACATTACACTAGACTGGAGGATAAAGGTTTTGCCTATTTTAAGCATTTTCTTTTGGATTTGAAATACAAATTTTGCCTGAGTCACATCATCATGATGAACGGCATGTGCTTTAGACTCGACAGATTATATATTTTGTACTTTGGTTGTCATTTCATCTGGCGAGGATAAGTAAATTAATAGCTTGATACATTTTAATAAATGAATAGCTAGAATTTAGAAAAAAACTCACTGTTAAATTACAGCAGTCTGGACAGCAGGATTAGAGTAACCTGGTCAAAACGGTGTGAAGGTATGACCAGAATCAAAGGACAAATAGAGGAGAGAGGGCACTGGGGCAGCAAAGCAGAGTTTCTTCTGGCTGTGGCAGGGATTGTGATTGGTCTGGGTAACGTCTGGAGGTTTCCTTACCTCTGCTACAGGAATGGAGGAGGTATAATGCAGCTTAAATACTGTTGTTTGCTGTTTTGAAATTTCATTATTTTAGTGGTTACAAATATGAATTATCTACTTTACCTTTCTTGCATTTTAATAATGTTTTATTGTACTGATGTGTTCAGGGGCGTTCCTGATACCCTACCTGGTGTTTGTGATTACCTGTGGGGTGCCTCTGTTCCTGCTAGAGACGGCTATGGGACAGTACACACAGGAAGGGGGAATTACATGTTGGCATCGCCTCTGTCCACTGGCTGAAGGTGAGTCAAAATATTTAAACAATTTTATCTCAAAGATTAAAACTCACAGATTGTCTACTCACAGCTATATTCATATTTGAATACTTTTGATATGTTAGACACATTCCAGTCGGGCTTTAGGATCTGTTAAAGCACAGAATCTGCATTGCTCAAGGTCACTAATGATATAGCCTATTATTATCGTTGGACTCAGGATCACATTTTGTTCTAGTTTTATTAGATCTATGCGCTGCCTTCGATATGATTGACCATGAGATTCTTCTCAACCGTGTGGAGTGTTGGGTTGGGTTGGTGTCCAGGGTACAGCCCTTCAGTGGTTTGCCTCATATTTAAAAGACAGGACAGTTGCTGTGAATCTGGGTGACTTTTCTTCCACATTGGCCCCTTTAGTTTGTGGTGTTCCTCAGGGATCGATTTTGGGACCATTGCTGTACTTTGAACCGCAATCAAGTCTTCCTGCAGAATCTTTCCTTTGCAAGATGGCGCCTGTTGGTATGGCTGGCCGTCTGCTGCTCCCAGTTATGTGGATTTTTACTTTGTTTTTATCCACTATTTTAAATACTACAGACTCTCTGTTAGCGTACGATCGCCAAACGCTTTTGAACATCAGGTCTGGTTTGGATAATGTACCGATCGATTTTGTGAGCCGGGGTGGAACAAACAATTCCTCTCTTCCACCGTTCCTCTGTGAAATACCTGCTGATCTCCGCCGAACCCCATGTTTTCCCAGGAGAAAGAAGCGATTCAGACGCCGTGGGAAACGAGGTGGTCGGTTGGTGAAAATAAAGACTTTCTTGGCCTTGTTCCCGAATGCGGATCCTTGCGGGATGTTCGGGGTGTGGAATGTGAATTATCGCTGCTACGCGCCTCAGCGCACCGTGGATCCTGTGTACAGGTGGCTGGTACCTTTGACTGACGTGGACCCGGATAAAGAGCCTTCGATTACTACCTACTGGGCATCCAGGTTCAAAAGAGCTGGGGATTTAACTTTTCATCGGTCTGTGGGCCTTAAACCCCCAGTAGTAACTCTGGCTTCCCGGTTTAAAAGAGGTGTGGACGCAACTCTCCATCGGTCCTTGGTCTTTGAATCTCCGTCGCTGAAAGACTCTACTCCTGTGAGGATAGCTTTGGTGAATGCTAGATCATTAGCCAACAAGTCCTTTATTTTGAATGACTTTTTTACTTACAAAGACCTGGATATGTTGTGTGTGACTGAGACTTGGGTCGGGGCTGGTGAGTCGAGTGTATTTTCTGAAGTTTTACCGTTGAACTGCACCTATTTTAACTCTCCACGGCTTACCGGACGCGGAGGTGGAGTAGCAACTATTTTTAAAGAACACTTAAACTGTAGGCATTTGCCTGCTTTCTCTTACTCCAGCTTTGAACTTAATGTTTTCGAATTTGATCTGAACCATCCTGTATTGTGCACTGTGGTCTATCGCCCACCTACTTATAACAAAGATTTTATTGATGATTTCTCTGATTATTTAGCCAGTGTCATGATCAAATATGGCCGGGTCTTAATTGTGGGGGACTTTAATATCCATGTGTGCTGTCCTGAAAAGCCTCTAGTCAAAGCTTTTTTAAACCTTGTGGAGTCTTTTAACTTAACTCAGTCTGTTGTTTGTCCGACCCATATATGTGGGCATACATTAGATTTGCTTTTGACATATGGCTTGCCTATTAGTAACATCAACGTTTGTGATGCCACCTTTTCCGACCATTTGCCTGTCCTATTTGAGATATGTACTTCTCGGGACTATAAAGTGACTGCTCCAAAACGTCTTCGTCGGATAATAAAACCCACAACTTCACATTTATTTTCTGAGGCTTTTAACTCAATTGAGCTGGATTACTTGATGTCATCACGGGGACTAACTACTGAAGAATTAACTTCATCGTTCTTTTTAGCATGCCAAAGCATTTTGGATACTGTTGCCCCTTTCAGGACAGTTCGAGATAGATGTAGAGGTCAACCATGGCTGAATACTACTACTAGAGCTATAAGACTCGAATGCAGAAAGGCAGAACGACGCTGGAAGAAGGATAAGTTACAGATCTCACTTGACATTCTTCGCTACAATTTGTCTAAATATCAAAAATGTGTGAGATTGGAGAAATCAAAATACCTATCGAACATCATCAGTAGTAACTCCCATAAACCTTCTGTACTGTTTAGCACCATTAATAGTGTTTTGAATACTCCGCAAGCTGCTTGCTTAGAACCCTCTGCTGAACTGTGTGAACAATTTTTGAACTTTTTTATTGATAAAATTGATGAAATTAGATTGAATATAGTATCTTCTTTGACTTTCCAACCTATTGTTGTTGAGCGCTTAGCTGTCCTGAATCAGTTTGTGCCGGTGTCTCTTACTTCATTGAGGGAGATTTTTGACAAAATGAAATTATCTACTTGTTGCACAGACATTGTTCCTTCACGACTATTAAAGGATTCATTTGAAGCTATTAGCTCGTCGGTCCTTGCTATTATTAACAGTAGTCTGGCTACAGGAGTTGTACCCAAATCTTTTAAGCATGCAGTGGTGGAACCGGTTATTAAGAAATCTAATCTGGATCCATCACTTCTTGCAAATTTTAGACCGATCTCTAAACTTTCATTTTTGTCGAAATTACTCGAAAAGGTTGTATTTGAACAGTTAAATGCATTTTTAAATTTAAATGGTATCCATGAAGTGTTCCAGTCTGGTTTTAAGTCTCTTCATAGTACAGAAACTGCATTGCTGAGGGTGTCAAATGATCTATTACTCACTACGGACTCAGGAAATTGTGCAATTTTATTATTACTGGATCTTTCAGCTGCATTTGATACCTTAGACCATGGGATTTTAATCTCACGTCTGGAAGAATGTGTTGGCATCGAGGGTATTGTGTTGGCTTGGTTTAAGTCGTATTTGTCCGAAAGAACTTTTTCAGTTCGCATTGGAGAATTTGTCTCCTCAACGGCTTCTCTCACGTCTGGCGTCCCCCAGGGCTCCATTTTGGGGCCTATGTTGTTCGCCTTATATTTATTGCCCCTGGGTCATATTTTTAGGAAATTTGGAATATCGTTTCATATCTATGCTGATGACACCCAGATTTACCTGCCTCTGAATAGAAAAGACACTTGTACGTTAGCGCCTTTACTACAGTGTCTTGAGGAAATTAAGGCCTGGATGGCAAAAAATTTCTTATGTTTTAATGAAAACAAAACAGAGGTTATACTTTTTACCCCTGGAGGTACTTATGAATCGCAAAATTTTGATCTTGTTGAGTTGAATCCATTAGTGAAGTCCTATGTCAAAAATGTAGGCTTCACTATGGATTGTGATTTTAAAGGGACACCAGGGAAGTCTGAGTGTTTTTTCTCTACGACGCCCCCCCCTGGTGTCTGGTAGTAAATGCTTTCAAACACACTGTCGTAAAACGAACTGCTGTTCCTCCCCCTCGCCACGAGCAACCCAGCTGATCAGCTGTCAACCTAGCTGAGCATGAACCGGCTGTTTCAAAACCAGTTATATCTACCGAGGTAAGAAAAGCAATATTTTCTTTCCAACTGATGGCAATTTTTTTTTTGTATTGTGTTGTCATGCATGCTAGTATTTTTACCGGGAACGAACAATATGAACGAGGCGAACTACTGCTTTCGTGTATTTTTTTTGGGGGGGGAGAGTGGGCACGAGCATAAAAAATATATATATCGGAGGCTAATTTGTCTAAAGGTATATTAGCAAGGTCTATAAGGTCATCTGGTAGAATGACGGTTTACCTTTGCTTGTCTAAGAAAACATCAGAACGTTTTTTCTAGCTCGATCATGATATGTGTAACATGTTTTTGCCTATTATCAGACGCGTTGACTTAGGCCATCGTAATTCAACACATATCTGTAAAGTACGTCAACTGTTTTGTGATATTGCAGGAATCAACGTCAACCTCAGCCTTGTCTGAGTACACAAGCTAAATTAGACACATAGAAGGGCAGCATCCATCTATCAAGCCAAAATCTCCGCTAGCCATTTAGACGCGGGTAGGATACACCGGTGTCTTGATTTGAAGAATTTGATATTTTTAAATATTAAACACAGTTTATTCCAAAGATACTTACAAGTGCAACAGCAAGAAGGCCAAGTCAGCATCCGTTTTGCAGGCTTCTGTTTCTCTCAGTTCTCGCCATTCTGAAAAAGCCGGTCCGATATTTACTCGAGTCTTGCTCGGTCAGTCTCCCGTTTCCTCTGTCGTTGGTCCTCCGACAAAGATTTCCTAGCTTTCTGCTTCATTTTTACTGGCTCAGCCATAACTCAATCTATCGTTGCCCTTTCCTTATAGCTAGCCGGCGCTTGAATGGGGGCGTGTATGTGTGTATGTGTGCACTGCCGTCAAGCAATTCGTTACATCGCGAGACCTGATATCACGCGATACTTCCTGACGGCGAGGCCGGCGGCCCGCCGGCCCAAAGTTGCAAGTGCGTTTTTTCCGCTCTCGGGCATGAGTGGGGTGCGAAACCACCACCATTCAACCCGAAATAAGTAATATAACCATTCCACTGACTCCGAAGCTGTTCAGTTAAGGTAAAAAAGTTACTTAGAGCACCTTTAAACTGGACAAACAGATTAACTTGGTAGTTAAATCGAGTTTTTTCCAGTTGAGACAGCTCACCAAGGTGAAATCATTTCTGTCTTCCAGAGACTTTCAAAAACTCCTCCATATTTTCATTTCATCGCGTCTAGATTATTGTAATGGCCTTTACATAGGCATTAGTCAGGCCTCTCTCTCTAGACTGCAGAGGGTCCAGAATGCTGCAGCTCGCTTGCTGACAGGTACACGAAAGCGAGAACATATTACACCTGTTCTTTCCTCTCTTCACTGGTTACGTTTCTTTTAGAATTAATTTAAAAATTTTGATGTTTGTATTTAAATCACTTCATGGCCTCGCTCCCAGGTACATGACGGAACTGATTAGGCAGTACGCTCCGTCAAGAGCGCTTAGGTCCGCTGACCATTTGCTTTTAGTAGTCCCGCGTGTGAAACTGAAAACCAGGGGTGAAAGAGCATTTTCAGTGGCTGGACCGAAGTTGTGGAATAGTTTGCCCCTGTACATCAGGCAGTCTCAAACCATTACTATTTTTAAATCGAATCTTAAAACTTATTATTACAGTTTGGCATTTGACGCCATGTGAGAGTTTGTTTTATTCTTTTATTGTTTTATTGTTCTACTGTCTTTTATTTTTTATTTATTTTTTGTATTTTGGTCATGTTGGTTTGATTGCATAAGTATGTTTGTGTACAGCACTTTGTTAAACGCTTGTTGTTTTTAAAAAGTGCTATATAAATAAACTTTGACTTGACTTGACTTGACTCTCTGTATATGATTCCTCTAAGCACTATTTTTCAGAAGTATAGTATTGCATACCACTGTTATGCCGACGATCTCCAGTTTTATTTTCCTGTGAACTTAGATAATACCTGTTCGCTGGACAAAGTACAGGAATGTTACAGTAACATTAAACTTTTTGCTTTCTAGAAACTTTCTCCAATTAAATGAAAGTAAAACTGAGTGTAACAGAGACAGGGGTGTGCCAGCTGCTACAAAGGACCTCAATGATGGTCAAGCAGTAGTGGCACCACTGCTCTGGATGTACCGGCCAATGGAGGCGAAAAAAAAATGAAGTGACGTGCTGATGAAGTCAAAAGTTCAGCGTTTATTCCAAAAAAGTGAAAAACAAAGATATTCCAAAAGAGTGCCAATGATATTTACAGTGAAAATCCAAAAGTATCAAAAGTAACTAAATTAAAATAAACTGTTCAAAGTTAAATGCACCAACAAACTTTTGGCTACGTCAGTAATTTGACCCAAAAATCAAACAAGCAACTTCCAACAAACTCACTCTACAAGTTTCCTTACAACACTGAGAGGCCCTCTTAAAAAGTATAAGCCCCTCCCACTTGGACTAAACCACTAAGTAATTGAAAGTAATAAAGAAATTTAATAAAAACAATAAATAAATAAATAAATAAAGATTTAAAGGGTACCCCGATTAGTGCAGCATGTTGGCCTTATAAGATTAACGTGGGCGTCAGCTATAAAAAGGTGATACAAAAACACTCCAAATGTTTTTGTTTTTATTAAAAAAAGCCGAAAATCTGTTCACTCGTAGGCCGCCATAGTTATTTACGTCTCAATGCTTTCTGGGTAGTGACGTGTATAGGTTGTTGCCTGGTTGTAGCCTAGCCGCTGTAGCTGCTTCGGTTATTCTTTTCCAACGTACCGGCTAGCTAGCTACGTTTTGACAGGTAGCGAGATGAACACGTCTGCCGTTCAGCATTTTCAGTTTGAATCCAAGTGCACCGTAGGCTTAAATCAGGAGAATAACGCGGAAGATGATAGACCCACTCAAGAGTTACATGAAAATTAAGATTATCAGTTATTATTGTTAGTGTATATTTGTACATTTTGCGTTTTACTATATATTCTCATCAGAATCACAATCAGCTTTATTGACCATTTGACTCTGGTAATCTTTGCTCTCAAAGTACAACACTCACTTAACATATAAAGAATAAAAACAAAGGACAGTAAGAAATATTTTCTAAAAATTACTGAAGTATGCAGTATAACGATACTATAGAACAGGGATGAAAAATTAACTTTTTTGTCCACCGGCCACTTTGGCTGTTGGATTTCAAAATCTACCAGCCACTCAATGTTTTTACAAGCCACTTTCTTGTTTTTAATCGACAATGTGTAACTGCATGTGAAAATTAATAGGCTACTACAAGATCTACAATACTTAAGCAGTTTATTTCATCTCAAGTCTCAATGAAATACTGGCATTTTCTCTTTCTCTCTTATAGCCTACACACACAAACCATGTAGCCTACTGATTCATTTCAGTTAGCATGAGGAAAAAAAGAATTACAGACGTGAGCGCTCTGAAAGCGGCACTAAAAGATGCTTTAAAACTTTCACAGAGACATCAAACAGAAAGCAAAAAACCTTTCTTTAAAGTGAATTTCGTTTTGTATTAATTGTATCTTAATTTTACAGGGAGGTGCAGAGAGTTCCTCAAGGGCAGGGGCTCAAATGTAAAAAAGGGGCATGCATATATATATTTATGCATTTATATATATATATACGTTTGGAAACATTACTATTTTTAATGTTTTAGAAAGAAGTATCTTATTGATCTTATTGAAAAAATTGATCAAGGCTACATTTTGTAGTTCATTTTTTAAAAACAGTAATATTGGGAAATATTCCTAAAATCTAAAATAATGGTTTTCTATTTTAATAGACGTATAACCTTTGATACTTTTTTCAGGATTCTGAGTTTAAAAGTTACAAAAAGAACAGCATTTATCTCAAATAGAAATATGTTGTACCAATATCCACTATAAATATGAATAATTTGTATTTCTTTTCCTTTCTTTTTCCTCTTCAGAACATGATCATTAGTAACAGAACATATTTTAACAAAAAGTAATAAGAACAAAATCTCAGCATGTTCAAAAGAAAATAAAAAATATATATAAAAAATAAAATAAATAGCCTACTGTTCAAAAGTTTGGGGTCAGTAATTTTCTTTCTTTCTTTTATTCAGCAAGGTTAGTAAAGACTTATAAAATCATTTCTATTTTAATTAAATGCTGTTCTTTTTAACTTTTTATTAATCAAAAAAACATTGAGCACTACAACTGTTTCCAACATTGATATACATCAGCATATTAGAATGATTTCTGAAGGAACATGTGAAACTGAAGTTAGGGTTAGTAATGATGCTGAAAATTCAGCTTTGCATCAGAGATATGTGATATTTTTTAAGTAGGCCTATATTAAAATAGAAAACCATTATTTTAAATTTTAATAATTGTTTTCTGTATTTTCAATCAAATAAATGCAGGCTTGAAGCGCATAAGAGGCTTCTTTAAAAAAACGTAAACAAATTGTAATGTGTAAATTATTATCAAAAATCACCATTTCACGTGTTGTTGTCAGCCTACACTTCACATCATAGGCCTGTAGGTGGCCCTGGGCTTCATTAATTTGAACCAACTATGATAGTTTTCAAATGGTAAACGGTGTATCAACATAATTTGCATATGCTTACATGACTTGAATAGCTACTTACGATTAAAGCGACTTTTGGTGCTGGTTTTGTGCAGTACTTTGTAGTCAATTAACATCCATTGTTTCAATGACGCAGATCCAGATCGCTTCATAAATGTAAATTTGATTGTAATTTTTAAACGATTTCTGAATGACTAGAAAATTGCCGCTCCACTTCACATTGTCCAATGAAATTTGAACTTTTTGTGCCAGATGACGATTGGTCGGTGTATTATATAACAAACAGTCATCAATGAATTATGTAATATTTTAAAATATGTAATATGTGGATTAAAAAAAAAAAATACAGTACCTTTGATTATAAAATAAATAAAAAAGAAGTTTAAAAATGGTTTGGTTAATTTTTCCCTGCCGTCGAGCCTAGATACTCACTGAAAGAACCATATATTTTGGCTCGAGCGCATCAGTTCGGTTCCCGATCAGACTGTGGAATACCTACGTTGTTGTTTACACTAGTGCATTTTCGTTTTAAAACGCATAACTTTTGCTACGGTTGCGCGCGCCTGCCGTCCTCCGAAGTTTTAGACTCTCGAAAAAACGAATCGGTTACCTAACGTAACCTCGGTTCTCTCTAGATGAGGGAACGAGTATTGCGTAAGCTAGCTTACGCTACGGGAAAGATTCATCTTTCTGAGAAATTGAAGCCAAAAAATGATCCTATAATTTTGTATCTATTGTCAACGCAGTTCAACTGCAGCAGAGCATGAGCGGGCTAGCTAGCAGCTCATTGGCTCGCTCACAGGGAACTGCTTAAGCCTATGAGGAGACGCGATTGAACTCTCGTCCAATGAGAGTCGACATGCTCTCATTGTGTCATAGCCCGCCAGAGCGGGCGTGGTCAGAGAGTATAAATAATGGCGTCGTAGGCTGTAACTCTGGTTTTCATAGAATGAAGCGAGAAACGCTAGTAGCACAAGCACTGCCAGGAACGCAATACTCGTTCCCTCATCTAGAGAGAACCGAGGTTACGTTAGGTAACCGATTCGTTCTCTTACGAGAGGTTCTCTCGTATTGCGTAAGCTAGCTTACGCTACGGGAACACCTGGTCAACGCCGTGCGTGCTAAGCATCCACTTATGAGTCCCAGGGGAGACCCGGGGGAACCCTTAATAGTGGGAATGAATATATGTACATGTGACAGGGCCAGCAGAGCGGGCCGGTGATTGTGTAGTACTAAGCACTTGATAAGAGAGACAGAGCGGGAACCGGTCTGTGTGAATAACTCTTTTAGTGCAGCTCACCAGAGAAGCTGTAACATACTAGATAGCTAGTAGTTTAGCCTGCAAGGCGGGAACTTCGAGATTGTAAAATCTGACAAAGGTGGAAGGGGAAGACCATCCTGCTGCCACACAAATGTCATGAATGGAAATTCCGCTGGACCATGCCCACGATGAGGCCATGCCTCTAGTGGAATGAGCCCTGATGCCCAGAGGGCATGGCAGGTCTTTTGACGCGTATGCGGCTGCAATGGCATCAACTATCCATCTGGATAGTGTCTGTTTCGAGGCGGCCAACCCTTTGGTGCGCCCACCGAACGAAACAAACAGCTGCTCAGATCGTCTGACCGGAGCAGTGCGGGAAATGTATAATCTCAGGGCCCTGACCGGACACAGGAGATTGGAGTCAAATTCGTTATCGGATGCAGGCAGAGCCGATAGAGAAATAACTTGTGCCCTGAACGGGGTACCAATCGCTTTTGGGACATAACCATGTCTAGGTTTGAGAACAACTAAGGAGTCATTGGGCCCAAACTCAAGACAGGAAGCGCTAGTTGACAGCGCGTGAAGGTCTCCCACACGTTTTACTGATGCGAGCGCAAGCAGAAAAACGGCTTTGAACGAAAGGTATTTGAGGTCCATGGTGTTTAGTGGTTAGAATGGGGGGGCTTTCATAGCTTCGAGAACTATGGAAAGATCCCAAATCGGCACCGAAGGGGGGCGTGAGGGGTTCATCCTTCTAGCTCCCCTGAGGAAGCGGATGACCAAGCCGTCTTTGCCCAGTGACTGTCCGCGCCAGGGTTCAGTGAACGCCGCAACAGCTGCCACATACACCTTGAGAGTGGACGGGGACCTGTCCTTGTCCAGCATCTCTTGGAGAAAACTTAGCAAGGAGGGAACCTCGCATGACCGTGGGTCCAAATTTTTGTCGGTGCACCATTTTGAGAACACAGACCATTTAGACGCATAGAGCCTTCTCGTAGAGGCCGCTCTAGCCTGCATGATCGTGTTTAACACTCCCTCTGGCAAAGCAACGGGTAGTTGTTGATTACCCACGCGTGTAGCGCCCAGCGCTCTGGGTGGGGGTGCCAGATCGTGCCGCGAGCTTGAGAGAGGAGATCTGTTCTGACTGGAATGGGCCACGGGGCTGTCTGTGACAGCTGAGTGAGCTCCGGAAACCAAGTCTGACCCTCCCAACGCGGGGCTATGAGGAGCACCGAGTGGCGTGTTTCCCTGATTCTCTGAAGCACCTGTGGTAGCAGAGAAACCGGAGGGAATGCATAAAGCGCGCGGCTGGGCCAGGTCTGGGCTAGCGCGTCGTCGCTCTTTGAGAAAAATATTGGGCAATGGGTGTTCTCTTCTGAGGCGAAGAGGTCCACCTCTGCTCTGCCGAATATTCACCACAGCTTTTGGACTGTAAGAGTGTGCAGGGACCATTCCCCGGGGGGAATGGGGTTCCTGGACAGACTGTCTGGACCGTCGTTCAGATGGCCCGGCACGTGCGTCGCTCTGAGCGATAGCAGGTGACACTGTGACCAAACTAATATGCGTTCTGTCAGTCTGAAAAGATTTCTGGACCTGACTCCGCCTTGACGGTTTAGATAGGAGACCACGGCCATATTGTCCGAACGTATCAGCACGTGGTGACCGTGAACGCGCGGGAGAAAACGCGTGAGCGCATTCTCGACCGCTAACATCTCCAAACAGTTTATGTGAAGGAGGCTCTCTTGAGCTGACCAGGGGCCGAAGGCCGGTGAGCCCTCGCAGACCGCACCCCAACCCGTGTTGGATGCGTCTGTCGAGATGACTTTTCGGCGAGAAAAGGTCCCCATGGAAACGCCCCGCTGAAACCATTCTGTCACGGTCCATGGCTGCAGAGCTATGATACAGGTCTGCGTTACCTTTATCAGCTGGCGGCCCGTGGTCCACGCACGGTGAGACACACGGCTCTTCAACCAGAGCTGAAGCGGGCGCATGCGCAGTAACCCCAGCTGGAGCCCCGCGGAGGCTGAGGCCATATAGCCCAACGCCTTCTGAAAAGTTTTCAGAGGTGTGAGTCTGTTCATCTGAAAATATGCGGCGAGACGCTGAACACGGCGCGCGCGCTGTGTTGACAGGCGAGCCGTCATCATGACCGAGTCTAGCTCTATACCCAAGAAGGAAATAGTCTGACTGGGTTGAAGTGCGCTCTTTGTCCAGTTGACAGAGAGGCCCAAAGCTTCCAGATGGTCGAGGAGAACTGTACGATGAGACAGTATCTCTCTCTGTGATTGTGCCAAAATCAGCCAGTCGTCCAAATAGTTCAGTATTCGCAGCCCCTGACTCCGCAGGGGGGCGAGCGCCGCGTCCATGCACTTCGTGAACGTACGAGGTGCTAAGGATAGGCCGAACGGAAGGACTGTGTATTGATAAACCTGGCCTTCGAAGGCGAAACGTAAGAATGGCCTGTGAAGGGGATTTATCTGAATCTGAAAATAAGCATCTTTCAGATCTAGTGAAATGAACCAGTCCCCCTGGCGCACATGCGCGAGGAGTTTTCTGATAGTGAGCATTTTGAATGGTCTCTTCATGAGAGCTTTGTTCAGCACTCTGAGGTCTAAGATTGGTCTGATTGTGTTTAGCACCCACTGGGAAATCCCCGTAATATCTTCCTACGCTTTGAAGCGCAATGTTAGGGGGTGAATGGCTACCCGGTCCTCGTCGCTGCACATGGCGGGCTGAGTGCGCGCGCTCCTAGTGCTTATAACAACGGGACTTACACTCAGAGAGGAGTTTATGGGCCGTGTGACAGAGTGAACAGAGGGGGGAAGCGCACACGGGTCCGTGGGCGCTTTTATGTACTCTGAAACTCGAGCGGGTCGGGACCGCTTTATGAGAGTGTGCTCTGTGTGGGACACGGGAACTGGTGTGCTTTTGTGTATGAGTGAACACAGTGTTGTGGGCACATTTTTTACACAAGATGTCTTTTTGCTCTTTTTGAGATTTATTTGGGTCGCCGTGAAAACGGCGTTTGTGCTCATGCAAGCGGGAAGGGAAACCGGCTTGGTAATGGCAGGATACACTACTGTAGTAGCCGCGTGCGCGGGGACTAGCAGAGGGCGGTACTTTGACGGCGGTCCGGCCGCAGCGGGAGAGCGCAGTCTTTTTCTCAGCTGTGCTAGGCAGACTTCGAGTGATCAGGCTTCAGCGTGATGTTAGGCCGCGGCCCCCGGGGCGGCGGCGGTCTGTGGCGGCTGTCAGAACGAGAGCGAGGGCGAGGGCGGCCGCCCTGGCGTCGCTGTGAAGTCTGGCTGTGCTGAGCTGGGCGCTGAGGTGGGGCTCGTGCAGGAGGCTGGTCACGTGAGCGGCCTGCAGAGGAGCTAGCGCGACGAGGCAGGAAGAGGTTCATGGCCTGGGAAGCTTTCTGAACTTCGGAGAAACGGTCAACAATACCTGTGACGGCAGATCCGAAGAGGCCGGATGGAGAGAGCGGGGCATTTAGAAAAGCGGCGCGCTCAGAATCTCCCATGTCGGCGAGTGTGAGCCACAAATGTCTTTCAGCCACACAAATGGCGGCCATGCATTTTCCCAGGGCTTGAGCGGCAGATTTTGTAGCGTGCAGGGCAAGGTCCGTGGCGCTCCACAAATCCGCGACTGTAGGGGGGTCTCTTCCGTTCTCATCCCATTCGCGGAGTATGTCACCCTGTAGGATCTGCAAGACGGACATGGAGTGAAGTGCAGAGGCTGCTTGACCGGCGGCTGAATAAGCGCGGGTATGGAAGCTCAAAGTCGCTCTGCAGGCTTTAGAGGGAAGCACAGGTGATGAATGCCATCTCGCGGAGGGCGGGCACAAGTGTGCAGCGACCAGGTCCTCTACAGGGGGAATGGAAAGATAGCCCTTCTCAGCGGCTCCGTCCACAACGCGAAGCGGGGTGGAAGAGTCAGAGCGAGTTCTGGCAGAGAGCGGGGCATTCCAGGACTTAGAAAGTTCCGCGTGCAGTTCAGGCAGGAAGGGCGCGGCCCGTTTAGTGGCGGGAGTCGAGCGCTGGCGGAAGTAAGTCAAGTCAAGTCAAGTATATTTATATAGCGCTTTTCACAATACAGATTGTATCAAAGCAGCTTCACAGTATCAATCAAAACAACATAACAATGTTTGTTTATTAGTGGAAAACAATAAAATAAAAAAAGACATCCAAGTTTGGAAGGGTTGATCAATGTTATTAATGATTGGTTAATTAATTTGAATATCCCGTCCATGCAAGTAACTGCCGTCCATGCGGTTGGTGGTCTGCTCGGGGGGAGGGGACCACTCGAGCCCGAGGCGTTCGGCGGCCTGAGACAGGAGGCGCATTAGTTCCTCCTCGATGCCAGCGCGGGTCGCGGTGGATTCACGGGCCGAAGAAGCGCGAGAACCGGACCATTCCTCACTGTCTGAAGCGAGAAGCGAACATGTCTCCTTCATGTCCGCGGCGTCCTCGGAGGCAACAGAGCGGCCACTCGGCGGCAGCTGTATGTCCGGTAGCGGCGGAGACGGAGAGCGGGAGGCGACAGGCTCCGGCGGGATGAACGCTTCAGGCTGGGGTTCCGGCGGCCTCTGAGAGCGGCGTTTCTTCTTCCGCGGCGAAGTCAGAGGCGGCGCTGAAGCTTCTTTAGAGGCCTGAAGTCGAGCCCGCTGGGTCGACAACGGCATATTCTCGCAGAGCTCGCAGCCGCCATCAGCGAGGGCGAGCTCGGCGTGCTCCAATCCGAGACAGAGAGCGCAGATGACGTGGCGGTCTCCAGTCTCGAGGGGAGCGCGGCACGAACCGCAGGAAACAGGACGAGACATCTTGAAAAAGACGCTCGGCTCTTTTAGTAATTCAGATACAATTTAGTACACAAGAAAAAAGGATATAATCCGTCGGATGGCGGTAGCTTGCAGGACGGCTAAAGGTGGCGAATACGGCCGGCTTCCTCAGTCTCCTAGATGCTTGCTAAGTTGCCTTGTCGACGACGGCGGCTTCCTTCAGATCAGCAGATGCGAATAGCCTCGCTGAAGAGATGAAAATCAGAGTTACAGCCTACGACGCCATTATTTATACTCTCTGACCACGCCCGCTCAGGCGGACTATGACGCAATGAGAGCATGTCGACTCTCATTGGACGAGAGTTCAATCGCGTCTCCTCATAGGCTTAAGCAGTTCCCTGTGAGCGAGCCAATGAGCTGCTAGCTAGCCCGCTCATGCTCTGCTGCAGTTGAACTGCGTTGACAATAGACACAAAATTATAGGATAATTTTTTGGCTTCAATTTCTCAGAAAGATGAATCTTTCCCGTAGCGTAAGCTAGCTTACGCAATACGAGAGAACCTCTCGTAAGAGAACAGGTGCTGCGTCCCAATGTGCATACTATCCATCCTAAATAGTATGTGACATTAGCAATTTTCAATACTATTTAGGGCATAGCAGTGGCGGATCTACGGGGTGGCAAAGGGTGGCAGCTGCCTTGCTTGCTGTTACCACCCCATTTATAAATCAGATAATATTTTTTAAGTATATTTTATGTTCATAGCCTACACGTTAAAGGCCAAGGAGACCCGCACCAAACTCCTCTAAAACAGAAATCGCCGATTTAGAATCCCCTCCCCCTCACAATGGTTTCACCCATCAGCACGGCAGCGACCCCCGCGAAATTTCACCAGTCACGGCGGCGACACCACCAGCAGGGCAGCCTGGACAGTGCATCTGTTTGCAGTACGCTGTGTCTCGGAGAAGAGAGGATGATAAGCAGTTAGCAGTGAGTTTAGAGGTAATTAGTTTGAAAAAGTCCATAGCAGACAGTTAACCCTGCAACAACCACATTGTTACGTTATTTACATCCGCAATACATGTAGTGATGGCCAAATGAAGCGTTTCGAAGCATTATTGCTTTCTGATACAATTGTGCCGAAAATGGTTCATTACTCGAAGCTTCATTCAGTTAGAAATTGCAGCACCATCTCCTGGTGAAGTAAATGTAATGCAACAAAGCTGACAACCATAAAATGCAAGTAGGCTTATGTGAACGCCCCGTTTATTACGTTTACCGAGGCGATCAAAGTTGAAACAGTGTTAGTGCTGTGAAACTCATTTATGTAGGTGAATTTTACAGATACTGATGAATGTGTTCACCTTGATAATAAAACATTAGACATGATGTGTGTGTGTAATTATTTCTTTAGACAAGGACAGAAGATCAGACCAGCTTAAAAAAAAGTTGGAAACCATCACATAAATTCTAATGGTTTCTATTAAAATACCAATAGGAACCATTGGCTTTTACCATTTAAACAACTACAGAATTATTTCTGTGGGCCCAGCTAACACAGTTACGTTGTGAAGACGTAACCCGGACCAGACCATATTCGTCGTAGCGACGTACCACATAACGTTCCAGCAACGTAACTTTGTGATTCCCATAATCGTCGTGGCGACGTTATAGTGGTACGTTGCAAGAACGTGATGAGGACGTCTTAATGACCAAACTGGCATGTTATGAGGACGTTGCCTCAAAAGACCATATTAGTCACAGCGACGTGCCACATAACGTTCCAGCGACGTAACTTTGTGATTCCCATAATCGTCGTGGCGACGTTATAGTGGTACGTCGCAAGAACGTGATGAGGACGTCTTAATGACCAAACTGGCATGTTGCGAGGACGTAACATCAAAGGACCATATTAGTCACAGCGACGTACCACATAACGTTCCAGCGACGTAACTTTGTGATTCCTGTATTCGTCGTGGCGACGTTATAGTGGTACGTCGCTGGAACGTGGCAGGTACGACTAACGACCAAAATACTACGTCCACATTTATTTTTAATATAGCCTACTTCTCACCTTTAGTCCTGGGAATTAAGATGTGCATGATCCATAACCTCGAAATCCACATAGAACTGTTAAACTCAAACATTTCATTCTCTGCTGTAAAACCTTATAATAAATTCTAATAGGGAATTGTGTATATGTTTTCAGTTAATACATTTATGGCGCTTTTCCATTACCAGTACCAGCTCAACTCGACTCGACTCGACTCGACTCGGCTCGCTTTTCGCTCCGTTTTCCATTGTAGATAGTACCTCCAGAATAGTACCTGGTCGTCATACCGACGCTGCAGGAAACAGTCGTGACGTAATCTTCTGCGCGTGCCGCGAGTCGCGACACACACTCCTCGTTTGACCACGGCGTATTCTTCCGAGTTGCCATAAAAATAGTAGTAATGGGGATATCACGCAATCTGACCAAACTATTTAAAAATGGCGGGGTTATTCAGGATACTCCGTCTTGCGCGTGCAGTGATGACGCAGTGAATAGTGACGATTCTCTCTGACCAATCAGCAGTCTGCTGTGTTTACACGTCACATTTTAGTATCGCCTCAGCTCGCTTAGAACCTCGCCGGAGGTGGTACGAAAAAAAGTACCCGAAAGCAGGTACAGGTACAACTTTTACACAGTGGAAAACCAAACAAAGGCGAAAAGTGTTAACAAGTTATGAGAACAGAAATCTAACATCAAATATTTAAACAAAAAACATAATCAATGAATAATGTAACCAACTATTAAAACGTTTTATTCTTTTTATTGAAAAAAAGTGTCTTATCATTAGGGATGGGTGTAGTTAAATAATGATTTTACCAGATACTTATCAATACTCATATTGACACTACTCTCTATAATTTGGCGGAAAAACAATAATGACCTTAAAAAAGATTCTGAAAAGATTCAGCAGTTTCTTTATTATTAATTTTATTTGCAGAAATAGGCTAAATTGTTTCCTGAGTGTTCTGTGGCTCCTGCTACAAATGCCTGGTGGTGATGTGCTTTATTGGTTCACTACCATTAGCAAAACCTATGCGAATATTACCAAGCAAAGATCTATAGTCCTTGAGCTTCTCTGAAGCAAACAAATAAAAAAAAATACCGTTCACAAAGAGTAAAGATATGTAAAAAAATAAATAAATAAAAATATATAGATTTCTAGCATCTCTCCTGTATTAATTATTTCGCCCACCCAAATATACATCAAGAGTTTTTTGTTAAAGAAAATGAGCATGATGACTTTCTCAGAAAGAAATTGAGATCTCTCATTCCTGACTGTGTCCCAGCTGTGGTAAACGCTCCTTCAGCCAGTGTTGAGGAGGCAGAGGAGATGATGGAGAGCTGTGGGAGAAGAGGAAGAGTGTCTTTCTTACCCCACCAGTGGAGGGCAGGGTCTTCTGAGGCACGGATAGAAGGAGGGTTTCGCTCTAGATATTCACTGGAAGCTGAAAAATAAATTGTACCATACTAACGTTATTGTAGTCAGGTTTATAGCTTTTTGTTAGAAAGGTATAAGAAAATTGTCTAACTTACGTGTTCCTCCTCCTTCTCATCCTGAGCTGTCACCTCATCGTTCTTAGGCAGCTAAAACAGAGGAGCATTTTATTAATATTGCTAATCTACAGCTTTTAATGCTTTTGAAAGTCATTTATGCTCACCAGGGCTGCATTTATTTGATCGAAAATACAGTGAAAACTGTAATATTGTGCAATTGTATTACAATTAAAAATAAGTGATTTCTATGTGAATATGTTCAAATGTAATTTATTCCTGTGATCAATATTTGTTTACCGTGAAAGATCAAAACGCATTTGAACTGGTATCAGACATTTTTTGAGCTCTGTGTGGGTGACGTCATCAATTAACAGCAAATACATTTATCAGATTAAATAAAATAGCCAACTTCCAATCATCCATTTAACTGCCAGCAAAACATTTACAAAACTAACAAAAAATCTCATCTAGGCCTACACATAAAGATGTGATTAAAAGCCCACACATTTATAGAGCTAGCCTAACATAACGTTAGCAGCTAACGTTACCTCTTCTGAAAACGGTTGAGATAACGGACTTTTTCGAAGACACTAAACTATTTCTATAAAGTAAATATTCAACAGTGTGTCAATAACACGTAAGAAAAATGTCAGGAACAGTTGTGTGTATTATTTGTGTGATTTTAGGCTAAACTCGCCTGAAGTAGTGAAAACAACAACGAGAGATGGAGTTTTGCTTTTTGTTTTCAGTTGCGCCGTTTCCATGGCAACTCTGCGCCGCTCCAGTGTTTGAAAGGGACTCGCATGTTCAACGCGCACGCCCATAGCATAGTCAGTCAATTAAGCAGC
The DNA here is from genome assembly GCA_031834385.1 of Semotilus atromaculatus. Taxonomy (NCBI): domain Eukaryota; kingdom Metazoa; phylum Chordata; class Actinopteri; order Cypriniformes; family Leuciscidae; genus Semotilus; species Semotilus atromaculatus. The sequence goes on along the minus strand of JAULUF010000002.1, from coordinate 6,526,376 downwards.
TGTTACATAAATACACATCTAGACTTAACACATTATAGGCTACATTAATAAAAATCTCATGAATTTTAAACTCATTTTGAAGTTCTTCGACCCGCATATGGGCAAATTGCCCACTCCACGTGAAGTGGCACTTTTAAAATGTAAGATTTTGTATTGTTGTTTTTACTAACACTCAACCTCCTTAATAACACACACACACACACACACATATATATATATATATATATATATATATATATATATATATATATATATATATATAAAACGTTCCAGAAACGTTGTGGGCACGTCCTCAAAAGACGTCGCTATATCCCAATTAGAACGTTAGAGACGTGGTCCACTGATAACTTAATAAGATTCTAAAAAAATGGAACTTTACCTCGACGTCCTCACAGCGTTCTCCATGGGATAAACTAGCGACGTCTTGTGAGGACGTGCCCACGACGTTTTTGGAACGTTAGCCAAGATTCTAAAAAATTGAACTTTACCACGACGTCCTCACAACGTTCTCCATGGGATAAACTAGCGACGTCTTGTGGGGACGTGCCCACGACGTTTTTGGAACGTTAGCCAAGATTCTAAAAAATGGAACTTTACCACGACGTCCTCACAACGTTGTCACAAAGTAATGTCACGCTGACCAAATGACGACTAACTGACGACGTCGTCACAACGTACTGTGTTAGCTGGGTATGAATATGAATATTTAGACAAGATTTCATTGATTAGTTTTGGATGGATTGCAGACATTACATCAATGCTCTTTCGCTGTATAAAAATGTCACCGGCTTTCCTTTAGAGATGGTCTCTCAATAATGTGCTTAAAGTCAAGTCAAATTCAGTTTGTGCATGATTACATGATATAAAAAAATTTTTTAAATACTGTATCCTGAATTGTGGATAATTAAGCTATAGCCCATATCGTATGCTGAAGTACATTTCTGGAGTGTTAAAGATTAAAAGAAAAAATAACAACAAGAACCGTACAGAACCGAAAACCGTGACCCTAAAACCGTGAAACGAACCGAACCGTGGGTTTTGTGAACCGTGCCACCCCTAATGTATATGTATATAGCTTCTTTTGTCCTTGCATTCTTTGGTACTCAGTGACACACCTGTGTGAAAGGCTATGCGCTCATTATTATGCAAGGCTCATTATGCAAGGCCTTTGTCCTCTCAGGTGAGAATCACGCCCACTCGCATATTGACTTTCAAAACAAAAAGTGTCTTAAAAAGTTTAAATCAATGTATTGTTTTGTGTAAATGATTAGGCAGGGTGATTTTCAGATCATTTTGAAGCAAAAATTCAAGGCAACAACGCCCATTAGTCAAAAGTATTGTGGACACATGTTTAGTGAGTGTTTTATGGCCTTACTTCAGAAGCTTTAAGTTTTAGTTTTTTCAATAACCATGCATAAACAATATTCCTTCAAAAATACAAACATTTACATTCATGTTGCTCACATATTATGGTAGCCCTGGTTGTGCTAAATAGAGTGCAATGACAACTTTGCCATTAATATGTTTATAAGTAACTGAAAAAACACACAAATGTCAGGGCATGTCAAAACATCTCAAGGACCTCAAAAACCCCTTAGACCCCAAAAGGTTAAAATCAAAGGGAGATTGTGCTTTTTCCGTGGTAGGTCCCAAACTTTGGAATAGTCTACCATTCCACGTGAGGCCAGCTCCATCAATTGCCACTTTTAAGTCTCATTTAAAAATGTATTTATTTTCTTTAGCTTTTGAATAAGTTACGTTTGTTTTGTTGTATGATTTTAATGTTATTGTTTTTGTAAATCACTTTGGGGGGCAACGTCTGTTGTTTGAAAATGTACTATATAAATAAAGTTGCTTGCTTGCTTGCTTAATAAAAAAAATAAAAAAATGATCTGCATTCTTTGTGCTGGTGGGATTTGCACAGGCAACCAGCACATACATTTTCTGAAGGCAGTGTACCAATCGAGACAACATTATTATTATTATTTTTTTGTCTATGGCAGCCCCTGGAACCGTTTTATAAAAGGAGGTGAAATTTTGCACACTGATTGTATTTCCTCAAAGTGCATTTTTATATTTGTCTATTTGAAAATCACGGTTTCTGTTAAGAACCTTAAAGGCACACTATCTATATAGAAATTGTGTTTTTGTCAAACAGCGACCCCAAGAGTCGCTGTGGAATACTTGCACTGTTGTAATAAGATATTTACTTTTGTAGAAAAGAAATTGTAGAAAAGTGGAGCGTCTTTGGAAATCTTCTAAACTCGAGGTTCACAGGCTCCATCTTAAAGATCTAATGGTCTCCTTGAATGAGATGTTGAAAAAGGCGAGAATGTGCTTTTTTTCTCAACTTATTTCCTCGAATAAGCACAATCCCAAAATCTTATTTGACACCATTAATACAATAGTTTCTCCAATTGGCTCTCAAACAACGGTGTTATCTAGACAACGGTGTTATCTAGATCTGACTGTAATGAATTTCTCCACTTTTTTGTTAATAAGATCAGAGATGTTAGGGCTAACTTTGTACCACCATTGGCTCAGACCTTTGCCTGTGACTTGTCTCCTCCCCATTGTTGGTCCACTTTTACACCTGTGACGTTACATGACATTACCTCTCTGTTCCATTCTATGAAATCATCATTTTGTCCTATGGATGTTGTCCCTACTGTGCTATTTGTACAAGTTTTTGACTACATTGGCCCCTGTATTGTTGAGATGCTAAATTCTTCACTCTTAAATGGTGTTGTTCCTGCTTTATTTAAACATGCCATTGTTAAGCCTGTACTAAAAAAAACTAACCTGGATCCGCTACAACCAAAAAACTATAGACCAATTTCGAAGCTTCCTTTCATGTCAAAAATACTAGAAAAAGTTGTAGCTGAAAAACTCACCCTTTTCCTAGAGAAACATGAGTTATTTGACAAATTCCAGTCTGGTTTTCGCAAAAAAACATTCCACAGAAACGGCGTTACTTAAAATTTCAAGTGATATTATGATGTCAGCTGACTCTAAAAAATATACAGTGTTGGTCTTATTGGACCTCTCATCAGCTTTTGACACAATTGATCATAATATTATGATTAAAAGACTTCGTGATCTGGTTGGCATGTCGGGATCAGTTTTAAAATGGTTTTCATCCTACCTGTCTGGTAGAAGCTTTAGTGTTAATATGAATCAGATCATGTCTGAAACTGCAGAGTTGTAGTGTGGGGTACCTCAGGGTTCTGTCTTGGGTCCTATCTTGTTCCTCTTGTATATATTTCCTCTAAGTCAGGTTATTAGTCAGTTTAGCTACATATCTTACCACCTGTATGCGGATGATATCCAACTGTATTGCTCCTTTAAGGAAACTGAGTTGTTTAAATTGTCTTCTTTAATTAACTGTTTGTCTAGCATTAAAAAGTGGTTATGTGAGAACTTTTTGCTTCTCAATTCTGACAAAACAGAAACACTGATAATCGCCCCTGAAAGTAAAATCCCAAAGATAATACAATATATTGGTGATTTAGGCCCGTCTGTCCAACCGAGCCTCAGGAGCTTAGGTGTTGTCTTTGAGTCAGCTATGTCCTTGGAGCTTCATTCAAAACAATTAGTTAGAAACTGCTTTTTTCAACTGAGGAACATTTCCAAATTAAGATCATCTGTGACTAAAGTTGAGTTAGAGATGATTATTCATGCGTTCATCTCCTCCCGTTTAGACTATTGTAATAGTCTTTTTACGTGTTTGAGTAAGAAGGAGCTTCATCGTCTCCAGGCTGTTCAGAACTCTGCTGCAAGGCTTTTAACTCACGTTAAGAAAAGAGAACACATCACACCTGTTTTAGCATCACTTCACTGGCTACCAGTCCAGTATAGAATTCATTTTAAAATCCTGGTTCTTACCTTTAGAGCCTTGCATGGCCAAGTCCCTACCTACATCACTGACCTGATACAGCTGCACACTCCTACCCGGAGTCTCAGGTCATTAGATCAGATGTTATTAGTTGTTCCCCGTACCTATTTTAAAACTAGAGGGGACCAGTCATTCCAGGCAGTCGCTCCCAGGCTGTGGAATGCTTTGCCTCTTGTTTTACGTTGCGCAAACTCAGCTAATTCTTTTAAAAAACAACTGAAGACTTTGCTCTTCAAGCAGGCTTTTGGTTAGTCGAGGGGTTGTTATGGTTGTTTGTTGTGTTTGTTGTTTGTATTTTGGGGAATGTATTTAAATTGTTCTTGTATTACATTTTACTGTGAAGCACTTTGTGATGTTTATCTGTGAAAAGTGCTATATAAATAAATTTTACTTACTTTACTTACTTACTTACTTACTGTACTAGTCCATCAACAAGATCGCCAGGTCAACATCGCTGTTGCATCCAGTGCTGCTTTTTAGCTCGCGCCAACGAGTGAAAGCCCGACCGAGTGGGGCTCTTGCCCGGTTCCTCACGCGGTCAGATTCTCTTTTCCTTTTCCTAGTCTCTTCCTACCGCGTTTTCTTTGCTTTCTCCATCGTCGAGTATCACGCCTGAAACGCCTTGTTGTGTGGGACGTCGTTGCCGTAAAGCAAGTCGTGATTCTCGCGAGATTTGTTGGGGGCGTTCCTCTCAAACTTGCATTGCTGGTTTTTCCAGCGGCGTCCGTCCACCCCCCATCCCCCCCAGACTGTCAAAACAGACTGTCCGATTTTGTCACTTTATACTATGTTTGATGTGTTTGATTTCAGTTTCAAGGACTTTTATATGCTCGTTGTTTCCCTTCCTTTGTTTCATTTTACTATGATTTCCTTTGTTTGTTAATATGGTTATTGATTAAGCAGTTAAAAGATTTCAAGTTTAAAAAAATCGAAATGAACACCCTCTCAAGTCCAAATTTTAATGTGTGAGCTCGTAATCACAAATTCAGAAGTAGGAAATTTATGATAACACAAAGGCAGCATTAGTCATTGCGGGTGCTTCTCAATTCTTATTTGTGCATCCCTGTTTCCTTTCCTATACCTTTCCTTACGTTTCCACCCCCTGTAGGATGTGAGGGAAGGCTGAAAGGAAAGAAAAGGAGGATGGAGGAATCGAATGAAAGCTTTTTTATAAATTGGAATAATTGATCACTCAAGCGTCACTTCATTGCGTCATCAGCTGCGCTCAAAGGATCTGCCCTTATGTTGTATTGGTTTGGTTATTTTAGAAATTCATAAGAAATATGTGAGATGTCTGGTTTATAAAAACTGTAAAGGTAAAGTATAAATTAAAATTATTGTGACCGATGTGAAGGGGGAGGAGAATTTATACGTGCGTCACGTTTAGTCAATGAAACTCTTCTGCAAATGATACACCTGTGTATCCTCGCTCATAACCCTTGAGAATTGAGATGTGTCCTTCAAGATGAGCTCGATCGGTTTCCTGGTCATAGGATGGAGGATGGAGGAGACGAGGAGGGATATTGAGAAGCACCCCTTCAGTTTGTTCCTTGTTTGCCTTGCACGCTGTTTACCTGAGTTTACTTTGTTTAATAAATATGCTGCACTTTGATCAAGCCTTTGCATCTCATCTTCTTCGTTGGACTTAAAACGTGACAGATTTTTTCAATCATTAAATATTTTTTCTCTTCTAAACATGATTTCTTTGCTTTCAATTAATGTCAATCTCTAAACGTGAAATCTATTACATATACATATTTATTTATAAAATCACTTTGAGACTACTTCATTTTGTTACTTAAAATAGCTTAATTTGATGGGTCAGTAACTTCATTTAATGGTTCCTATGAAATGTGCTGACTGTGCCCCTGGTGATCAGTGTTTCTGTTTGCTTTTGTCAGGTATTGGCTATGCAGGACAGCTGATAGTGCTGTACAGCTGCATGTATTACATCATCATTCTGGCCTGGGCATTTTTCTACCTAATCTTTTCTTTCAGCTCCCAACTGCCGTGGGACAGCTGTGACAACACCTGGAACACAGGTGATAGTTTGAAACAATATTCACCTAAAGAAATAAAATCTTCTGAATATCATATCTAAATTTGCTGTACCAGGGGTTTGCAAACCTTTTTAAAAATGTTTTCTCCTTCTCTGTCTTAGATGATTGTGTAAATCTCGCTGCAAAGAATCAGACCCTCAACTTCACAATGCTGATTAATTCAACTTCTGCAGTTACTGAGTTCTGGAAGTAAACAAATGAACATAAATTACATTATGATACATGTAACCGTCACCAGCTGGAGTGCCTTTGAGAGCCACCAGAGGGCACTTCACATCAGACTATTGTCATTCCCTCACAAACTACATCTCCCATAACTCACTGCCTGGACACCTCATCCATTATCACATTCACCTGTGTCTCATAATCTTGTTTAGCTCACCCCATATAAGTCTGGTTTTCTCATTCACATTATCTGTGAAGTCTTGTTTATTGTCACACTGCAATTCCAAGCATTCTCCTGGTTTTCGTTCTTCTGTCCGGTTTTCGTTCTTCTGTCCAGTTTTCGTTCATCTGTCCGGTTTTCTTGGTTTCCTCTGTTTTTTGTTTTTACCTGTGCCCCTTAGACCCTGTTATTGTCTGGACTGATTTTACCAGTGTTTATGACCTTTTCCTGTTTTTGACTACGATTGTGAATTACCCTTTCAATAAAACTTCATTTGGATCTTCAACCTTTGTGTCTCGGAGCAGTTCGTGACAATTAGATTTTATAATAATAAAATCAAATCTTACAAGAAGATTCAACATTAGCAAATCATAAAGCATGATAGTTGCTCTCTCTCGTCAAATTTTATAGACACAGAGTGCTGGTTCTCTCTGGGGGTATTGAAGAGGTCGGTAAAATCAACTGGGAGATTCTTCTGTGTCTCGTTGCAATGTGGATCGTATGTTATTTCTGTGTCTGGAAAGGAGTCAGATCTACAGGAAAGGTGTGCAAAACTGTCATTGAAGAGAATTTTGTCGTAACACGTTAAACATTTCTCAAAATATCAAAATGTACTTCTTGGTCCTTAATTCTTAAGTTTGTCTATTTTCTTCTGCATTTACAGTTTTTATATGAAATTATGTTTGCAGTAATTATTATGGAATGTCAGTACAGCATTTTGCCTGTTTATTGAAATTAGTAAAATTATTATTATTTTGCCTTTTTAACATTTCTTGTATTGTGGCTGTACTGTAGGTGGTGTATTTCACAGCCACATTTCCTTATGTGATGCTACTGGTGTTGCTGATTCGTGGGTTGACTCTTCCTGGAGCTCTGCAGGGGATTGTGTTTTACCTGTACCCTGAACCGGCCCGTCTCGCTGACCCTCAAGTAACCCCACTATGTGCCCTTTCCTGGAATCAGGCTTAATAACCCTTACACATAGACTAGTCTATTTCAGTCTATTTAATTTAATATTTAATTTAACATTCACAACCAGTAAGAAGTATGTTATTTTCTTATTATAAGTAGCAAAACAAAATTTTAATTTTGCAGACATCAAATTAGCATTAATATTAAAATTCTTGAGCCCCTTCTCAAGTCTTTACTCCTAATGTGTTATGCATTTAGGTTTGGATGGAAGCAGGAGCTCAGATCTTTTTCTCATATGCTTTGGGTACAGCCTCTCTTACTGTATTAGGCAGCTACAATAAATATAACAACAACTGTTACAGGTTAGTTCGGTTTGATAATATTATATTTTTTCAGTATGTTCCTTTTTTCTTCAAGATTCTCTTAAACAAATATACATGCAGTATAGTTCAAGTACTACTTCAAATGTATTCTTACTTCATTGTATCTTGAAGGGTATGTGTCTAAGTTGCATTAAAGGAACACACCAACCTTTTGGGACTTTAGCTTATTCACCGTATCCCCCAGAGTTAGATAAGTCCATTTCAACTCCGTGCGTGCTGTAACTCTGTCTGACGCACCCACTGCTAGCTTAGCTTAGCACAAAGACTGGAAGGAAATGGCTCCAGCTAGCATATGTCACGGTGCGTGGTGTGGAATAAATCCGTGGCTTCAAGTGCAGAGTAAGAGGTATTTAATAAGGACCAAAACATAAAATAAACAAAAGAAAACTACAACGTACAAACTTAATCCAGAACAAACAAGGCAGGGCAGGAACAGAACTCACACGACGAATACACGTAACAAATACAACGAACGGGAACAGGACAGCAAACACAGGAAGACTAAATAGAGAGGCAAACAAAGGAGGGTAACGAGACAGACAGGTGGAGCAAATAAACCAATAATCAGATAACAAGGGGGAGGGATCAACAATGACAAGAGCACATGGCTCAACATAACAAACACCCATGTGCATCACAAGACAGGACAGACATGTGACAGCATACTGCTCCAAATAAGTGACAAAATAACACCAATATTTTCCTATTTATATGTTGTAAAATGAGACAGGCATCTTTTAACTGTATACATACTGAGAACAATATTCTCAGAAGGCAAAGCACTGCTACTTGGGCGGCATTTACTTCCAGTCTTTGTGCTAAGCTAAGCTATAGTGGGTGCGTCAGACAAAGTTAAAGCATGCACAGAGATGAAAAGGGTATGTATGGTCTTATCTAACTCTGGGGGAGACGGTGAATAAGCTAAAGTCCCAAAAAGTCGCCATGTTCCTTTAACTTATCCGTGATGTACCTTAGGGTTCGGTGTTTGGCCCCCTCCTCTTCTCTCTTCTACAAAACATAATTTAGGCACATTGATTTTCACACCAAGGACTTGTATAATCTATGTTTTCCCTAGGGACAGCTTATGGCTTTGCCTTCTGAACAGTGGCACCAGTGTTGTAGCTGGCTTTGCTGTCTTCTCAGTTCTAGGCTTCATGGCTCAAAAGCAGGGTGTCCCCATTGAGGAGGTGGCAGAATCAGGTACTGCAACATTCTTTGAAATTTTGTGAAGCTTTAGAAAACTAAATACTCAAGAAAACATTCTCTCTCTGTCTTTCTTTCAGGTCCAGGATTAGCGTTCATAGCTTATCCACAGGCAGTAGCTATGATGCCTTTCCCTCAGTTGTGGTCTGTTTGTTTCTTCATCATGATAATTTTGCTGGGACTAGATACACAGGTGAGCTGAAATTTAAACCTGCATACAGAGGTGTAAAACCTTAATCATGAGCCATGTTTGATGAGTATACTGATAGGTTAAAGCCTTCCTAAGTTGGGAAGCTATTTAATAGATCTAATATACAGAACATCATCTGTTGCATTTGAAAGTGTTTCACAATTCTAATGCACTTTTGTTCTGCATCCCCCAAAGTTTGTTGCGATGGAAGTTTTCATGACATCAGTGATGGACCTGTACCCCATGGTACTGCGCAAAGCTGGACGTCGAGAAATATTTCTTTTGCTTTTCTGTTTTTTTTGCTTCTTCTGCCAACTTGTCATGGTTACAGAGGTTTGTATAACTTGCTACATACATACTTTCAAACCTTTAACATTGTATGCTGTATACTGTTACAAGCTACTACTTTTGAAAATAGTAGGCAGTATACAGTACATATTGTGCACTCCAATTATTTTTGTTGACATGTAATTCAGTTGTAATTTTGCATTGTGACCTACAGGGGGGGATGTATGTATTCCAGTTGTTTGACTACTATGCCTGCAGTGGAGCCTGTCTTCTTTTCCTCTGTGTTTTTGAATCTTTGGCCATGGGTTGGGTTTTTGGTGAGTTGCACAAAGCTGTTTGTTTAGTTGTTTAGACTGTTCTCGTTCAGTCATGAAACTCTAAATTGTGCAAGCTGATAGGTCCTTTACATGTAATCTGCAAGCTGTCTCACCATTATCAGAGGGCACAAGCTGATTGGCCTCTGCTGATTCTGCAGTCAATGAAATTGCGTGTTCAACATTTGAAAAGTCTGGTTCAGTATTTGCTGTAAGTTGGTCCTTCAGTGCATTATCAGAATTATCTGAAACCCTCCACCTCCCCCAGCTCCACCTGCCTAGATCTACTATCTGATTTATGTATGTCTATAAGGCAGCTTACATGCTCACAACAACGTGTATGTAGCATATCTAATTAGAGTAGCAAGTGCACAACTGCGTAATATACACATTAAAGGGCTACCCATACCATATTTATAAGGAATTTGGTACAGCAGTTTTAATTGATATGCTGTTTAATGTTGATGATCGCATTATTTTGCATTCGCATAATGTTAGGCCTACATATCGCTTGTTTCTGCATCTTTTGTACATGTGTTTTGATCGGAGATTCAGTACTCTTTCAGAAGATGTGTAATAGCACCCCCTACCATATAACAGTGAAAACACAGAAAGCCGGAAAATTCCCGTCAATGGCGGGAAGTGTATTGTCTCACAAATGACCGGAATTCCTGTAAATGGCGAAGCACATTTCAAATGCCAAAGCTACTCTGAGAGTTGTAAATGATTTAAATACTATTCTGAACACCAGTAACTAATAAGTGTAAAATGTTGTGATGTCTGACATACCTTGCTTCTAACTGAGTTTAATATAAAAAAAAAAAGGATTTGGTGAATAAATTAAATACTAATTATTTATGATATGAGACAATAATGACAGTATCAGAAACAACAATAGACAACAATGGCAGTATCTAAAAGACAGTGATGCTCAAGTCTTCCCTAACACCACAGGGGCTGAGAGAATGTTTGACGTCATTGAAGACATGACAAACTCACGACCGAATTACATGTTCATGCTGTGCTGGAAATACCTGACTCCTCTCGTGTCCCTGGTGAGTGCCTCTGCATTTCATTCATCTGCTTTATGTTTTGTATTTGTCAAAAACCCAACAAATCTCTCTGGTCATTATTTAGTTTTATATTCCTGTCTAAAGCCATTTCTCACGATCATCTGATTTAATTTTCCTTTTTCTTTTCTATTCATTCTTTACAAATTTCTCTCTCTTCTTTCCATTTTTAGGTGTCTTTTGTCTGTTCAATGGTTAAGTACAAACCTCTCACTTTTAACCGCTGGTATGTGTACCCGGACTGGGCTTACGTACTAGGCTGGTTACTGGCCCTTTCCTCCATTCTGATGGTGCCTGGATGGGCGGTGATCCGACTGTTTACTGAGAAAGGAAGCCTAAAACAGGTGAGATTAAACATGATTAAGAGATGAACAAGCCACTGAGATATAATCAGAGCAGAGATATTAACTATTAACCAAAGCTAAACTGCATTTTTTTTTTAAAACTAACAGATTAATGTTGTTTCACTGTGTCTGTTTCTTGACAGCGTTGGCGTCACCTGTGTAGCCCTGACACAAACCTCCCTTTTATCTGTAAGCAACGAGCTGAAATGGAAAAAAACACCTTCATCACAGAGATGCAAGACTTAGTCAAGAGGGACACAAACTAAAAGATGCTCGACTCTTGCTATTATTTCAATTTGTTTTTAGTAATCTTTGTATTTAATCAGCTATTCATGTCCTTGACAACAGCACACAAGGGTGCCTGAACTGCAAAATGTCTGTCATTGAACTGTTTGTGTGCTTTCATGTGTCATATATCTTTTTATTTTTCAAAATAATATCATTTAATATATTTTTTTGAATAAAATCAGTTTCTTTGATAGCGTAACTTTTTATAATAAAACATAAAAATATTGTTGCAAGCATGTAGGCCTGGATTGCAAGGATTGATAGGCCTAACAATCATGAAATCTGAGATTAAGCCATGAAATCTTGCCACTATTTTTAGGAATTGTCTTAAATGCACGCTGGTTTCGGTGGTGAATTTTGTTAGTTTTGAGGTGCACGTCTTTAAAGTGGACTTGACTAGGTCGGTTACTTTTGCACTTATATACAGACCTCCCAAATATAACAGATTTTATTGTGGAATTTTCTGAATTTTTATCCTTTATGACCACTTTCTGTGACAGCCTTGTTATATTAGGTGATTTTAATATTCATATCTGCTGCCCGAATAGGCCCCTAGTACAAGATTTTGTAACTGTGTTAGATTCTTTTAACCTTATTCAGTCTGTAGTGGGATCTACTCACTTACAAGGCCACACTTTAGATTTGGTTTTGTCCTGTGGTGTTCCGGTGTGCGAGCTTGTTATAGAAAACATTGAGCTATCAGATCATTATATTATTAATTTTAATATGTTTTTCACTAGGCCCACTCAAGGCTGTGAGTCAGTTGATCGGCATTTAAAGGGCACCTATTATGTAAAATTCACTTTTACATGGTGTTTGAACATAAATGTGTGTTGGCAGTGTGTGACCAAAACCACGCTAGAATGATAAAAATCCACCCAGTGTTTTTTTTACAATCTCAATAAATCATAAGCACTGTCTCAGAACGAGCTGTTCTAAGATTCGGCACAATATGACGTAGAATTGCGCAAGCCCCACCGACGTGGTTTGATTGACACTGTGGTTTTGGCATAGACCCCGCCCTCTGTGATCTGTACACCATCCTCCATTGTTTCAACGACAGCCGGTAATGTCTCCTAAGAAACATAAGTGTTCTGTTGTGGGATGTAAACCAGGAGGGATGCAGCATTAAAGCCAGCAGAACTATCATTCAGAGAGAACCTTTCTCCAGAGCATGGTCTGTATCCTGCCCGGCCCAGTTGTTGAGAGCTGTTGTGTTCCCTGTGCAACACTGTGCCTCTTTCTGTTGTTTTGGCTTAGAGAACTGTTGCTTTGTTGCTGCTTATTGTTAACTGCTGGAGCCAACGCTCTGTTGCCTCTTTGTGAGACGTCCCAGTCCATATCTTTTGTTTTATCAATTAAGTTGTTATTTATCTGATTATTTGCTTTGTTCATTGTCTGGGAATTGTAGGGAGGTGGGTGCCATTTCATTTTGCTATCCCTTGTTTTCTCCTGGTTTGTGGTCAGGTAGGGACCGAGTGTACATTTCTGTAGTGGTGGGCAGATCGAGGCTTTGTGCAACAGTTGAAGCAAATGTGCCATATTGTGTCGAGGCTTCGAAACAATCCGACACCTGTCTCCACTGTGACACCTAGTGGTCACTTGCAGGTGTTGATCTGAAACAACCTTGACAATGAGTCATTACAAATGTGTTTTTTTATTATTGTATTTTTTTCATATGTGAAGCTTGTAACCTGTAGGCTCCTCACTGTGCACAATGTTATTTTGGTCATGAAAAATGAATATTAATAAAAGAAATAAAGCCACAATGTCTCACTTTTTTATAGATTTTTAATCACAAATATTAATTTATCTGCTGTCGAAGGACTTAGCCTACTTCTTTTTTTACAGATAATTTCTCCAGCCTTTGAAAAAAATCTCTCACAAGGGACACTTGTTGCTGGCATGCAAAGATATTTTTTAGCAAGGACATACAAATGAGGAAAGATTACTGCTCTCTCTTTCCAGTAAGTTAGGGGATCATGAGTTCTGGTCAACCCTGGCAGGCTCTCCCCGGGGTATCAGACTGGGTAATGAAAACAATAAAGCGAGGCTACTCGCTCCAGTTCGCTCGCAGACCCCCGTGCTTTCGTGCAGTAGTCGAGACATCGGTGGGAAGCAATGTAGCTCACGTCCTTCGCACCAAAGTGTCAAACCTACTAATGAAAGGTGCTGTCCAGACATCAATAAGCGAGTCAGGCTTTTACAGTCGCTACTTCCTTGTTCCGAAGAAGGACGGCCTCAGACCAATTCTAGATCTCAGACACCTGAACAAGGCCCTTATGAAACGGCCATTCAGAATCCCACCAAACAAATCCATGTGCAAATTTGCCCAGGGGATTAGTTATTGACTACTTATACACTCACCGGCCACTTTATTAGGTACACCTGTCCAACTGCTCCTTAACACTTAATTTCTAAGCAGCCAATCACATCGCGGCAACTCAGTGCATTTAGGCATGTAGACATGGTCAAGACAATCTCCTGCAGTTCAAACCGAGCATCAGTATGGGGAAGAAAGGTGATTTGAGTGACTTTGAACGTGGCATGATTGTTGGTGCCAGAAGGGCTGGTCTGAATATTTCAGAAACTGCTAATCTACTGGGATTTTCACGCACAACCATCTCTAGGGTTTACAGAGAATGGTCCGAAAAAGAAAAAACATCCAGTGAGCGGCAGTTCTGTGGGCGGAAATGCCTTGTTGATGCCAGAGGTCAGAGGAGAATGGCCAGACTGGTTCGAGCTGATAGAAGGGCAACAGTGACTCAAATAACCACCCGTTACAACTAAGGTGGGCAGAAGAGCATCTCTGAACGCACAGTACGTCGAACTTTGAGGCAGATGGGCTACAGCAGCAGAAGACCACACCGGGTGCCACTCCTTTCAGCTAAGAACAGGAAACTGAGGCTACAATTTGCACAAGCTCATCGAAATTGGACAATAGAAGATTGGAAAAACGTTGCCTGGTCTGATGAGTCTCGATTTCTGCTGCGACATTCGGATGGTAGGGTCAGAATTTGGCGTCTACAACATGAAAGCATGGATCCATCCTGCCTTGTATCAACGGTTCAGGCTGGTGGTGGTGGTGTCATGGTGTGGGGAATATTTTCTTGGCACTCTTTGGGCCCCTTGGTACCAATTGAGCATCGTTGCAACGCCACAGCCTACCTGAGTATTGTTGCTGACCATGTCCATCCCTTTATGACCACAATGTACCCAACTTCTGATGGCTACTTTCAGCAGGATAATGCGCCATGTCATAAAGCTGGAATCATCTCAGACTGGTTTCTTGAACATGACAATGAGTTCGCTGTACTCAAATGGCCTCCACAGTCACCAGATCTCAATCCAATAGAGCATCTTTGGGATGTGGTGGAACGGGAGATTCGCATCATGGATGTGCAGCCGACAAATCTGCGGCAACTGTGTGATGCCATCATGTCAATATGGACCAAACTCCCTGAGGAATGCTTCCAGCACCTTGTTGAATCTATGCCACGAAGAATTGAGGCAGTTCTGAAGGCAAAAGGGGGTCCAACCCGTTACTAGCATGGGGTACCTAATAAAGTGGCCGGTGAGTGTATATGACTACTTTCATATCCAAATAGCCCACCACCACAGGCCATTCTTGAGATTCCCCTTCAATGGGCGGGATTATCAATATACGGTCCTACCATTCGGTCTGTCTCTGGCACCCCGTGCATTCAGAAAATGCATGGATGCTGCACCTATTCCCCTGAGACAACATGGAATGCGCATCTTGAACTACCTCGGTGATTGAGTCATCCTAGCCCAATCGGAGAGCGAGTTGCTAACCCACAGATCCTGGATCCTCAGCCATCTAGAGTGCCTTGGTCTCAGGATAAATCTCGCGAAGAGCACGCCATTTCCCAGCCAGCACACAGTCTTCCTGGGAACAGTTATAGACTCAAGACAAATGAGAGTGTGGCCTTCGCCAGACCACGCCCTCACTATTCAGCACCTAGTGGTGTCGTTCAAAGCAGGCTCCCACAGGCCGCTCAGAACGTTTTAGAGGGTTTTGGGCCTTATGGCCTCCGCGTCGTCAGTACTCCAACTAGGCCTACTGCAGAAGCGTCCCCTGCAGCGATGGCTGAAAAGCCGAATGCCAGCTCATGCTTGGTGCTCCGGTCACTTATGTATCAGGGTGGATCACGGCTTTATTAAAGCCCTGACCCCTTGGAAGAGCACCGACTGGTACCAATCAGGTGTAGACATGGGGTTGGTCTCGAGAAGGAAAGTGGTTTCAACAGATGCCTCCAACTTGGATTGGGGGGCACTGTGCAAAGGCAGGCCAATCTCCAGCCACTGGTCGAGCCCGGAAAAGTGCCTATATAATAATAATAATACATTTCATTTTTATAGCGCTTTTCTAGACACTCTAAGACACTTTACAGTTTTGGTACACAAGGTACATGGACAAGCAGATACATTTCAAGAGAGGTGGCGTGAAAGGATGAAGAACTGGAGAAAGTCTGTTAATGAGAAAAAGCAAGTTCAAAGAGGTGAGTTTTGATGACCTGTTTGAAGGTTGTTAAGGTGCTTGACTGTTTGATGTGGTCGGGAAGGGCGTTCCAAAGGGTTGGTGTAGCAGCTGAGAAGGCTCTGTCGTCCCAGGTCCGGCAATTAGTCCTGATGGTCTTGAGTGTGTCAGCACCAAGGCGGTTTAGTAAGACGGAGAGGTATGGAGGGGCAAGGTTATTAAGTATGTGAGGAGAAGTATTTTAAAGTTGATCTTGGGCTTGACTGGGATTCGCGTCGGCGGGTGGAGGTGAGGAGCTGAATTTTGGACATATTGAAGTTTATCAATGATGTTGTTTGGTAGTCCATAAAGAATGCTGTTGCAATAGTCCAGTCTGTAGTGTTTCAGCTGCAGTGGTAGACAGAGAGGGATGGAGCCAAGCAATGTTACGAAGGCAATTCTGGTGACATGTTTGACATGCGGTACAAAGGAAAGGGTAGGATCGAAGATGGTTCGAAGGTTGCGGATGCAGGTGGAGGTTGTGACATTGGAGCCATCAATGTTAAGGGAGAAGGTCTGGGCATGACGGGTGAGTGAGTTAGGGCCAATTATGAGAATCTCTGATTTATTGCAGTTGAGTTGGAGAAAATTTTCTTTAATCCATGATTTAATGTCAGTGAGGCAGGTTGCAAGGGTTGAGTGGGTGGAAGCTGTGATGGTCTTTGAGGAAAGATAGAGTTGGGTGTCGTCGGCATAGCAGTGGAAGTTTAGGCCATGTTGGCGGAGGATCTGTCCAAGGGGGAGCATGTACAGGATGAAGAGGAGGGGGCCAAGAACTGAACCCTGAGGGACACCATGAATGACTGGAGGGGTAGAAGACGTGCAGTTGTTTATAGAGATATAATGGTATCTGTCAGCAAGATAGGTGGTGAACCAGGTTAGGACAGAGCCAGTTATTCCAATTTGATCCTGGAGGCGTGAAAGGAGGATGGAGTGTTTGATGGTGTCGAAGGCTGCACTGAGGTCTAGGAGGATGAGGATGGTGAGGAGACCACAGTCGGCAGCAAGCAGAATGTCGTTGGTGATTATGAGGAGGGCAGTTTCAGTGCTGTGTTTAGAGCAGAAGCCGGATTGGAATGTTTCATATAGGTTATTGGAGTTGAGGTGATTTTGAAGTTGAGTAGCAACAGCTCGTTCCAGGATTTTGGACAGAAAAGGGAGGTTTGAGATGGGACGGTAGCTGTTGGGAATGTCTGGGTCCAGACCAGGTTTTTTCAGTATGGGGGTGATGGCAGCAAGCTTGAGAGGTGAGGGGACAATACCGGAGGTCAGGGAGGAGTTGATTATGTTGGTGATGAAAGGGGAAAGTGAGTGAAGGCATGCCTTGGTAAGAAATGTGGGGATAGGGTCAAGCGGAGAGGTTTAGGGCTTCATGCTGGAAATTATGGTAAATACATCGGTTTCAGTGTTTGGAATGAATGACGAGAGAAAGTGGAATGGAGGGGAGGGTGATGGAGGTCCAGGAGTGGAGTAGGGGGAGCTATGGGCTTGTTGATTATGGATGTTGTCGATCTTGGTTTTGAAGAAGGAAAGGAACAGATCACACTTAGTGGTGGTGAAGGATTTAGTTATTGTGTCCATGGGTTTTAGAAGTATGTTAATTGTGGAGAAAAGGGTCTTGGTACTGTTGGAGCCGGATTGGATGACAGATGAGTAGTGGGAGGAGCGGGCAGAGTTGAGGGCATCTTTGTATTGCTGTCTGTGAAGTTTGTAGGCTTCCAGGTGGACATTGAGACGGGTTTTATGGTAAGTCGTTCCAGTTGACGGCATTTGGCTTTGAGGAGGCGGAGTTGGTTAGTGTACCAAGGGGCGGAGTGTGTGAAGGAGACAGATTTGGTTTTAAGGGGGGCAATGTTATTGAGACAGGATGAAAGTACATCATTGTAGGCGTTGACGAGGACCATTGGGGAAGTGTTTTGGGGGTCAATGGATTTTTCAAGGGTGGTTGACAGTATGGAGGAGAAAGAGGTGTGGTCGATGGATTTGAGGTTCCTGAAAGTTATTGTGCGTTTTTGCTTGGTGGGTGGAGTTGGGATGTCAATGTCAATGGTAATAGCCAGGTGGTCGGAAATGGTGAGGTCAGTGTGGGTTATATTGTTGATGGGGGTACCAGATGAACAAACCAGGTCAAGTATGTGTCCTTTTTTATGGGTGGGGAAATCAATATGTTGGCTAATATTGAAAAATGGGGGGGGGGGGGTAGATAGTTGAAATGACCAGGGGTTTAGTGCCAGACAGTTTGAATGATGTGTGCTCAAATGAAGCAGGAGTGGGGATGGGTACTATGGTCGTTTTGATGTCCTGTTTGTGTATTATTGCAATTCTGCCGTCGCGCCCCTCATGTCGTGGTTTGTCTATGTATGTAAATCCAGATGGTGTAGATTGGTTGAGAGAGAAGTATTCAAGTGGTTTTTGCCAAGTTTCGGTTAAGCAGAGGAAATCCAGATTATTGTCCAAAATAAATTCAATGAGGATGTAGCCTTTGTTGCTAAGAGAACGGGTGTTAAAAAGAGCGAATCTGAGGAGTGGTTGGTTTTGGGTATGCTGTTCGGATTTGACCAGTGTTTGTAGGCAGGCGGAACGCACGTGCTGTTTGTTGTGATGACGTAAGCGGGAAAAGACAGGGCGAGCGTTGGACCAGATGGACGGAATGTTGTGGTTTAACCAGGAGTAGACAATCGTTCTACGGGAGCCTCGATGGATGTAGTGGGGTCGACGTAGAAGACCGAGCTTTTTGATGATGGAAATACAGGACAGAAGTAAGGGTGTTCAGCTTGTATAGTTGTAATATAGAGTATGTAAATGACATAATAGCAGGGAAAGGTGAAAACTACAGTCACACGTTAGCTGATGGGAAAGTATCGACACGACAGGACAGTCGGCAAAAAGTCATGGTGGACGAAGCTTGGAGATGGTTAAGTGCTGGAGGACTGAACGTGGATGATGGGCAGAGGAGACAGGGACTGAGAGGTCGACAGTGTATGCCACTTTCAAGTAGCCGAGCTGCCGAAGCGAACTGTCGTTCGGTAGTTGCTACCTACTGACTTGGTAGCGGCTAGCAGATGCTAAATGGAGGCAGCAGTCCCAGGCAACAAGGCCTAACTGCACACGGACAGCAACAGACTGTCCAGGGGTCTACCTCACAGCAGCAGTGCTGGAGAAGGAGATGAAGTGGTGAGCTAGCCAGCTAGCGTTTCCCGTAAGTTTGTGAAGTTACCCCGGGGATGAGCTACCAGTGGCGGTGTTGTTACCATGGGGAAGTCTGGATGGCAGCAACGCGTCCTCTTGCGTTCACCACCACAATAATCACACCATCATTAATGTTGTACACATCAACTGCCTCGAAATGAGCGCGGTTCATTTAGGCCTGAAAACTTTCCTCCCAGATCTGGCGGGACACCACGTCCTGGTCCGCAATGACAACATGTCAGTGGTGTCCTATATAAATCGCCAGGGCGGACTCAGATTGGCCAGCCTGGAAAGCTATGGCCAGACTCCTCCTTCTTTGGGCACATACCAACCTGCACTTGCTAAGGGTGGTGCACGTACCGGGCATTCTAAACCACGGTGCGGATATGTTATCCAGAGACAATGTCCAGGGGAATGGTCTCTCCAGCCTCACACGATTCACATGATCTGGAGCACCTTCGGCAAGGCAAAGGTCGACCTCTTCGCCTCAGAAGACAATGCTCACTACCCAATATTCTTTTTGAAGAAAAGGGATGCGCTGGCCCACAACTGCCCCCTTTATGCGTTCCCTCCAGTCTCGATGCTCCCACAGGTCATCGAGTGGATCAGGGAGAGCAAGTGCTCAGTCCTCCTCATAGCCCCCCTCTGGAAATCCAAAACTTGGTTCCCAGACCTGGCGAAGCTGCTGAGGAAGGACCTCCTCACACTGGTGAACGGGTCAATCTGTCACCCCCACCCAGATCTGTGGGCCCTACATGTATGGCCCCTGTGGCCGGCCATTCCATGGGGAAAAGTGACTTGGTCATTTGTTTCCTCAAGGGGGCCAGGAGGCTCAACCCGCCTCTGCCCCCCTCTGTCCCCTCCTTGGACCTATCTACGGTCCTCAGGGGCCTTAGGGGACCCCCGTTTGAGCCGCTCCAGATGGCTGACCTTAAACTGCTTTCACTCAAAACCACACTCCTGCTAGCGCTGGCACTGGCCTTTCCATAAGCTCTGCATGCCTTGAGTTTGGGCCTGGCCACTCTAGAATCGTGCTCAGACCGAGGCACGGCTATGTTCTTAAGGTGCTCTCAACACCGTTTAGAGCCCAGGTGATATCGCTATCAGCTCTTCCCCCGTCGGAAGATGATAATTATTTGAATCTGGTCTGCCCTGTCAGGGCTCTTAGAATCTATCTGTAGCGCTCTGCCACACTCAGACAGTCAGAACAGCTCTTTCCGCTCTTTCCTTCGGAACAGCTCTTTCCGAAAGGCACAGGTACTTTCTACCTAAAGCCCTCGGCCTCGAGGGCTAGACACTCTGCTTTGTGCTCGCTGTGCAGCTGCACTGCATTTTAAAATAATGGCTTCAATATTCTCGAGAAAAGGAGTTTTACCAGTGCGTATAGCTTCACAACACTCGTTCCCTACTCTCAGGGAACCGAGGTTACGTTTGTAACCGAGTACGTTTTTAGTCGTTTTTACGGATCTGTCTGAATGGGGATCGTTTTGGCAATGGTGTCATCTGTACGCGGAGAACTCAAAGGTAAAACTTCTCCGTTTTAAGCATATCTTTGCCGTGTAAACATAGGGGAGCGTCACAGATTTGTACGTCACCAAATCTAACTTTATATTACCTTAATCACTGTCTTGTTGGCTAAAACATAGCACCATTTTGAAACATATCAGCAACTCCTAGCAACTGTAAGCTAGGCTTAAAAAAAATTACACAGCGGGGTTAGTTGTAGCACAGTGTTACAACTAGGCCGCCCAGTGTACAACAATAATGAAATGAAAACAGGGAGCCACACAACTTTTCAGGTTTGAGTATTTTATTTATTTAAATATTAATTTTGCCACATTTAACTTTGTTGGACTTTCACAAATAATGTTGGAATTTAAATGTCAAAGTATTATTTTTTTCACATTTGTTAACTATGCATTGATCACTTGTTTTTTTTTTATTAAAAAGTTTGTTTTTCATGCAATAAACCCTTTAAAATGTTATTTTGAGGTCGTTTTTATTATTATTCGTATTCATATTATTTTTAATAATAATACATTTTCATGCAGCTGCCACACACAAATATAATTCAATAGCAATTACAATATTTTATGATTTTATTTATTTATTTATTGCAAGACTGTGCAGCCCTTTCATGTATCTCTGTCCATGATATTGGTCCATAATAGAAGGATGATTGGATGAGGGATGGATGTCTGTGTCACAGGTGTCTGATGTCTTGTCATGTATCTTTATTAGTCTGTTACATCTGTTACACCTGTCTTGTTAATTATCTTCATCAGTGTCACCTGTATTCAGTTCATTAGTGTCTGTATTTAGTTATCTCTGGTAAGGTTTTTGTTGGTTCTTGTGTTAAAGTTATGTTGTCTTAGCATGCTTGAGGAAACTCTCTGCCTGTCTGTATCCGTGCGAGTTTTTGGTTATATTGTACGTAAAGTTATATTATTTGGAATTTGGACTCTGCCTCTTCGTCTACCTGTACCACACCCGTGACAGAAGAACCAACTTTTAAAAAAGAAACAAGATGAGCACACTTCTCGTCCCCGCAGCATTGTTCACTCTCTTCCAGGATAACCGCCCAATTGAGGAATATGTAGAGGAGTTCCTTGAGCTCTCACATCTAAGACCCTGGAATGAGGACACGCTAAAAAACATCTTTTGGTGTGGGTTCGATGATGACCTCTACCAGCAAGCTCCAGCAACAACGATTCCAGGTACGTTCACCCAGTACCTGGATCATGTGCTGGTGTTGAGTGGATCAGCTTTCAATGTAGGTGAGGCTGAAGATAACATCTCTGCTGAACCACCATCTCCAGCTACCTTCCTCGCCACACCACCTTCGGTCTCTATCAAGAGCCCAGAGTCTTCACCGCTGGTCCTGTCCAGCCCAGAGTCTTCACCGCTGGTCCTGTCCAGCCCAGAGTCTTCACCGCTGGTCCTGTCCAGCCCAGAGTCTTCACCGCTGGTCCTGTCCAGCCCAGAGCTAATTGTAAATTCTCTAAGATTATTATTCATGTCGGCACTAATGATGTTTGACTCCGCCAGGCGAAGATCACCAAAATTAATATTAAAGAGGTGTGAACTCGCAAGTATGATGTCAAGCACTGTAATTTCAGTTCAATTTATTAGGAAACATGGCATTAGTTTTCACTGTTATGCTGATGATACTCAGCTCTATATTTTTTCAAAACCTAACGAAACTTACCAATTCACAAAATTAACGGAATGCATAGTAATTTCCTACTACTAAATTCTGAAAAAACAGACTATTTATTGGACAAAGTTCCACACGTAATAACCTAGAATACTGTCTAACACTTGATGGCTGCTCTGTTAAGTCTTCGTCGTTGGTTAGGAACCTGGGTGTGCTCTTTGATCCCAATCTTACATTTGAAAGTCATGTGTCTAGTATCAGTAAAACCGGATTTTTCCATCTTAGAAATAGATCTAAAATACGCTATATGCTCTCATTGACAAATATGGAACAATTAGTTTGTTCATGACCTCAAGGCTAGATTATTGTAATGCTCTACTGGGTGGTTGCCCTGCACGCTTAATCAAACTACAGCTGGTCCAAAACGCACCAGCTCGAATTCTTACCAAAACCAGGAAGTATGACCATATTAGCTGGTCTGTCATCAAACAAAATTTTATTAAACATTTATTAAACATTGCATAAATGTAAAAATATTGCTGATTACTTACAAAACAGTAAATGGTTTAGCTCCGCAGTACTTGAGCAAGTACTCTGTCACACTCTGTCAGTTCAAAACTAGATTAAAGACACATCTCTTTGACCTAGCATTCACATACGTTATTGACTTTTAAAATTCAATGTTAGATGCATAGATTAGGTCAGACGGAACTGGGAACAGTTCCCTTAAATCCTGATGTACTCGTTAAATCATAAAAAGAATGGCATCTACACTAATTTGAGTGTCTTTGTTTATCCCGAGGTTTTCCTGCAGCCTGCCAGATCCAGGCCGTATCCAGATCTGATGAAGGTGTCACACAGGTCGAGGGGAGGAATGCTCGGATGACCAACCGCCCCCCCCTCTCTTACTGAGTCACCACCGTGAGGAGCCGACACCACAGGCACACAACAGAGGACTACGGAGACACGGGTAAGTTTCAAAGGAGGAACAATCTTTATTGAACAATAAAACAAGGGGGCATCAATTGGATAGCCTTCACTGTCCTCTAGATATCCTTCTGCCACGGGCGGGCGTGTCGCAACTGTCACTGTGTCCCCTGGGCGGCAATTTAGGGACTCCGTTCTCCAGCGATGCTGCAGGCTTCCAGACTCAGATAGTGAGAATGACAGGTAAGGGTTGTTCACAGTACACAGCTCTCCCTTCGGTTCACAGGGGGGCGAGCCAGTAGATCACTAGACGGCTTCACCAGCGATACTGCATGCTTTTTTCCTCAGCAGTGCTGCAGACTTCCGAACTCGGGCAGTAAGTATAGCAGGTAAGGATCCTTCACAGTGCACGGTACTCTTCGATCCACAGGAGGAAGACAGTGAGTTAAGGGTTTACTTCGCCCATGATGCTGCGTCCTTCAGTGATGCTGTATACCTCTGGACTCAACCATAAGTGGAACAGGTAAGGCTCTTCACAGTACACAGTACTCTCTTCAGCTCACGGTAAGGAGACAGTGAATTAAAAGGTTGCTTCCCAAATGATGCTGTGCGCTTCTGGACTCAAACAGTAAGTAGAGCAGGTAAGGATCTTCGCAGTACTCTCTTCAGTACACAGCAGGAAGACAATGAATTAAAATGGTACGTTACCAGTGATGCTGTAGGCTTCTGGGCTCAAACAGTAAGTAGAACAGGTAAGAATCTTCACAGTACAATATACTCTCTTCAGTGCACAGTAAGGAGACAATGGGTTAAAAGATAGTTTCTCCAGTGATGCTGTAGGCTTTTGAGCTCAAACAGAAAATAGAACGGGTAAGAATCTTCACAGTACAATGTACTCTCTTCAGTGCACAGCAAGGAGACAATGGATTAAAAAAAGGGTACGTTACCAGTGATGCTGCATGCGTCTGGACTCAACAGTAAGTGGAACAGGTAAGGATCTGCACAGTACTCTCTTCAATTCACAGTGAGGAGACAGTGGGTTAAAAGATCGTTTCTCCAGTGATGCTGTAGGCTTTTGGCTCAAACAGTAAATAACAATTAAGGACCTTCACAGTACAGAGTACCCTCTTCAGTGCAGCTGTATCACACTGGACTTCCAATGGGGAGCAGATATAGTAACCTTCCACAACGTGTGAATGGGGCTAGGGCCACTTCTCAGCAAAGGCACAGCACACTTGTGTTCACTTCAATTCCACAGCCACAAATCAATGTGTATCAATAAGGCAAAAGCACTGCAATTCACTCACACATTAAGGCTGGTCAGAGGCCCCACTTCGTTTGTTGCGCTCGCTCCACGAGGGATTTCTCTTTCAATTCCTCCTCAACACACTCTGAAACACATAGCTCTTCCAACAATCAGATCCACATTTACTGCATCCTCTTCCAGCAATTTAAATACTCATAAGATGAAATCAGTTCACTTATCTCTTCTCTCTCCTTCCACAGCGCCAATCCAGACGATAGCTCAGTCCAGCAGACTTCCCACAAACGATCACTCTGATCCAGCAAACTCAAATGGGCGATCTCCACACCCCAACGGTTTTCCTGAGGAAGCTTGTATCCAAC
This sequence comes from Semotilus atromaculatus, assembly GCA_031834385.1. Classification (NCBI taxonomy): domain Eukaryota; kingdom Metazoa; phylum Chordata; class Actinopteri; order Cypriniformes; family Leuciscidae; genus Semotilus; species Semotilus atromaculatus. The sequence continues at coordinate 6,501,605 of JAULUF010000002.1, read as the reverse complement.
ACTGCTCCAAGTCAACCCTTTAGGCTCTTCAAACACTTCCAACTCACTGAGCACTTCAAACCCACTGAACACACCGCAACACTCTCTGAATGGTCCCTTTTTATCCTGGCTTGCGTAACAGGAAGCCTGTGTGAGCGCCGCTTCTCTCTCTCACACCTGCAATGCATTAGCGCTAATCAGTGCGGGCATGTTTACATCACCGGAGTGGGGCGTGTTGCACACAATACCTTCCCCTGGGAAACCTAGGACTCTCAAGAGGGTTCCGCTTGCCGAGCGATTTTGTCACCCGTGACAAAGGAGCTTCGCCTGGACCCGATGACAATGCAGTGCTGAAGTGCCAACTAGCCTCTCCCTATGGAGGATCCCTTTCCCACTCTACAGATAAAGCGTTGTGGGGAAATTCGGTTCACGTACCTACCCGAACTGATAAAATAAACTTCTGATATAAATCAAAATTTATAGGCAAGACAAGTAGTTTTAGTCATGGTTTGTAGGGAATTACTAGCCTGGGTTTCCCCATCCTGCCTTGTGCAGCGCGATTTTATTGACGCTGCTAGGCAGTATGGAAACCATGGACCAAATTTTCCCCTCAGATAGGGAACCAATCACAGAACGGTGAGGGAGCAGCAAGGCGATGACGAAGTCTATGCGACACACCGAAGCAGTTTGTTTATTAGATCCAACACGGCAGCAGACGCGAAGTTACCTTTCAAGTTTATTTAGAAAAAATAGCAACTTTTGGCATTAAACCATTTCATAACCAAGAAGGATGTTTTTTTCCCTGCTACCAACAGGCTTTGGCAAAAGCCTCATATATCAACGTTAGCCCCGTTAGTGGCTATGACAATGGGGCTTAGGCTAGCGAGACCCCCGTCGTTATGGTTGTTACGCCATAAATCTCTGCGTTTAGGCTACACTTGGCATTAACATGCTATTACCATGATCCGAACAAGCAGATCAGGACACGGTGTGTTTACATTTGTTCACAATAAGTAGCCCTTGTATCTGGATAACCGAAGGGATTTCTGTTTCTGCATAATATTTAAATTATGGTTTGTAGCACGACACCAGATTAAGAGTAGTTTAAAGATGATACAAATTAAGCAGACCCAATTGCTTTCACTCACTCACTTTACTTTCCTATGCAATCTCCAGTCTTAGTTCAAATTACGTTTTTTGAATGAAGGAATATTTCAGAGCTGATCATACAAAAATAACTGGGTTGATCATTAAGTCACATCATCGGGTTTAAGATTATAGCGTGCAATGGCTATATTAACAGAAATGGGAGATTAATAAACATGCTGAAACAATAAAAACATTCAACATTTAAAACATTAAAAAATAAAAAGTGTATTCCCATTATTCCTCTGGCAAAGCAGCGCACGCTCTTCATCTCATGACTGATCACAGCTGTGATCTATTGTACAGGCGATCGCCTCATTCAGATAATGTTGCACAATTAAAATGTAAAATGACACACACAGTATCATGTAGCCTAAGTCTAAATAAACTGTTTTAAATATTGACTTTTTTTGTAAGGTTAATTTCTTGTCTAAACTGCGTTTTTACATGCGTCATCTGGTATAATTGAAACGATTGGCTATGATCTACGTACAGGCGCATTTGATAGACATTTGTAGCACCCAATAAAACGGCTCTGGGCATTCGTAAACCACGCCTCAAATACGAGAAAATGCACATGGTGTTTCCAGACCACGTATCATTCTCAATGATAGGCCTACGTGGTCTGGCGTCAGCCAGGCTAGGGAATTACAAACCTGCGCACATATATTCAAACGGACATAACTATAGAATAGATTCTTAATACGCATGTGAACGCCATCAGCGTGTATCACAGGTAGTAGGGGTCGGTTTAAGGTCTGTTTAGAGATAGGCCTAACGGCATTGTCTTAGTGGCACCTAATTTAATAACAAATGATCATTCCGCCGGACTTGATCATTTGTTATTTGTTATATAACTTTAGCTGGAAAATAACATTCAAAAACCACTATAAAGCCAAAACAATCTCTGTTATCTTAAATTATATGTTTATCTCGGTAAAGCTGCTTTGAAACAATCTACATTGTTAAAAGCGCTATATAAATGATGACTTGACTTGTAACATTTGCACTTCTGTCACTTTCAGTGCAACTGTGTGAAAATATAGGTAAAACGTTAGGTATTCATTTGTAGCAGCGATGTGTATGTTGCTTGTGTAGGAAAAAAAAAAAGATCTAACAACTGTTTTTTAATTGAGCCTAAACCAAAATGTGTTAGGTTGTGCCCCGCACTCCCCCTATAACCACTATAGTATATAAAATGTTTTCTATGTAATAACATTTTACAGTAAGGTTCCATTTGTTTACTTTAGTTAAATACATTTCATTTTTTATTCATAAATATTATAAATAATTAAAGCCTTTTATGGCCTTTAAGCCTTTTATATGAAGGTATTTTTGGTGCAAAACTTCTGAACGCCTGTGACAGTGGAATGTGTAGTTGTAGAGAATAGCCACACATGTGTATCAGTAAATTTGAAGTCACAGAGAGAAATGATTTAAGATTTGCAAACTTGTATACTTTTTTTTCTCTTCCACAACCACAACACAACAGTTACACCTTCTCAAATTCTTCATTGCAGGTGCACAAATCCTATTCTACAAATCACAAATTAAGAAACTCATACGCTCACATTTTTGCTACAGTTGTTGCAGTGAATATGGTGCAAAACGCATTTACACACCTGCATCAAGAAATGTGAAGTCACAGAGAAATGTTTCTCATCCGCAAATCAGTATGTGAATTCATCCAATGAGAGTTGCACACTTGTAGAATATTTTCTCACAAATGTCTTGTATATTTTTCTAGCACAAACACAAGTGCATGACTACAGCTGCTTGAATCTGCTGCAACGAATCTCAAATACTGTTTTTCCGCTTTCAAGTGACAAGTTTCGGGAGCTCTCCCTTTTGCACCAAATGCACCGCGAAACGTGGAGCAGAAGTGAGTTGTGCATCTGTAGAGGCAGTGGGCGGAGCCAACATGAATATTCATGAGTTTCCCGGCCATGCGCGTGTCGAACTGCTCATTCTAGTTCACGCTCTTCGTTTCTCAGCAGGTTTAATGGATTATTTCAAAAAAGGTAAATATAGTTTCAGCGCGAACTTAAACTACGATTGTGTATGGTTTAGTTAAGTTCATAATGTTTTTATTAATTCGTCACTGACTGAATGATTGCTGGCATTCACTTCGTGTAGGTCTATATAAAGTACAGCAAACTTCAACTCGTCGTATAAATTGCACATTGCGAAGCTTTAAAACTTTGGCTTTTACTAATTGTTATCATTTGTTGATTGCAATAAATTAAATAAACCCTCATAAATGTATCTGTGGGCTAACACTTTTTAAATATAGATATAATATATCCTGGTGTGATTGTTCTTAAATTCTTGTTCATAAGCCAAATCAATTAAGACCCAACAAAATTGTATGGACAAAAGTGGATAAATTACATTTGATACAACTAGGTTACTGTAAATGAGGAAAAAAAACATGTAACATTATTTTACAGTATATAATAAGCCAACAATTTGATGTTCTAAAAAAATATTTACAAACATACATACTGGCAAAATACTGTAACAATATTATTTTTAATGTTTTGTGCTCGTGCTGGTTTTGATATAATAATATATACACTACTGTTCAAAAGTTTGGTATTAATAAGGTTCTACGGTAAGGTATCAGAAGAGCTTAGCAATAAATAAACTGAATGGTAATGGTTAATGTATTTAGGAATATTCTATATCTGCTCTTCTGTTGGAAATAAGTGTTGCTGTAATCATTGAGGTGTTCTGGAGTTTTTGGTTTACGGTAAAAGTGGAATCTTAAACCTTGTGATATTTTTTTGCAGCCTATATTTTGTTTGTAAACATTTTTATTAGCCTTTTTTTTATTGCAGTGACATTCAACAAATTATAACAAATGACAGTTTAAAGCATTGCAATATGAGGAAAGCACAACGAAATGAGCGAGTTGAAGTTTGCTGTGGTTTATGCCTAAATGAAGTTAATGCGAACAATCATTTAGTCATTAACGAATGCACAAAATGTGCAAACTAATAAAAGCATTATGAGCTTTATGAAATGATACACAGCTGTATTTAAATTTCGCGCTGAAACTATATTTACCTTTTTTGAAATAATCCATTAAACCTGCTGAGAAACGAGGAGCGTGAACTAGAATGAACAGTTCCACGCGCATGCCCTTATTATATTCCGTAAATTAATGTTGTGTTTTTTTTGTTTCTCATTTACAGTAACCTAGTTGTATCAAATGTAAAATCCACTTTTTTCCATACAATTGTACGTAGGCCTATGTATTAAAGCAACACATTCATCGTGTTGAGACTTGCATGATTTGGCTTATTTAAATGAACAAGAATTTAAGAATCGCACCAGGATATATTATATAGGCTACCTAGGCCTATATTTAAAAAGTGTTAGCCCACAGATACATTCATGAGGGTTTATTTAATTTATTGCAATCAACAAATGATAACAATTAGTAAAAGCCAAAGTTTTAAAGCTTCGCAATGTGCAATTTATACGACGAGTTGAAGTTTGCTGTACTTTATATAGACCTACACGAAGTGAATGCCAGCAATCATTCAGTCAGTGACGAATTAATAAAAACATTATGAACTTAACTAAACCATACACAATCGTAGTTTAAGTTCGCGCTGAAACTATATTTACCTTTTTTGAAATAATCCATTAAACCTGCTGAGAAAAGAAGAGCGTGAACTAGAATGAGCAGTTCGACACGCGCATGGCCGGGAAACTCATGAATATTCATGTTGGCTCCGCCCACTGCCTCTACAGATGCACAACTCACTTCTGCTCCACGTTTCGCGGTGCATTTGGTGCAAAAGGGAGAGCTCGCGAAACTTGTCACTTGAAAGCGGAAAAACAGTATTTGAGATTCGTTGCAGCAGATTCAAGCAGCTGTAGTCATGCACTTGTGTTTGTGTTAGAAAAATATACAAGACATTTGTGAGAAAATATTCTACAAGTGTGCTACTCTCATTGAATGAATTCACATACTGATTTGCGGATGAGAAACATTTCTCTGTGACTTCACATTTCTTGATGCAGGTGTGTAAATGCGTTTTGCACCATATTCACTGCAACAACTGTAGCAAAAATGTGAGCGTATGAGTTTCTTAATTTGTGATTTGTAGAATAGGATTTGTGCACCTGCAATGAAGAATTTGAGAAGGTGTAACTGTTGTGTTGTGGTTGTGGAAGAGAAAAAAAAGTATACAAGTTTGCAAATCTTAAATCATTTCTCTCTGTGACTTCAAATTTACTGATACACATGTGTGGCTATTCTCTACAACTACACATTCCACTGTCACAGGCGTTCAGAAGTTTTGCACCAAAAATACCTTCATACTTTTAGCCTTTAAACCTTCAAATGACCTTTATTTTATATCATTTGTGTTTTCATCGTTAACAAGTAAAAATATTATCATTTGTGAAACCGTTCAAAGGACCTAAAAAAATTAATCACATTGTGATTTTCCCAACTTCACTAAAAACATTTTTAATGAACAAGTTATTTTGTAAGGGTTTTTTCACACACACAAAAAAATTACTTAATTTTCACAAAGGTTACTATGGTGTTCCAGATTTAAGAATGTGTTGATTTACTCTGCTTCAGTGATTTGGGTTTTAGGATGCTAATAACATAATAATTCATCTATTATAAGAATGTGTCACTGCTGTTATAGCCAGTGGTGTTCCAACTCTGTAAAACCTTAACTGTTAAAACTTAGTAGAAGTTGCTGACTGAACAAATGGAACAATATTTAAATGTTCTCGAAATGTATACAGTCGGCATCTAGTCATAGTTGGGGGCGTGGCCGGCATGGGGGAAAGCACCGCGACGATCGTATACATTTGAATGACAAAAATGTCATATTGCGAGTCATTGACGCCTGCCGACCAGCAACGGTACATTGCAAAATTAATTGCAATAGCTATGATTGCCCTTATTTAATTAAAAACTGGGTCAATGACCCAACCAAATGGCCGGAGGTGTCGTTTCCAGACATAATTGTTATCTGGTTGAATCTCCAGGTAAGACATCGCAGTAGCTACCGGTAACTCCAGCCTATAACTCAATCAACTTGCGTATGTCCATAAAACCTTGTCACTTACCAATTGTACGTATGCTTCACTCCAAACTATTAATCCTTTTGTAAAACGGTGATAGTAGCTACGAAGTTGCTGAGGGACTTTACTGACAGTTATCCCGAACTCACAGACTGCAGTCTTGAGCTGATAACCTTCAGCTGATAACGCTAATGTGAATGAGACATCCCTTAAGAAAAACAACTATAGGAATCTTGTAGTATTTTAGGACAAAATATTATAGTAACGTTAACCCTATAGGAATACTATAGTATTTTGGGATATAGCCTAGAAGTATAGAGGTATTACAGAACATCACAGAAGTAAGATGCACTATAGTAGAATATATAGATTCTATATAGAATAGTCACAGGATTACTATAGTTCTTTTTCGTAAGAGATATAACGTTAGACAAATCTGGCCCACTTGCCTAACGAGTTTAAGACCCACTACTATATCACACAGGGATCTACTCACACAATAATCTCATAAATTATGATTAATTTTGCCATTTTGTCCTCCTTTCTATGGAAGCAGATTAGTCTCAATTATAATTCACGCAAAAAACATAATTCACGCATGCATAGACAATTTCACATGCATGAAACCTAATTCACATACACACAAAAAATTAATGTGCGTGAAAACAATGTATATTCACAAAAAGCAATTCACATGCGCAAAATAAAATTATATATTCATAAAATACACTTCACAAATGCAAAACACAATTCGTAGATATACAACTGTGCACAAAAACCTTTGAATGTTTTAAATTTCCAAGTTTATCCATGAATGTGAATGTGCAAATCGTCATTCACGTACGAATCGCCTTGGATTTGTGTGTGTGTGTGTTTTGAGACTTTCCTGGCAGCGCTCTCCTCTACACAGAGCACTCGTACTCTTTAGCCAATCAGATTTAAGCTTATCAATCGACCAATCAGTATCACGTGAGGGCGGGCCTACCTGCATGTTACGCCATCAGCTGTCGACCCCAGTTCGTGGCTGAGCAGAGGTAAGTTCAGTTAATCGATTAATTTCTTTGTGTTTACTGTTAAAGTAAAGAAGTTAAAGAAGTTCGAGATCAGTTGAAGCAAGTTCAACAATCATTACCACAAGTGATTGTTTTTTTAATCACTTTTACTCAGGACATGCTAACTGGCAACAAAGGATTCCATTCATTGTGCTAAGCTAAGCTAACGCCGACCCTGTCAAACTAAAACAATGCATGCACTGAGACAAAAATGCATTTGCACACCTATCTAAATGTAGGAAAGAATGTGAATAAGCCCTATTTCAAAAAACGGTGGAGTGTTCCTTTAAGATTGTCAGTTCATGATCTTCATATAACAGGAACATTAATCATGATCAAGTCATTTTATATACATTATTCCCAAATGATTTACAAACTTTCAAATTAATAAAATGTGTACATCAAATGTAACCGTTTTTGAATCTTTTTATTCTGACAAGAACATTTAATAATGCATGTGTAACCGTTTCCCAAGGCCAAGGGTCAATAACCACACTCCGGAGGAGCCGACACCAATCAGGCGAGACAACAGATAATATAAAATCTCTTATTATTATTATATGGAAAACAGCATCGGAATAACTCCGGGTTCCTCTACTTCACTTCAGGACGTCCCGTATGGGCCTCCGACGAGGGGGGGACTCTGGCCAGCGGGAGGTCAAGAGGGTCTGTGACGGATGACAGCGGAAGGTAAGCAGCAGAGAATGGGTTTTTGGCTCATGATGTTGGCACAGCCGTGCACTCCCTTTCCTTGCAGGACGGCGGAGGCGGAAAGCCGCCTCGGAGGACCAGATCTCTCCCGTCCACCGGAGGACAACAGGTGGGTGACAGTAGCACGCAAATCTTCCTCCCGTTTACAGGGCAGCGGTTAGCAAGCTTTCTCGGTTCCTCAAACAGTAGCAGATCGGACACAGCAGTCAGCAGACTCTCCTTCAGAGCAATGATTCACAAGATCTCTCAGCTCGTAGAACGGCAGCAGATCGGACACAGCAGTCAGCGGTCTCTCCTTCAGAGCAATGGTTCACAGGATCTCTCAGCTCGTAGAACGGCAGCCGATCGGATGCAGCAGTCAGCAGACTCTCTATGCACACGGAACACAATCGGGAGTATGAAATCCAACCGCTACTAACCGGCTCTTTCTCCTCTCAGGGCAGGTGGGGAGGGTGCGGCAGTCTCCAGGAAAAAGAATCAGACCAGGTGGCTGGGCTTCTTCTGTTCTTTTAGAATGAATGATCACAGAGTAATATCCCATGAACTCAATTACGGCTCTTCTCACCAACACACGAGGCCGAGCTTCTCCTTTCTCCAATGTAGCATCAGGGGGGTTGGGAACCCTGTCAGTATTCAGAATGTTCTTAGTAATTCTTCATAACATCACCCTTTCGTACGTTGAAAAGAAATGTACTTAACTTCTCTCCTTGGTAACAGCATGGATCTTCAGCGCCGCCCTTAATCACTCTGTTCTCTTAGTTCCATATGTTGAGCACTCACCCGTCTTCAATGTGTACCCGTCCCCACACTTGTATTCACTGCGCTTTCTGCTGTCAAAAACGCCAAGGACAACCCAACGTGGAAATCCAAGCACCAAGACGCACCTATGTCTTCAAACTTCTCCTTATATACGCCTCTTCTCGCATATGTACACCGATAACGACCTGATTGGTGTCAACAGCTGGCGCTCGTCAACGCTGCCGGCCATGACATGCCACCGGAACCGGCCCGGTGTTACAACGGAAGTCGCTCCCCCGTGCAACAAGTTCCGGTTTTAAGGTTCCTATTTGTCTCACCCGGTGACACATGCATAGCAACCTCTTGAACTGTCAAAATGGATGGCTTGCAACATTACTGTTTTGAAAGAATTACAGTAGGAATTGTAAGATCACAGTACTGGTTGTCTGCGACTTTATACATCATTCGTCTCGGAAATCTGAAACGATAAAACTACATAATATATGCAGCTTAAAACAAAACAGATGTCTCATATGCACGTCATTACATTGGCTACATTAATCAGATGAATGTGTGGTGGACAGGACATGAAAATCCATCAATACTAAAAATAAATGTTTATGTTCACATGTGGACTAAATAGCAGTTAATAAACTATTGCTTCAACTGATCTCGAACTTATTTAACTTCAATAAACACACAGAAATTAATCGATTAACTGAACTTACCTCTGCTCAGCCACGAACTGTGGTCGAAAGCTGATGACGTAACATGCAGGTAGGCCCGCCCTCACGTGATTCTGATTGGTCGATTGATAAGCTTAAATCTGATTGGCTAAAGAGTATGAGTGCTCTGTGTAAGAGGAGAGCGCTGCCAGGAAAGTCTCAAAAACACACACACACAAATCTAAGGCGAATCTTACGTGAATGACGATTTGCACATTCACATTCAAGGATAAACTCGTAAATTTTAAACATTCAAAGGTTTTTGTGCACAGTTGTATATCTACGAATTGTGTTTTGCATTTGTGAAATGTATTTTATGAATATATAATTTTATTTTGCATTGTGAATTGCTTTTTGTGAATATAATTTTTTTCACGCACATGAATTTTTTGTGTGTGTATGTGAATTAGGTTTCAGGCATGTGAAATTGTCTACTCATGTGTGAATTATGTTTTTTGCGTGAATTATAATTGAGACTAATCTGCTTCCATATCTTTCCGGTTCTGTGTGTTTATTAGGAAGGATGTAGAACTTCAATTCAAAATTTGTTTGTTTATTGGCGGTACAGAAAACGACACAGCAACTCTTCGGCATGATTGTCGCATGTATTTCAATGAGCGCTAAGGCAATGTTTTCCCCCACGGGCTAAATTCACATCACGTGACGGGGCGTTCACGGGGGCGTTCCCAGACCAACCGTCTGTATCTATAATATAGGCCTAATGTACAGACGGTAACAAAATTGCGCTGGTGAGACTCGTGCAGTTATTTATATATAGTTAAGTAGCAATAAATAGGCCACACAACCTGAGTGCTGTTTTCTTGAATGCCATCACGATTGAAACCGAGATATTGATTTCATAACAGTTCAATAAACAAATAGTTACAATTAAGTTACTTACATTTTTAGACGCAATGACTGCCCTTTATAAAGGTACAAACAATTGTTCTGATGAGAGTGTTTACAAAAATGAAACATTGACAATTTAAGTTTAAAGGGAGCTAAGCTTCTTTTTAGGCTATAAAGGAAATGTAATTTTGCCAAAAGAAGAACTTTTAATTTAAATAAATGTTAATTTTAAATCAGCCTACTTCCGTGGGATATGTTATGATATTATCATGCTTAATTGAATAATTGTAATGTGATGATCAGATGCAGATATCTAAATAGAAGAATATGGGTGGTTGGCGGTGTCACGGTTTATGAATGCATTGTTTCCTTCTTGTCTTGTGTCTGTGTGAGTGCGTGCGTGAGTGGGCGTGTCTGGTTGTCATTACCGGTTTCATTCAGCCCAGCTGATTCCCATCACAGCGACAGCTGCTGCCCGCGCACTTCATCTCTTCACCTCTGGATTCTGTGTTGACCATCGAAGTCCCTGCGCCACCCGTATCCATCATGTGCCTGGACTCTGACTATACCAATTATATATAATAAAAGAGTACACTCGCATTTGCTTCCTGTCGACCATTATGACAGAACGATCTGACCACGGAATGGAAGAAGCGAGTGGTCCGTCAACATCACTGGAGGATTTTGTTCATAACAGCCTTCGTCGGATGGATTCGCAAGAAAGGAATCTCAAAGACACGGGTCGTGCTGTACAGGCCCTGGTGGCGCAGGTGTCCGAGCTCACCCAGCAGATCCAACTCTTGCGAGCTCCCACTGCGCCGCCCACACCAGCCGTTCCCCCCACACCACCAGAGAACCCCTCCCAGTCGGAGCCCCGCCTGCCAGTTCCAGAGTCTTATGCCGGTGAGCCGAATTTTTGCAGAGCTTTTCTAACACGATGCTTTATGCATTTCTCCCTTCAGCCCCGGACTTTCAACAATGAGCGAGCCAAGGTCGCGTTTGTTTTGACGCTACTGACTGGGAGAGCGGCACTATGGGGGACGGTGGTGTGGGAGAACCAAGACCCATGCTGTGCCTCGTTCCAGACACTCGCCACCGAAATGAGACAGGTTTTCGACCGGGCGGTCGCCGGAAGAGAGGCGGCTCGAATTCTTGCAGATCTGCGTCAAGGAGAGAGATCGGTGTCCGATTTCTCCATCAAATTCAGAACTTTAGCGGCTGAGTGTCAATGGAACGAGGAGGCGCAGTAGGACATGTTCCTGCATGGGTTGGCTGACCGCGTCCAAAGGGAGATCTACGCGCTGGACCTTCCTAAAACTCTCAATGGACTCATCGAACTGGCTCTGAGGGTAGATGCTCGGCTGTCCCGCGTTGAGCGTCGGGTCCTGCCTAGCCGAGGCTCCGGAGGAGCTGAAGGTTTTCGGTTCAGCGGCGGGGACGCGGTTAGCCCAGTCCACGATCACGAGCCCATGAAGGTAGGGCGAGCTCGGCTTTCCCGGGAGGAGAAGGAAAGGCGGAGATCCCAGGGCCTTTGCCTTTACTCCGGGGGGGCTGGCCATTTTGCTTTCAACTGCCCGGTAAAAGGTCAAGCCCGATAGTAAGTATGAGGCTACTATCGGGTGGGATCTCCGCCGACAAGACCTCATCCACATCTACGCTCCTCCCGGTAAGACTGAGATGGTCAATCAACACCCACAACTGCAAAGCACTTCTGGACTCGGGGGCGGAAGGTAATTTCATGGACCACACTTTTGCACACAGACTTCAAGTTCCCCTCAAGCCACTCACTCACAAGATTGCTGTTCACGCCTTAAATGATCAAGATCTTCCCACTATTTCCTTTACCACTGAAGACATCACCCTCATCACATCAGGTAACCACTCCGAGACAATTTTTTGGTTACACTTTATTTCGATAGTCACTTTAGACGTTCTACTAATTATAAGTAACTTTTCAACTACATGTCAACTAACTCTCATCAGAGTATTAGTATATTATAGTAGACTGTCAGTAGACTGTTAGGTTACGGTTAGGTGTTAGGGTTCGGGTTTGGAGAATAAGTTGACTTGTAGTCGCCAAGTTACTTATAGTCAGTTGAATGTCTGTTGGGGAACCAACAAAATAAAGTGTTAGCAGATATTAAGCTGACAGTCTACTAATACTCTAATGACAGTTAGTTGACATCTAGTTGAAAAGTTACTTATAGTTAGTAGAATGTCTAAAGTGGACCCTGGCTCATTCGTCATAACCCTACAGTGGACTGGCAACTAGAATCTGTTTTGGAGTGGAGTAAACAATGTCATGAGTCTTGTCTGGTGTCTGCTTGTCCGTCTGTTTCTGTTCCTTTTACAGGAGGAAGCAGAGGTTTTGTTTAACGTGCCCGCGGAGTACCTCGACCTGAAGGAGGTGTTCAGTAAGTCTCGAGCTGCTTCTCTCCCTCCGCATCGTCCCTATGACTGTGATATAGAGTTAACACTAGAACTCCCAAGGCAGTCATTTTGACCGTTTTTAAATTTTACAGTGTAATAACTTTGTTAAAATAAAATCAATGTGGCTGTAGGACTCTGACTTTTCCTAAATATGTGTATATTTTATTCTGACACTGTTATTTTATTAAAATCACAAAACAGTTCAGACTATTTCTATCTAGAATGGCCATGGCGGTCATTTTGACCGCACGCATTATATCATAATTAAATCCGCTACATTTCCCGCCATCAACACGCACATATTGTTCAAGAAATGCACAAATGAGCAAGTTTCTCAGAGGGACTTCATCACGCCACTGAAAAAATAAAACCAAGGAGACATGTGTCAAATGTCACAAAGTATGTGTGGGAGCTGCACACGAAATGCGGTGTTTGTGTGGACTGTGCGTAAGCGTTAGTGAATAATGCGGGAGGTTTTGCGGGGGGTTTTGCGCCGTTCAAATAAGCCCTTTATCGTAACATTGTATATCCATTTATTTTTAGATTTTGTATTGATTGTTTAACTTATTTACAAACAGGGCTGTACTAAACGGTATGAAGCTTTGATGTTTCCTAACTTTTTTGCATGTCTATTCACGTGGTGAAAAAAATATGTTTTTTACGCAAAACTTTCCTTACATTTCCTTAGACCTGTTGGGGCAATCTTTCTTTTGTGCTTGTTTTAAGGGCGATGACGTTATAACTTGACGACAGGAATTAAAAGCATCATTGGAAAACTTAAAGAGAAAGGTTCAAATGTAGATATGACATGACGAAAATTATGTTCAGTACGGCCATATGAACATCAAAGTATGAACGGTCAGAATGACCGCTATGGTCGTTCTAGTAGTTATGGAATTCTGGTAGTTCTAGTGTTAATCCCAGGTAAATCTCCGCCTAAAGGCAAGTTATATTCACTTTCTGTTCCAGAGAGGGAGGCTATGGAGAAATATATTTCTGATTCTCTAGCAACCAAGTTCATCCGTCCTTCCTCTTCTCCAGCGGGGGCGGGGTTCTTTTTTTGTAGGGAAGAAGGACGGTCTCTGCGACCTTGTATTGATTACCGGGGGCTGAACAGCATCACGGTAAAGAATTCTTATCCTTTGCCGTTGATGTTGTAAGTCCCCGCTAAATCGAACCAATGGCGGCATTCGATCAGTGGCGAAGGTCTCGCGCATGTTCCGTCCTTTCCAGGCTAAAGGGATTTTGGATTAAATGCAATACACTTTCTCATATGTATTAACTCGTTATTTCATCTGACTCCAAAAATGAAAAGGTTTTAAGGATATCTGTGCATCATTAAATGTGAGCGAGTGTTTGACTATTCCTTGTAACCATTAGCTAAATGAACAATGTCAAAGTCAATTAGAATAATCAAATGTAACAATTTATTATGTCGGGTAAAGTATCATGCCAATTTCACAATCAGTTCAAAGATAATCAATACAATAACATCGAATGCTCTAGGATAAGAGAAATGCAAACCCAACATTTTAAGAAATACATGAGGCTGAGTTTTGGACACTCAACCTCATGGGCTCTCAGAATTACAGAGAAGCCTCGAGCTTTTCACTGCAGTCCATTAAATAGCCAGAATCTTTTCACATGGAAAACCTGCTAATTTGCATTAAGTTACACCTCTTGGGGTGGGGGAAAAAAGACCATTTGCCTTTCTTTGAGTCAGTTATCTCTAAACTCTTAAAAACCTTAGTACCTTGTGTTTTACTCTTTGGGAATGAGACCATTGTACCAGTCACACTGAGACCTTTAAAATGATACTAAACACAATACTTAATCATTCACATTAAAACCATATATATTCTTGTGTGAGTTAAGTGTTACTGAGAGACAGAATGTTGTGGATAAGGTGAGACTTTTGTCTCAAGGAAGAGGGGGGAGGTCAAATGTTAATTTTCCCACAAGATTCTTTGTTTCCTAAACCAGTGGTCATTCTTTAACCAGTTCTTCCAATTTCCAGCCTTACAATGTCTTCAGCTTTCGAGAGGTTGCAGGGAGCGTCTATATTCACAAAACTGGATTTACGTAATGCTTATCATTTGGTCCGCATCAGGGAGGGGGATGAGTGGAAGACTGCTTTTAACACCCCCAGGGGGCACTTTGAATATTTGGTCATGCCTTTCGGTCTGTCCAATTCCCCAGCGGTCTTCCAGGCTCTCGACAATGCTCGACGTGCTGCGAGATATGGTAGATCAGTTCATATATATCTGCCTGGATGACATATTGATTTTTTCTTCTTCTCTCCAGGAACACGTGCAGCACGTCCGACGAGTGCTTCAGAGGTTGCTAGAGAATGGGCTTTTTGTCAATGCGGAGAAATGCGATTTTCATGCACAGTCTGTTCCTTTCCTAGGGTACATCGTGGGAGTACGCATGGATCCTGAGAAGGTTAAGGCTGTGGTAGAGTGGCCAAATCCAGATTCCCGTAAGGCCCTACAGAGGTTTCTGGGGTTCGCCAACTTTTACCGGCGTTTTATTCGCAACTTCAGCCAACTAGCCGCACCTCTGACCGCCTTGACCTCCCCCAGAACTACGTTCAGGTGGTCGGACTCAGCTGAGGCTGCTTCGTTTCGGCCCCCATCCTTATCGCCCCTGATTCTTCACGTCAGTTTGTGGTGGAGGTCGACGCGTCAGAGGTGGGGGTAGGTGCAGTGCTATCTCAGCGTTCTGCCACAGACAACAAGATGCACCCTTGCGCGTTTTTGTCTCATCGTTTATCCCCGGCCGAACGTAATTACAACATTGGTAACAGGGAGTTGTTGGCAGTCAAGTTAGCGTTGGAGGAATGGCGTCACTTAGAGCCCTGCACGGGCCTCAAATCTAGGCCCCAGCCCGGCCCTGGCTCGAGACGCTCAGGCCCTAGCCCGGCCCGTGTCCGACAGCTCATCAGAATTATCAGCCCGAGTCCGACCCGAGCCCGTAAAATCACAGACATCACAGCCTGACTATGTTGCAGTCATTAAAATATATATGTTATGTTCTCAATGGCAAAGTAGTTACCGGTAAGTTTATTTTCATTTATTTATTAAGGTAATTTGGACAAATGTTTTGTTTTTTTATAGGCAACGACCAAGCAGCC
The DNA here is from genome assembly GCA_031834385.1 of Semotilus atromaculatus. Classification (NCBI taxonomy): domain Eukaryota; kingdom Metazoa; phylum Chordata; class Actinopteri; order Cypriniformes; family Leuciscidae; genus Semotilus; species Semotilus atromaculatus. The sequence goes on along the minus strand of JAULUF010000002.1, from coordinate 6,485,781 downwards.
AACAGCGAGTTAAACATGTTTGATCCATTTAGCCTCTCAAGTCAACACTTACTTGGCTACAATAAAATCCATAGATGTAAAAAAAAATTTGTTTGTTTAAACGTTTATTATCATTTTTGAAAAGCTGAGGCAAACTGCTCTGCTGCTCAGTCGCAACAACGTTCGCAAACTAAATGAGCTAAATAGGCCTACAATCTAAACAAATCAAATCAAATACATTAAATTAAAAACAATCATGCAGGTTATCTTACCTCAAAAATCAAGTCTTCAAATTCACTACAGAACATGCATGGCCATTCTTATTTCCAATAGTTTCCAACAGACTAATACAAATAAAGCCCAATCAAACGAAAACCAACAAGACAGCCTCACATCAGAATAGTCTCTTACAGAGCATCGTGAAGAAAAAGCACAGCATCCACAGTGGAAGGTTTTAATCCAGTCGCACTTTTTCCAGTTGCGCTGAAGTCACGCTCCTTCTGCTGCTGGCGGACACTAAACACAGAACGAGCCGGTCGCGCGAATCTCGGATCGCGCCGCCGGGAAACCTGTGTGTGTTTGCGCGAGCACTGTCATGTGTCAGTCATGTCAGTGTGATAGGTTATAAAACGTCTTTCTATGTTTGCTTTTCAATCGTCATCTTCTCATATTATATTTTAATTATGTCTAAAATAGGCTAAAAAAAATATAAGCCTAAAACAGGCCCGAGGCCCGGCCCGCGTGTGAACTATGACGTGAAAATTGGCCCGAAGCCCGGCCCTAGGGTCGTAAATAAGTCGGGGCCCGTCGGGCTCGGGCTGAAATGCAGGGCTCTAGCGTCACTGGTTAGAAGGGTCGGGGGTACTTTTTATCATCTGGACCGATCACAAGAACCTGGAATATATCAGAACCGCCAAATGATTGAACTCCAGGCAGGCTCGGTGGGCACTTTTTTTCGGTCGTTTTGATTTTTCTCGTTCGTATCGCCCGGGCTCTAAAAACATCAAGCCTGATTCTTTATCACGCATTTTTGATCGTTCCGAACCCCCGTCTACTCCCGAGTGTATTTTACCCGAGACCCTATTTGTCTCCACGCTCACATGGGAGGTCGAATCGAAGGTCGTAGATCACGTCTTTCGTTTACATGGCCTCCCGATGGACGTGGTCTCCAACAGGGGACCCCAGTTTGTGTCCAAATTTTGGCGAGAATTTTGAAAGTTGCTGGGAGCGACTGTTAGTCTGTCCTCAGGGTTTCATCCCCAGAGCAATGGTCAAACCGAGAGAGCCAACCAGGATCTGGAGAGGGTGTTGCGATGTTTGGTCTCCAAGAATCCTTCCTCATGGAGCCAGCAATTGTCCATGGTGGAGTACGCCCACAATACGTTACCAGTGTCGTCCACGGGCCTCTCGCCGTTTGAGTGTAGTTTTGGTTACCAGCCACCAATTTTTCCCAGTCTGGAATCCGAGGTTGCGGTCCACTCCGCTCACGCCTTCGTCCAGAGGTGTCACTGCACTTGGACTAGAGCCCGTGAGACTCTACTCCAAATGGGGGCACGCACCAAGGCTAAAGCCGATCGCCACTGGTCTAAGCCTCCCGTATACTTCGTCGGTCAAAAAGTGTGGCTTTCTACCAAGAACATTCCTCTCCGCTCCGTTTCTAATGAACTTGCTCCTAAATTCATTGGCCCGTTCACTGTCACCAAGATCATTAGTCCGGTGGCAGTCCGCCTCAAACTTCCCCCAACATACGGGAGGATTCATCCTGTCTTTCATGTGTCCAAAATTAAGCCCGTGTTTCATTCTTGCATTAATCCGCCAGTCCCGGTTCCTCCTCCGCCGCGACTCGGAACCTTCTTAAACACTCCGAAGCTTCATTTAGCCGTAGTCACGTGACATGGGTGTTTTGAATCACGCTTCGGATCAGTGTTTCGAAACGTCTGTTTCGCGTCAGCAGTTTTATTGGGTGCTACGAATGTCTATCAAATGCGCCTGTACGTAGATCATAGCCAATGGTTTCAATTATACCAGATGACGTATGTAAAAACGCAGTTTAGACAAGAAATTAAACTTATTTGAACCTTACAAAAAAAGTCAATATTTAAAACAGTTTATTTAGACTTACATGATACTGTGTGTGTCATTTTTCATTTTAATAGTGCAACATTCTCTGAATGAGGCGATCGCCTGTACTATCACAGCTGTGATCAGTCATGAGATGAAGAGGGTGCGCTGCTTTGCCAGAGGAATAATGGGAATACACTTTTTATTTTTTAATGTTTTAAATGTTGAATGTTTTTATTGTTTCAGCATGTTTATTAATCTACCATTTGGGTTAGGGTTCCCATTTCTGTTAATATAGCCATTGCACGCTATAACCTTAAACCCGATGATCGATGATGTGACTTGTTTAACATGATCAACCCAGTTATTTTTGTATTTTTGTATGATCAGCTCTGAAATATTCCTTCATTCAAAAAACGTAATTTGAACTAATACTGGAGATTGCATAGGAAAGTAAAGTGAGTGAGTGAAAGCAATTGGGTCTGCTTAATTTGTATCATCTTTAGGCTACTCTTAATCTGGTGTCGTGTTACAGACCTAATTGAAATATTATGCAGAAACAGAAATCCGATCGGTTATCCAGATACTGGGGCAACTTATTGTGAACAAATGTAAACACACCGTGTCCTGATCTGCTTGATCGGATCATGGTGATCGCATGTTAATGCCAAGTGTAAACGCAGAGATTTATGGCGTGACAACCATGGTGCGACTGGGGTCTCGCTAGCCTAAGCCCCATTGCCATAGCCACTAATGGGGCTAACGTTGATATATGAGGCTTTTGCCAAAGCCTGTTGGTAGCAGGGAAAAAACATCCTTCTTGGTTATGAAATGGTTTAACGCCAAAAGTTGCTATTTTTTCTAAATAAACTTGAAATGTAACTTTGCGTCTGCTGCCGTGTTGGATCCATAGATATAAACAAACTGCTTCGGTGTGTCGCATAGACTTCGTCATCGCCTTGCTGCTCCCTCCCCGTTCTGTGATTGGTTCCCTATCTGAGGGGAAAATTTGGTCCATGGTTTCCATACTGCCTAGCAGCATGAATAAAATCGCGCCGCACAAGGCAGGATGGGGAAACCCAGGCTATTACTTTGCATATATTTCACCTGAAGCTCACCCAACCCTCATAATAAACGATGCATTTGACAGTTTTAGATTCCACCACTGTCGAATTTCAGCAGGACTGTGGGATCAGACAGAACTGGTGAAAACAGAGTTAGGAAATGAACAGAATAGAAGAACAAATAGAGGAGAGAGGGTACTGGGGCAGTAAAGCAGAGTTTCTTCTGGCTGTGACAGGAAATGTGGTTGGACTGGGTAATGTGTGGAGGTTTCCTTATCTCTGCTACAGGAATGGAGGAGGTATGATGCAGCCTAAATGCATATTTCATTATATCTGCACATTGCTGAATGTAACTGGTAACATGTTAGTGACGGGACAGTGTCACTTTGTATAAAAATGTCTTAAATTAAGTTTTCCAAATATTGTGCAGTTCTTAGTTGTTGAAGAACATCATCTTCATACATTCCAAAGCATTCTGTCATATGTTAAGTTGCTGTTTATTTTCAACAAAGTGCCTGATCGTGTCAGTGGAGCATAATTATGTACACTTTTACTGAAAGGTGGATGCGACCATAATGCTCTAACATGTAAGTAACCATGTTAATGCTATAGACTGATTGTGATAAATGATTATTTTGATTCTCCAAACCGCTTGTCCTATGTTGGGTCGCAGATAGCCTATCTATTCCACAACAGCTAGTCCATCACAGGACTGAAACACAGACAAACACAATCACGCTGCATGGCTTCAGATTGTGAGGGATACCCACACCAACACAGGGAGAACATGCACTATAGTAAGGCTCTGCTGGCACTCGATCCAGGTACCTTTTTGCTGTGAGGTGACAGTGCTACCCACTGAGCCATAAGCCACTGAGCCATTTATTTCTGAACTATTTATTTTTATGTAAAAATCTTACCAACATTATAAGTGGACCCTATAAGGAACATTATATAATAAAAATGTGCAATTAATGTCGCAATTAGATAATGCATTATTGTACTGGTGTGTTCTTAGGGGCGTTCCTGATACCCTACCTGGTGTTTATGGTTACCTGTGGGGTGCCTCTGTTCCTACTAGAGACTGCAATGGGACAGTACACACGGGAAGGGGCCATTACATGTTGGCATCGCCTCTGTCCACTGGCTGAGGGTGAGAGTCCTTTTTAAAAAATTATAAATAAATCTAAGGAAATTATTCTAAGGATCTAAGGTTTATATAGGAATAGATAATTCTTTATAAAGAATTACAAAGATTAAAACTTTTTTTTTTTTCTTCATGCAAACTTTTTATTTTGCAAAATTCAAATTTTGGCTTTGCAAAATTGTATTTGACTTTATGTATAGGCTATACTGAACCGCTGTAAGGCTGGTTGGACCCCCTGGCTGTTTCCCCTTGGTTGTATATGTAAAATATGTAATATATTCAATATTTGTCCCTCCCAATTTGCATTTGTCTTGGGTTCTGATGAGTGCTGAGAAATCACTTACCGGTAATTCTATTTTCATTCTCTTTTAGTATGTGCTTCTGTTTGCTTTTTTCAGGTATTGGCTATGCAGGACAACTGATTCTTCTGTACAGCTGCATGTCTTACATCATCATTCTGGCCTGGGCGCTTTTCTACCTCTTCTTCTCTTTCAGTGCCCAACTACCATGGGCCAGCTGTGACAACACCTGGAACACAGGTGATAATCTAATCTAAAAAAAGAAATAATTGCATTAAAAAATAGGTAACACTTTTATAAAGACCATATTATACTTCTAATAATTTATAACGCCATTTTATGTTTATTTATAAGTATTACTATTTTATGAATACATTTATAAAGACTCATTAAGACCTATACTGCATTATAAGAACAGTTATAGTTATATTATTTTTCATGCATTTGCTTTTTCAATGCGCATGCTCATAATCCATTATACACTGATTTATAAGTATGAATTATTCAGTCGTATGGTTCCATGAATGTATTTATAAAGATGCAACCTACATTCCTATAATGTTATTATATTATAATTACGACTTTTTAGTAATTCAGATTTATTTCTGTAAGTGAAAATATTGTTATTAATAGTCGTGTTTTGTTCTTATACATACTTTTTTCCTAAAGCAATTAAGCAAATCATATACATTTAGGTTGTTTACTTGTGAATGTAACTAATAAACAATAATTCCTGTAATAAAATAATAGGGGAAAAAGAGAACTCATTTCTACGAAAAAATGTTAATGTTACATACTAGCAAAACACTGCAACAATATTTTTTTAAAGTATAATTTTAAACTGCTATAAGCAATACCATGCATATAAGGGGATATAGATTTTAACTAATCAAAATTACCATTCATGACCTCTAATGCAAACATTAGCCATTAAAACCATAATTGAAAACTAATTGGTACAGAAACTGGAACTATTTTATATTTGATCATTTTTAAATCGATGTATAATGGATTATAAACATGCACATTGAAAATGCAAATGCATGATTCCAGGAATTATAAAAAAAATAATACAAATGTAACCATAACTATTCTTATAAGGCAGTATAGGTCTTAATGAGTCTTTGTAAATTAAATATTTTTATAGAATAGTAATACTTACTTATAAATAAGTATAAATGGGGCTATAATTCATTATAAGCATGGTCTTCATATAAAGTGTTACCAAAAAATAAAATCTGCTAATAATCAAAGCTGAATATTCTGTAAAACAAAACAAAAAAATATGTTTCTCTGTCCTAGATTACTGTGTAAATCTTGCTACAAGAAATCTGACCCTCAACCGGACATCTCTAATTAATTCAACACCTGCAGCTACTGAGTTCTGGGAGTAAATAAACGCAAATTGATAGTGTTTTTAAGGAACATTAGCAATAAGCTAAATAAAACTAAATACAACTCTTAATTTGTATTAAAATAAGAATGCTTACATTTTCTCTTTCTTGTCACATTGTACAGGCACAGAGTGCTGGTTCTCTCTGGGGGTATTGAGGAGATTGGTAAGATCAACTGGGAGATTCTTCTGTGTCTCATTGCAATGTGGATCATATGTTATTTCTGTGTCTGGAAAGGAGTCAGATCTACAGGCAAGGTATGCAAGAATATTATTTGAGAGAATATTGTCTAGATAAGAACCTGTTTATATTTATACGTTGGGCATAGATTGTTTCTCCTCATTGTTTTCTGTATTATTTATAAAATATGGCGACTTTAAAACATATTTTTTTGTTTCTTCAGTTTAAAATGTAGATTTTTTTGTGTTTTGAGGATGAGTTCATGTTTTTACATATGCATGATTAAACTTTTCAGAGGGCCAACATTTCTGTGTTTAAAATCCTTGGTTTTTTATTGATTTCATGTAATATTCAAATTTTCTGAGATTTAGAATTTTGTGTTTTCATAAGCTGTAAGCCATAATCATCAAAATTATAACTTTTTTAGGATATTCAAATTTTTCGAGTTTCACCTGTACATTACTGCATTGGGCCTGTAGGTGGTGTATTTCACAGCCACATTTCCTTATGTGATGCTACTGGTGTTGCTGATTCGTGGGTTGACTCTTCCTGGAGCTCTGCAGGGGGTTGTGTTTTACCTGTACCCTGAACCGGCCCGTCTCGCTGACCCTCAGGTAACCCCACCAATAAATGCAAAGGAAAAGTAATAACACATATTAAAGCTTTAAAACACCACCAGACTATTAATATACAGCTTGGGGTGCTGTGTGTTTGTTTAGGTTTGGATGGAGGCCGGAGCTCAGATCTTTTTCTCCTATAGTGTGTGTTTTGGCACTCTCATTGTACTAGGCAGCTATAATAAATACAACAACAACTGCTACAGGTTAGTAATGAAATAATTGAAAATGAGTGCACAAATGAATTTGTTTTTGGATTTGTTTTATTTATGTGTTTGTATAATCTATGTCTATCAGAGACTGTTGGTGGCTTTGCCTTCTGAACAGTGGCACCAGTTTGGTGGCTGGCTTTGCTGTGTTCTCAGTCTTAGGCTTCATGGCCCAAGAGCAGGGTGTCCCCATTGAAGAGGTGGCAGAATCAGGTACGGAAACATTTCATTAAAACGCAGAAGGTATTATAAGGTGAGTGAAGACCAAATTAATGATTAAGAATACAAAATGCTTAAAATCAGATATCTGTCTCTGTCAGGTCCAGGACTAGCGTTCATAGCTTATCCACAGGCAGTAGCTATGATGCCTCTCCCTCAGTTGTGGGCTGTTTGTTTCTTCATCATGATTATTTTGCTGGGGCTAGATACACAGGTGAGCTGAAATTAACACAATCACTTTTATTAATACTCTATATTCATTTACAGCTCTCGGAATGTTTATTAAATTGTAATTTTTAATAATAAAACTATATGTATGTACTTTTCTTGATAGTCTTATTTTATATGTTCTATATTTGCTTTAAGAATTACAATTACATTAAAGTAAAATCAGTATGTCATTGTAGCAATGTTTAAGATTCAGGGAAGGAGGCGGCGGGAACTGGCGAACATTTAACACTTTTAATAAAATAATTAAACAAAAGTATCCGACACACAACAGAAACAAAACACAACAGAAATTCAGGTCTGTTCCTCTCTCGATCTTCACTGTCGTCGCTCCTCTGTGAGAGATGCGAGACCGGTGCGTCTCACAGGTGTCATTAATTATCACTCACGCCACCGGCCTGGCGCCGTTCTCTCACATCCCTCGGCCTCGTCCTCCTCGCCATATACAATCAAATGTTCTATATGTAAACCAAAGGCTCAAATAATATAATACATTTGAACAGAAAAATTCATTTAAGAGTTATTATAGAATTAAAAGCTTTAAATGTATGCTTTTAAACCTACAAAAATGGGCCCTATTGTAAGTGCCACACTTTAACCAAAACAAAAGACAATTCTAAATGTCTCTGTTACTATAACCTCGGTTCCCTGAGATAACGGGAATGATTATTGCATCTTTCTAGATGCTATGGGGAAAACTTCTCTTTCTCCGATTATTGAAGCCTTTTATTCAATAACCCAGTGCTACTGCACAGCCATAACAGTGCAGTGATCTTTACAGGCTTATTGGCTGAGCAGTGTGAACTGCATGAACCTATGGCGATTCGGCACATCTGCGCCCCGCATCCCGTCGAACTGAGCGCAGAGCTCACCAAGGGGGTGGGGCATCTGCCCATATAAGCAGCTCGCAGTCTCAGGAAGGAATTCAGCTTAATTCAACTGAAGCGATAAATTTGTAAGAGGAAAAGTGCTCTTTTGTTGAGTATTTTGTTTTTTATTTGGTTCGCTATAACAGCCGTCAATTGCATGGGTGAGTGAACTTGAACTTGAACATCGTCTGCAATTGCAACATTCACTCCAACAACCGGAACTAAATAGGGTGTTAGGGTAATAGGAACACTCAAGACTTTTTGGAGGGTGGCCCGGTCGCATTGAGACTTAACTCTCCCCTCTGCAGGGATGCAGGGACGCAGGCACTGGCTTGCTTGGCTGCTGAGTCTGCACTATTTTCTGGAGACTTGGTGCTGCAGCGCTGGAGTGCTTGGGCAGGAAGGGGCTCATTGTCTGTGAAGACTTCTGTGCCACCGTGAAGCGCTCAGCAGAGCCGTCTACCGTGGGCCGAAGAGACCAGTGGTGGATACAGGTGAGTCAATGAAGGCAGCTTTGTCGTTCGTGATCTCTGTTAAATTGAGCCACAAGTGGCACTCCAGCACCACGAGGCTAGCCATGGCTCTTACGATGGCTTGGGCGGTTGCCTTCATGGCGTGCAGGGCTGGGTCTGTAGCGCTACGGAGGTCACTGAATGCGGCTGGGTCTGGTCAAGACTCATCCATAGATCATAGGAGTTTGGCCTGAAACACATGAAGGACTGCAATGGTGTGAAGGGTGGAACCCGCTTGGCCAGAGGACGTGTAGGCCCGGTCAGTGAGGGCTGAAATGGTCCTGCAGGGCTTAGATGGATGAGCTACCTTGGACTTACATCCAACAGCACTGGGCGGACAGAGGTGCGCAGCCACGGCTTCCTCGAGAAGAGGCAGCTTCTCGTATCTTTTCTCCACGGGGTCGCCAATAGTAGTGAGAGTGGTGGATGTGGAAGTGCGTAGGCGGGCAGAGTAGGGTGCGGGCCACAACTTAATGAGTTTCTCGTAAACTTCAGGGAAGAATGTCGAATATGAATATGCTTACTGACGAGGGGCCTGCGTGTGGGGTCCTCTGGGGTAGACAACTCGAGTCCGAGCTCCTCGATAGCTTTAGAAAGGATGTGGAATAACTCGGCATCCAGTCCAGCTCTGGTGTCGCTAAGGTCTCAAGAGCCTGACCAATGCTCCGCATCAGAAGCCGCATATGACATCGTGTCATCATGAAGGTCCTCTTCAGAACCTCCAAACGAGACGAGAGTAGGTGGGTGAAGAGTACCAGAGTAATCTTTTTTTGTGGAGAGAGTGAGGCACAGAGGATATGCGCAGACGGGAGCTCACTCATATCCAATCGCTCAGTCCTCTGGCTCTGCTTTTTCTTCCTCGGAGGTTCCTGGGAGGAGATAAAAGGAGAGCGTGAGGGGAGGAGCTGCTCTCTGAAAAAATAAATGTCAGTGTGATGTGTGAAGATTGTCCCTGAAGGAGAAAAATTCTGAATCCTATGGTGAGACGAAATGTTTATATGGGCAAATTGCCCTGCCCCCTTTGGCGAGCTCTGCGCTCGGTTTGGCAGGATGTGCCCCGATTAGCTCACACAGATGCACCGCATCACCATAGGTTTATGAAGTTCCAACCGCTCAGCCAATAAGCGTGCTTACAGCGGGAGGCTGTTATGGCTGTGGTAAAGTAACATTGCGTTTTTGAATAAAAGGCTTCAATATTCTGAGAAAAAGGAGTTTTCCCCATAGCGTCTAGCAAGACGCAATACGAGTCAATTAATTTAGTGCTAATCAGCATTACACCACAAATGATGCAGACTGTAACTTGTTTTGAACCGAGAATTTTCATTTAACTGTATTAAAAAATATATTTTATATCTGTAGTATTTTTTTTTTTAAATGCTTATTTAGGTAAATCTATGTTTTTGTTGCTAAATTTGATGAAACTGGGCAGTTTATACTTAGTACACCAATAAGCTTATCAAAAGAAATGTTCTAACACATTTGTGTTGCATCCCTCAAAGTTTGTTGCAGTGGAGTGCATAATTACATCTGTGATGGACTTGTTCCCCATGGTGCTGCGCAGAGCTGGTCGACGCGAAATTTTCCTCCTGCTCTTCTGTCTTACTTGCTTCCTTGGAGAACTCATCATAGTTACAGAGGTCAGAGGGAGCGTGTGTGCGCGTGCGCATGTGCGTGTGTGTGTGAGAGAGACAGAGAGATGATCGAAATGCATTTTTTATCAATATGCAACAATGCATCCAGAATGGCACGAAAAACCATGAAAAGTAATGTCTGTTGGAATTGACACTAGGTCCGATTAAGTACATGTAAAATTAAGAACAGTTACTTTACAACTTTCAATTTATGGGCTAATTTATATCAGAAAGCATTTGACAATAGGGTGGTACAAACCAAAGTGAAGATACAGCAAGACACATAGGTGAGTAACAGTGGAGAGAACAAAAAACAGCAGGCATTAGATGCCTGACAGGTAGGAAGAACCAGAAGCAGAAGCACAACATTTAGAGTGTTTTCTTTGGGCATGGATCATGGATGCTGTGGGCAAAGTTTGATGAGGTTTCAGAGTGGATAAGGAAGCAGTGCGACATCGGCAGAGATGCTGCACCAGAGTTTTGATGGTCTTGGCAGCTCGGTGGAGTTCAGATCTAGCTGGGTTCGTGCTTGTGGGCTCATGGTCTAGTTTTCTTTCAGACATGTAAAAAGACATGGGGTGCTTCTCAATATCCCTCCTCGTCTCCTTGCTCCTCCATCCTATGACCCGGAAACCGATCGAGATCAGCCATCTTGAAGGGCATCTCAATTCTCTGATTGCACTGCGAGGAGGCGAGGATCGAGGAGTGAGGAGGATTCCTGAGGAGTCATAAGCGAGGATACACGGGTGTATCCTATGCGGAAGTGTTTTATTGACTAAATGTGACGCACATATAAATTGAATGTGAATGTCTCTTTATTTGACATGGACATACAATTACATTGGACGAAACATATGCATTTGTTTTTTAGTGATTATAGCATACATGCTAATTTTCAACACCTTTCCACGGGAGGCTTTTAGAAAAAAAAAAAAAACAGCAAGTATCAGAATCAGAAAATATCAGTAGTAGGCTATACATGTGAGCACTGTTGTTTAGTTAAAAGCATTGCCATCTGTCTCTATTGTAGTGAACTTATCTCTTCTAAAGTATAGAAGATTCAGAAGCGAAGACCAGGAGACTCGGGCTGTATCTTAAGCAGGATTCTTTATTGAGCACACACGAGCTGGCATTGCTGTAGTCTTTAAAGCTTGCTCGTCTCGAGTCTAACTAAGGGACAAATTCCCTCACAATTATAACAATCTTAAAAGGGGAGGGACTTACAAAGCATGTGAATGATGGGAACAGGTTTAGGAAACCAGTTCTAGATTGAAACTGTGTCCCCTTTCAGTCCAAATCAAATTCCTATTCAGACACTGAGAGTTAAGAAACAGGACCAAGGGTATCAGTACTCTGCTTACAATAGAGGGAAAAAGGAATGTCAGGAAGAAGCAATTAAGAGTTTCAGTAATCTGACAAATACAGAAAAACAGGATTGCCAGATTCTATTGCTGGAAACTGTTTCACAGCTGATATCCTAACAGCTGATATCCTAACCTGAAATACTTTGGTATTGGAATCTAAATTAAACATTTAATAAATTTGTATTCTTTCAATCCCCTCTTTGGGAGTTCTAAATAACTCCCACACTATATACAAATTTAAACACTTAAAAATTCATTCTTGCAACTTGTAATCGTTACAGGCACATAGCTTGCTCTGTGTGAATGTTTCTGCAATTGCATGCTGACACAGAAACAAAACATGCAATTAGGGTCCGTGAAATTCTTACGGAAGAATTAACTTCAGTCATTTGGTGTAATTTTGCCGAAAGATCAAGACTTGTTCGACCACCGTGTTTGTGCACAAGTGAGTCATGGAATGCAGCCATCTTCGGGTGTGGCCTGCAACGTTCTTTCCAGCAAACAAGGATTCTGGAGTCTACACTTTTGTGCGATGTCCTGATGGTTAGTAGTAGTACGACAATCTTGATCATGTTGATGGATAACTGAAGGTTCCGTAAGTTGGTCTCTGCGTTGTGTATATATATTTTTTCTTTTCTTTATCCTTTTGTGATAGTTGGCAGTGGGTCTCGTTGTTTTCTAGAAGTTGTGGCTTCATACACAGGTGAGGAGGTCAGTGCGTATTGGTCGCTGGTCAGCCATCAAGTGGTATCTGCACAAAGGAAGACAGAAAACAAAAGACAGGAGCAGTATTTGTTCAAACACTAGGGTTGTAAACTTTTCTGAGTCTGCTCTTGTTGTTCCTTCTTTCCCTATTTCTTAATTATTTTGACACCTAAAGAAACAGTGAAGTGATGATTGACTAATGGATGGGGAGGCCTATGAGGGTGTCTTCGCAGAAGGGGTGGCCACCGACGCATATTGCATTCAAATCTTCCCTGCGGTTCCTCACTGTTTCGTGTCCTATTCTATCCCTGTTGGTGTGTACGTAAGTGTAACACAATCGTGATTCATTTCTCTTCATCCTCCAACAAAAACTTCAGTCATTTGCAGACATCATACATGAGGATGGAACAATGTTTGGCATTATTGTGGACACTGCATGAAGGCATTTTACGTTTACAGTCTGACCTAACACTATTACTGATTTAAGGCCTGTGCTGTAAAATAACATTTAAGGCTGTGAGTTGACTTAAAGGAGAACTCCAGCGCAAAATGAACCTTTGGTCTAATTACACATTATTACCTAGTCAACCGTTATCTGAGATTTGTTTTCATGATTATCGAATGTAAATAGTTTTATCTCTAAAAACAGTTTAGACTATAACGCTAGTATAACGCTAGTATATAGGGCACAGAGTAATGACAAATAAAAATTGCTTGTTAATACCACTAACAAGGCTCAAAATAGCCCCACACTAACACGGTAGCATAATAAGGGTCCCTACCTTCAAACCGAAGCATTGAGAACTTTGTCAGTGTCCAGACAGTTTAATAAGAAGATATTTTATAAATAGAGTCAGCTTCGCGAATACAGGCAGAAGCCATCTTTGAAAAACAGTCTCTACCAGTCGATCTACGAACGCCGATCCAAGTGCGCTGAATTGTGTAGAATCTCATATGGTCCGTTGTTTCCGGAAGAAAGCACTGAGCGCATAAGAGAAGCACTGAACGCAACAGAGAAAATAAATAAATAAAGATAATTTAATCACATCTCACCAGCGCACTTGGATCTGCGTTCGTAGATCGACTGGTAGAGACCGTTTTTCAAAGATGGCTTCTGCCTGTATTCGCGAAGCTGACTGTATGTATAAAATATCTTCTTATTAAACTGTCTGGACACAGACAACGTTCTCAATGCTTCGGTTTGAAGGTAGGGACCCTTATTATGCTACCGTGTTAGTGTGGGGCTATTTGGAGCCTTGTTAGTGGTATTAACAAGCGATTTTTATTTGGCATTACTCTGTGCCCTATTTACTAGCGTTATACTAGCGTTATAGGCTAAACTGTTTTTAGAGATAAAACTATTTACATTCGATAATCATGAAAACAAATCTCAGATAACGGTTGACTAGGTAACAATGTGTAATTAGACCAAAGGTTCATTTTGCGCTGGAGTTCTCCTTTAACCAGTGTCCCCCAAAGGAAAACTGAGATGGTCACTTTCCTTTTGTTCTATTAAACAAACATAAGTCTTTCATAAGTTACTGGGGAAAATTAACCCTCTGGGGTCTGAGGTGTTTTCTGGGTCCTAGAGGTGTTCTGACATGCTCTGACATTTGTGCTTATTTCTGATACTTGTGACATTTTCATGGCTAAAGTCTGATTACACTGTATTCAGCACAAACTCTGCTACAGTAATATTTCAGCAGCATGTATGCAAACATTTTTAGTTTTGAGATAATGACGTTTATGCGTGGTTTGTGAAAAAACTAAAAAACATTGTCCCTGAAATAAGGTCATAAAACCCATACTAATTATTTCTTCACAAGGCTTTTGAAAATGGTATCACGTGGCCTAGAATATTTGCTTCAAAACTATGTGAAAATCATCCTGACTACTCATTTAGATAAGACAATATAATGATTTAAAATTTGTAAGACATGTTTTGTGTTAGAAAGCTTTATGCGAGGAGGCGTGAACCATGAACCATCAACTCATGAATATTTAGTCTCTTCACACCTGAGAAAGACAAAGACCCTCCCCTAATGGCCCTATAAGGTGCTATCAGCTGTCATTATCAGGAACCTTGCACAAAGAGTGAGGAGAGACTTAAAAAATAATGGCTTTTAGATTGTTTGGATTTATTTACAACACAACACTATCCAAAGATACACAACAAATGACAAAAAAAGCACATTAGTAAACACTGATCTAAAGACAGAGACTTGGACAGTCCCACAGCTTTCTGCCATTCCTAAAACATAGTAGGCTACATACCTGTCATCTCCAAGGTGTTTGATTTTTCACTTGACCATGTTCATCTACAGAGACTGAATGTCAGCAGGACTCATCGGTGTCTTCTGATCCCAGTAAAAGAAAACATTTAGGGGAAAAAAACACCTGTGAACATGATGATATCAGGAGAAACTATTTTAGATTTTTCTGGTTAAAATTATGAAATTTACTAAATACATACATACACTATATACGTATATGAACTCCCAAGTGTGTTGTGCCTTGTAGGCATATGTAGGGCTGCATGAAATAATAACAATAGCCTATAGCAGGCAGCCTATAAATTGTTAAAAAATTCAGTGACACTACACTAGAGAAAACTATATGGATTATCATGTTACTTCAACATTTCATAACGTCGTAACGAATGGAAACGTTTGGAGTAAAAACATGAAGCCTATAATCTTTGCTTTGTTTTGCTTTTCAAACCCACAGCGCGAGTGACTCAAACTCAGCACGTGGAAACCATTACTGAATACGATCGAGACGGTCCAAACTATGAAACATTATTCTTATTTAATTATACATATCTACGTGTGAGCAGATCTACAAACACAGTATTTAACAATAAACACCGGTCTAAACATTATAAGATTCACAATCACGAGCCTTCTGTTATATCGTACTGTGTTTAATTATCGAACATAAAAACATTCTCGTGTCATAGGCTACATGTACAGTGAAGAAAAGAAGTATTTGAACACCCTGCTATTTTGCAAGTTCTCCCACTTAGAAATCATGGAGGGGTCTGAAATTGTCATCGTAGGTGCATGTCCACTGTGAGAGACATAATCTAAAAAAAAAAAATCCAGAAATCACAATGTATGATTTTTTTATTATTTATTTGTAAGATACAGCTGCAAATAAGTATTTGAACACCTGAGAAAATCAATGTTAATATTTGGTACAGTAGCCTTTGTTTGCAATTACAGAGGTCAAACGTTTCCTGTAGTTTTTCACCAGGTTTGCACACACTGCAGGAGGGATTTTGGCCCACTCCTCCACACAGATCTTCTCTAGATCAGTCAGGTTTCTGGGCTGTCGCTGAGAAACACGGAGTTTGAGCTCCCTCCAAAGATTCTCTATTGGGTTTAGGTCTGGAGACTGGCTAGGCCACGCCAGAACCTTGATATGCTTCTTACAGAGCCACTCCTTGGTTATCCTGGCTGTGTGGTTCGGGTCATTGTCATGTTGGAAGACCCAGCCTCGACCCATCTTCAATGCTCTAACTGAGGGAAGGAGGTTTTTCCCCAAAATCTCGGCATACATGGCCCCGGTCATCCTCTCCTTAATACAGTGCAGTCGCCCTGTCCCATGTGTAGAAAAACACTCCCAAAGCATGATGCTACCACCCCCATGCTTCACAGTAGGGATGGTGTTCTTGGGATGGTACTCATCATTCGTCTTCCTCCAAACACGGTTAGTGGAATTATGACCAAAAAGTTCTATTTTGGTCTCATCTGACCACATGACTTTCTCCCATGACTCCTCTGGATCATCCAAATGGTCATTGGCAAACTTAACACGGGCCTTGACATGTGCTGGTTTAAGCAGGGGAACCTTCCGTGCCATGCATGATTTCAAACCATGACGTCTTAGTGTATTACCAACAGTAACCTTGGAAACAGTGGTCCCAGCTCTTTTCAGGTCATTGACCAGCTCCTCCCGTGTAGTTCTGGGCTGATTTCTCACCTTTCTTAGGATCATTCAGACCCCACGAGGTGAGATCTTGCATGGAGCCCCAGTCCGAGGGAGATTGACAGTCATGTTTAGCTTCTTCCATTTTCTAATGATTGCTCCAACAGTGGACCGTTTTTCACCAAGCTGCTTGGCAATTTCCCCGTAGCCCTTTCCAGCCTTGTGGAGGTGGACAATTTTGTCTCTAGTGTCTTTGGACAGCTCTTTGGTCTTGGTCATGTTAGTAGTTGGATTCTTACTGATTGCATGGGGTGGACAGGGGCATCTAATTTAGGATAATAAATGGAGTGGAGGTGGACATTTTAAAGGCAGACTAACAGGTCTTTGAGGGTCAGAATTCTAGCTGATAGGCAGGTGTTCAAATACTTATTTGCAGCTGTATCTTACAAATAAATAGTTAAAAAATCATACATTGTGATTTCTGGATTTTTTTTTTAGATTGTCTCTCACAGTGGACATGCACCTACGATGACAATTTCAGACCCCTCCATGATTTCTAAGTGGGAGAACTTGCAAAATAGCAGGGTGTTCAAATACTTCTTTTCTTCACTGTATATACATTTAGCATTAGACTTCATGTTTTTAACTCCAATCACATTTTATAACGTACATTTTAGTCTGGCACCAGTTTAACTAGCTACAATGTAAAGTTTATGCAACAATAACATGCTGCTGCTAACATGCTACTAACAATAACATGTCTTACCTTAAAAAATCGTTCTCATAATCAAATCGTGTTCTTCTAACTCTTCTGAGGTAAATCCAAGGGCACAGCACAGCACAAACACAGTATTCCACACTCATGAAAAGCAGAGTAGGACTGAAGTCGCTGATTCTTTGTGTTGAGGGAGTTTCGTGTTCCTCCATGAGGCTCATTAGTATGCGAACAGCTGTTCCGCGTGGGCCAGACCCGGCGCCAGACACAAATTCACGGACGGGCATTAATTTTTTTCAGGGGGGCACAAATGAAAACAACCTCATGGCATAATAACATGAATCGATTATGATACTATGTAATGATCGATAGAACATAATTATAGGCTACTGACTCTATGGTTCGATCTTGCACACTGAGTCCGAAATTCTCACACATAAAGGGCCCTATCTTGCACCCGGCGCAATTGACTTTGTACACCGACGCATGTATCATTCCTATTTTGCACCCGCGCAAAGCGGACTTTTCCCTCCACAGACACACGTCGGTTAACTAAGAAATACACTTGCGCTACCCGGGGCGGTTCAGCGCAAAGAGGAGGCGTGTTCCGGCGCAAACTTTCCCTCATGCTATTTTGCAGTTCCAGAAAACAATTGCGCCACTGACCAGAAAAAACCTAGTCTAAAGTCATTGGCGCGTTGCGCGTACATTCAGATGCTATTTTAAGCGCGCGTGCTTGGTCATAATACAGAGTGTGAACAACGCGCATACACTGTAGATGATTCTCTCATCTACACAGATGCATTTTCCTTTTTGCAAATGATACATTATTATAAGGAAAAATATTAAAACACGAGGGAAATCATTGTTGTCCAGTCAAGTCAAGTATATTTATATAGTGCTTTTCACAATAGAGATTGTATCAAAGCAGCTTCACAGTATTAATATGTTGTGTCCATGGCGATCGGAAAAATAGGCATAAAGCTTAGGCCTACATATTTACCCAAATTATTATATGCATGTATAACCAAAGCTAATTTGGGTGGGTTTGTCCCATCTCCAATGCCACTTCTCTTTCTTTTACGGCCCTGACGAGAACATCGATCTCCTCGGCTGTGAACCGATTCTGAAGCGCGCCTGGTAAATGCGCCGTTATAATAGTATTGCGCCATGGAACAAGCGCACCTCGTTCATCACGCTCTTAAAGGGAATGTGATATGACGCTCTGATTGGTTTATTTCACGTTACGCCCAAACCACACCTATGAATAATGAAGCTACTTCAGACCAACCCCTTTTAGATTTGCGCCAGGCGCAAGAGGCATTTATCCCGCCGGGAAAATAGCAACAGCGCCGGGATCCGCCCACAAAGTTACTTGCGCTTTGCGCTTTGACACTTGCGTTTCAGATCGTGCGCTGAGTGCAAGATAGGGCCCAAAATAGGCTACGACCTCAAGTTGTGTCAATCACGTTTACATACTGCCTCCGCAAATTTCGTCCGTCATAAAAAAAAAATTAAAGTATTTTGAGAGGTGTTATCAGGCCGCTGGAAGTAATTGTGATCAGAGGGTGCTGTGAATTATTATTAAAAAAAAAAAATTGCCATGTTGTGTGGACCTCTGTCCCTAGGGGTGTTCGGGGGCATGCTCCCCCGCAAGAAACTTTTTTACATTTTAAGTTTAAATGCATCAATCTGGTGCACATTGAGAGCTCAAAATTAAGAGCTTCAACCGGCTTCGATCCATGAACTGTGCACATCGAACAAAGAAAAAGCATTGACTTGTACCTAAAGAGAGCTCAAACATCTTGTTAGTTATGATATAGTCTCAGTCTACATTACATTGTATTTTATATTACGCTATAGAATAGGAAAATTACAATACTTTTGTCCTAATTTCTTCACTTGTAAGAAATAAACAAGTTTTATTCAAATAAACCTTTTATTTAGGAGAAAACACCAGATCACCATGCTCGTGTGAGCAAGAGCGCACTTTTCTTTAAATCACGCAGCACAAACAGAATGCCTATAACGTTACTTAAAGTCTTGTGCTGTTTAGCCCAAAAAAAAATATATATATAATACCGAAAACACTCGACATGTCAACAAAACATAAACATCTTCCCAAACACATATCAAGCTTATTTAAAAACCTCGAAAGCATAAACACTCATTCAAAGTACCCGAATAGGCCTACAACGTATTACGTATTCAGAATACAAATTATGAGTAGGCTAACCGTAGTCTCCACAGAGCATAAAATATTCATTTCATTTTATTTTTCGTGTTCGCATTTATGAGGAAAAAACAATGTTACGGATGTGAACGCTCTGAAAGCGGCACTATGCTTTAAAACTTTCACAGAGACATCAAACAGAAAGCACAACCTTTCTTTAAAGTGAATTTCGTTTTGTATTAATTGTATCTTAATTTTAATCAATGTTTCATCAACCAACTGCCTGGATTTAATAAATAAGAAGTAAATAGCAGACGGTAATGACGAAACGGAGGCGCCGGTGCGTGAACTCTGCAGTCTATAGACTGTTGCCTTTGGCTTGCTCAGTTGGGGATATTCAAATTAATTAACCAATCATTAATAACATTGATCAGCCCTTCCAAACTTGGATGTCTTTTTTTATTTTATTGTTTTCCACTAATAAACAAACATTGTTATGTTGTTTTGATTGATACTGTGAAGCTGCTTTGATACAATCTGTATTGTGAAAAGCGCTATATAAATATACTTGACTTGACTTGACTTGACTCTGCATGTAATCCGTGTGAATGTGCATTTCTCTATGGCGTTTGAACGAAACGTTTGAATGAATGACTCAAAGACTCGCTTAATAAGACCGCTATCACATGCATTTCCGTGCTCACTATCGACAAACCAATCAATCCGTTTGCAATAAATAAAAAAAATCAGACCAAACACATTTTTATTTTTATTCAGGAGTTATGTATATTCAAAACGATAACTTTTGATAACAGTAACCTATTGATAAAAAATGATATTGTGCAAACAAGCAAGGACTGGTGGGACTTGACGTGGAGTTGGTGAAGGGAGAGACTCGCTCAGGGCTAGCCTACCCTAGTGACTCACAGGGCGGGCCAGGCCCCCAATGCCCGCCCATGGCGCCGGGCATGGGCGTAGGTTTGGTCTCAGCTTTGGTGGGGACATACACCCCCCCCATCCCCGGAATTATTTTGTTGTAAGATAACAGTGCTTTAATGGCGATTTCCTTTTCAGACTGCTGGCAATACAGAATATCACAATACAGAAGTGAATCTACTTCATCTCATTATATTGTATCCTGACCCCGATACACCATCCTGTATACTGTCAATAAAGAGCTAGTATAACTGTATAATCTCAAAAATGCACTCTCAAAAAATAAAAACCTGAGACTGTGTAATGCTGAACAACCAAACATTTTATTTAACATAAATTATGTACATTAGTATTTACACTAACAGAAAATACTGTCACAAGGAAGTACTTTCAGAACTTGTGGAGCAAAACAAATCTAAATAAATAAATAAATATAACAACCTTTTTTTATTATAAACACTTTTTACCCTCCAGTACCTCTAACAAATACTCACACTCACGTTAATACCTGGGAATGTGAAATGCTGAACAACCATACGGTTTAACAAACAAACATAATTTACTATGTACGTTAGTAGCCTATTTATACTTACAAAAAAACACTGTTGCAAGAGGTAGACTTTGAGAACTTTTGGAGCATAATAATAAACCAAAAAACAAAGCAAAAAAAAACATCTTTATTCTACTATTTGGCACCCAAAATTATAACTGCATTATGGCTACTTTCCACATTTTACTGCATTTTCTTGATTCCTTCCTTTTATCTAAACTTTCCAAACAGATGCCTACGTCTGTCATTTACAGATACAAACTGTTGGCCTACATCGTTAAGGTCCACTTTGTCAAGGGCCTCTTGATGTACATGACATACAGTTACATTATTAAGGTGCTGCTGAGACATGGTAGATCGCAACCAAGTTTTCAGTCTCGTCAGTGCACTGAAGCTTCGTTCAGCTTCAGCTGAGGCCACAGGGACGACCAACAACAACCTAACAAGCTTCTCAACCTCATCAAATAAGCCTCTCACCTCACTTGGCATTGCTTTCAGAATGCATGCAGCTTCATCACTTGATGTGATTGTATGCTTTGAAAGAAACATTGGTAGCTGAACCTTCAAAATATCCCTGTTTATTTCTGGATACTGTACAATCACATCATCCATCTGCCCAGTGAGGAGAACATTCTCGATCTGTGTCAGTTTCTGTAAGTCTGGTTGGTTAAACCGTTCCTTGAACTGAGTGCCCAAACTGTCCAACACCTTGAAAAATTCTATTCTATAGTATTCCTCTGGTGTTTTTGGCTTATGCTGACTAGCCCCGCCAGTGAATCTTTTGGGGGGATTTCTTTGATGAGGGAGTTGAATAGGTTCAATTCCCATGGAGTCTACCATTGACACTGCCTTCTCAAACACTTCTGCAAACTTTTCCTCACTCCTTTTTTCTTGAAGAGTTGAACTAACATAGTCAACAGCAGCTTGCATGCCTTTAACTGTTTGGGACTGTTTTTGCAAAGATTTGTTTAAGCACTCAAGCTCTCCCAACACCTCTGATGCTACAAGCAGTCCAAGAACAGTCTTACCCTTCTGGAAGCGATCTAGGAGACCATTGGCTCTAGTGCCATTTGGAGAACCAACAGAGGCCATTTCCTCCAAACTACACAACACAGCCTCATACTGGCTAAGAACTGTATCAACAGCTTGACCACGCACTGTCCTTCTAGTTGGACACAGAGGTTTAACTGTTTTGGTAGGCCCCTCAGATGTTAGATGGCTAGCCAATACCCCTTTGAATTTCCCTGATTGGTTGTTCAGAGTTCCAAGCTCATGGACCCACTGCAATGTGTCACGTAGTAAGGTAGAGGCACTGCAAGCACTCTGTGTTATAAGATTCACACAATGTGCACCACAATGCACATACAAAGCCAATGACTGTTCTCTCTTCAACACTGCCTGTGCGCCTGAGAATTTCCCTGACATATTGGCTGCTCCATCGTAAGTCTGACCTCGCAAGCCAGAGATTGGAATATTCAATCTCAGGAGCACATCAATAGCTAGCTTAGCCATCTGCTCACCAGTTGTCCCTAGCACCTCATACAATCCCACAAATACTTCCTGAGGCACAAGGTCTTGATCCACATATCTGAGACATATGGAAACCTGCTCTTTCCCCTGTATATCCTGAGTACCATCCATTATGATTGAAAACTGTAGCACAGACAAGGACCTGATTGTTGAGGCAATTTCCCTCACAATTGTGTTGGCAAATAAAGCTAAGTACTCATTTTGGCACTGTGGACTGATATAATCATGGCAACGTTTGAACCAAGAGGATAAAATAGGGTCCTTGGTTGCAAGGAATTTCACAAGATGGTAAAAATTACCCTCATTAACCTCATGTCCTCGAAAGGCAACTCCCTGCCTTGCTAGATATCTCAAAGAGCCCATGATTTGCTCGAGACAGTACCTCGCCTCCTCCTGTAATCTAGCCATTGAACTGGATATTTGTGTCTGCACTGGAGTTTGCTCCAGTGCATTGACAGTAATGGCATGATGGTGGGCTTTGCTTCTCTTGTGGCGATTAAAGCATTCTACGGCATGTTTCCAATTGTTAAACCCATTAGAGCAAAAGGCAGGGTCATTTCTTTTCTCTAGAGTGGTCTTTTTGATGGTGTATGCTTTGACACACTCAAAACAAAGAACTTTCTGCAATGTAGGACTATAATGCAGCCATGGATATTGACTAAACCACTTTGCCTGAAACCTTAACAACTTGTTTCTAAGTTTCTGTACTTTTATGAATTTTGGATCAGGCTGGTATGGCTTGCTTCCCAAGTCCAGGACACTGCTACACTGACTTGCTTGAGGATCGCTGTTGCTCTCACTGACTGTCTCCTGAAGAGCAAACAAAACATACCCTGGTTTTTATCCACACTGATATCCTTTTATACTAGTACCAATTCACTTCACTTTCACATAATAAAACAGGAAGACTATATCTATATTTAATAATCAATAGTAGTATATCTCATCACAGAATCACTTTAAGACCTTTACTTTAAGACGACCTATCACTTTAAGACCTCACCTGAAGCCCTGAAGGTCCAGCTACTTCTTCCTCAACATGCTCTATGACACCTTCACAAGATGTCTGAGTTTCCTATATGTAATTACATAATGAACTAATGAATAAAATACACACAACATGCATTCAACGCATCATGTTTATATTTCAGAGCAATTTAAATATGAAGGGGACATGGTTTTCAAAACTTTTAACATGCATGATTTCCTTTTAATCACGCTTTAATAATTCATTGTTCATAAAAACTTCACCTGAAGCCCTGAAGGTCCAGCTACTTCTTCCTCAACATGCTCTATGACACCTTCACAAGATGTCTGAGTTTCCTATATGTAATTAAATAAACTTATGAATAAAATACACACATATCATAGTATGCATTCAACACATCATGTTTATATTTCAAAGCAATTTAAATATGAAGGGGACATGGTTTTGTGGATTAACAAATCCATTATTATTATTATCCATTATTACAGTATTCTATTAATACTAAAATTGTATCTTCTATTCTATATAAAATTCTATTGATATATTCTATTCTTAAAATAAAAATAAAAAATTGCATTAGATTAAACTGGGAAGGGTCATAAAACTTGCATATTGTTATCCTAGGTTTACTGCTTCTATTGTTCTCAATTGTAAGTCGCTTTGGATAAAAAGTGTCTGCTAAATGATTAAATGTAAATCTGTTGTGGTTTGATGCTGTCTTTCCTGCATACAAAATGGTTAATTAATTTTGTAGTCTATCCTATGGCTAGCAAGTTTAACCTTCCTACCAGATATTGTTATTTGGATATTATCAATCAAATAATGATTCATTATATTTGAATAACCAACAGTGTTAACTTTTGCCTTTTTAACATTGCCAACATGTTTTTCCAGCACATGTGTCTAGCAAGTAGGCTACACTCACAAATACATTACATAAACAGAATGTAGAAACGAAAAATGTCTCAGATGATCCACTGTTTATGACTGCAAGATTCTAAGTTAAGGTAGGCTAATTAACATTCAGTGACTTGCTAACGTTGCATTCTATCATGATAGCGCGACTTCTATGAGTCTATCCGTGCTGCACACCCCTAATTAATGCTCCTAACCTTGAAAGATTGCAGAAAGCTAGGTTTAACTGTAACAATATCCTGGGTAACCAGGATCACCAGTTAATACTATTTTCCACAGTAGAATCTGCATTTGAAAGCCTGGTCACTCAGTCACTACTACTGCTAGTTAGTTGTGTGGCTAGTTATTTTGCCTACTTACACTCTGCTTTATGAAAAAGCTTTGTATGTCCCCTTTCTTCTTCTTGGGTGACATTATAGCTGATAAAAAGGGGCAAAAAAACAGAATATTAAAATGTTTTACTCTGGCCTTTGTATATGGCAGGCAGAGAGACAGCCCTGGTAATTTACCGTCGGCGTCGTCACGCGCACACACCACCCGCTCGCTGCCAGTGAGTGCAAGCACAAAAAGTAGTCCCGGCCTGCGCGTGTAGCCTGTCAGATACCCCGCCGCCAATCAAATTACGGCGTATCTTGTACTAATGTCGTCCTGGCCGTTGGAATCGATTCAAATAGCAGCGCAAAGATCCAAATGCAGCGCAAATATCAAAATAGCAGTTCAATGGAGCTTGCTAAATATTGGTGGGGACAAATTTGTCACCTCAAAATATTGATTGGGACTAGTACCTAGCGTCCCCCCCTAAACCTACGCCCTTGGCGCCGGGACTGCGTGGGCGTGGTCACATTAGCGCTAATGAGGCCCGTTTGAGAAACTGTACATGTCGCTGCTTTCATACGGATTACTTAAACATAGAATATTTGTTTTTGATATCATTTACATCATTTAAAAATAGAGACTCCAAGCGTTGTAAAGACATACGTTTCAAGTTTTTGTGACAAACATTAGCTAAATTACAGATCATGTTCTGTCGTGTTTCAGAATGAGCTTCACATTGAGAGAGACGGCAGAACGCGCATCATGTTTATATTCTTTATTTTACGAAAAACACAACATTTTGTTTTTATTATGTGTGTACACAAATAAAAGAAGACATTTAACAGTTTTGAATGATGTATAACACTTAAATGTAAGATCAAAATAAACAGAGTATTTTGAGTCTCTTTTGCACTGATAAGAAAAAAAGTGAGCTGGTATCGCCGGCGAGACCGCCGACCCCAGGGGGTTAAGCACTTACAGCCTAAATGGGCTAGCACCTAAAACAGCTGCCCAACGCGCTTAATGACGAGGGGAGGGGCTGCTTCAGAGTAGCCAGCAGACTGAGAATTAGATGAGTAACATTGTTCACTTCTCTTGCATTTTTTTCTGTTTTTCCTGCATTCTTTTCTCCAATGTCCAGGCTTACCACAGTAATAACAACTTCCCTCTTTCTTAGGACATTTACGTTTCTGTTGGTTCTCTGTGTTGACCTTAAAGGAGGCTGCTGCAATTTTTACTCTTGTTTTGACATCAGAGTCTCTTTCCCAAATAACTAACCTGTCTAGGTTACTTTGCAGGGTTCTAGTGGACCATGTGATGTCTAAGAAAGGCAATGCATTTCTATGTTCTGGCTAAAGACCATCACACCATGTACGAACAAATGGGCCATTATCATCTAACACCTTCTCTGAAGTGTCTGTTATTCCACTGTAAGCTGCAGCGGTCAGGCAAAATCTTTCTGTGTACTCACAAACAGTTTCATTCTTCTGCTGTACACAACTAGTTTTCTTTGACCAGTCCACTTTTGGTTGAACAATGTTCTTTAGGATTTTCAAAACTCCCTCTCTCAATTCATCTTTTCTGGCATATTGTAGTTCAGAAGTAACAGCAGACTCAAAACTGTTGAATTCAGACTCAGAATTCAGAGTTAGAATTTGCGACATCAGCTGTGTGACTTCTGCCAACGACATGTGGTAGAGATGCATTTTACTGATCAATGCTCTTCTAAATTCAGAAAAATTTGTGCGGGCTGAGGGTAAGTTCTGGGACAGTCTGTCGATGTCTTTAGGTCCTAAATTTGCATTGACTGCTTGTAACTGCAGTATGGAGATTACAATAATAATAATAATAATCCGTTACATTTATATAGCGCTTTATCTGGGACCTCAAAGCGCTTTACATAGAAGGGGGTAATCTCCTCAACCACCACCAATGTGCAGCATCCACCTGGATGATGCGACGGCAGCCATTTTGCGCCAGTACGCCCACCACACACCAGCTTTACTGGTGGAGAGGAGACAGAGTGATGAAGCCAATCAGTATACAGGGATGATTAGGAGGCCATGATGGACAGAGGCCAATGGGCAGATTTGGCCAGGATGCCGGGGTTACACCCCTACTCTTTCGAAAGACATCCTGGGATTTTTAATGACCACAGAGAGTCGGGACCTCGGTTTATCGTCTCATCCAAAGGACGGTGCTCTTTGACAGTATAGTGTCCCCATCACTATACTGGGGCGTTAGGACCCACACAGACCACAGGAAGAGCACCCCCTGCTGGCCTCATAACACCTCTTCCAGCAGCAACCTGGTTTTTCTCATGAGGTCTCCCATCCAGGTACTAACCAGGCTCAGCCCTGCTTAGCTTCAGTGGGCAACCAGTCTTGGGCTACAGGGTGATATGGCTGCTGGTGATATTACAGATGGAACTGTATCAATCCCTTTTGCTCTACTCTGAGCCTTTTGTCTTGCTCCACACACTTCAACTGCATTTACATCTTTATCTATCAAACCAGAATTTCTAGTGTTTTCTAGTCTACAGAAAGACTGTAAATCAGGATAGCTTTCATCTGACTATTGGTCTTCAAAATCACATTTGGTTGAGGCTTTGTCGAGTATGCAATTGTTTGTTCTGTTCATTTAACTTTGCAATACACATAGCTTGTTTTTGTGCAATGGATAAGCTAAATTCTCTCTGACAACAAATGATGCCTTTTATGTTTTTCTTCCTGATACATGCACCTAACACCTTGCAATCTTCAATAGACCAAACTTTGTCTGGATCAATACCAAATTTCTTTGTTAGTTCTTGTCTAACCTTTTCAGTGACTATTAGGTTCATTTGTTCTCCTAACAGTGTTTTGAATTCACTATCTGACCAGAAAGGTGTCGCAAGACCACCTTTTTGATTTGTGGGGATCAGTCTAGCATTTTTCCTAACCATTTTGTGATGTTCTTTATCACACAATCAAAAACACTAAAATTTCTCTGATCAAACAGAGGCTACACTCGTTAACACAGATCAACTGTTGTTAATCTCAAATTACTAGCACTTTCCGCTAAACATTTTGTGGATTTCTTTATCACACAAACAAACACAAAAACTTCTCTGATCAAACAGAGGCTACACTCGTTAACACAGATCAACTGTTGTTAATCTTCCTTGTTACCAACACATCACAATTAACTTCTCTGCCTGAAACAGAGGAAATACCTAAATAATTAACACGTAATACTAATCTTCTCTGTGAACAGGGGATAAAAAACAAACAAAAAACAAAACAAAAACTACCATGTTACCAACACATCACAATTAACTTCTCTGCCTGAAACAGAGGAAATACCTAAATAATTAACACGTAATACTAATCTTCTCCGTGAACAGAGGATAAAAAAACAAACAAAAAACAAAACAAAAACTACCACGTAATACTAGTTCTTCTCTGTGAACAGAGGATATCACAAATATTAAGACGTAATGTTAATCTTCTCTAATTTTAGAGGGTAACCTTCTCTAGCAACGTAGAGGATATACTTTCATCTTTAACCTCTTAACCAGCACCCCTATTTTTGAGAATTTTCTGAAAACGACATACCCAAATACAAATCTCTGTAGCTCTTGAACCCTATGGTCCACATTCATAACTCTGATATTTTTTAAAACTAGACACTTGAAACTTTGTTACCCAAGAGTCATTATAACTCAAAGTAGCATAGGAACAGAGTAAAACAAGGTAAAATATACATGAAATTGACTCACGATTTCTTTGAATAAACTTCATTTAGGGAAAAATGTATCAGAATTTTATGTTAAGAGCCTGAAAACACCATAAAGTTAAAACTGAATGTCTGACCATGTTTTGATTCAAATTTGAGGATGATACTCCCAAAAATGTAGTTCCTGTAAGCTTTTATTCAAGAAAAGTCTAGGCGTCCTTTCCAAAAGGCCACTTGGAGACTCCAAATGGACACCTGGTTACCAAATGACATAAGGAGTTATCACTACATACTACATACATGTTTATCCATTCAGAACTATTCTGCCCATCAAACTACACAAGAAAAAATGATTTCAGCACAACATTTTAACAAAATACTCTTTATTTTGAACATTTATAATAGCAAAAACATTGAAAAAAATAATACTCATTTATAGTCACATTCATCTATTAGCAGCATCAATATTCCATCATATTACAATATCAAATGTCACATACCTTATCATTATAATGCTCAACATTAAAAAATGCTTTGTAATTATTATTTTTCTATGTATATAATTATATATATATATATATATATATATATATATATATATATATATATATATATATATATATATCTTCACCTGACATCTTGTAATCCTTTCCTTCCATTATATTTATATTCAATGCACCATTCATTCATATAAACGTATCACTGTAATCTCATATCTTGCTAGTCATCCCCACTGTTGTTTTATAATCAACACATCTTTACCTGACTTCTTATAATCCTTTCCTTCCATTATTGTTATATTCAATACACCATTCATTCATATAAACAGATCACTGTAATCTCATTTCTTGCTAGTCATCTCCACTGTTGTTTTATAATCAACACATCTTCTCCTGACTTATTATAATCCTTTCCTTCCATTATTGTTATATTCAATGCATCATAAATATAATGTGTGTAATATAAATATTTTCTCTTTATGTAACGTTATAATATACAGCTCTATCACCTGCTCGTGTAGCCTTGTGTCTTTGCTAGCTAGTAGCTAATGTCCATCGTCATTTTATAATCAAAAACATTACATGAACAGAAAACTGCCAATAATATACATAACAATTAATGACAATGTGTTGAAATTTACCGATCTAAAACGGGATCGAGTCCATGAACAAACATCGCCTCTTCTGCCGAATCGACGACGCTCGACACCGTGCTCTCTCTGTCTGAGATGCATCTCTCTGCTCCAAAATACTCTCAACACCACAAAAACCCTTCTGTAGACGACGATCCATGATGGAGATTGTCAAATATAACTTTGGAAAAAATCTATGAGTTGATACGAGCTCCGTGTAGCAAACCAATACCTAGCCTATGCGCTCTGTGCGTAAAAAATGGCGGAAGCGCACGAGCGAACAACAACATTGCGCACTTGTTTTTGACAAATCTGCTTGAGAACTGTCAATCACTGCAATCGTGTTTTAATTGGTTAATACTCCCATCCATCAAAACATTGCCGATTACACATTGGCTGGCTATATCCAGACTGTATCCAGCCAAAAACCGAGACGCGAGATTGACAGGTTTCTAAGCCTGTCAGGCGGTCCCTTGACATTTTGATCGATTACAGAGCCTGTGATTGAAGGAGAGAGAAGGGGGATGACTCATTTCATCCGGAAGAGTCTAAACTACAGGGGTGAGATAGCTTTTGAGTGTTGGAATATGGATTAGAATCGATTTTTCTTTGAAAATGAACATGATGCGAACTCTATCTCGAAAACGCTCATGCAAACCAAAGGAGGATATTTCATTTTTTTCCCTATTTTTCGTTGTTTTGGATTAAAAAGTGGGATGCATTTTGAAGAGTGGACCCTTACATTGAAATGTAAGCTGTTGTTTCTTGGATTCGTCCGAACTGATCTGAACCATATGAGATGAAAGATGAGTATAGCGCTTCATTTTGCTCATTTTCAAATGAGCAGTCCTTTTGCATTTAATTTAACCCTTTCCTCTCTGGTGTATTGATTGCAAAAACAAGTTTAGAACATGATTCTTGAGTGTTTTAGCTTTCAAATGATGCATAGTTTATGATAGTCAGTTGAATATTTGTTATAAAACAAAGCTTAAAAAAGGTAATAAAAGTATAGCCACGCCCTCGACGGCCCGCCCTCGGGCCGGTGCTTGATAAGGGGTTAAAATAAACTTTTAAAGGGTAACTTTAGTTAACCAAACTCCTACAGCTGTCTGATAACTCTTCTCTGACGACTCAGAGGATAACACATGTACTGGTCTGCAATGGTTCTTTTGAATAGAGTGAAACTCACCAAATCGCTGTTTGTACGGAAAATATTCCGTCTGGAACTCAGTTCTTTGTTGAGCTTTAAAGTTTTCAGGATTCATTTCTGGAACTCAGTCTTGGTTGAGTGAAGATTTCAGTTCTGGAACTCAGTCTTGGTTGACTGGAGATTTCAGTTCTGGAACTCAGTCTTGGTTGAGATCTTGAAGTTTCCATCTGGATTCAGGTGATTCAGTCTGGAATGCAGTCAGATCTTTGAGCTTGAATTCCAATCTGGATTCAGGTGAAGTTAATTCTATCCGGGTCACGGCACCATCTGTAGTGAACTTATTTCTCCTAAAGTGTAGAAGATTCAGAAGCGAAGACCAGGAGACTCGAGTGTATCTTTTGTAGGTTCTTTATTGAGCACAAAAGCTTGTTCGTTGCTGTAGTCTTCCAAGCTCGCTCGTCTCGAGTCTAACTAAGGGACAAATATCAGCTGTTAGGATATCAGCTGTGAAACAGTTTCCAGCAAGAGAATCTGGCAATCCTGTTTTTCTGTATTTGTCAGATTACTGAAACTCTTAATTGCTTCTTCCTGACATTCCTGTTTCCCTCTATTGTAAGCAGAGTACTGATACCCTTGGTCCTGTTTCTTAACTCTCAGTGTCTGAATAGGAATTTGATTTGGACTGAAAGGAGACACAGTTTCAATCTAGAACTGGTTTCCTAAACCTGTTCCCATCATTCACATGCTTTGTAAGTCCCTCCCCTTTTAAGATTTTTATAAATGTGAGGGAATTTGTCCCTTAGTTAGACTCGAGACGAGCGAGCTTTGAAGACTACAGCAACGAACAAGCTTTTGTGCTCAATAAAGAACCTGCAAAAGATACACTCGAGTCTCCTGGTCTTCGCTTCTGAATCTTCTACACTTTAGGAGAAATAAGTTCACTACACTAGTTTTAAATTAGTAGGTACAGCATTCCAGAGTTTTGGCCCCTCTACAGAGAAAGCAGACTGACCAAAAGAGGTCTTACACTTTGGAACTCTGTCACCTCTGACAGTGGCCCTTGTGTTTGCCCTATGAGAACTTTGCCGCCTACTTACTAATTCAGAAAACATTGGTGAAACATGATTATTTAAACATTTATAAACCAATTTGATATAAATAAAAATCAATAAAACTGTCAAAGCCCATAAGCTGAAGCTTTCTTAGAACATCACAGTGATGCCATCTCATTGGTTCATAATTTTTATTGTCTGTTTGTAAATTGAGAAAATAGGTTTTAATTTGGATGGGGATGCTTGTGACCATGATGTAATGCAATATGATAGATGTGAGAATATCATCCCATGCATGTATAATTTTGCAGTGTGACAAGACAAATCCCTTCTTACAATTCTCCTCCCCCTTCATATGATTTTAATTTATACTTTACCTTTGCAGTTTATATAAACCACACTCCTCCCCCTTCACATGATTTTAATTTATACTTTACCTTTGCAGTTTATATAAACCACACATCTTACATATTTCAACAGGGTATCTTGCTTTATTATTATTTATTATGAATTTCTTAAGCAAACAAACTTCGACAACATAAGGGCAGATCCGTTGAGCGCTGCTGATGACGATGTGAAGTGATCAAGTGATCAAGTGTTCCAATGTATGTAAAAAAACGTAAAAGGTTTGGGATGTCTGCCTTTACACGCACAAACTTTTATGATCCATTCTTAATCCTTAGGGTTTAATATAGAGTTGGCCCACATTTGCAGCTACAGCTTTAACTCTTCTGGGAAGCGCATTTGTGAGGTCAGGCACGGATGTTGAACGAGAGAGGCCTGGCTCGCAGTCTCCCCTCTTATTCATCCCAAAGGTTTTCTGTCGGGTTGAGGTCAGGACTCTGTGCAGGCCAGGCAACTTCCTTCACACCAAACTCACTCATCCATGTCTTCATGGACCTTGGTTTGAGCACTGGTGCGCAGTCATGTTCCCACAAAGTTGGGAGCATGAAATTGTCAAAAATGTCTTGGTATGCTGAAGCATTGAGTTCCTTTCACTGGAATTAAGGGGCCATGCCCAACTCCTGAAAAACAACCCCACACCATAATCCCCCCTCCACCAAATGTTACACTTGGCACAATGCAGTCAGGCAAGTACCGTTCTCCTGGCAACCGCCAAACCCAGACTCGTCAGCAGATTGCCAGACAGAGGAGCGTGATTCGTCACCCCCTGAAAACACGTCTCCACTGATCTAGAGTCCAGTGGCGGCGTGCTTTACACCACTGCATCCGACACTTTGCATTGTACTTGGTGATGTAAGGCTTAGATGCAACTGATCGGCCATGGAAACCTATTCCATGAAGCTCTCTACGCACTGTTCTTGAGCTAATCTGAAGGGCACACGAAGTTTGGAGGTCTGTAGCTATTGACAAAAGTTGGCGACTTCTGCACACTGTACGCCTCAGCATGCACTGCCCCCGCTCTGTGATTTTACTTGGCCTACCACTTCGTGGCTGAGTTGCTGTTGTTCCCAATTGCTTCTACTTTGTTATAATACCATTAACAGTTGACCGTGGAATACATAGTAGTGAGGAAATTTCACGAATAGACTTATTGTACAGATGGCAACTTATCTGTTGCCACGTTTGTTTGGTAACGGTACCACGTTTGAATTCACTGAGATCCTGAGAGCTACCCATTCTTTCACAAATGCTTGTAGAAGCAGTCTGCATGCCTAGGTGCTTGATTTTATACAACTGTGGCCATGGAAGTGAATGGAACACCTGAATTCAATGATTTAAAGGGGTGTCCCAATACTTTTTGGAATTGGAGATAATCCAAGAAAGACAACCAGCAAGGAACACTACGGAAGGGAATTGTGGTGAGAACGCTCCATGTCAAGACTAGACAATGAGAACATATGAGAGATGCACATCTATGGAGTCCTCGATGATGCATTTATTTATTAACTGATAGTCTTGAGAGGGGAAACGAAGAATGGAAGGAGGCATGGGTCTGATGGGGGCAATTGACCTTTTACTTGAGTGTTTCTTTTACTTAAATGTGACTATTGTCTACTACACAGATTAAGGCCAGCAGTTTTAAGAAATACATTTAATAAATCGCCTTTATACTTTAACCTAATTTAAAGCTACAGTCCGCAGTTTTTCCTCTTTGTCACCATCTCTGTTCGAAATCTGCAATTGCAGTTATTTGCGGAATTATCAACTTTACGTGGGTTGTAAATCGGCATGAAACAGCGCGGATGAACACAGTGTTTTGAGGCGAGTGCTGCTGTCAGTCACCGTGCTGTGTGGATACTGTCATTCAGAATCACAGATTCACTTTTTGAAAGTTTGACCGACATAAGAATTTCCACCGGAAAATATCTTCTGAACAAGTAACATCCATTTTTGTTCTGATCAACTAAGGGGGAAAAAGCATTCAACATGACAAGCGATCGTTAGATTTAATCAACGCAATTTACAGGAACCGTGCAAATTATAGCCTACTTCTATATAAAAAAAATATATAAAAAAAAATTAAAAAAAATTGTACGGGTTCTACGTTGGATTAAACTGTGAAAGGTTACAGCACTTACATTTTGTTGTCCTGCTGTTAGTTTAACTGCTTCTATGGTTCTCATTTGTAAGTCGCTTTGGATAAAAGCGTCTGCTAAATGAATAAATGTAAATGTAAATGTACTTTGTTCTCAAATTGTTCATGTTAACAACATCAGGATTGCGTGACTAACGTTGCATTTAATGTGTTTTATTACCTGTGTAGTTCAGAATTCATATTCTCCATAATAGCTAAACGAGAAAGGCACAACAAGGAAACTCCATAACTGTGTGAATTAAGAAAACAGTGGTACTGTGATTGAACTATTGAAATGTCTTACTTGTTAAGGAGAAAAAAGTGGTCTATTCTTCCGTTTTGAACTCTTCAAAACACGCAGTTCACGCACCTTTCAAAAGTCCCGCTGATATTTATCCTTGTGTTCGCATGAGACGGTTAATTTCTTTCTCTTTCTCTAGCCACCTTAAATCCGAAGTACGAAGTCTTTTGGGTTTTATAACTGGTGAATCTCAAGTTGACTCTGATGATTGTTGTTTGGATCTTTTTCGGATCCGCCATAAGTTTAATTATGTAAAGTGCTGCGAGAAAAGCCTATACATCTCTACATCTCCTCACGCGCAGTATAGCCGGCAGCCGAAACTCCTTTATGTGTACGGATGTGACGTAATGACGCAAAGACATGCTCGAATTTCCCGCGGAAACCCACCAGTACCACTGGAATTAAAATCATTATTACAAGCTAACCGTTTTGAATCTAGCTATGGCAAGCAGATAGATTTGAACACTGGCTGAAGATGTTTTTTTTTTTAATAATTATTTTGGATTATTTTTAACTTAAAAAAATTACGGACAGCAGCTTTAACTTTTAGATATCTGTAAATTATAAAGGACAAGTTTGGTATTTTACACTTAAAGCCCTGTTTTAAGATCGTTTCTGATGAAATAGAACGGTTAAGATTGAAATTTGGACACATGCTGCTGGCCCGAGAATTTTCGGTTTCTGTGGTAACACCCCCCCCCCCAACTCCACAATGGTTGCATAGGTGCACTGAAACAATCCTTCATAAAACGCATTCAACTTTATTTACAAAGACGTGAAACTCACCGAGTGGTCTGGGGTGTTCACTGATATGCTCACTCAAAAATCGCAGCAAAAGATGCTTTTTAAAAAAATATCAATTAGACTCTGCCTCGTATTATAACAGTGTTTCTCACTTACCCTAGAGATATACATATCAATGGAGTTGGACAAAAACTACGATAAAACCTGTTGGAAAGCATCTTTTGCAGCGATTTTTGTGTGATTATATCAGTGAACACCCCAGACCACTCGGTGAGTTTCACGTCTTTGTAAACTAAAGTTTACAACCATTGTGGAGGTGGTGGGGGGTGCTACCACAGAAACCGAAAATTCTCGGGCCAGCAGCATGTCCAAATTTCAATCTTAACTGTTGTATTTCATCAGAAACTATCTTAAAACAGGGCGTTTAGTGTAAAATACCGAACTTGTCCTTTAAAATGCTTATTCTGTATAGGCCTATGTATGTATGTATATAATGGTGTTACTCTGAGAACTGCCCACTACCTCTAGATATAAACAAAGGATATTATATATATGGAATCAACAACAATTCAAGCATATTTCTAACCTTGAAAGCATTACAGTTAAAATCAAACTTTTTCCACTAACTAGAGTTGCAATATTGTGTTATGGCCTGCAGGGGGGGATGTACATATTCCAGTTGTTTGAGTACTATGCCTTTAATGGAGCCTGTTTGCTGTTCCTGTCTATGTTCGAGTCTCTGGTCATTGGTTGGGTCTATGGTGAGTTGCAAACAAACTTCAGGAACTGACCTTAACAGATTCTGACTATAATAAAATGAAAAGTTAAATGCAAAATGTCAAAGACTGCATTGACAGTATATTCAGTATATGACTCTCCTATATGCCACAGGGGCTGAAAAAATGTTTGATGTCATCGAAGACATGACAAATTCACGACCGAATTACATGTTCATGCTGTGCTGGAAATACTTGACTCCTCTTATGTCCCTGGTAAGTATATATATATATTTTGGAGTCACAGATGCTGGTCAAACAAACATTGTACTGTTTTTCTCAACTGATTTTAAACAATTCTCCAAACCAAAGTCAGTTCTCTCAGTGGCATCAAAGCAGATTCTTATTTTAGTTAAAAGTTCACACTGCTTAGATCTCACTAATTAATGAAGTATTGTACACAATTCTGGTAAATGCAACATTTAGCAAAAGCAAATATTCACATAAAAAACTAGTGTTCATAAACTAAAGCATTTTTATTCTGTTCCATGGTGGAGATGTTTTCCCCCTGTTTTCTTTAACTATCCACCTTTTTCTGCTCTAAACAATGCGCGCTTTCATGACGACGACTCCGGTTGCCAACTTCCGGTTCGAATCTGGTCTATGTGCTTTTGCCATGTGTTTAAGATTGTGTCATCCCCACATCGCTAAACTAAATCGAAAAAAATATTCATCAAATGTGATCTGATCACGTTATTTTTTATTAAATCACAGATAAAAACTAAATGAACTTTTTTATTTTCTTCATACCTTCCAAACGGATAGCTGATGCATGACTGCACGATCTCCCTAATACGTACAATACATGAACATCCGACAGTCTCTATCCCCCCCGACTGCTGCAGCATAACCCAAGCAATAAGCTTAGGCTGGTTATCACTATTACTCCTGTCTACCTCTGCTTTCAAAAATACATTTCCGTGCTTCAGTAAAGAAATGCGCTATACGCTGAGTTTTGGTTAATTAATTAGAGAGTCCAGTTCACGCGCCGGCGCCTCCGTGTCATGATGATCTATTTTCTACTGTTTACTACTTGTTTATTAAATCCAGGCAACTGGTTGATGAAACATTGATTAAAATTAAGATACAATTAATAAAAAACTAAATTCACTATAAAGAAAGGCTTTGTGCTTTCTGTTTGAGGTCTCTGTGAAAGTTTTAAGGTCGCTTTCAGAGCGGTCATGTCTGTAAAACTATCACCGTAACATAGTTTTTTCCCCCTCATAAATGTGAACACGGAAAATTAAATAAAAAGAATATTTTATGTTCTGTGGAGGCTGACCCTTCTGCATCCGGTTAGTAGGCTATTACTTGTTTTGCGCAGTGTAATTCATAGAATTATTTAAAAAAATGTTTTGCCACCTAAGTTAAAGATTTGTTGTGTCATGTCACATGTGTATTTCGCTCATATTAAATATAAAACGCATGTAGACTGATATTTTTCTAATGTCTCGACTAGAGTGCTAGCATTCTATGTAAACAAACACTTCAAACAGAAGTAGAAAACCGTTTAGTCAGTTGAACCCGCTATGAATCATGGGAAATGAAGAAAAAGGTGGATACACAAGGGCAATCATGGTACATAAATAAATGCATTGCCTACATGTACCTCAACGTCACTGCAGGTCTGCATAAAATCTGCGTAATGATCTGTTTATGATTTCCACGTCAATAACTTTTGTTCTAAAATGTATTCTAAATTTACGCAAAAATGAAGGAACAACTTAAACCACATGTACACAAAAACACATACTCTGGGTGGTGTTATAAAAGTGTTAAGATTAAAATTTATACATATTTCAACTTAAATATATTTCATTTTATATATTTATTTATATATATATATATATATATATATATATATATATATATATATATATATACACACATACATACATATAGCTAGTAATATATACAATATCTCACAAAAGTGAGTACACCCCTCACATTTCAGCAAACATTTTAGTACATCTTCTCAAGGGACAATACTATATAAATGAAACATGGACAATTTTAGAGTAGTCAATGTGCTGCTTGTATAAGAGTATATATTTACTGTCCTCTGAAAATAACTCAACACACAGCCATTATTGTCAAAATAGCTGGCAACAAAAGTGAGTAAACTAAGTGAACATGCCAAAACTATGTCCAAAGTGTCAATATTTTGTGTGAGCACCATTGTTATCTAGCACTGCCTTAATCCTCCTAGGCATGGAATTCACCAGAGCTGCACAGGTTGTTGCTGTGATCCTCTTCCACTGCTGGATGTTGGACACATGGCGCTTCTCCACCTTCCGCTTGAGGACGCCCCACAGGTGCTCAATAGGGTTCAGGTCTGGAGACATACTTGGCCACTCCATCACCTTCAGCTTCAGCAAGGCAGTTGTCATCTTAGCAGTGTGTTTGGGTTCGTTATCATGCCATTCGGCCCAGTTTCTGAAGGGAAAGCATCATGTTCTGCTTCAGAATGTCACAGTACATGTTGAAATCCATCTTTCCCTCAATGAAGCACAGCTCCCCAGTACCAACAGCTCTCATGCAGCCCAAGACCATGATGCCATCACCACCATGCTTGACTTTAGGCAAGACACAATGTTCTTGGTACTCCTTACCAGGGCGTCGCCACACATGCTGGACACCATCTGAGCCAAACAACTAACTTAGTCTCATCAGACCACAGAACATGATTCCAGTAATGTTTGCTCTTGGACAGGTTGCTTTCAGCAAACTGTTTGCGGGCTTTCTTATGAGTCCGCTTCAGAAGAGGCTTCCTTCTGGAACAACGGCCATACAAACCGACTTGTTGCAGTGTGCAGCGTACGGTCTGAGCACTAACAAGCTGACCTTCCGCTTCTGCAACCTCTAAAGCAATGCTGGCAGCACTCATGCGTCTGTTTCAGCTTCAGCACCTGACTCACAGCACAAGGACTCAACTTATTTGGATTGAAGGATGGAAGACTTGGCCAGTGTCAGCACATACCTATAGGTGAAAAAGCACAGTCAGGGCGGCGAGAGAGACAGTAAGAAAAATTAGATTTGTTTTACATTCGTTTGGAATTATCGCACTTGTATCAAATTTTTTTTCACACTATTAAGTATCTAAATTCTTATAAATTAGTTAGAATCTAAATTAACTTTCCTTCATTCTATCTAGTTTTGCTCCATCTCCCCTTAGAATGCAAAATACTTTATGTCCAAAAATGTCAAAACGGATAAAACTATCCGGACATGAGTACAAAAGACAACGACTTTTAAGTCAAGTCACCTTTATTTATATAGCGCTT
The DNA here is from genome assembly GCA_031834385.1 of Semotilus atromaculatus. Classification (NCBI taxonomy): domain Eukaryota; kingdom Metazoa; phylum Chordata; class Actinopteri; order Cypriniformes; family Leuciscidae; genus Semotilus; species Semotilus atromaculatus. Next base: position 6,446,556 of record JAULUF010000002.1, on the reverse strand, counting down.
TTTACAATACAGATTGAATCAAAGCAGCTTTACAGTGATAACATGAAAATAATACAAGTTTGTTTCTAGAAGAAAATTGCATCATCGTCTACCTTAAGGCACATCAATAATATTGTTGAATATTAAATGTCTCCAACTAAGCAAGCCAAAAGCCAAGGCAACAGTGGCAAGGAACCAAAACTCCATCAGGTGACAGAATGGAGAAAAAACCCTTGGGAGAAACCAGGCTCAGTCAGAGGGCCAGTTCTCCTCTGGCCAACGAAGGAAAAGTGTATGATTATGATTCAGGCAGCATTACAAGTCAGATTGGATCAAGTCAGATTAGTATTTATTCATTTCCATCTAGTTGGAAGTTGAAGTTATCACGCCGGTATGGAGACGAGTTGTTGAGGATCAACATGAGGATGGCTGTTGTGTCGATGAGGCCTTCACAGGGCTGGATGAGGCTGGCACTTCAGGATGCGTTGGGATGGGTCCAGACGCAGATTAACCATACGGGAGAGACTAGTTGACACTTCAGGAAGGCGTTGTCTCAGCTCTTTATTTAAAAGAGCAAGCTCAGGAGAAACAAAGAGGCTCCTTTTTGTAAATCATGCTAATGCTAATGACAGCAAAGGTGTGGGCGTTGCTAGTAAAGTACTGAAGGCAAACAGCTGAGCCGTAACTAGCTCGTCTGATGAGGGACAGACAGAACAGAAGGGAGTAATATTACTCTCAGAAGGTGAGGAAATATGTCATGATCCCGGCAAATGGCCAGCAGTAATAAATCCAAATAAATACTTAATGACAAACTATTCCAACAAGGATGTAAAGACACTTTGGTACAGGGAGGGCCACATCAAACCAAAGGTATAATTTTACCAAAAGACAGTGGGAACAGGAGATTTTCAGAGACTTGTTCCAGTCACACATAAGCTTACGAGGAGAACCTGGACAGACCATGCATGGCTAATTTATTTGATTAGCAAGGACGCTACGTTTTGCTTTTGTTGTAAACGTTTTAGTGAAATCGAAACTCTGCTCTGGCTAAAGACAATTTCAAAGACTGGAAAAATCTCAACATATTGAACTCGCACAAGGAGTCAAGAGAACACGTGGACTGTTTCTATAAATGGAAAGAGCTGAACATAAGGCTTGCCACCCTTACGAAAGTATTCTTCAAGTTAATTTTATTAAGTATACTTAAGTAAAGTTCAAGTATATTTTTTAAGCATAATTTATGTAGTAAGTATACTAATATTAATGTACTAGAAGTGTACTTGTAAGTGTACTCTTTCAATACTATTTAGGACAAAATTGGCCCACTTTTTAGTATATTAAAAGTATATTTTTAAGTAAACTTTATACTGTATGTAACAGTAGGAAACTTGGAATATATTTGCACTGCAACTATACTACAAGTAAACTTATAGGTATATTGATAGTTTTTTTTTTGTTTATGAAAGTACACTTTGAAGCATACTACTAGTTTTATACTGCAAGTATACTTGTACAGGTGAAACTCAAAAAAAAATTATATTGTGCAAAAGTTCATGTATTTCAGTAATGCAAATTAAAAGGTGAAAGTAATATATTTAGTATATAATATATATAACTATATACATATGCATGATTATACTTTTCAGAGGGCCGACATTTCTGTATTTAAAATACTTTTTTTATTGATTTCATGTAATATTCTAATTTTCTGATATTTTGAATTTGGGGGTTTCATAAGCTCTAAACCATAATCATCAAAATTATAACTTTTGCACTATTCTTATTTTTAGTTTCACCTGTAAGTTTTCTTTAAGTAAACATAACATCATACTTATAGCCCTGGTTTCACAGAAAGGGCTTAGATTAAGCCAGGATTAGGCCTTAATTCAATTTGTATATTTAAGTAGCTTTTATAAACATACCTTAGAAAAAACATTACTGGTGTGCCTCTTGAGACAAAACCATGGCATTGACATGTTTTAGATATGCAGTGCAAGTTAATTTTAGATAAAAAAGCTCAAACATGCATTTTAGTCTGGGACGACTAGGCGTAAACCTTGTCTGTGAAACCAGGAAATAGTTTACTATTTATATATTATTTTTGCACTTAAACTATACTATGTTCTTATTTAGGTATTCATTTTTATACTTGAAATATACCTTTAACTGTACTTTAATTCTTTCCATTTAAAAAAAAAAAAAACATTTCAAACAAAAAGCTGAGGAAATTGCATTTTTGTCAAAGGCTACATCCAGATCGGGTTCAGAACGATGCTAAAAACACAGATGGAGTAGATCGAGTTCATCAACACCCCTAAAACTTCACAGTCGTTAACCTTTCCTGGGTGAACATTTCATTCGTTCACCTTAGGATGTTTTGAATTTATATGCTGTTTAATGATCTCATCATTTTACATTTGCGTAAGCAATCTTCTATCATTCGTTTCTGTATCTTCTTCACCTGTGTATCTGGAGGTCCCTTTCGTTCGGGAACTCCTACGTCTCGTCGGAGGAGTTTCCAACGAATTGGGATCACGCTAGGGAGACCAATTGCCTTCGAGTGAAACTAAAACGAGCCAATGAATATTGTACCAGTGTGGGTATAAAGGCGGAAGCAAGCGCATGAACAAACGCTTTTTGCTTCGGAGCCGACCGGTTGTGTCCTCTGAGTGAATGAGACAACGAGTCTCTGTTTTCCGAGACCTCTCTGTGTTGGTTTGACGGCACTTCAGTGATCTTCGCGAGCTCCCGGGCGCTGGCTGTTACTACAAGCGATCTACATCTTTAAACAAGAGCTGTTGTCACAGCTGGTATTCAGTTGAGTGCACAGTTTCCTTGCAGTTTCCCCGCTGTGTTGCCGCATTGATCCATGTGTGCTTCAGCATAATAAGAGAGCGTTTCTGTAAAAGAGCTACACGGGTGAAGATCGCGTCCTTTTCAGGATGACGTTTCACCCGTGTGTTTCTAGATGCGGTCGTTTCCTGTCCTCATTTGACGGCCACGATCACTGCGCCTTGCGATACGCCCCTGTGCCTGCCCGGATGTGTGTGAAAAACTTGTGCAGTATGGAGGCATATTGGTGCCAAAAAAATAAATAAGCCAAACATGCCAAAATCTGTGAAAGTTTTTACTCTCTCACTACCCTTGATGGTGGCTTTGCTAATGGAAGACCACCTTCCCTCCACGGGTACGCTGGTGGTCTGGGTGGGCTCGTTGGTACGGTCTTGCGAAGCCTGGCTAGCGCTTCCGAGGTCATCCCGCTGGCTCATCCGTGCCATCCGGCTCGGCTATGCAATTTAGTTTGCCTGCCGGCCTCCCAGGTACAGGGGCGTCCGCTTCACCCAAATGCGGAGCTTCGATGCCCCTGTCTTGAGGAAAAGAGATCGAAGGTGATGGGTTGTGGCCGATCCTGGACCTGCGAATTTTGAATCGGGCCCTGAACAAGCTCCCGTTCAAATGCTCATGCAGAAGCGCATCTTCAAATGCATCCGTCCCCAGGATTGGTTTGCAGCGATCGACCTGAAGGACGCGTACTTCAAGTCTCGATGCTTCCTCGACACAGACCCTTTCTTCGGTTTGCGTTCGAGGGTTGAGCATGTCAGTACAAGTTCCTACCCTTCGCCCTGCTCCTGTTGCCCCACGTTTTCACGAAAGTCGTGGTGGCAGCCATTGTTTCCATAAGAGAACATTGTTCTCTTATGTTCGCATTCTCAACTCAACTGCCTCAACTGCATTGGCACATCGACTGCCTAGAGTTGCAAGCAGTATGCTTAGCCTTGTGCCGCCTTAAGGGGCTGCTTCTGCACAAGCACGTACTGGTCAGTACGGACAACACTGCGACATCAACCACCAAGGTGGTCTACGCTCCCGTCGTATGTCGCGACTCGCCCGCCATCTCCTCCTATGGAGTCAGAAGCATCTGAGGTCTCATGGCAGTCGAGCTGTCATGGCAGTCGCCTCTTCTGGGAGAATGGCGACTCCATCCCCAGGCGGTCCAGCTGATATGGCGAACCTTCGGAGCCGCTCAGATAGATCTGTTTGCCTCTCCGGACATGTCACACTGCCAGTGGTTTTATTCTCTGACCGAAGGTTCTCTCGGAACAGATGCACTGGCGCACAGCTGGCCTCAGGGTCTTCACAAATATGCGTTTCCCCCAGTGAGCCTTCTTGCACAGACTCTGCAAGGTCAGGGAGGACGAGGAGCAGGTCATGTTCGTTGCGCCGTATTGGCCCAACCGGACTTGGTTCGCGGAACTCATGCTCCTCGCGACAGCCCCTCTTTGGCCGTCTCCCTGCCCTCAGAAACGGGGCACCATGTGGCACGCGGAGGTTCTAGGTGGCCTACCACAGGTGACCTACCACATCACCCCTCTACGAGGCGCCTCTATGCGTTGAAGTGGAACCTGTTCGTCGATTGGTGTTCTTCCTGCTGGGAAGACCCCCGAACTTGCCAGATCAGAGTCGTGCTTTCCTTCCTGCAAGATGGGTTGGAGCGAAGGCTGTCTCCCTCCACCCTCAAAGTGTATGTTGCCGCAATAGCCGCTCATCACGATGCAGTAGAAGGTAAGTCATTGAGAAAGCACGACCTGGGGCCTCATTTATAAAACTTTGCGTAGGATTTGCGTCAGAAGTGGCGTACGGATGAAACATAGGACGTGCGTACGCACAGAAATATTCGGATTTATAAAACCGTGCGCACGCACGTCCTACGCAGTTTTCCCTTAATAAATCACAATCAATTCTAAATGTAGCGCAGCTTTTGCGGCTTCGTGTCACGCCCATAGTTGCCCATAAATAGTCAGTGAAACGCCCATAGTTGCCCATAAATAGTCTGTGAAACCCCCACAAGTTAATATTCATCGATTGCGAAATCATGGCAAATACAGAGAGGAAAACCAATAAACTTAACTTCACTCAATGTGAAGTAGAAATGATCGTTGGCAAGGTGGAAAAGAGGAGTAAAATGTTGTTTTACATTTTACAGGGCACAGTGTGGGCATTACTAATGCCAAAAAGGCACTTGAGTGGCAAAAGGTTGCAGACGCCGTTAATGCTGCAGCCTCACAACCTCGGACCGTGGCCGAAATAAAAAAGAAATGGTCGGACATCAAAGTCGATGCAAAAAAGCGTCTAGCGCTCCATTACACATTGTGATGGCATCATGGCATTATTACCATCCATTTGATTGAATCTGACAAGCAACAGATGTGTTATGAGGATGAATTGCATAACATGGCAATATTATTGCAGAACATATTTCACTTTTCTTTTTGCAAATATGTGTTAATTAGCATTTCTGTTGAAATCTTCGTTTGATTTTTTTGTTTTACACTGCAGTGCAGATCGATCAAACGGGTGTTCGTGTAGGCTGTTAAATGTAAGACTTGCTTTGTGAAGTCTATTTATGAGAGGCAGTATTGCCATTTCTTTTACACAACGGTCCACAGTTTCACACACTTTCACGTGTTTCTTCCATCCGCCGACGGTGTCGCCATTTTTCATTTCACCCGTTTTTGTGCGTACGCCTGGGTCAGAGCTTGCGTGAAGGACCGCACATTTTCCCGTCAAGTTTGCTTTTTATAAATACCAATTATTGCGTAGAGAGCGGCGTACGCCTTCTTTTGTGCGTACGCAACGTTTATAAATGAGGCCCCAGGTCATCAGATTCCTTAAGGGTGCCAGGAGGCTAAATCCGCCTCGTAATCTGCACCCTGTACCCTCTTGGGATCTAACTCTGGTGCTCAGAGCACTCCAGAGGCCCCCATTTGAACCCTTGCCTACAGTTGAGTTAAATATCCTGTCTATGAAGACAGCTCTCCTGTTGGCTTTGGCTTCTTTTAAGAGGGTAGGGGATCTGCAGGCATTTTCGGTCGACGAATCGTGCCTAGAGTTCGGACCGGGCCTTTCTCACATTGTTTTTAGACCCCGGCTCGGATATGTGCCCAAGGTTCCTACCACTCCCTTTGTGGATCAGGTAGTGAACCTGCAAGTGCTGCCCCCGGAGGAGGCAGACCCAGCCATAGCTTTTCTCTGTCCCGTCCGCTCTCTGCAGGTTTACGTGGACAGAACGCAAAGCTTCAGGACCTCAGATCAGCTCTTTGTTTGTTACAGAGGCCAGCAGAAGGGGAAGGCTGTCTCCAAGCAGAGGTTGGCCCACTGGTTAGTGGATGCTATCGTCCGGGCTTATGACTCCCAGGACATGCCTTGCCCACCTAGGTTGATGGCACACTCTACTAGGAGTGTTGCCTCCTCCTGGGCTTTGGCTCAAGGCGCCTCGCTGACAGACATCTGTAGAGCTGCGGGCTGGGCGACACCTAACACGTTCGTTAGGTTTTATAGCCTCTGTGTTGAACCTGTTTCCTCCCGTGTACTCGCTACGGCCAGTAGCGCGAGGAATTAGGTATGTCGGCTTGCTACGCTATTCCCACCCCTATACTTTATTTTTAATTATAATAGCACACTTGAATAAACTTATTCGTAAGGGCACTCAAAACACAACTGATGCACGAAATCAGTGTAAATATTAAGCGAAACATGTAAACAGTTCTTGGAACGTTTGGTGAGCATTGTGAGAGTAATGACAATGCTAAACATGGAATTCTGTGGCAGCACAGGAAGCTCATGTTCACTATTTGAGCATAGAGATTCAAAATGAAATCATATATTCTTGCATCTCAGATGAAACAGGAAATTCTAAAAATGCTAAAAATGCAAAAAAGGTCCCGTGCAGTGCTCACTCTCTTAACTTAGTACTGAATGATACGGATTTACACACTCAAACCCATCCGACACCATTTAGGAGATGTTCATGATGCTCTTCTATCAATAGCAGAAGATGACACCATGACAAGAGTTTGTCAGAACTAGATGTGAAGCAAGAGGAATTGAGACCTAAATCAAAACCTCTCCATTCCTGTGCAGTGATACGACATATTATATGAAATAAATATTATCAGCAAGAAACGGCAGACAATGAACATTGACATTCCACATGCAACTGAACAACTGAACGCAACAAAGCACCGCACATAGTAATTTTGATTGAAAGAGGGAAGATTTCATAACTCTTCAGCTAATTCTCCTGCACTCCTGCACTAATTCAAGTGCACAAAACAAAACTACAAGGTGGGCTTCTTTAACCAAATGCTCAACTGCCAAAAGAGCTACTTTCCATACTTCGAGATCATGGGCATGTATTTGGATTTTTAAATGAAATCGCATCTCTCAAAGAAAAGGTATTTTAGGACTCCTTAAGACTGGAAAAGGCCCTAACTCATGGAGACTCACAGGATGTTGATGGGCAGAATTGTTTGAATCTCCAAGTGTGGGTATCTGCAGGTTGGCGTAATCAGCATGGCGAAAGGTTAGGGCATGAAGAAAGGTCTTTAACATTTGTCGCGAAAGCTGTCTGTCAGAGTGTGGGGTCGGGTTAGGGGTCCTTTTCTGTTGTAGCAATTCACCTTTCGGCACATCCATTACTCCGACCTGCAGCTATCTCTGTCTCTGAAGAGCTAACTACTTGGGTAGACGCCTGGTTGCTGGCACGCTGACAGGAGGAGTTAAACTGTTGATTCTTTGGAAGTTTGGGCAGGGTCTTGATACTGCAGTTCCGACTCTGTACTGCACTTGGACTCTGGCTCCAAGTCTGCGTAATCAGCGCAAAATGTCAGTGCTATATTGGTGGATTCACTTTACTAAAATGGAAGAGAGTTAAGGTGTATCGTCCATCTTTCTTTACATCTATGGTTAAGAACAAATCCATGTGCGTATACATGTGTTGAGTTTTCCTGTGAGTATAAATACAAACAATCCACACAATTATTAGGGAATATATCTCAATCCCAATGACCTTAGTTTGGAAGAATGTGTAAATCAGTTGAGGAAAAACAGTGGATTTTCTTTACCACAAGGGGCTATGATATGACTCAGTTGAGCTTACTCTGTTCTTACTTACATTCTTTCTTCACAGTATCTTTCACTTCTGTCCATTTTCAGGTGTATTTGGTCTGTTCAATGGTTAAGTACAAGCCTCTCACCTTTAACCGCTGGTATGTGTATCCGGACTGGGCGTACATATTAGGTTGGTTACTGGCCCTGTCCTCCATTCTGCTGGTGCCTGGATGGGCACTTGGCCAAATGTGTGCTGGGAAAGGGAGTCTGAAACAGGTGAGGATGAAAATGTTCAACCATTACATTTAGCCTATTGATTTTGCTGATGCTTTTATCCAAAGACATTTACATTTGTGGTATACATTTAATCAGTTCATACATTCCCATTGGAATTAAACAATGAAACTTTGCAAAAGATGGATGCAAACTAATAATTTAACCAAAGCAAGCTAACAAATAAATAAGTAAATCTACCTAAAATGCTGATCTTGTATCCCTTTGTCTGTGATTTTTTTTGACAGCGTTGGCGCCACTTGTGTAGTCCTGACCCAAACCTCCCTCTCACCTGTAAGCTACGAGCTGAAATACAGGATAACACTTTCACTGCCGAGATGGAAGACTTAGTCAGGAGCAACACAAACTAAAGCATTACATATTTAGAATAAAAAAAAAAATATTTAAACACAATTATTGTTTTTAATTAGCTAAAACTGACTTGGTATGCAATATGCAAGCACCTGTTTGATAAATATATCCTGCAGAATAAAGACTAATGGATGAAATGCTACATGTTTGAATGAGCTTTATTAATGCTTGTGAAAGACAATAATCTCTACATAATGTCAAACATAATGATACAGAATATTTAATGAATCACAAAATATATTAAAGTATTGACTACATAAAATAAAAAATCACTCAAATTTTTTTTTTTTTTTTTCAGGAAAAAAAAAATCTCTGAATTTTTTTTTAAATAAAACCTTGTGTTGATAACATACAGTAGTTCATTTTCAGTTAAAATCTACCTTCATTATATAATTAACTCTTACCCGAACAAATGTCAACATGATTTTATTGGGTTCACTTGTTTCCTTTTCCAACAACTATGCATATGTTTATGTGGTTACTGTCACGGGTGTGGTGACTGACTGAACAGAGGGAACTAAATACAGACACCGATGAACATAACCCAGGTGACACAGATGAAAGTGATTGACAAGACACAGGTGATGGTGATGAACTAATGATGGTAGACATGGCAACGGATGAGTGGCGGGAAAACGTACTCAGTTACTAACGTAACCTCGGTTCTCTCTAGAAGAGGGAAAGAGTACTGCGTAATATCGTACGCTAGGGGAAAAAATCTTTTCCACGAGATATTGTAGCCAAAAATTATCCTTAATTTTTTATTATTGTAAAACGCGTTGCAGCAGTGTACAAACCTAGGCAGGCCAACTCGCGTGCCTATTGGCTGTCCTGCGGCAACTGCAACAGCCTATCGAGAGAGCCCCTTTCGTGACGTCAGTCCAATGTCCCGCCGAAACGGGCGTGGCCTGGGCCTTTAAATACCGCTCGAAGGCTGATACAATCTGTTTTTTCATCGCCGAAGCGAACCAGAGCGTGTTGCAAGCACGGCAAGATACGCAGTACTCGTTCCCTCTTCTAGAGAGAACCGAGGTTACATTAGTAACCGAGTATGTTCTCTTACGAGAGGTTCTCTCGTACTGCGTAATCTCTTACGCTAGGGGAACACTATGCAAAACACCGTGCATGCTGGTATCCATCACCAAAGACCCGAGGGCAGGTGCCTAGGGTTCATATAGTGCATAATCACCAGAAACTCACAGAGAGTCAGAGAAGAGAGGCTAGAAGCGCCATTCCCCCAATAAGTGGCGTCCAAAGGAGGCCAATCACATAGACAGTGTTCCACACAGCCAGGGGGAAAACATTTTTGGCCTGAACTGGGTAACATATGGGTCTTATAACAGCCCAAGGGGTTATATTATCGATCAGCGAGCAGTGCTCAAGCAGTGTCAGTATTCTGAGCCGACGCTTCGGGGCAGACAGTACTGTTTTTAGACCGAAAGTAGCTCTAGCCTGCAAGGCGGGAACTTCTAGGTTATAAAACCTAATAAATGTAGACGGGGAGGCCCAGCCTGTCACCATACAAATATCCTGTAAGGAATATCCTGTAAGGAAATCCTGAAAGACCAAGCCTTGTGGAATGCGCTCTGACACCCAAAGGACACTGTATTGAAGGGTGACCTTTTATCTGGGGACAAAAACGCCTTTAACGACAAAAACGACATTGTCGACTGCCATCATTTCCAGACAGTTTATGTGTAGGAGCCTCTCTCGTTCTGACCACTGGCCAAAGAACGGTCTGCCCTCGAGCAGCGCCCCCCCCCCCATCCCGAGGTGGAGGCGTCCGTGGACACCACCTTCACACTTAAGGAAGTCCCCAGGTTTACACCTGACTGATACCAGTCGACTTCTCTCCAAGGTTTCAGAGCTGAAACGCATTTCTGATCGACCTTGAGGCGAAACAGACCAGAAGTCCATGCCCGAGATGGTACTTGCGCTTTTAGCCATAACTGCAGTGGGCGCATGCGTAGCAGACCCAACTGGAGTACTGACAATGCTGAGGCCATAAGACCCAGCATCTTCTGAAACCTTTTGAGCAGGACTATAGTGCCGCAGCGGAAGGATTCCGTGAAGCGCTGAATGTTCAGTCTGCGCTCTGGTGTTAATCGCGCTGTCATTGACAGCGAGTCCAGTTCTGTGCCCAGAAAGGGGGGTTAGAGAATCGCAAGAGGTAGGTTATAACTGTACTTCGGTTTCTTTTAGGCTTGCTTCGGTAGTCGGTGTTACCGGTGTTACACGGTGTTCAGTCGCAACACCGGTTTCATCACTTGCCCACCGCGGCACCGCCAAAAAAAAAAAAAAACACATCAGTTTAAACTTTAAAGCGTTATAAATATTTAACCCAATTAACGCAGTATCCGTTTTTTTCTGTCACCTGTTGACTATAGCGTTGTATGAACATGCTCTTATTAATGCAAAAAAACGTTTAAATAATTCAAGCGCGACAAGACAAGAGACCGCGCTGTCTTTTGTGACACACACACACACACACAACCACAACCCACAGAAAAATGCGCGTCAGTAGTATCGAGTTCTCTTTCGGGCTTGAACGAACCATAACACACACTAAGCTATGCCAAACTGTCTGTTTTGTCGAGTGTCCTCAATGAGTAAAATAAAGTTTTAAATAAATGTAAAGATTTGTGAGAAAATGGGACGTGTGTAAGATCCGCGTCATTTGCTGAAGCGGCTGGTCTTAAAGTGTCACAATATAAGAGAGTAAATGACTCACTCAGACCCGGCGCCAGGATACCGCCAGCCTAATAATCATGAATGCACTCCGCTATCTTTTAACACATCTCCGGCGAACGGCTTCTTCGCGCAAAAAAAGAAAATGTCATGAAACGCAGCGACATATGTGGCGTTTCCTGATGGATCGAGGTTGTTCCTTAACTTCATTTTATACGTGCAATTCACACGAGCTCTACGCGCGTGCGAGACTGCTGCAACTTGCAAGTATTAATGACGTGAAAAATACATAGAACACACTGACAACGCGCTGACAGACAGGACCAAGCAGATAACATTTAATAAAGTCTCAACTTTCAAATTTGATTGGTCAAAGAAAATTAAACCATAAATAGGCCTACTATTTTGTGTCTCTTTAATGCGTCGTGACAGATTGCCTCAGTTAAAGCTGCTCGTGAACCGATCATCTTTTCCTTGGTTAATTTATACCATCAAATAAACATGAATGTAGCCTACATCAGAAGGACTGTTGTTTTAACCGCGGAAAGACATCAGTAGCTATACAATCCGTTATTCAATGTTAAATCCACCAACTCTCTCGACTAGCCTACTTTGTCGGACAAAAAATGGCGTATGATTGATCAGATCGCCTGTCAATCAAACTCCCAGCGATTTTTTTTTATTTATTTATTTATTTTATTTTAATTTTTTACGTTGTATACACCGGGAAACCGGTATTACCGGTGTTGTCACAAGTCGATTAACCGGTGGGGGAATTTTGTCACCGTCACATCTCTAGTTTCTTTGCGGGGACACCGCATGACATTTCCAGCTGCTCGAACTTAGAGGAGCTGAGAAATGTTTGAGAAATGGAGATTGGTCCGGCCGCGGCGGGACTAAAGCACACTCTTTCCTCATTTCGCCAGTGAGGCATGCGCACGGGGCACGGGGTAACTTTCTTGTAACGTAAAGAAAGCTAGCCATCAGCTGGCCTCCACCACAGATGCAGCTACCTCGTCATCATCAATGGCGGAAATGGCGGCGGACGGCAGGCGTTGTCCGTCGGTGAGCGAATGAAGCTGGCGAAGCTGGCGGGCGAACCGTCAAGCTTTCGCGTTCTGGAGAAGGCTTGGGGGCGCGCTGAGTACGGAGCTTTTTAAGGCGCGGCACCGCAGCGGGCGGAAGTACAGGCTCGCTGAAGAATGCCAGGCGAGTCCTCAGAGTCGATATAGGCAGAAGGTCGCAGTGGGGGCAACCACCGTCAGCGAGCGCGAGCGCAGCGTGGTCTTCACCCAAACAGGAAAAGCAAACCACGTGGCGCTCCCCGTCAGTGAGTGCAGCTCGGCACGAACCACATGCTCTAGGCATCTTTAAAAAGACGCTAGCTCTTTTAGGAGAATGTGTGATGCGACTGTGAACACACACTCAGCAGTGAAAAGGATATTACGCCGGAAAGCTGTTGCAGGAACGGCGACTGAAGGCGGCGAGGAGATGCAGCGTCCTCTTGTAAGCCAGCGGCTTCAGATGCAAAGGCTCGTCCCTCAGAAGGCTTCTATTCAGACGGCGCGGCTTCTTCACTCCGGATCCAGCGATGCGAGAGCTTCGCTGAAGAGATGAAAAATCTGATTGTATGAGCCTTCGAGCGGTATTTATAGGCCCAGGCCTTGCCCGTTTCGGCGGGACATGACGTAGCGGACGCGAAGCGCCCTCATTGGACTGACGTCACGAAAGGGCCTCTCTCGATAGGTTGCTGCAGTTCCCGCAGGACAGCCAATAGGCACGCGAGTTGGCCTGCCTAGGTTTGTACACTGCTGCAACGCGTTTTACAATAATACAAAATTAAGGATAATTTTTGGCTTCAATATCTTGCGGAAAAGAGTTTTTCCCCTAGCGTAAGATATTACGCAGTACGAGAGAACCTCTCGTAAGAGAACAAAATACATGTGACTAACAAGGCTGAACAAACACAACAGTTACAGTTATATTGTAAATTTAGTTTGAAATATAGAATTGATACATTTATATTTTGTTGTTTGAAATCACTAATCTTATAGCTACTGAGATGCGATATTGACCATGTGACCATTTGACAACATATGTTTTTGAAGATTATTTGAAGTTTACAAAGTATTATTCACACAAAAAAAATGTAATTCTGTTAATTCAGCATAATTCAGGGGCTGGTGTTTCCTTTCACAGCCACCAGAGAGAGCCAGACATCTTTTAGATTTGGACATAATTTCAAACAAATCCAGCAGAAATCTTCAATCTTGAGGATTGTATAGTTCTGTGTACATAAACCTTACAGGACAGAACAAAAATCATAAGGTTAAGTGTAATTTTTTTAGGTGACTTGTAGGTTTGCATAACCTCCCTGGCATGATTCATAATATTGGGGAAACCGGGGTATGGTTGTTAATTTTGAACATGTATTTATTTTAATAAAAATTAATTGATATAGTATTCAAATGATTTTTAACAAGTAGGCAACTTCCCATAACTCCACCCAATTTCACTGCAATCATTTTAAAAACAAATTTTAAAAATCTTTATTCAAAAACATAAATTACTGAGCAAATACATAACATGGCCTAACAATACAATAATAAATGTGAGTAGATCTGTGTCAGTCACTTGTATAAATTCTACTATTTTGTGCAATCTTTGTGGTTTGAAGTAAATGGGGGAAAATCTGATAGCAAATCAAATTTATAGATTTTTTATTTATTTATTTTACTTGCGTGTTGGCATGAAACAGAAATCATAATAGTCTTTTCTTATGTATACACGAGTGAAACGGCTTAGAACAAGATAAAATATAGGTTAGAACTTGATTTTGTCAATTTGACTTGATTTCGCTGACAACAATGAAGATTAACTGCTAAAAATGGCAATATTTAGCAGTTATAAATAATTTAGTCAGAAGAAACAAAAGGCTAGCTGTCATTAGCTATCAAGAAAAAGTAACTAATTAGTTAGAAAGTACATTCACAAGTTCTGGAGCAGTACAGCTATTTTCTAATTGCTATATTCTTCCGACTACTATGACATTTATTGAGAAAAATCTGAAAGCATATTTTACTACATACTTTATGGCAGTTTGCACTGAACACCAAAGCAGCTTAAGGTCTTGTGACATTTAATTAAGTATTCTGAGTATTTTAAATACAAAGTACAGTCTCTCTGTATTTTTTTATTTATTTATTAAAATGTGAGATACAAAACAAAATTCGGATAAAAAAAGGAGCAGAACCAGAGTCAACATAGGCACTGCTTTCCATCGCTGGAGAGTGGAGACTTAATGGACGAGAAAAAAATGAAGTTCGACTCCGAACTTGCAACATTTCTTTTGGATCGGTAAGTAAGATGCTGTGTAATCCATCGACTGGAAGTTGAAGCAGGTGTCGTGCCAAGGTACTTACCCCTGAAAGGAAGTGTATCCCCGGTCGCGGGAGCGCGCTCGCATTCAGCAGGAGGTGCGTCACTGCTTTGTCCAAGGTAAATGAAACTATAACACGTGAATTGTTTAAGTTATTGTTTTACTGGTGTTGTTTTATCGACGAGGTTTAGCAAAGACAGCTATCACGTGGCCCATCAAAAACAAATTATTGTATTCTTCTGTGGGCTAACGATCGAACTTCATGCACTGAATTTATCAATTCTCACGAGAATGTCTAAAGTTACTGAAAAACCAAGACGACCATATCGTTTCACAAGCAAACAGCCTGTGGATATAAAATTGTTCTGAATCCCCCCTCCTCCTTTCATGGTAAATTATTATCAAAATGATTCAATAATGCATTGCACTTAAACATAGGATGGTCAATGGCATATACAAAAAAGATTTTACAGATGCTGGCCTATCATCAAGTGTTTTATTTTGTGAATACTGTACATCATGTGTGATAACAGCAGTGAATATCAACACATTTCCTGTTTCCTGACAAAAGTTATAGTGGGATACACATTTTTTCAGACCGTATTGTCGACCTGCCAAAATATGTATCCCCCCCTCCAAAATCTACAGATGATGGCCTATCATCAAGTGTTTTATTTTGTGAATACTGTACATCATGTGTGATAACAGCAGTGAATATCAACACATTTCCTGTTTCCTGACAAAAGTTATAGTGGGATACAGATTTTTTCAGACCGTATTTTCGACCTGCCAAAATATGTATCCCCCCCTCCAAAATCTACAGATGATGGCCTATCATCAAGTGTTTTATTTTGTGAATACTGTACATCATGTGTGATAACAGCAGTGAATATCAACACATTTCCTGTTTCCTGACAAAAGTTATAGTGGGATACAGATTTTTTCAGACCGTATTTTCGACCTGCCAAAATATGTATCCCCCCTCCAAAATCTACAGATGATGGCCTATCATCAAGTGTTTTATTTTGTGAATACTGTACATCATGTGTGATAACAGCAGTGAATATCAACACATTTCCTGTTTCCTGACAAAAGTTATAGTGGGATACAGATTTTTTCAGACCGTATTGTCGACCTGCCAAAATATGTATCCCCCCCTCCAAAATCTACAGATGATGGCCTATCATCAAGTGTTTTATTTTGTGAATACTGTACATCATGTGTGATAACAGCAGTGAATATCAACACATTTCCTGTTTCCTGACAAAAGTTATAGTGGGATACAGATTTTTTCAGACCGTATTGTCGACCTGCCAAAATATGTATCCCCCCTCCAAAATCTACAGATGATGGCCTATCATCAAGTGTTTTATTTTGTGAATACTGTACATCATGTGTGATAACAGCAGTGAATATCAACACATTTCCTGTTTCCTGACAAAAGTTATAGTGGGATACAGATTTTTTCAGACCGTATTTTCGACCTGCCAAAATATGTATCCCCCCCTCCAAAATCTACAGATGATGGCCTATCATCAAGTGTTTTATTTTGTGAATACTGTACATCATGTGTGATAACAGCAGTGAATATCAACACATTTCCTGTTTCCTGACAAAAGTTATAGTGGGATACAGATTTTTTCAGACCTTATTTAAACCTGCTATAAAAGGTATCCCCCTCTCCATATTCCACAGATGATGGCCTATCAACGTCTCCACTTCCTGTAGCGCCAAGAAAGCAAGGAAAGCCCCCCACCACCCATCCTCACCACATTCTACAGAGATACTAGAGAGAGTGTTTCAGTCAGCTGCATCACTTTCTGGCGTGGGAATTGTAGGGCCTCCGACCGCAGCGGATAGTGCTCAACCTCCAAGATCTCTACACCTCCAGAGTTAATGAAAGGGCTAAGAAAATCACTTTGGACCCCACACACACAGCCCAATTTCTCTCTGAACTGTTGCCCTCCAGTCTGAACAGATAAAACTCTAATAACTATACACTCTTTCATTACTGTCATGTTGTACATAATATCTCAAAATTGTTGCCTGCATCTGTAGCATAGCATCTTAAAAAGGACACCTGTAAATAACATGGGCCTATCTGTACATTCATACGGGCCTACATTTCTATTACTGTACTATCTTGCATTATTTAAATGTATTTTTATTTTTAATATTGTTTTTGTGTTATATATTTTTTTTAATTAAATTCCTATGTATGCCTCTATTATCATTATCATGTATGTCTGTACTATGTCTGTACTTTCCTTCCTCATTCCTTCACATCTTTTTCTGATTCTAATTCTTCTTTACGGCACTGTGGTCCAAGTGAAACGAAACTTCGTTCCCTTGTGTGTATATGGACTATACTATGCGGAAATTACAATAAAGCTGTCAAGAAGTGTCTTCTTTCCAAAAGTTAAGTGTATTTTCACTAGGGTGAGCACCCGTCCGCTTTGCGCTGGACCGCACGTCGCATATTGAGATAATGTCCCGCATCAGTCTGTTGGTTTTTAATCAAAATGTGGAGCGGTGATTCGAAAACAAACTATAATTCGCTAAATTAAATTGAAAATTTTACAGAATTTATCAACTTGTTGCATGCTGTGGTTGTTTTAATTCAGATCCTTTCTAAAAAAAAAAAAAGAACGTTTTTGGTTTAATAAATTCTTAATGTATAAGACTGTCAATGATCTAAATTAATGTTGGTTTATATTTTATTTGTTCATTATTCATACTATTTGAATTTTAAGTAGGATATATTTTTAATTGGCCCACATTTAATAATATTATTCACCTGGGTAGGCTACATATTGGCTACAAATAGCAGAAGTTATAGTGGTTTGCAAAGTATTAGTGTCTTGCGCCAACAAACCATACATTTTTATAACATTTTACTTATCACGTGTTTCCGTATCGATAATGCAAATCAGGTAAGATCGCGCCACGGGTAGGCCTATAGGTTGCGAGTCAATTATCAGCATTTGATTTCGTTGGGGGATACAAATTTAATCGGCTCTGATCGGCTTGATCATCTTTATGCTTATTTTTGTCATCTTTTCTGAACTCAAACACTGCAATGGATCCGAATAATTATGAGCAGATAATTAATTACAAATTGAAAGGGGAATATCCAGCACTTTACAGTAAAAGAGACAAACTACTTCTTCGAAGAAAAGCTGGTCTCTACGAAGCTGAAGGTAAGATAAGCAAAATCATAACCCTTTACTAGTCATCAATTGATCGACAAATTATGAAAAATAAATCTCAGCACTCTCCTGATGGCTTATTTACATATCACCAAAACATTAATTCGTTTATTTCGAACAAATTTCTTCCCAACAATTCAAATTTATGAACATGCAAAGCATGCTTACAACCTTTATATAGCCTACACGGTCAAATACGTAGGCCCAGTCTACTTCTTAAGAATCATTGACACTGTGCAACCTTATCATGGCACAGCTGTGCAGTACAATACAATACATGACATTTCACACAATTAATACATTATTACTTTGTGATAAAGTAGGTTGTCTACAGGGACAGATTATGATTTGTAAAGCCCTGGGGACAGGTATCTCCAATTTTTTTATTTGAAGGGGCATCTTTTACAGTCGTTCAAACAACTGTAGAGTGAAGGGTGTACGTTTTTACTTTTTACAGTTCAAATTTAATAATTATGCTGAAATAGTTAAATAGCTAAAACTATGCTCTATTGCTTCTATTTAGGCCCATTTTGATGGATCATTTATAATTAGGCAATAAAACATTATGCAAATGAGGCAAATAAAAAATGAGGCAATGTTTAAAAACATGACCAGCTGGCTTATTAAGCACATGTCTTTAAATCTATAAAATTGTAATAACATTTCGGTGTATTGCCATTGATGAAAAATGTATTACCATGTGTTACTTGCATGAATATTAGAGTTTATAGTTTTTTTCAATTTGTTTAGGAGAAGAGCTATATTACTGGCGCTATAAAGGGACTGCCCAAAGCATTAAAACGAAAGTGGTCTGTGGGGCTGATGAGGCAAACAGAATTTTTGTGGATTTTCATGCCAGCCCTACTGGGGCACATTGTGGCCAGACCAAAACAAGGGAAACAATATCCAAGAGATTTTACTGGCCAGGGATGTCAGTAGACATCAACAAGTGGGTAAGTCGGCACTACGTACAAAACATTTATCATTATTTAAAGGTGGGGTATGTGATTTGTAAAATGACCGGCAGATTTTGAAAATACACAATTCAAATGGTCCTACCTTCTTTCCTCCAACACTGGCCCTGACTGGGTCACGCACGCTGGGGGGAGGGGGGTATGGTAAAACTTGATTGACGAACTTACTGTCCAATGTCCAATTCTAGGTGGTCTTGGAAATGATTGGCTGGAGTTTTTCGAGTCCTGCCCGTTCCACAGATGATTAAATTGCTTAATTTTCATTTCAGTGCTTCTAACTCAGTGAATGTAAGTGGGTTTGGAATAGGATTTCAAGTTATTTTGAAAAAATGGACAAAAAAGAGAATCACATACCCCACATTTAATGATAAGGCTTGTTATTTCATAGTCAGTTTTATATAACTTTTTTTCTATATTGTTCAAATTGATTAATAAAAATGTTACCCTGATATTTACAGTACACATATTTATTAATGAATTGCCATTTTTACATAACATTTTATTATCAGGTTTCCCAATGCTCAGCTTGCCAGGCCAGTTGTGCATCGATTAAACAGCCAACACAATACACTCCCATAAAGGTTAGTTCATCCAAATACTGATAAAAGGTTCCAGTGTAAAAGCTATGACTTAAAATAAAATGTGTGCTTGATTAAAAAAAGTAAAAGAAAAGATGCTGAGTGCATTTTATATCACAAAATATAATTGATCCTGTCCACAATTTCATATGTTAGATGAAATCTCAAACATCAAATCCAGGCCCGGACGCCGGATCCCGTCAAAAGATATCCATTTGTCTGGTTTGTGCAACCCAGCAAACCCATTAACATAAAGTCTTGTCTTTTGTCTCAAGATTTTATTAATAGCCTTCTATCGGTCTTAGAGTTTGACTGAGAAAGCCAGAGAAGAGCAGAAGCAGGAGATGAAGTGATGATAATAAAAGAGCAGAGTTTATTTATTAATCTTAGTTGTGTATGTTTCAAAATTCTTCATCCAGTCTAGATGTTACATAAATCAATGCTCAGACTTCATCTGACTAAGTACAAATCCAACAAGTGTTGTTATGCCAAGGGTAAACTATATGGAAAATGACTGCTTCACAACATCGTGGTGTGAAGATGAAAACCTTGAAATGGGGACATTCTCTTATCTCCTACATGTGAAGACAAACATCCCTTTAGACAACACAATCATAAGAATTAACAGCAAGAACAAGGATTTAAGTAAAATTAGTCATATAAAATATAAAAACATTAATGAATAATAATAAAATGATTAAATTATAAATTATGTAAATTATATAAGTCAAATAACAATTATATGAATAAATTATAAATCAACTATATAAATTACTAATTATTATAAATTATTATGAAGTTAAATATAAAAACAAAGATAATATTCTTTAAAATAATAAAGAAAATAAAACCAATGTGCTCTCTTAAAGTAAAACTGGTTGTTATTGAAAAACCTTTGTTGTGGCAAAAATTCTCATCATCCCTGCGTAAGAGACACTCAGAGTCAAATTAATAAAAGAAAGAAATATTTATTCTTGCAAGAATAGGTTCAGTCTAGTACACAGGAGTTACGCTGTGCGAGAGAGTGACACAAAGCAGGAAGAGATGGGACAGCTTTTTATACTCTTTTCAAGGTTATTCCTTATACGTTTACACCAGATAAGGTAATCACTGCTGTTCAGTCCCTCTTTAAGGACACAAACTGGCACAGAAATTAACTGGCCAAAACTGACCGTCCTCTCAGGTCAGAGGTCTTATCCCATATGTTCCTGAAGCGTCACCTCCAACACGTACACATGTATATTTTTACTCATTGAATGGGTTCCCCAGAAGCACATGTCTCAGATAACCTAGTAATTCACTGATCAATGTATGATTAAAATTTCCACAACATCTTAGGTCCTTCACCAAGCAGTATGAGTTAAGTGTCTGGATGAAAACTATTTTAATGATAATATATTTTGCTACAAGGTTTCTCAGCCATTTGAGTTGGTGGGGATGGACCTAATTGGGAAATTGACAGAAACCAAGCATGGACATCAATACATATGCGTGATGATCGACTACTTTACGAAATGGCCCCAGGCCTACCCGTTGACATCAAAGGCAGCCAAGGAAGTAACAAAATGCATAATCAAATTTGTCCACCAGTTTGAATCCCCCAAAAGGATTCTGACTGACCAGGGGAAAGAATTTGTCAATGCTGTAAGTACTTCATCTAGTCCAATGCAGAAAATCACTATTGTTGTTAAGAGATTATATTACTTTTATAAATATATATTTTTTAAAACAATGTTCCCTTATGATTGCAGATTAACAAAAGTGTGTGCGAAATTCTCAACATTAAAAGAAGCCTATGCTCGCCATACCATCCACAGACAAACGGATTAGTAGAGAGAATGAATGGCACAATTCAGAGGTGGGTCCTTATTTGTATTCCTTAATAGACCACAGTAACATGTAACATACATTACATAAACCCTTAAGTTTACAATTTCAAATCAAATGCTGCCAAACTGTCCATACTAATTTTCAATGAGATGTTTACTTCATAAATTTTATGAAAATATATGGTCCAGATCACTCAAACCATATTTGAAAATGGAGGTGCCCTTATATCGTCAGAAATTGAGCTTGGATGTCATCTAGTAAAAAAGTATGGTTCTGAACCCACCCAAACAAAATCTTACTGAAAGCCCATTTGTTAAGATATCAACCTATAAATAAATAAACTGTCTGCACACTTAAATCCTTTGAGCCAATTTTAATAACCAAGCTTTCGGTCAAAAGACCTGAGGATGGTCTTTTGACCGAAAGCTTGGTTATTAAAATTTGTTCAAAGGATTTAAGTGTGCGGACAGTTTATTTATTTATTCTTTGAGATCTTTAGTCTTGTTTGTCTGGCACCTTGATGATCGTGAGTGCGGTGTAACTCCTTCATTAAGATATCAACCTAACATTTGGAACACAACTTGTTTGTTAGTGATATATGTTATTGATATATGTTAGTGATATAATTAGATATATCATTTTTTTTTAAATTGCCTTTATTTTTACAGAGCCCTCAGTAAATTGGTCGGTAACCACCCCGAAACATGGGATGATTACCTGGATGCTGTGATGTTTGGTCTTCGAACAAAAAAGCAGATAACTACCAAGCACTCGCCCTACTATTTGATGTTCGGCAGAGAGGCTCGTTATCCGTCGGAAGTCCCGGAACAATACATGGTTGGTTTTATCATCTATGTATCTATCTGTATATTATTTTGTTCACTAAATAAGGTACAGAGACATGTAAAACTGACTATCATGTAAATCAGTGGTTCTCAAACTAGGGGACATATTGCCATGGCAGAGGGCCTGTTGAGCAGACCAAGCAATGCTATGTATTTAGCTAAATCTAAAAGAATAACTTTGAGAACCACTGAAGTAAGTGGTTAATTCTAACTGCAAATAATGTCTGTTCAAAGCTTGACAACATTGTGGAGGACATAGTGGGACAGGAAGATTTGGCACAAGACATTCAGCGACAACAGAAGCTGATGGAACTTGTCAAAGACAATCTTGCCAAGGGGCAAGAAAAAACAATGGGCAAAATAAAGGTAACTGTTAAAACATCAGACTTCAAAGTCGGGGATAAAGTTTGGAGACAAAACATAAGGAGCCAACAGAGAAAGGGGGGGAAACTGGAAGCCAATTTTTTAGGACCATATTCAATTAAGGCAATCCAGGGTAAAAGTGCTGATCTCCAAGATGACAATGGGGCAATATTCCACAAAATTAACATTGACCAACTGAAGTTGAGAATTGATGACACACCCAGAGTGCCACACTGGAATTTTAAAAAGAAAGGGAAGACTTCATCCCCATCACAACCACTTTCCCCACCTGCTACAGCTGTTGCATCCTCAGGAACAACCCAACCAGCAGCCCCACCAGCTACAGCCCCCCCATCCTCAGCCCTGCCAAAAACAGCCCAACCAATACCACCTGCCAGACCACAACCAGCAACCTGTCAAGCCACAGGCCCATCAGCAACAGTCCAATCAATACCACCTGCCACACCACAACCAGCAACCTGTCAAGCCACAGGCCCATCAGCAAAAGTCCATCCAATACCACCTGCCACACCACAACCAGCAACCTGTCAAGCCACAGGCCCATCAGTAACAGTCCATCCAATACCACCTGCCACACCACAACCAGCAACCTGTCAAGCCACAGGCCCATCAGTAACAGTCCATCCAATACCACCTGCCACACCACAACCAGCAACCTGTCAAGCCACAGGCCCATCAGCAACAGTCCATCCAATACCACCTGCCACACCACAACCAGCAACCTGTCAAGCCACAGGCCCATCAGTAACAGTCCATCCAATACCACCTGCCACACCACAACCAGCAACCTGTCAAGCCACAGGCCCATCAGTAACAGTCCATCCAATACCACCTGCCACACCACAACCAGCAACCTGTCAAGCCACAGGCCCATCAGTAACAGTCCATCCAATACCACCTGCCACACCACAACCAGCAACCTGTCAAGCCACAGGCCCATCAGCAACAGTCCATCCAATACCACCTGCCACACCACAACCAGCAACCTGTCAAGCCACAGGCCCATCAGTAACAGTCCATCCAATACCACCTGCCACACCACAACCAGCAACCTGTCAAGCCACAGGCCCATCAGTAACAGTCCATCCAATACCACCTGCCACACCACAACCAGCAACCTGTCAAGCCACAGGCCCATCAGCAAAAGTCCATCCAATACCACCTGCCACACCACAACCAGCAACCTGTCAAGCCACAGGCCCATCAGCAAAAGTCCAACCAATACCACCTACCACACCACAACCAGCAACCTGTCAAGTCACAGGACCATCAGCAACAGTCCAATCAATACCACTTGCCACACCACAACCAGCAACCTGTCAAGCCACAGGCCCATCAGCAAAAGTCCAACCAATACCACCTGCCACACCACAACCAGCAACCTGTCAAGCCACAGGCCCATCAGCAACAGTCCAATCAATACCACTTGCCACACCACAACCAGCAACCTGTCAAGCCACAGGCCCATCAGCAAAAGTCCAACCAATACCACCTGCCACACCACAACCAGCAACCTGTCAAGCCACAGGCCCATCAGCAAAAGTCCATCCAATACCACCTGCCACACCACAACCAGCAACCTGTCAAGCCACAGGCCCATCAGCAAAAGTCCATCCAATACCACCTGCCACACCACAACCAGCAACCTGTCAAGCCACAGGCCCATCAGCAAAAGTCCAACCAATACCACCTACCACACCACAACCAGCAACCTGTCAAGTCACAGGACCATCAGCAACAGTCCAATCAATACCACTTGCCACACCACAACCAGCAACCTGTCAAGCCACAGGCCCATCAGCAAAAGTCCAACCAATACCACCTGCCACACCACAACCAGCAACCTGTCAAGCCACAGGCCCATCAGCAAAAGTCCATCCAATACCACCTGCCACACCACAACCAGCAACCTGTCAAGCCACAGGCCCATCAGTAACAGTCCTGCCACCGACTCATGGACGACATACTCTAGCTGTTGCAGAGAAATGTAAGATTTCTTTTTAATTTTAATGGAAGAGATGTTAATACCCAAGCACACTAGTTTCATAATTATTTCCCCATTACCCTTAATGATTTACATGAGACTGTGACTGCTGTATTACATTTATGGACAGTGTGGTTACAGTAATGTATGAAGTGATGCATTAGGAGCTTTGATCATATTTTAATTGCCACTTACATTTTCCACATCGATTTACTAGATATTTTTATTATTCTTTTACTTCTTTATTCATTATTTTTGGCAGATGTAGAGGATGCCTGGGCAGGAAAGAATGCCCATGTCCTCCTCTCTAGAGTCGGGGCTTACAAATTATTTTACTGGGACATTCACCAGCTTGGTCCGAACATGGAGCTGGAAAGTGAGGTATGTACAGTTTTAACTGTTTTGTAAATCAACTGTAGCTCTCAATGTATTTTTTTATTATTCTATCATAATCTGTTGTTTAAAATTTCTCAACAGTCAATTAATGCATATCTAGCGATCTTGGTGCGTAAGTACAATGCCCAGAATACTACAAAATCAGCATTCATTGATTCATTTGCAATGACATCAATGTGGAACAGGAGGACTCTAAGACTCAAGGTCTGTATTGGTATAAAGGATCTCATTGTATCTCACAAATTTACAGTGTAATAAAGCAAAATAATATAAATAACATTTCATGATTTAAATAATTTAAATACATTTAAAGGGATAGTTCCCACAAAAAATTAAAATTCTGTCATCATTTACTCACCCTAAAATTGTTCCAAACCTGTGTACACTTCTTTTGTTCTGCTGAACACAAAAGGAAAATATTTAGAAGAATGTGTGTAACCAAGCAGATCTCGCCCCCTATTGACTACCATTGTATTTTTTTTTTTTCTTTTTTTTTTACTATGGTAAAAAATGGGGGAGATTGGCTTGGTTACAAACATTATTCCAATATATATAAACAAAACTATACAGGTTTGGAACAATTTGAGGGTGAGTCAATGATGACAGAACTATCCCTTTAAATATTTAATATTTTGAGAGACTGCCTTGAACTACCTTTTATTTAGACTTTATTCTGTGATTTTCTTTACACATATAAGTTCATATTTTATGGACAATTCAATAATCACAATGATTTTTGTTCAATTTTAGATTAAACCCATGGAGTACGAAATCATTGTGGGAATTATAAATGAGTATCACCACTGGAAAGTAGCGGTAAAATTTACTATACACATATTATAAAAGTAAATTACGCCACAGAAGAAAAACGCAGTGCCATAATATTATGTTTCATGATACACTTGATTGAGTAAAGAACTAATGTGTAATTTGTTTTTATGAAAAAAGGTGATCTACCCACAACAAAGGAAGTCCCTGTTCCTGGATCCACTGGGAGAGTCTAAGCAAGACATCAAAACATGCCTTGAAACAACAAGGTAAGGATAGCTGTAAAAATTAAACTTTAGCATTATTTACATTTCAACATTTAATTTAGTATATCCACTGTCAATAGAAAAACATAATTATAACATTTTAACAAAATAATCATAAAAGAGTAGAGTAGTTGGCAGCACAGGATTTTAGCCACCATTAGAGCTTTACATTCTTTACTTTTCCCTTTAGAGAACGGTCACTTCGTATTGTGTAGTTTTACGCTGTGGGGAAACTCCTTTCCTCAGATTATTAAAGCATTATGTAAAGCGTATTGCAGCTGCACAGCTAGCACAGTGAGTGACTGGCTCACTCATTGGCTGTGCAGCGGCAACTGCATATCCAATGGGGAGGTGCCTCTGACGCGTGCGCCAATCAGCTATCAGCGTGCCAACACACCGCCGAAATGGGCGTCTACATCCATAAAAGGAGCCCAAATTCGCCAATTCGAGTGGGAGATCTGCAGGCGCTCTCTGTGAGCCCCTACCGGTTTGGATTTTGGAATAGGTGACTCCAAGGTCACTTTCAAACCCAGGCATGGCTATGTACCTAAGATGCAATGCGCTTTACATAATGTTTCAATAATCTGAGGAAAAGAGTTTCCTCACAGCGTATAGCTACACAATACTCGTTCCCTACTCTCAGGGAACCAAGGTTACGTTAGTAACCGAGTACATTATCACCTATCCACCAAGGAGAGATGTGAAAAGCTTACAAATCTAAAAAAAAAAACAAAATGTGATAACATAAATGTGAACATTTGGTAGTTTTTATTAGTCTTTTTTTTTGTTGCAGTTTAAAAATGCATACTTGGTGGCATTGACCCCTACTGTGTGTCACAAAATTGCAAAACATAACATGTTTAATTTTGTTTTCTTTCTTCAGGGCATTCCTGCGAAACAAGGGATGTAATGTCTCAAGGTGGACATGTGACACAGTCCCACATCCCAAACAATCAGACGGTACCTCATGTGGAGTCTTTGCCTTGAAAGTATGTTTACTATTCAGAACAGTGTCCTCACCCTCACATTATAATATGACCATTGTTCAGTTAAGACCGTTACCCTAAAACTATAAAGTTATTCACTGACAGCAGATTTATGCCTCTGTAACATCATTTTTTAAGGTAATCATAAAATGTCTTTTTCAGTTTGCAGAAGAACTATTGAAAAATGAGACGGTAGATTTTCCTGCTACAAAAGAGGCTATCATCACACACAGGCTGCAAATCGCTGTCACTCTTCTCCTAGAGACTGGTAAGTAAAACGCTATAAGGGGATGTTTTGGTCATCCAAAAAATGTTCCTTATAATTGCTGTTAAACATTTTATAGAGCCATCAGAATTATTCCATACTAACCTAAAAAGTATTAGTGTGAAAAACTAAGAATTATAGATGCATATTCTGTGTTTTGTTTTGTTTCTAAGATGACCTGACTGACATATGTCACTTCTGTGGATCAGAAGGACCCAAGGCAGATTTGAGTTGGGTAAATCAAACTTAAGAAATGTGAAATGAAATATGTTTTGATATAAAGTTATTAAGAATTTTATTGTAGCGTTATGTTGGATATTTATATTCTATTTCTTCTATTTTACCCAGGACTTACAAACATTACATAATTCTTTTATCTCCACATTAATTACCGTATATTACAAATATAACATCAATTACACAGGAATGAAAATTTGCAGCCTCTTACTGAATCCAAATAATTTGTTTTCCAGATTCAGTGTGACATTTGTTTGCGGTGGTTCCACCATATGTGTGTTCAAAGCCCACCAACGGAGGAGGCCTTCCTGTGTACTGCTTGTACTCTTTAATTTTGTGTACATTATTGTTCCAGAGGAATTTATTAATTAAATCTTGTTGTATTACATTACACCTTCCAAGTTTGTGTCTCATCATCTTAAAATTATTAAAAAACCAACAGACTGATGCGGGACATTATCTCAATATGCGACGTGCGGTCCAGCGCAAAGCGGACGGGTGCTCACCCTAGTGAAAATACACTTAACTTTTGGAAAGAAGACACTTCTTGACAGCTTTATTGTAATTTCCGCATAGTATAGTCCATATACACACAAGGGAACGAAGTTTCGTTTCACTTGGACCACAGTGCCGTAAAGAAGAATTAGAATCAGAAAAAGATGTGAAGGAATGAGGAAGGAAAGTACAGACATAGTACAGACATACATGATAATGATAATAGAGGCATACATAGGAATTTAATTAAAAAAAATATATAACACAAAAACAATATTAAAAATAAAAATACATTTAAATAATGCAAGATAGTACAGTAATAGAAATGTAGGCCCGTATGAATGTACAGATAGGCCCATGTTATTTACAGGTGTCCTTTTTAAGATGCTATGCTACAGATGCAGGCAACAATTTTGAGATATTATGTACAACATGACAGTAATGAAAGAGTGTATAGTTATTAGAGTTTTATCTGTTCAGACTGGAGGGCAACAGTTCAGAGAGAAATTGGGCTGTGTGTGTGGGGTCCAAAGTGATTTTCTTAGCCCTTTCATTAACTCTGGAGGTGTAGAGATCTTGGAGGTTGAGCACTATCCGCTGCGGTCGGAGGCCCTACAATTCCCACGCCAGAAAGTGATGCAGCTGACTGAAACACTCTCTCTAGTATCTCTGTAGAATGTGGTGAGGATGGGTGGTGGGGGGCTTTCCTTGCTTTCTTGGCGCTACAGGAAGTGGAGACGTTGATAGGCCATCATCTGTGGAATATGGAGAGGGGGATACCTTTTATAGCAGGTTTAAATAAGGTCTGAAAAAATCTGTATCCCACTATAACTTTTGTCAGGAAACAGGAAATGTGTTGATATTCACTGCTGTTATCACACATGATGTACAGTATTCACAAAATAAAACACTTGATGATAGGCCATCATCTGTAGATTTTGGAGGGGGGGATACATATTTTGGCAGGTCGACAATACGGTCTGAAAAAATCTGTATCCCACTATAACGTTTGTCAGGAAACAGGAAATGTGTTGATATTCACTGCTGTTATCACACATGATGTACAGTATTCACAAAATAAAACACTTGATGATAGGCCATCATCTGTAGATTTTGGAGGGGGGATACATATTTTGGCAGGTCGAAAATACGGTCTGAAAAAATCTGTATCCCACTATAACTTTTGTCAGGAAACAGGAAATGTGTTGATATTCACTGCTGTTATCACACATGATGTACAGTATTCACAAAATAAAACACTTGATGATAGGCCATCATCTGTAGATTTTGGAGGGGGGGATACATATTTTGGCAGGTCGAAAATACGGTCTGAAAAAATCTGTATCCCACTATAACTTTTGTCAGGAAACAGGAAATGTGTTGATATTCACTGCTGTTATCACACATGATGTACAGTATTCACAAAATAAAACACTTGATGATAGGCCATCATCTGTAGATTTTGGAGGGGGGGATACATATTTTGGCAGGTCGACAATACGGTCTGAAAAAATCTGTATCCCACTATAACTTTTGTCAGGAAACAGGAAATGTGTTGATATTCACTGCTGTTATCACACATGATGTACAGTATTCACAAAATAAAACACTTGATGATAGGCCATCATCTGTAGATTTTGGAGGGGGGATACATATTTTGGCAGGTCGAAAATACGGTCTGAAAAAATCTGTATCCCACTATAACTTTTGTCAGGAAACAGGAAATGTGTTGATATTCACTGCTGTTATCACACATGATGTACAGTATTCACAAAATAAAACACTTGATGATAGGCCATCATCTGTAGATTTTGGAGGGGGGGATACATATTTTGGCAGGTCGAAAATACGGTCTGAAAAAATGTGTATCCCACTATAACTTTTGTCAGGAAACAGGAAATGTGTTGATATTCACTGCTGTTATCACACATGATGTACAGTATTCACAAAATAAAACACTTGATGATAGGCCAGCATCTGTAAAATCTTTTTTGTATATGCCATTGACCATCCTATGTTTAAGTGCAATGCATTATTGAATCATTTTGATAATAATTTACCATGAAAGGAGGAGGGGGGATTCAGAACAATTTTATATCCACAGGCTGTTTGCTTGTGAAACGATATGGTCGTCTTGGTTTTTCAGTAACTTTAGACATTCTCGTGAGAATTGATAAATTCAGTGCATGAAGTTCGATCGTTAGCCCACAGAAGAATACAATAATTTGTTTTTGATGGGCCACGTGATAGCTGTCTTTGCTAAACCTCGTCGATAAAACAACACCAATAAAACAATAACTTAAACAATTCACGTGTTATAGTTTCATTTACCTTGGACAAAGCAGTGACGCACCTCCTGCTGAATGCGAGCGCGCTCCCGCGACCGGGGATACACTTCCTTTCAGGGGTAAGTACCTTGGCACGACACCGGCCGCGTGCCGCCATCTTGTAGCAGAACTTCACTTGCGTTAGCATTACCATTGACTCCCATTCATTTTGGCGTCACTTTGACAGCGAATAACTTTACATCTGAGGCGTTTAAAGACTCCATTTGTCCATTATTTATTTCTAAAGACACACGACAATGTATAAAGGGCTCCATTACCTTCTATGTTACATTATGGCCCCGTAGAAACAGTTTTTGTAAAAATAGGCTAACGATTGCGTCATAACCACTCGACGCTCTGTCGCACAGTAGAGAAATTACCGTACAGACAGTAGGAGAAGCTCACAGGCAATCAATGCATTAATTTAATATGGCGTACTGGCGTTACATTTTAAAATAAATACTATACAAATTACTTACTCCTGCTCACTCACGCCAAAGAACTCTTTGCTCAAGCTCGCCGTCTCTGCAAGATCAACGTGGGCAGTTTTCACGCACAGCTACTAGAATGTTTACATCTGTCAGACAGGGTGCTCACGTCATCAAGCTTAGTTTGAGTCGGTTTGAGTCTGCGCGTGACGCGTCAGGAACGGAAGTGCTAAAAAATCGCTAAAAATGGGCTTCAACTGTCTCAACTGAGTTCCAATGAGATGGCTCTGTCCACTTCTTATAGGCCTACTGTCTATGGTAATCTACCAGAGGCCGTCTCTAACAAACTGATGATAAAATGTAACATTAGCTAAGAAGCTTGAAATGTCTTCGATGATAACCCCAAATGGACGCACGAAACGTAATGAGACCGAATGTTTTTTAGGGACTAATGATAACACTAGAAGAGGTATTGATAATGAAATCAAACTTGACAGAATCTGACAGCTGAGATTTATTTTTTTATCATAACTAACCTGCTCTGTCTAGTCTGTCGGTCTCCGTGTCCTCTTTGCTTTGCGATTTTTCTGTGCGTGAGAAAATTGATGTGTGGCGTGAGAACATGTGAAAAGTGTCAATTTTGTGTGTCTCACGGTGAATTCGTGAGAGTTCGCAGCTCTGAATGGCGCAAGCTTGGTCAAAATCAGCGAATGCTGTCTGTCAAATAAATGTAATTCAAGCAATAAATATGTAATAAGAACATATTCACTGGTAAAGGTGAAGGGGAGTAGCTTGAAGATGTCATTTAATCACTTGACATCAACCAACGTTCCTCTGGAGTCAAATTGTATTACAGTCTATGGCTCCGCCCCTCCCTTCACAACGACCCTAGCCTAGAGCCATAGCCGAAGCCGAGCCAACTCCTAACTGTGCATTCACACCGGAACTTCAAGCTTAGTTTGAGTCGGTTTGAGTCTGCGCGTCAGGAACGGAAGTGCTAAAAAAATCTCTAAAAATGGGCTTCAACTGTCTCAACTGAGTTCCAATGAGATGGCTCTGTCCACTTCTTATACTGTCTATGTGCCAGACTCTCTGTACAAATTAAATGTACGAGAGTCTGGTAGAACCAGGCTACAGTTTTCTGGGGTTGCATGTATAATTTTTATTTTGACTTTAGCTACTATCCACCTAATGTATCAAGTCTCAGTATATTTTTCTGATTATTAAATAATTCACTCCATTGATTCTAAATGGCCTATATGTAAATGTTGCGTGACTTCTAAGTGTTTTAATGGGGGCATGCGCGTGCTGAAAATTCGAGTCGCATTTTTTTTAAACTGGAGTGGCGGGCATTGCCATGGAAACGGGGCGGCAGCTCAACTAGTAGTGACAACAAGTCACCTTTATTTATATAGTTTTTTTTTTTTTTTACAATACAGATTGTATCAACGACAAGCAGCACAACTCTGTCTCTCGCTGTTGTTTTAACTACTTTCAGGTAAGTTTAGTCCCTAAAATTACACAAATAGTACATACAAATGTTTCTTTCATGTAAACGACTCGCTTCCGTTGAATATTTTGGCTAGTGTCGAAAGTCTGTTAGCATCTCAACCGTTAGGCTAAGTTAATGTTAGAGGTAACGTTAACGTTACTGTTTGGTTAACTAACGTTATAGACTTGAGCTGTAAATTGGTCTTTTAATCGCATCTTATGTGTAGATGAGAGATTTTGATAATTTTGTAAAGGTTTTGCTGGCAATTGGTCAATGGATGAATGGAAGTATATTAACCTAAAAGTATGCTCTGTATGGTTAATTCATAGTTCCACGTGATGTCACACCATTATAGGAACATCCACCTGGAGGGCAACCCCCAATTTCCACCAACTGCGGAACGGCTGCGGAGTCAATAAGTTTCCATTAAAGTCAATGTAAGTATTTTCACTGACTGCGGAATGGCTGCATTAGGTGTAGAGAATTTTGCAAACAGATATTTTTTGGGTATTAGTATCTACAAAAAGGGGAAATCTAATTAAAGATAAGTTCACCCAAAGATAAAAATTAGGTCATTATTTACTCACCTTCATGTCGTTCCAAACCCGTACCACTTTTGTTCATCTTTGGAACACAAAGATATTTTTAATTAAATCTGAGAGATTTCTCTCCCTCCATTGACAGTCTACGTAACTACCACTTTGATTCTTCAAAAAAATCATTAGGAGAGCATATAACTAATCCATATTAATAGAGCGGTTTCGTCAAACTTTTCTGTAGATACGATCGTTTTATATGATGACCAGAATTAACTTTTTATTTTATTTAACTGTAACGAAGATAAGCTGCATATGACAAGCTGTTCTTTTTCAAGCCAAAATATATTTTAAACAAACCCCTCTTTCCAAAAGTTTCAAAAGGCGCAGATTCTTGCAAAAGAAAAAAAGGTATATTCCTATAGAATTCCAATAGATTTACCGTATTAAAGGTGCAGTTTTGACAGCTAGTGGTTGAATATTGGAGTGGGTTGTTTCCCCCGCCCCCTCCTCCTCAGGCTCAGATTCAACGTCTTCGCTCACGCGGGTTCCCAGTTTGAGGACACGCAACAGGAGCGAGCGCAATTGACAATGGA
The DNA here is from genome assembly GCA_031834385.1 of Semotilus atromaculatus. Taxonomy (NCBI): domain Eukaryota; kingdom Metazoa; phylum Chordata; class Actinopteri; order Cypriniformes; family Leuciscidae; genus Semotilus; species Semotilus atromaculatus. The sequence continues at coordinate 6,413,379 of JAULUF010000002.1, read as the reverse complement.
AGGTGAGGAGACTTAACACTGTAAATTGATGAGTTGATTTATGATGCTTTTATCCCGTTTTAATATGTTCCCATTAGAGATTTTAGATGGGTGCTGCCGTGCTGGGGCTGTTTAGATCGTGTCTGCTTGTTTGTGATTTATGAGGACACAAATTTGTATAATGACATGTGTATTACACTGTATTACAACTTAAACATGGTTTATGAGGACATTTCATGAGTCCTCGTAATTTAAATAGCTTAAAAAACATAAAAAACAATGTTTTATTAAAAATGCAGAATGTTTCCTGTGATGGGTAGGTTTAGGGATAGGGGCAGTGTAAGGGGATAGAATATACAGTTTGTACAGTATAAAAACCATTACACCTATGGAGAGTCCTCATAATAGTTGTACCAACGTGTGTGTGTGAGAGAGAAAACGGAACTCCTCCAAGTCTGCAACGGTGCTGAGATTGGTACTGTACAATCCCTAGGGACACACACATAACACACATAATAGAGACAGGGGGAACAGGGTTAATGCCAGGCATAAAATTAGAGAGTAGCTACACAGATGGTAGTGAATTCAGTCTAGATATTCTACTGTGATATTAACCAAATTGGCTATTTTAAATAAACAGTAGACAATTAAGTTATATTATTTGATAGAATATTTGAAAGAAGCACACATTTCTGGCATGAAAAAACAATTATTTATTAATAATATATAAGAGGTGTTCATAGTTTACAGAATGGCAACAGGATGTTATGGGGTTGTTCATCAGCTCATCAGGATCCCAGAAACATGGTGCCCTTGGTGCTTTTTTTGGTGCCCTTATGAGGCACAGGCTTTTCAGAGATAGAACCTGAGGTAAATGATTAGTGTGGGGATGCATTTAGTGAAGAAGTTACATTAAATAAATTGTAATCCATTGTGCTGACACATATTCATTGCCAAAGACAGGAGGAAACCAAAGGTATCCTAAACAGAAGTATTTGGAATCTAAATTCTGTTCTACATTTAAGACAAAAAGATGGTTTACCTACTTCAAAAAGGCTCCAGAAGGTCTTGGGGTCAGCTGCTGCTGAATGGTGAGGGGCTTCACATGCAAATCTTCGTCCCTTTGCCAACCATGATCTCACATAATTGTGTGGACTAAACTGTTGTAATGGTGGTCCATTGCATTTCAGGAACACCAGGTTGGACAGTCTGTTTACAGCAAGGGAGTTCCTTTTGACTGTTAGAATGTCATTCATCCAACTGAAGGCTCTTTTGAAGGCTTGAGGGCTGCTGGGGTCCAACCCTCTGTTCCTTGTACTCCCGAAATCCCTGGATGCTCTCTCTTCTCTATTTTAATTGTCACATAAGTGAAGGACCTCTGCTGGCCAAGTATCTGTTTGAAGAACCTTGAAGTCGGACATCAGTTTATCGGACACCACCTCTATGTGAGGAACGAACTTGTAGCTGTCCTGGATCTCATATCTTCCGCCATGCTGCGAAATAACTGTCCTACATTGACCTTTACAATCCTTTGATTGTCACACAGTGATACATTCTGGAACAATTTATCGGTTTCAGCTTGAAGAACAGTCTGTGTGTGGGGGCCAGGTGTTGAAACCATGGACTCGAACACCCGGATCTCCCGAAACAGCATCTTGTCTGCTTCAGAGAGATCACTCAGTTCTGTTAGGGCATCGTACATAACTCCAAGATTACACGCGAAAGACACAGAGGTGAGACGCTGAGAAGGAGACGCTGCCCACCACATTGTGCATGTTGATGCAATTCTCTTTGGTTTTGAGGTGAGGCATGATATAAAGTGTATAGCTTATAAAAAAAAAAGTGATTAAGAACATCCCCAACTGCCAATTCTAGGCAATGATTTAAACAGTGTCACACAATCAAGTCTGGGAATCTGGCACAAAGTTGTGTAGCCACCCCTACTTTTCTGCCAAGCATCACTGACACAGCTCCATCACATACAAAGGCCACAAAACACTCACCCAAAAAATGGTCATCGAATCCATATTTGTGTAGGAATAACAACAATGTCTCTGTGATAGCATTTGCTGTGGTCCCTTCCAACTCCAGCAAGTAAAAAAAAAAAAAACCTATAGCAATAGCTGTCCGCAAACAGACAACAAACACAGTTTTTCCCACTGATCGCCGTAGACTCGTCGATCAACAAGCACACATTTCTTTTGTTTACAATGATGTCGTCGACCATCTTTTTCCTCATCTCTATTGCAATATGGTCAATAATGTCGGCACAATTCTTGTCGGAATGAAGAACTCGGCCAATGTTCACTCCATTCAAATCTTGCAACATTACATCCGTTCGCATTTCTTTGAATTGACACCCGTGCTTACCAATTTTGTATGCAATTCGGAACACTCGAGGTGTAGTTTAGTTTTCAGCCCTGTGGATAGATTGAACTTGCCTGCTCAGCTCATTGCGTCGATGCCATCTCCGCTATTTCGGCTGCCTTAATGTGTGCTTTCAAATCTCTGTGGTCTTTCAATTTTATGTGCAGTGATTGCTGTTGCTTCGCCTTGTCTACAGACAAGGTACAGGTACCAAAGGCTTGAATTAAACATTCCCTCCAATCTCTTGACAGCCCCCTCTCTGTCTGGGCAGCAAATGACAGGATGCTGCTACATGTTTAGCAGCCCAGTTTGTTATCTTTAAAAACCGAGCCAGCTGTTCGTGAAGCAAAAATACATAATTTGGTCCCTTGACCAACAGTCAGGCCATCCGTGTGTTTCGTTACTCACGTTATTGTTGACGTCGGTGTCATTGACTAAGGTAAAGTTAAGGTTGGTAGCTGGCTGCAGACTCCTCATTAACGGTAGCTGTTCCGCTCACATCAACGCTAACGTTAGTTTGAAGCTTATGAATTGTACCCAATGTTTCTGGTTGGACTTGGACCTCTGTTGACGTGTCTGGCTCTGGCACAAGCGCTCTTTTAAAACCTTTTTGAAGCCAGGCTAACATAACGACTTACAAACTCGACACACTTCTTTTTAGTTTCTAGGTTTTCAATTTCAGCAGTGAAAAATCTGTTACAGTCAGGCGGAAGCCACAGCCATCAGACAGCTTTTTCGAACTAGCGTCCGTTAAGAAGCGAACTTCTTATAGGGTGGGCCGACTGTCTCTGACCCAGTTTGTTTGCTAGCTTCCTTGGCTGGAACATGCTGTGTTTTCCACCAACTACTACACCAAATACTATTGGGTAAATTGGCAATGTGCCGTAGCCAATGGCACAGACCACAACAAAAACAGACATTCCAACACAGAACATTTTTCAGAGAAACGAGAATGTGAACTCAGCATGTTTCCTAAATATCTGCAAACATTATGGTATCGCTATGCTTTAGTACCGTTAAAAACTTACATACAGCACCTTTGAGTAATAGTACTTAAGCAGAGCTAATACAATTATATACAAATGACAAATATATTTATCAGTTGCATACAAAATAGTAAAGTCTCTTTTATCTAAGGCCATAAAATAATTGATTGGCTCTTTATGCAGAATAAAAGTAATGTCATGTGATCCAGAAACTGGAAGGTAATTCGGTCTCGACCAAACTGCTCATAGTTTGGGAAAAAGTAAGACTGACCATATTCATATTTCCAAGAGAACAAATGTGCCATTAAATGTATACAACAAACCAAAAGCCTTTTAATAAAGCTTTTTATTAGAATCTAATAGTGTATCTGTTGCAGTGATCCTGACTTCAGCAAACATACTGCATGGAAACATTGAGAGAATCATTCTTTAGATGCATTAGAATTGAATCACATACTCCTTCTACATGGGGAAACACAAATATCGATCATGTCATAACATGCCATTCATTTAAAAAACAAACTCATTATCTGTTTCACCTGGACATCTCACACACACACGGCTCAGAACATCCCTACTGTACTGCCATTTATTTTGACTTTGCTCATTGCAAAGATCATTGCTTTGTACAAACACCCTATCAAAAAAAAAAAAAAAAAAAGTGGTAGATTTAGAATATCTGTCATAAAGAAGGACTGCAGTTTGTTTCTTTACTGATTGTAAATAATGCAGCATTGAAACATAAAATGTTAAACTAAGCTGAAAGTACTAAACTCTGAAAGCATAATTAAATTAGCCAATATATTTCATAAATGAATATGCAATGATTATGTATACAATTTTGTGAATGACAGCAAAATTCTGCAAAATTTTCTGCTCTGCTCTGATTACTCAGGAATATTCAGTAAGTAAATAAATGAAAATATACCAAAACAGCAACAAATAATATATTAGTTCATGTCAAGAGCAGAGGTATAAAGTCCAGGTTCAGAAAGTAAAAGTCCTATTCAGTATGTTGTTCCAATCACCTGGATTTGCTAATATAGAACTAAGAAAGAACTAATTAGTGAAATCAGCTGGCTGAATTCATGGGTGGAATAAATATATGGCAGGACTTTTACTTTCTGACCCCTGGACTTTACACCTCTGGGGTATCAAAATGTGTCAAAAAGCTTGGCGCAGTAGTAGAGAATTGGGGACGAAATGTAAAGATGTTGCAGAATACATTAAGGCTGTCACAAAACACCATTAACACAAGAAAACTTACAAATACAGACGTCAAGATCTGTGATCAAACAAATGGGAAATAAGCTCACATAAACACTCAAAATTGACCCTTCGTCTCAGCGGGAATCCAATTCAAACAGCTTCAGTAATGGTTGTCTTGGTCCATGGTCAAAGATGAAAACGTAAAGCAAGCAGATTAATGAAGTGCGTACTGCATAGAACGAAGAACACAAGCCTCGTGGACCTTACCAAGATCACTGTGAAAATAGTTCTCACACAATTCTAATGGCGCTTTTCCATTACCAGTACCAGCTAAACTCGACTCGGCTCGCTTTTAGCTCCGTTTTCCATTGCAGATAGTACCTCCAGAATAGTACCTGGTCGTCATAGCGACGCTGCAGGAAACTGTTGTGACGTAATCTTCTGCGCGAGCCGCGAGTCGCGACACACACTCCTCGTTTGACCACGGCGTATTCTTCCGAGTTGCCATAAAAATAGTAGTAATGGGGATATCACGCAATCTGACCAAACTATTTAAAAATGGCGGGGTTATTCAGGATACTCCGTCTTGCGCGTGCAGTGATGACGCAGTGAATAGTGACGATTTTCTCTGACCAATCAGCAGTCTGCTGTGTTTACACGTCACATTTTAGTATCGCCTCAGCTCGCTTAGAACCTCGCCGGAGGTGGTACGAAAAAAAGTACCCGAAAGCAGGTACAGGTACAACTTTTACACAGTGGAAAACCAAACAAGAGCGAGTCGAGCCGAGCCGAGCCGAGGCGAGCTGGTACTGTGTAGTGGAAAAGCGCCATAAGTGTCTTTGCACGTGTGTACAGTTCAAGCTTTAACATTTGAAATCTTTAAGCACCATCCTCTTGCTATTTTAAGTGATAAGGCCTCACAGAGGGGATCTCACCAGTAATAATACCATTTTAGCAAAATACCATTTCCAGTCACAGGTGAACATGTTCTTTAAAAACACTACATGCTACAAACTGTGACAGCAGGTGCGAATACAACTTGCCAATGATATAAATCAACATTAAATTAGGAAACAGACTGCTGTATGTGTGATTACTCTGTGATCGACTGCATAAAGTGTTGCAATCAAAAACACATTTGCAAGTGGACATTGAAAACTTGATTCAGTTATGGGGCAGGATAAGCAGATAACCATGTCAGTGACTAAACTAAAGAGTGGCAGTCTGTAACATGCGTGTTCAATTCTGCATATCTCTCATCAGACACTTTGGGTGATTCTGATGCAGATGAGTAGAAACGTGACAGACAGGAAGATGGTTCGCAGCACAGTCGAGCTGCTGTCATTGAGCATAGCCCTGAGTTACTATGGAGACTACTGTATCTTGGGGCATAGAATCTCTAAAGTCATGTTTGAGATGTTCAAGAAAGTGTCATCAAGTCTCCCTTGCTGTTCCTCTGCTGGGAAGACCCAGTGCTCAGCAGGTTTCTGGGTGTAGTCTAAAGCAGGTTTCCATGTGTAGAGCTGTCTGGAGGCATTATAGGATCATCCAGCAGACTAGCAGTTCCTCTGTAGGCTCTGATTTGCTCATAAGTGGTGGTGCTATCATTGCCAAAATCATATTGACCTGTTGACTGCCATTCTGCATCTGGCATGGGAGCTAGGACAAGAGATGGGGGCGCCACCTCCTCAGTCCCATTAACTCCATATCTGTACACCACATGAATATCAGGTTTTGTGCTAGTGGCTGCCTCAACTTCCAACTTTGATTGAGACCAGTCCCCTCCATCATTGCTGTCTGTTGGTAAGCATTTGAGGCTGGGATAGTGTCCAGACTCAGCCATGACCTGTTGGAGCTTCTCCCAGGCAGCTGGCGCATCAACACCTGCTTGGGTGGCCTGGAAAAGCAGATTAGCATGTTGGCGGAGCTGGGCTATGTCTCGTTCGGTGGCGGCATTTTGCCGCAGCAGATCCTGCGTTCTTAAGGTGATGTCAAGTAACCCCGACTGGCTCAGAATCTCCACTGTGTTGAGGAAGCGACGATGCCGTGCTGTCCCTTTGTGGGTGTTTGACCCTTTGTCAGTGTCATTTTTCGATCCTTGGCAATGCTTATGGGGCTCTTTTCTGGACTGAATAAGGTCGTTGGAAGAGGGTGGGGAAGGAGTCTGAGTGCTTGAGACTGACGGAGAGCTCACACTGAGGAATGTGGAGGGATTAGGTGGGCGGCATGGGCTCCGGTGCTGGTGAGAGGCAGAAAGTGTCTCATGGCCCACAGACTGCGACCGTGAAAGGGATTGAGAGTGCAACAGCAAGTTGTTCTCTTGCTGTTTGTGCAGATGCTGCTTAGTCGCTTGTGTGGTTGTGGACACCTCCTCTCTTTTCTCCTCTGTGCATACTCTCTTACTCAGGCTGTGCTCTTCTGTGTTACTTCCCCTACTGGTTGTAGGTTTCTCTGGGGTTTTCTTATTAGGGTGAGGTGCAATTCGAGGGTAGGAGTTTAGGATGGGGAGGTAAGTGCTTTTCTTTACACCCTTGCTTTCGGATCTTTGCGAGTGGGGTTTGAGAGTGTGAATTGGGGCACTTTGATTGATGCCAGGCTGTTGTAGCAAGAGAACATGGGGGGCACCCTGATTGCTTGTAGTACCTCCGCCCCATGACAGAGATAAAGGGTGGATGTGGTCCTGACCAGACTGCCCTGGCTTGGGAAAGAGAAAAAGAGGAGAGACAGAAATATTTCTTGTACAGAGCAATTTCACAATATGAAATATCAAGTAAACCGTGTCTTTCCTAGCACATTTTATATGAGAAATGGCATGCCAATATCTTATTTTATAGGATTTGTTCTTATGTGACTCATTTCCACTGTTATGTTCACAAAAATCTAGGACCTTTGGACACCTCTTACCATCTGTTTCGATTTCACGCATCATTCCATTTTCTTTGTAGCTCTTTCTCATCAGTCTTTTCCAACCATCCGCCTAATTAATTTTTCTCTCTGACTTTGGTTCAAAATATAGTGAGCTGCCTTTTCTACTTTCTACATATGTTTCTGCCTCGAAGGTAGCTGTCTAAAACCAACTGTGTCCGACTCAATTTTTGTGTCGGAGCGGTGTCGTGCAAATGATTTGAACGCTTGAAAAGAAAGGTCCACATCTGTACATACGTCAAATGCCTCCAACTGTCCATACAAAAAATGTGTTTATTCAAGTGTGCTATTAGTATACTTATTTTAAACAAAAAAATAAGAAAGTATACTTTCAGTCATCTTTTTATGTACTTCTCAGAAATACTTAAAATCGCACTTAATTTTACTTGACTTATACTGACAGAAAAGTATATTTGGCTTATACTTGTACACAATTATAAATTGCACTTAATTATAATTGACTTATACTGACAGAAAAGTATATTTGGCCTATACTTGTACACAATTATAATTTAAAGTATATATCAATCAAAAGATTAAGTACTTGGCTTGTAGTTGGGTTTACTCTTTTGATTGAGTAGCCTGTTAATTACTCTTTTTTTTTTTTACAAAGGTTTACATACTTTTTTATAAATATTGATTTATAAAGAAACCTGATATGTTCTTAATTCTGAGTATCCAAATTTTTGTGTAGGCTAGTCCACTGGTAGCCTGGATGCCAGCCGAACTTAACCCCGCCCACAACATTTGAGGTCGGGAAGTTCGGTTTGGACTTGATCCGTTGTGGAACAACTATGCTCGAACCAGAGCTGTTCGGACCAATCAATTTGTCAGGGCGGGCTTTATACGATGACGGACAGATGATCAACAGTAACGTAATCATCCATGTCACCAAAGAGTGCTTGGATTGAATTTGTTTACAACAAAGATTGTCAAGTTCTAATTCTAAATGGAGAACTTGGTCATACTGTATATGCATTCACCTTTACTATTTCATTCAATAATGATGAAACTGATTATCGTGTTGGTAAGTACTCTGTGTATCCTTAAATTATTTTTACAACACTGGCAAAGATTGTTTACACTCATCTTCTTCTTCTACTACTTCCAGCATGCATGCAGTTCTGTTGACAACTATGCAACTATTTAAACCTCACTCTGGGATCTATGGTCCCATCCCCCCAACAAGGGGTAGAAGGGTCTTGGTTACATGACTACGATCAGATAAGTTGGTTTTATTGCTGTTAAAAATGTGGACACGTGGAAAAAGCAGAGGCCATAGGAAAGACCAACAGCCCTTAAAACAGACTTTCCTGCATTCATTTATAGACAAACTGATCTGTAAATGAACATGCACGCCAGAACACTGTGAATGATTTACTGTCTTGTGTAGTGTCTTTTGATACTATTATGTCTTTGATACTATGTATTTTATGATAGAACCAACGGTCAATGTAACCCCACCTGTATCGTGTCTCCTATCTAATTAATCCTCATTTAATGACTCACACTTTAATGAACATCACCTTCTCATAGAATGCAGTGTGTGTTTGTTATATCTATCGGAGTATGAATGAACACAAACAGCAAGGCGGTTAGTGTCTAACCACACTTGAGACAGCACAATAAATCCTCCCCCCATTCCTATTGGTCGAACCAACCCTGAGAGGTGGCACCTTTCTCAGACTTTAAATGGCCTCTACACAAGCTCTTTCCGCTCTTGGCCTTCTCGGTACGTTCGCATAGCTAACCAGCCATGTGCTCATTCCGGAGAGAGAGGACTCTCTCAACCAGAACAGAATCAAAGGACAACATCAGGAGTGTGGCACAATGTCTTAATTCAATGCAGGAGAAGTCCTCCCTTCTCCTGTTTGTTCTGCGTGTCCTCTCCAGCCCAATCTGCACTCCAGCCATGGGAACAGAGTCAAACCAACCACTCAAGTTCATCACCAAATCTTCAGTCAACGGCGAAGAAATCGATTGAGACTCATGGGACCAACAAAATCCTTCTTCAGGAACTTCACAAAATGTTTCACTGCAAAGGCCAAGCGAGTATAAATTTAATGAGGTGCTCTGAAAATGATAAGCTGATGGTTCTTTTCATAGTTAAATGGATATTTTCCATAGTTCCATTTCCTGCTTCCGGATTCATTCTGTCACTCACTATTTTACCTATGCATGTATGTGTGATTGTGTGAATGTGTAAATGTTTAGTTTAGTTATGTTTGTGATTTAGTTAATAAAACTTGTGCACAATACGTATTTGGTTCTGATTCTCTGCTTGCAACAAAGTATTTTATGATTTAGATTTTGACTACAGGCTCTTAGTAGTACTGTACAGTAAGAAAGACATTTCCCTCCCCTGGAAATGAACATTTCTTAGAATTAATAAACAATTAACACTGAGCGTTCATGGGACAAACAGGTGGATTGATTGTAATATTAATTTTACTACATTAAGTTAATTCTATTAACTGATCCAAATATTAATAATCAAGTATAACAAGTTATGATTCATTATTAATATTTCTTTACCTGAGCCTGGGTTCTCCCAAGGTTTTTTTTTTCTCCATTGGGTCACCTGATGGAGTTTTAAGACACTATTAGGTCACTTGATGGAGTTTTTCGGTTCCTTGCCACTGTTGCCTCTGGCTTGCTCAGTTGGGGATATTCAAATTAATTATTCATAATTAATTAATCAATCATAAATACCATTGATCAGCTCTACCAAATGTGGATGTTTTTCCACTAAGAAACGAACATTATGTTGTTTTGATTGACACTGTGAAGCTGCTTTGATGCAATCTATATTGTGAAAAGCGCTATATAAATAAACTTGACTTTACCGCTAATTTGCTACACAGTTTACTCAGAGAATACTTCAAAGTGTACTTTAACTAAAAAAGTACTACAGGTATTTAACTAATAAACATTTGTTATACCTAAAAGTTCACTTGTAGTATAGTTGCAGTACAAATGAAAAACTTGGTTGTAAACTAGTTGTGTACTCAAAGTTTACTACTGTTACACTTAAAAGTATACTTATACACTAAAAAGTGGGCCAATTTAGTCCCAAGTTGTACTGGCAAGTATCCTTCTAGTACATTGATATTAGTATACTTACTACATAAAGTATACTTAAAAATATATTTGAACATTGTTTAAGTATACTTATTCTTCATGAGGATGAACTCAATTGAGTATTTTTAAAAAGGCTTTCATGCTAAATTACGTGAGACAGAGCGGAAAACGGAAAATTCATTATACCTGGGCCTTAACTGTCATTGTGATTGTGAGAAATCTCATAAGTGACCAACCTGGAACAATTTACAATGGCACCAATTCCATTTGTCATAGAAATAATGCTCCTCACATGAGGCATATGTTGGCTACATATGTAGGCAGCTCACTATGTTTTCTTACTCTTTCCACTTGGATTTTCTTACCTGCTTTAACACCACATTCTTAATGATGAATATGGGGGTGAGTTCAGGGGTCCCAGACACCAGTATGTGGCTTCCCTGTTGAGGGCCTTGATCCACCCCACCCAAACCTTTGCGGACCTGAGGCTCATTTACACTGCTCTGCTGGTCATCTGCATCAGTTTGCAAGGAATCTGAGCCAGTATCTGAGAGAGAAACGGAGCATTAGGAGGAGAGATAGAAGGAAAGGCAACAGGAAGGGTGGGAAACATATAAAGAGAAAAACAAAAGCAGTCTCAGTCTACTAATGATAAATAAAATTAAGTATCACTGATGTTACTTAAGCTTACATGGTCAGAAGCACATCAACTTCTACTGAACAGGTTTGACTCTTTCAGCTGCACTCATTACTAGTATGTGCATAAATTCAAGCATAAAGACATTGAATCTCCTTATGCAAACATTTTCAGTTGAATCCGGCATATCACAAAACATGACAGTCATAAACTGCAACCAGTAAAAGTGTTTACTATTGAACACCTTTGAGATTGACTGGAATATTGATTTTGGTTTTTTTGTTTTTTTTCACGCAGCGTTAGTGCTTGATCTTACTGTTGCTTTTGTTTCTGACTGGGAGAAAATACCTGTACATATGGTCCTACATCTATTGCCAGGCCTTTTCAAAAGAGTCGTAGCTGTTATAGGAGCAAAGAGAGGAGCAACTCCCTATTATTGCCTGTGGTTTTAAAATTACATGGTTAACAAACACATAAACAAGGCCGATACATTTCTGACACACTTTGAGGTGTTTGGCCAATCATAACGCGTAGTCTGTGCTTTTCGAAATGAACATAAACCAGACCTCAATCTGAGCACTTCAAACAGACTAAGAATAGAGATGCTGCAATAATATACAGCATGTGAAAATAATGTGTGTTTTTTTTATCTTTAAAGCATGTTAACCTATTCTTGTACATCAATAAACAAAATAAACTTTTAAATAGCATCATATGACCCCTTTAATAGCCTTTTGACACTTTGTTGTATGGAAAAGAATGATGAGTACCATCCCAAGAACACCATCCCTACTGTGAAGCATGGGGGTGGTAGCATCATGCTTTGGGGGTGTTTTTCTACACATGGGACAGGGCGACTGCACTGTATTAAGGAGAGGATGACCGGGGCCATGTATTGCGAGATTTTGGGGAACAACCTCCTTCCCTCGGTTAGAGTATTGAAGATGGGTCGAGGCTGGGTCTTCCAACATGACAATGACCCGAAGCACACAGTCAGGATAACCAAGGAGTGGCTCTGTAAGAAGCATATCAAGGTTCTGGCGTGGCCTAGCCAGTCTCCAGACCTAAACCCAATAGAGAATCTTTGGAGGGAGCTCAAACTCCGTGTTTCTCAGCGACAGCCCAGAAACCTGACTGATCTAGAGAAGATCTGTGTGGAGGAGTGGGCCAAAATCCCTCCTGCAGTGTGTGCAAACCTGGTGAAAAACTACAGGAAACGTTTGACCTCTGTAATTGCAAACAAAGGCTACTGTACCAAATATTAACATTGATTTTCTCAGGTGTTCAAATACTTATTTGCAGCTGTATCATACAAATAAATAGTTTTAAAAAATCATACATTGTGACTTCTGGATATTTTTTTTTTTGATTATGTCTCTCACAGTGGACATGCACCTACGATGACCATTTCAGACCCCTCCATGATTACTAAGTGGGAGAACCTGCAAAATAGCAGGGTGTTCAAATACTTATTTTCTTCACTGTGTATATATATATATATAGGCCTCATCTCTTGCTAATTGGCAAGGCAATTTGAACGTGTTCCTCCCGAAATTTGTTCCACCTGGAATGGAATATTTTCTTTTTGGATTTATTTTCATTTCGGAGAATTTATCACAAGAGTTCACCAGAACTTTCACTCACTATATGACTACCAGATGAGACTGATTTATTGACAAATTACTATATGTATATTGAATTGAAGATGACTGAAACCTGGTGGGATTGCGTTGTGGTTTTGTATATATTGTATGTTAGGACAATTGTTGTTCTTGGTACACTTGTTTGTTTTACACTTGCATTATACTAATAATAGTGTGACCCGAGTCTCTTAGGGGTGAATGTTACAGCAGGACTGTCAATCAATACTCACCTGAGTAACCAGAGTCTTTCTCAGAGCAGCGGGAGTCACGTCCATATGTTTCCTTTTCAGTGTGTGCTCTTGCTCTGGATGCCAAAAGGGCAGCACTGTTGCTTTTGTCCTTAGCATTTTTACTGACTGGGCGAGAGGTGCGTTCCCTCTCCCCTACACACCCTTGGGCATCTCCTCTTGGTTCCTTGGGCATCCCGGGCCCTGGGAGCAGATAAACACAGCTGGGCAGACAGTGACCTCATGCAGAATGTATATGTACATACAAACATGTTTGGTCAGGAGCACTAATAATATGCCCACAAAGGGTTGTCTAGAGGAGAATTGTTTTTTTAAATAGGTAGCAAAAAAAAGAGTAACAAATTCAAGTAATTATTATGTATTGTATATTGTATCCGAAGCTGCTAATAGGCTTTTAAAGAACACTTAAATTTATGCAAATTGTAAATTCAAAACACAAGGTACACATTTTGTCACTAGTAGTCTTTTTTTCTGAACGGCCAGCTTTTTCTGTAGTGACCATTAAAGTGTATTCAATGCTACTGCACAAAATGTAGCCTTTTTCTAAATGACTGTAACTACTAAAGTGACTATAACTCACATACATTATGTATATATGTATACACTGAACTCACTGCTGATACACAATTGAGAAGACATTACAATACAATAAACAATGGCCAACATTTCAGACACACACAACAGGCTTCTTGATGCAACTAGCTTTTTACCAGCATTAATTTACATGGGACTGCATGAGACCTATGCTAAATATAATTTAGGAAATTGTATAGAATAGATACTTCAGCTACACTAATTCTGATCGGATTGATTGTGGTTACTGCTGTTATGCGTTTATGTCATGTCGTAATTACCGTAATTTCGAGATGACAACACGTGAGGTTCTATTCGGAGCGGTTCACGGACTGGGAATTACGCATTTCTATGTCAGGTGGTACAAGTAAGAGCGCTCAGAAAATTCCCATGTACAGGTTGCAGGCTACTCCGAGCAAAGACGTGGACCCTTTTTACAAATTTGAATCTTGTAATTACGGTAGTTACGACTTGAAGGCACCTTAAAATGTCGCTAAAAACTGTAATCTTTGCCCATTAACACTCATGAGTTCTGGGATAATTTGTCATGATCTCTAGTCAAAAGCAGAAAAATGTGCAAAATCCATTTCACACATTTCACACTTTTAAGAGACCTCAAAAAATGTTTCACTGGCCAAAAATGTACATGTACAACATATTCATCACAAATATTTCATCATATTTTTGTACATGTTTACCGGGAAAATATATAGTGTCAGAACATAGTTACGTTTGAATGCAGAAAAATGATTTTTGCCGTCATGGTGTAGTTCTGGCATCTACCAGCAACCAGCCAATTCCATAACGCATTTTGCGTAGGCCTACTGTTGAAGAAGAACAGTGATAAACCTTGCCAGAAAAAACTACAACATGTAAATGATAAAAATGTATAGATAACGCAAAAAATAAATAAAAAAATAATTAGCTCTAATGCTTAATATGCCTCGTTTTTGGTCATAATGTAGCAGCCAATGGACATATTGATGGACATAATATTGCATTATTTAAAATTTCTTCTTTTATATTTTATAGATTTGAGCACTAATGTAAAATGATTAATGAGCAAAAAGTTGCGATTGCTTGGCAATCATTTACAGCCTACAAGAATAGGCCTACTAATGCACAATACTGGAGAATTTTATAAAGCCTATTTAGTGAACAATAGTGCTTTGTCATAATGCTATTCTTTCGGTTCTATAGTCGACCAACAGTAAGCCGAGTGACTTTTGTCCATAAAAATCGGGAAAAGTTACACTAAAATGGTCGATTCGGAAGTGATTGAAGACAAATATGTGCTTCTATAGAAGCTCTAATTATTATCTATATTACACACATTTCATGTAAATATATAAATCACTGCTACAGGCTAAGATGTTCCCCCCAAAAAAGGAAACAAAGAAGCGATGTCAATTTGCACAACTCTGTAAATCATCATGATGAGCAATACAAAATAGTTTCATAGTTCTTGCTTTGGTCTGTGGCATGAATTATCCTGCCAGGAGGAAGGTTATTTATTTTAGACACACACACACACACACACACACAGAGAGAGAGAGAGAGAGAGAGAGAGAGAGAGAGAGAGAGCTCTGAGCCCACCCTTCTGTTATGTAATATTACAACAGCATAGCTGTCTCCACTTCCTCCTGTTGACTCCACATTCACCGTTAAAACAACGTGTTTTTGACAACCTTTATGTGCAAATAAAGCTGGAGCTTAATGCCAGTGGGTAATAAAATATAAACCCAAATAGTCCTAAAAAGACACGATTTGTTTGCAGAAAACTGAAATATAAATAACACACCAGTATTGCCTACCTTAGTAATGTACAATGCTAGTCCCGAGTGTTCGTCTCTTCTCCGTCCAGGGGTGCACACACTCCTAACTACCTGTCCAGGGACAATCTGTGCGTCCCGTCATCTCGCTGACAATGATGACCACCCAGCGTGTACGAGCCACATTACCTTTTGCTGTACTTTTTTTCTGATGGTCTTCAGCTCGGGTTTGTTAAACCTCCTCCAGCCCGTTCGTCAAAATTGCCGAATGACAACTCCACCTGCAGGAAGCCCCGCCCCTGCCTAATCGGAGCCCGCCCACTCGAGTGATTGACATTTCACCAGGACAATAGTGGCAAAGGGATTCCGCCATCTCTCGCCCCGAGCACGAGTGACGCAGGGGAATATGTGGCATGGCCAATCCTGTGAGCAGGCACGTGGAGAGGAGGAACGAGACGGTATGATACCACGCAACTGAACGGACACGAAACAACATAACCAGACGGAGGAGTGGCGAAGAAAGAAACGACGCATGTAGATTTGGCTGTCCATGTGTTCGATATTTTGTAATCCTGACCACTGACTATGTGTTGAGTCCAACGGAAACCATTTAACACGTATAGGGCCTATCCTTGCATGTCAAAGTCTGAATGTACAGCTTTATTTGACACTTTTCTCTAGTGTTTACTTTCATGTAGCCTAGCTAATTTGTTGAAACCCACGAATTGTGCGATTAAATGCTGCTAAGTCAATGCCATGGCAAAAAACATAGCTAATACTTTGCCCATTTTAGTGACGCTAAGTGGTTTAAACGAAGTTTTTTTTTCCTTTTTGTAATTTTAGTAGACATGTGGTCTCAATATGAGCTTTTTATGATGCAAATAATTAATTTATGTTTTTATTCACATATTAGCATTCATCAACTCACACATCATCAGTTTTAGTACACTGAAGCTCAAGCATGTTCACTTGACATGCAGAAAGGTTCATTCTAGTGGGACAGAAAGCGCCCATATTTTAGTAAAAATATCTTCATTTGTGTTCCGAAGATGACCAAAAGTCATACGGGTTCGGAACAACATGAGAGAGAATAATTAATGACAGAATTAAAATTTTTGGGCGAATAACCATAGTGTTTTTTAAGAGTAAGTGCAGGTTTACATGATTATGGTATATTTTATGTTTTCAAGTTTTCTCGTTTTTTTTGCCATGCAGTGTTTATCTATTTCAGGTTATGTTTTGGCTTCTGATTAGAACAATGTGATTAAAAATAAATATTTTTACCAAAATTTTCAATTAACTCACAATTCATAAAAAAAAAATAATACAAATCCACATCTAAGGTTATGTTTGTCACAATATATTTTTGTCCTATCATTTATGGGTGCATGTAGAGACATTTTGTGTTACTGTGTGAAAGGGTAACATTCTGGCCATTACAAATATTGGCTACCAGTGATGGGGCATATAAACGTATAGGTCCGACCTCAATGAGACTGACGCGCATATTTCATTGACTGCCCGTATGTTTCACACGTTTCGTACTAAACTATAGAGCAAAACTCCGGGGAAACCAAGGCACGCGGGGGAAATGTTTCGCTCCCGTGAAATCTTGTGCCTCGGCTCACACGCGCCTCTCAAATGTGCCAGATCTCGAGCGCTCAGCTGTTCTACTACAGCGCCACGTGGTTTTTTGCAGAGCTCAATGACGCCGCGCGCTCGGGTCAGCCAATCAGCTGCGCGGGTGTGCGCGGACATGTGAGAACGAGAGTGGAGGAGCTGCGCGCACATGTTCTGTGCACAGGCGCTCGTTGACAAATTTGCGCTCGGTTCAGGTGACGTCATAAAGAAAAGAAAAAAACAGCAGAGTTGCCAAATCCGCTTTATTTACCGGTGTAATTAAGCTAATTTGAAACCATTCCCACAGTTTGAGGATTTGACATTTCGTTTACAAAGCAGATTAATCACGTAGCTAGTTATTAAATATGTGCTTTTGTATAAAAATGATTTACGATCAGCAGATTGAAGAGGTCAAGCACGCTGCCTGCTTTCCGCACCCCTAATATTTTCAACATACTGCGAGTACAGGTGTCAGCAAAATATAGCCAATATATGAAAATAGCACAGGGCAATTTTCATGCCTATTATTAATATAAGTTTCAACTCATAGTGATGGGATTTTTTTCTTAATGTTTGTGAGCTTCATCTTTTAATAACTGAATCAACAATAATTATGTAATAAATCTACAAGATTCTAAAATAACCAGCCTTTAACACAGGCAGATCTGGCAATTCTGCACATAATGCCCCTGCTGACAGTGACATGTGAGAAGGAGTGCACTGAACCTCCTACACACCACAAAAAAAAAAAAAGTTTCATTTTATATACAATGATGTACTGACATACAAAGCATGTATGGATTCCCAATGTAGTTTTCCAAAACTGATATTTCCTTTTTATTTTTTACAATCTTAACAGACATGGAAAGCACAAATTTTCAAAACCAGTTAAAAACAGTAACCGTTTCAAAGTGCTTTAAATTAATAAGACACCCCAACATCTATTCCAGTTTATAAAGTTCACACCACAGCATTGAGAAACACTTAAAAGCTACATAGACATAAATACACATTTCTTTTTTATCCTTTTACATCAAGGTGACGTAAGATTACTATAAAAATTTACAACAAAAAAAACAATTCAGTCCAAAAAGAGTAACCAGCTCTTACAGAGGTATTTTGACATTCACTGAAGTTCAGTGCAACACAATCCTCAATACTGGCCACATTGCGCGTTTACTTCCCACCCCAGAGCAGCAGTGCAACGCAGCGGTCCTGAACACTTCCGGCCTCCTCACCAGGGATGGAGCGTCATGTCCGAGGGCACGACAGGCCCAGTAAGCCAGGGGCGGCCTTCAGGGCAGGGTGCATGCTGACATGGAGGGTTTGTATAGTGGAGAACTTGATGAAAGTGGCACGGGTCTCACGAGTGTGTGCTCTCGCTGCTGCCATGGCCATGATCTGCATTACACGGAGGAGAGCTGCTTCACTGCCTCAGAAATAGCAGTGGGAGGGGGGGGGGCAAAAAAAAAAAAAAAAAAGTAGAAAGATTTATTCAATCAAATTTGAACAGCTTTCTGCTTTTTAAATTGCAGATTTTAATTTTATGTAAGCATCAAACATAACTATGCCATGTGGTATCAACCTGAGTCCGAACCAATTTAATAACTGACAAAAATAGGACTTAGAAGGGAAAAGGTTCTCTTGAAATTATACCATACACATGCACTACCAGTCTAAAGTTTGAAATTTTGTTTTTTAAAGTCTTATGCTATCCAAGACCACATTAAAAAAAAAAATATATATATATATATATATATATATATATATAAAACCATAATAGTGATATTACTCCAATTTAAAAAGAACCTCACTTTTTTTTCTACCATTTAAATATTTGAAAGTGTAATTTATTCCTGTGATAATTAAGCTGTATATAAACCAGAATCATTACTCCAGTCTTCAGTGTCACAATTGTTCAGAAATCCTTTTAACATGCTGTTTTGGTGCTCAAGAAACGTTTATTAATGTTGAAAACAGTTTTTCTTTTTAATATTTGTGGAAACTGTACTACACTACCATTCAAAAGTGTATGCAGTTCATTGAACTTTTTTTTTTTTTTTAGTTTAATTTAGTTAGCGACTTAACATCAGAAGGAGAAAGGAGGAGAAAGGAGAACCTAAGAAACTGAGCATTAATGTACTAATAATGATAATAAGACAATCATCATGTGGTGATGATAATATAAAATCAGCTAGAATTATTTCTGAAGGATCATGTGACACTGAAGACTTGAGTAATGATGCTGAAAAATTCAGCTTTGCCTATAAAATTACATTTTTAAAAATAGAAAAATTTTAAACCTTATTACAATATTTATTTTTACTGCATTACATGAGGTGAGCATTAGAAACTTAAATAATAAAAATCAGTATAGTTTTATTTAATTCCATGTCAGCGTCTGTGGCTCTTTACTCCAAAAACTGAATTACAAAAACACAACAGTTAAATGTATACAATAAAAATAAAAACCAAGCAAACAGAAAATGAAGTAATTTTATGCACGATTTTTCATAATTTAAAATTACTACTACCAGTATAAACTTTTGACTGGTTGTGTTAATCACTGCAGTCTCTTAAGGTCCTTTTCAAAACATGTTAAAAGGTTAAAGTTTAATCTCCCAGAAATCAATCTTAACACCACAACTGTGAGCAGTACAGGGCTATTTTCCTGACCTTCCTATATGGATACTGGAGGCAATGCACCAGGCCGTCTCTCCATCTGGAGTGGGAGCTTCCTGGAGGATCCTTCGGGCCAGTCGGAGGGCAGAGCCGGCCAGCTGAGCGGGCAGAAACACCACACACTGGCCCTCCAGGAGCGACAGCTCCAACAGGTACCGGGCCATCCAGACCCACTGAACAAACCATTTAGGAACACATTTTGTTGATGTTCAAGAGTTTTTGCAATTCTGTTTGGTCCTACTTCACCTTTAACAATGACATTTAGTATTATCTCCAGTTTAAGAGTAAACTGACCTTGTCGCTGCAGCGCGCAATGGAAGCAGTGATGAGAAGAAAGTGAAGTGGGAGACAGTAATAGAGATCAAACTTGAGCCCAGTTAAAACTCTCCTCTCCATCCGTAGCAGTTGTTTCTTACTGTAGGCATTCTCCATCAGATAGCAGAGCTCTGAAACCTGACAAACATTGACAACTTAATAGCGTCGAGTTCGGTGTTAAAAATAAGTTTAATGGAGATGTTAAGTACCTCTGGTAATAGACATTCCTCTTTTTTGGCAGCCAGAAAGAGGCAAACCACACCCAGCAACTGCAGGCCGGAGATGGACACTTTGATGAGCCTTAGCGCTCGATTCAGCAGGTGCACTGCCAGATACAACGTTTCCTCGGAGAACTGAAACACTTCCTGAGGTGAAACCAAGTGTAAATTATATATAAAACTAACAAAAATGACACTATACATTTCAGGTCGAAAGATTGGAATGAACAAAATGTTTATTAATGTTTTTGAAAGCAGTTGCTTATGCTAATCCAAGCCTGCACTTTGATAAAATACGGTTATGTGTTTACAGTCTAAAAGAACTTTTCTATTTTAAGACATTTCTAAAGATGTCATTTTTACCTGTGGTGGAAAAGCTGAATTTTTAGCATCATTACTCAAGTCTTCAGTGTCACATGGTCTTTCAGAAATCATTCTAATATGATTTGGTGCTCAAGAAACACTTATCATAATCCTGTATTATAGTTTTTGCTGCTATTTTTGTAGAAACCAGAAAATAGATACAATAGTATTGAATTTTTTTTTTTTTTTTTTTTAAATCAGGAATGAATATTTTGAGCAAGGACATTAAATTGACCAAAAACTATATTTATAACGTTAAAACATTTCCACTTCAAAAATGTATTTTTTTCCCTGTAAAAAAAAAAACAACAAAAAAAATCAATGTTAAGACAAATGTTTTTACATTGCTTTAACTCAATAAGTGAAGCAATTTTCAAGATTATAAAAGATTAAACTCAAATTAAGTCAAATTACCTTGAAATAAGGCGTCAACTTATTTTTTTTACAGTGTTTGAACTATTCAAGGAATTCTGGAAGAAAAAAGTTTCCACAAAAATAGTAAGCAGCACAAATTTTATGAATAATTGTTCTTATCATTGTTGAAAAAACAGAGTACAAAATTAGCATATATGACCCATGTGTCAAGCGTTCCATTGGTGTATAGGTTTGTTAGGATAGTACACTATTTGGCAGAGATACAAGGCATATTTGAAAATCTGGAATCTGAGGGTGCAAAAAAAATCTAACACAATTAGGATAACATGCCTAACTCCTATAATATAATCCACACTGCTAGGATTACATAGCTAATTTTCCCTCTCATACATGAACAAACCAGTCATACTTACAAATTTGCATCTATTGCACTTACATGGACTTGAGTTAGCCAGTCAACCAAAATAGCTCTGGTAGTGTCAGTGAAAGGCTTGGGTAGGTCAGCGTTTGGGAGAGTGCATAGTAGCTGACTTCTCTGTAACCAGAGGGAAAACAGAAAAACATGACCACAGTGAAGGGAAATCAACAGTACTTTGCATCGTACCCTCACCATCATGTCTAAAAAGATGTCCCATGCGTAGGTCTGGTCATAGAGGAGTCCCAGCTTGCTGATGGCTACCTCCACCTCTCTGCGCAGAAGTCCGGGCATCAGGTCCCGCAGACTAGGTGGACCCGGCAACCTGTTCAGATACTGCAGCAAAGCAGCCTCCTCATAGACATCTAGCATTGTCACACAAGATTGATAAATGTTCAACTAAAAGACTAGAAACCTTCTGCATTTCAGAACACTGTAGTGCTGCACATAATACCATGTTAACCCACAGTGAAATTAGAAGTCCATTCAAACGAAAGCACCAGCATTACAGTCATCCATGAGCATACTAGTTAGGGATGCGCCCCCAAAAAACAAAAAACACTGGACTAAGAAAAGTGTAAAAATATAGCATTACATGTTGCATTGTCGTTTAAGGGTTAACCCTTATGTTGTGTTCAGGATTTTCTTTTTCACTAAAATGTTAGTTAATGTTACCACATTGACCTTTGCTCACACAGGATATAACTACTTCGCAACATTTAGGGGACTTGCCCCCCCCATCACCACCTTGTTATGCGTGTTCCCAGTCAAAAAAGACTGGCCTACAAAAAATTGCTTCTAAAACCAAATATTGGAATCAATATTTCTCTCAACTTCCTGGTTAAACATTAAAGCACACTATTGTGATAAAAAGGGCAAATTCCATATTTTGTGTAATATTGACAATTATCCATAAATAATGCACTTTTCACTCAAGAACTGAGGTGCATGAGGGCTGCAATCAATTAGATCAAAAAGAAATACAAAACTTGTTCTAATTGAAAGAAAACAAGTTAGAAAGATAAATAAATAAAAGATTGAATCCGATATTTGGTGATATAGCATAAAGAGCTCATTTTAAAAGGCCATTCATTTTTTGACTGGGAATATCAAAGGTGTTTCAGGGATTTCAAGACAGCATAAGAGTTAAAGGCACACTATGCAGAAATTGTGTTTGTCAAACAGCGACCCCTAGAGTCGCTGTGCAATACTTGCACTGTTGTAAATACAGTGCATACAAATAAAAGAGATTTACTTACTAGTCCATCAACAAGATCGCCAGGTCAGCATCGCTGTTGCATCCAGGGCTACTTTTTAACTCGCGCCAACGAGTGAAAGCATGACCGAGTGGGACTCTTGTCCGGTTCCTCACGCGGTCAGATTCTCGTTTCCTACTTTCTTCCAACCGCGTTTTCTTTGCCTTTTCCATCATCTGAAATGATCGCAAGTGTCTTCGTGCTTCATATGTTGTTGTTGCGCGTGACGTCGTTGCCGTAAAGCAAGTCGGGATTCTCGCAAGATTTCCCCCCCCCCCACATAGTGTGCCTTTAAACTTTCGGACAATCCCACTCCATGTGAATTGAGCGGCTTGGCAGACAATAAGGCCTGGTTTCACAGACAGGGCTTAGATTAGGCCAGAATTAGACTTTAGTTCAATTAGGACATTTAAGTCGATTTTATAAACGTGCCTTAGAAAAAAACATTACTGGTGAATCTTAAGACAAAACAATGGCACTGTCTTAACTCAGGATGTCAGTGCAAGTTGCAGCTCAAACATTCATTTTAGTCTGGGACTAGTTTAAGCCTTGCCTGCAAAACCAGGGGTAAAATAGAGGATATCTCAGACCTAAATTGGAGGGACAGAATTATAGCAACCCCCCAGAACCTAGCAACTGCATAGCAACATGCGGTAGCAAGTTCTACACGGATACAAATTTTTACAGAAAACGCAAAAATCTATTTGCCATTTTTAACGCACATAAGTGGCAAGTTAACGAAGTCACTGCATTTGCATGAATAGTTAAATTTGGCCTCTAGCCTGACGACCTGAGGTATCAAAACATAGTTATTGGATTAAATTGAGCATTAACATCAGCGTATGGACATTTACTCTTTTGTTGCATTATGTCCTACAGCAGTAACTTGGGTTAAGGGGCAGTCACAGTCATTCCATTGACTTACATTCATACGCATACGAATGCATGAGTGAAAACGCAAGCTCATGCGAAGAGGTTTCACATTTCGCTGCGTTCCAACATTCAGGTTTGGTGACCTCTGCGAATTCATGCGTGAAACCGTGTGACCAACAGAATATCAATAGGTCACGGCGTGACCTCTTAGCTGAATAAAAATAATTAAAAAAACTGCAGCATTGCAGGAAAGGGGACTAGATTGTATGATCATATATTTGGATTTATTATTTATCATCTGTTGAATTTATGTTTTTAAAAAGACACTGCACTGCATACACCATTGCAGTGGCTGAAGAGATCTCAAAGTCTAGTGACATGACTTTAGATTTGGTACACTAAATTGAGAAAAATGTATCAAATCATGGACTTCGACTAAAGCAGCATCGAACATGCCGTATCATATCACCTGAAATTGATTCGTCTTGAGGAGCATAGTCCATTATGATCCCATCCTCTGCGGAGATGGAAAGCCTTCGAACCTTGAGAGAAATTGCAGAATGGTGATGAGAACACAATTTGAAGGACCACATGTCTACCAGGGTGATTTTCTATCAATTACACAGAGAAGGTTACAAATTATTGCATTAATCTGGCACATTAAGAAATACGGCAGAGGTCTTCAACCCTGCTCCTGGAGATCCACTGTCCTGTAAAGTTTATTTCCAACCTGCTTCAGCACACAAGCTTGTGTATCTTCAAGCCACCCAGAAGAGCTTGATTGCATGTCCTGATTTTGCAGAGTTGTTGATCCTGGAACAACATTCCTGGCTGAAAATGTTATCCTAACCACATCCCTACCCCTAAACCTCATGCTACCCATAACTTATCCCTAGAAATCATAGGTGAACACTAATGATGTAGAAGCACCTAACCCTGCTTGTAAGCCTAAACTTGACAAACTCTGCACTGGTCCTGATTGGAACGCTGTTCCAGGATCCAAAGATGTTGAACCAGGAACATGTTGCACTTGATAAGCTGCTCCATGTGTGTTTGATTAGGGTTGGAACTAAACTCTACAGGACAGCGAGTCTCCAGAAGCAGGGTTGAAGACATCCTCACATAAAAGGTGTAGTTACCCATCGACTCTCCTGGGCAGGTTTGCAGTGCTGCCCTGACCCAACCTCTTCTCCTTCAGCAAATACCCTGCGCTCCCTCAGAACACACGAGTTTGACCACACCCGCAAAGGCGCTTGTCTGTCCTCGGTCTTTCAAAGCACAAAACGATTTCACTTATTCACAATAAGTTAAAGCATTACCACCTCAATCCAAAGATATTCAGTTTTTAGTCCTAAACTTTGGAAGATAATCAGCATGGATCCCTTCTGGAAGTTTTCAATTATGAGCAAAGTAATGTCTGTGGATAATTCCACACAAAGAGTTTTTATTTGACAACAAATGGCTTTATAATTAAATGTGAATTCTGAAACTCTTTGGTCAACGGAGCTACTTGCATTTTTTTCAAAGGACACAAAAGTTTCAATGTTCACATTTGAGGTATAACTGTACAACAAATGGTTTCTTCAAGGAATGTTTACCACAGACCTCCTTTTATGCAAATGTTACATGGAAATATATTTTGGTTAAACCGAGTATGCCTTCAGATATCAATAAGAATGTAGTTGTTACTGGTGAACTTGTACGAAGTTTCCTGCAGATCAGGTAAAATGGTTTTACTGGTCACATTTTGGCCATTATTCACTATACACAAGAAATCTAGGAACTAAAAGAGAGATTTTACAGCCATTCTCACCATATGGAGGTCCAACAGATGCCTGGAATCACAAAACCCAGTTCGAGCCATGATTCACCTGGACACTGCAGCTACCTTCACACACTGAATCTGCAGCTGTTCACTGACACACAGCATCAGCTAATTAACACCAGTGTCACTAATAAAGCTTACTAATTGACCAGTCATTAAGCTCCGCCTTTAGTCACTAGCTTGCTCTTGTCATGCATGTTTGAAGACCTGTGTGTGCTTGGGAAATTTGGAGTTGGAGAGAAATTGTTCAAATAGCAAGAATTCAAGACCCCTTTCCCCCAACAAACACATATTTTTAACAACATACAATTTCTCCAAGATTAATTACATAATTAAAATATCATTTGATTGTTTACATAAAAAACTAACAGAATAAATAAATGAAACATGTTTTTTTTTTTATTTAAAGCGAGCTTTCCCTCCTGATTTATTGTAATTCAACTGTTAGTTGATGTAAAATATTTAATAGTTACATGAACATGGATTTAATCCTGTTAATATTTAAAAGTGTGCCATATTCACATAACGCGTCTGGTACGTTTGTGTTAAAAATTATAGTGGTCACCACTGGTTTATTTTAAATTAATTTCAGTGTCAAGTTTATAATCCCTTTGAAAATTGCAAGGATTGCATTTGTAGACAAACATAATCTAAACAATGACACAAACAATTGTACTTGTAACAATTTTATCAAATACATTGAGGGTAAATTTTCACGATTACAACGTACTAAAAACGTAATGTTTTTCCTTTGTATTTTTCACGATGTCAAAAACAATCCCCGATCCGTGAAAACGATTAAAAGTGCTGTAGGTTGGACCAATCAGCTGTGAGCAAAGTGACAAATATCTGATGCGATTAAGTCACTCCAGTCCACATGTTTCTTCAAATTAAAGGACACTTAAATACCCATTTTTAAAGACAAAATCACCTTGTTTTTAGTAACTCTTATTTAGAATAATAATTTTGTATGATTTATTTATGTAATTATTAATCACACGTACAATTTTAGCTTATCAATTATCACGCACAGTTTAAAGGAATAAATATATAAAGGTAGGCTATATAAGATATCAATAGATAAAGCTATAAAATGATTACATGTGAGCTTAAATGTTCAATTCTCTATACCTTTATCAACTGTATAAACTAACATCACAAATTTTACTGGCACTGATATAGCAGGACTTTTTCTTTTAGTTGGTGTGTTTAATAGACAGCTATTTTCTTCTTGCTGTATAAATTTGTTTTCAATCTCGTTGTATTCTGCAGAAGAGAGAAGTGAATTGCGATGCTTTTCTCACGAGAAATGAATCAGTTTCACTCTTTCTCAGCATGTGATTGGCTGTTCGCTACTGATGTCACACCTAAACTCCTAAACTCAGGACCATAACCAGAGTTGACAGAGAAAGTTGATGATCAGCATCATGGAACCAACAAAGCCTGATTGGATTGCTTTGATTTTGTCAACTCAAAACTAATTCTGTAACCCTGAGTTTGTTCAACTACCATCCTGGTACAGGCCCGTTTTCAAAAGTTTGCATTTTCAGGCACCCAAAACGCTGTTGTCATGTAAATGAACAGCCAAAAATCATAAAAAGTGTTCAGTTTTTAGTAGAAAATGGTGTCTTGTAGATGGCCCCTGGGTAGACCTAATCACTCCTGGAGTGAGTGAATTCTTGTATTTAGCAGCTTATAAATCCAGCAAAAAATCCACCAAATGTTTCCTGTTAGGTTATGCCACAGCATCTTGGGACACCACACGTTTTCTTCTTTTTAAACCATCCTTTAGTTGATTTGCTTTTGTCTTTGGGCTATTTCTCACATCTTTCAGGATTGCCTGTTGTGCTCGTTGCAGGATGTCCTTGATTTCTCTTGAGAAGAACAAATTTGTCAGTAACCAGGCATTGTGTGCCTTTATTTAAAGGTCAGGGCACCTGTGCGACCCACACTTCCAATCTCACCTTCTTGATTTCAATTAACATTCAGAGAAATTGTACACATACAGGGCACACTGATTTTTTTTGTTTGTTCAATTATATGTTTTGGATGTAGCCTTTCGTTACAAAGACTACTGGAAACATTTTTGATGACTGTGCATATAATTACAGCATTTACATACCCACTTTAGATGTTATTTGATAACTCATGAAATAATTCACTTATTTTGATTCTTCATGTTTTCTAGTGACAACCTAATGGATCCATTTGTGCAGATCAATGGATCAGATTACAACAGTAAATAGTATGTAATGCTATCTAGATGTGAATATTGTGCATGTCATTCCAAACCTGTATGACTTGCATTCTTTTGCAGAACATAAAAGTAGCCACACAGTTTTGGTGACCATAGACAATATGGGGGAAAACCCCCGATATCACTGAAACTCATTTTATGTTCCACTGAAGAAAAAGTCATACCGGTATGGAACATGACTTAGTAAATGACGAGAGAAAATTAATTTTTGAGTGAAATATCAATTTAAGGTTAGGGTTTAGTGTAGGGTTAGATGTTAGTATTTGTTGTGTGGGAAATCAGCGTGAAGGGCATGACCCAAGAAATCTTTAAAATCAACAGCGATTCTAAGGCTCTTCATTGTCCAGGACAATATTCAAATACCCATAGGCATATACGGTAGGTAATAAGTCTGATGTAATGATGACTATCAGTAGATTTTCATACAATACGCAAATTTATGTTTAATATATAAATTTCCTTTTTTTTTTTAATTTTTGCATTTTAAACCACACATTTAAAATGACAGGTTTGCCATGATCGTGAATCCCTTCTTAAAAATGAGTTGTTGGTGACAAATTAAAATAAGAATGATAGAAGTTTAAATTTTGATATTTTTGTTTTACTTCGCTTGTCTAGTCTTATTTTAAATACATTTATGCCATTTTACGGACCCCTATGCCCCCGTCCTCTGGATGAGATCCACTGCTCAACAGGAACACCCACCAAAATATCACCGGTTTATAAATAGAGATTTCCAGTCCAATCAAAAGCAAAAACTATGTCCCTGTATTTTTAATTTATTGGCCATGAAAGCTTTTTGCAGTGCCATTAGGTGCAATTATCCAGACCATGGCTGAAGTAGAATTATCATGCAGTCTCACCGTTGTGGGACATTGGGACATGGTCATTCATGATCCCTCTATAAGCTTTTAAAAATAATTTTGAAGATATTAAGGCGTATTTTATCTCCATGTACAAGTAATTCAAATTAATACTTTGGAAAAAATACATGTTTAAAGTATAAATGTCTTCAAAAAGATAAATATTTGAATAATTTTGCTGTTCACAAGGTTAATTTCACACACAGTTTGGGTTAGTAAAAGAGGCAGACGTACAGTTTTTGGTAAAAGAATTTACTTGCATGAATGTCCTAATAGCAAAGCATAACCCATAGCACTCTGTAGCAAAAAAATAAAATAAAAAAAAATAAAAAAAAATTGCTGACATATTTCAAGTTTCCCCTAACGTTTGCATCCCCAGCACTAAAAAAGCAAACTGTGCATCAATGATGACATTCGTGATTGTTCATCACATTCAGAACAGAACAGTCGATGGTTAAAGTTGCAAAATAATTTCACTTCAAAGCTGATTTGTCCAACAGGTAGGTATATACACACAAGAAAGATGGGTGAAACCACTACAGCAGACCCTTTCAGATCTTTGCCCCTCATGTCTCACCCAAAGTTTCTTTTAAAAACTGTATTTGAGCATCATTAACGGTGTGAACGAGAGTGCACAATTGTTATTCATGTACGGAGCAATGTATTATTTAATGACAGGCAAATGGAGCATCTAGCGGTCTCTCTCAGTCAAGGCAACAAGGTCTGTTTCAAAACCTAGACGGGCAATCGGGCATGATGCGTTCAAGACCCGTAGAAGCACTTCAGTTCGGCCCTGCTGTGGAAACCAGTGTGGACCTTCCTGTGTGAGTAAGTCTATGGAGGAGGGATGGTAATATGTATCATGTTTAAACAAGAAGGATCGTCATATCTTAAAGGAGGTTTTTCATTTCCCATTGCAAATATATACTGTGACTACCTTATTACACACCCACACATGCACAAATGAAGCACACACTCACACAAAATGGAAAAATGGACAAAAGAAACGAACAAACAAACAAAAAGAAAAACTTTACTACTGTAATATATATTTTATATATATTTTATCAAGACAATTTAATTTCAGGGAGTAGGTGAATGGAACAAAAAGATGAAGAAAAAAAAAATGATCAAAATAAAATAATGAATAAAATAAAAACAAAAATAGTTTGATGTTCCTTACATGAAGAATCTTTAAAAAGGCAAAAGAAAATAACACCTCACACATCTAAGCGGTGTGTTGTGACAGCTTCTGTCTGGAGAAGCACGCCTACCTTACACATCTGGAGATCAAGTAGAACATTTCCTCTCAGACATCCTAACCATTTTTTTTTCCTTACTACACTAATAAAAAAAAGAAGAAATGAAAAAAGTGTCAAGGCTGTGACAACAATGGCGTGGCACGCAGGTACGCGTTTCCACCGTTTGCTACTTTAAGCAGTCAGGCACGCTGACGCAGTAGCTATTGCAGTTAAATAACAGGACACAGGATATTTAAATCCTCTTTTTTTTTTGGTTGTTGTTGCCTGTACGTTTGTCTCTAAACTTCAACATCAATGCCTGCGAAACTGTTGAGAATGAAAACAACATGATGGAGAGTTTCTATGATACACTGACCTTGGAACATCAAGCCTCTGGGGCTGCGGATGAAAACTGGAAAAAGGCCTCTCCAGAAAGCCGGTTTCAAGGTTCCCGCTTGGGGAGGAAACCACAACCTCCCCTGTTAACATGCTAGAGATGTCTTCCTCTCTCTTCCCTTTAAAGCACAAACATTTGCACATCTATAGTGTGTGTGAGCCTCCCAAACCCCTAAACAATCCCACCCCGGTCCACTACTCAACGTTATGCCCATGTACAAAAAATTGAAACAAAAAGACACACAGTTTAAGAAGTAGATCTGAGAACAAGCATCCGTCCGTCCGTCCGTCCGTCCGCACACGCACGCACAGCATTCGGTACGCTACCCAGGCAGAGAAACAGCACTACTCCTTTCGGTGTTACCCCATCATCGGTCCTCCCGCTGTAAAAACACTATTGGTAACAGCTAGTTCCAGAAAGAGCACTTGTACAATTGCAGAAATATGGCTTTAAAACTGTAACAATCAGTGGGGAAAAAAGTCCAAATTGTTTGATTTCTTTTGTCCCCACAAGATGATTTAGAGCGTGTTCAATATTTGTGTTTACAAGAGGCTTTAGTCCTGTAGTCCAGTGTTGAGTGTGAGCGTGTGTCCTGAAACCTGCTGGTGCTGAGCTGTGTTCTCGGTGGTACTTGATTGGTTGAGATTTATTCAGTGATTGGTGGATTGTGTTGCAGTGTGTAGTGTCAGGCTACGATTGGCTGGATGGAACGCCAATCGTAAACCAGGACTGACCAGAGGGTACCACCTGTTCGGGATCATTCACAGATGCCGTACTCCCGCCTAGAACCCGCTTCCTCAGAAGGCTTGGGTTGCTGGTGCACGTGTCCTGTACGAGTTTGTGTATGTGAGGGGCGTCCGGTTTGCTGGTAAGGGTGAGAGAGTGGTGGGGAGGGGAAGGGAGGGGGGGGGTGGTGTGGTCACTCCCGCACACTGGCTGAGTAGGAGAACTGCGAGAAGTGTGTACGTGTATCTGGGTCCTCCGCATCAAGACTGTCATCTGCAAGCAACGGAGACACAGGCCAAATGGAAAAAAACTAATCAGTTCATCAAGTCATTTATTT
The DNA here is from genome assembly GCA_031834385.1 of Semotilus atromaculatus. Lineage (NCBI taxonomy): Eukaryota > Metazoa > Chordata > Actinopteri > Cypriniformes > Leuciscidae > Semotilus > Semotilus atromaculatus. The sequence continues at coordinate 6,382,196 of JAULUF010000002.1, read as the reverse complement.
TATTCATTATTATCTATCACTACTATTACCTCTGTCTAAATGCAAGTTATTGATCTCATTGTGAACAAATCATCCGTGCAGGGGTTTCATTTTTTTTAAAATATTTTGACCTCGTAATGTTTAACGCTATGAAGCCTACAATATTTTATTTGATATGCAAATTTCTAAGGCCTCTTCAGGTTCAACATGATTGAAACTTTGCTGAAAAACCTGTTGTACACAATCTTCTACATGCATAGTTTTGTCTGTTTAAAAACTCAGTTTTATTATACTAAAAGCCTTTTTTATAGCTAAAAGTTTTTTAATAGAATTATATTTCTACACCTTTTTTGTTTTTTGTATGTTTCTACAGCTATTTGTTGTGAAATAGTAACATGGTGAAATAGTCTATAGGGCCTAAATATTTAGTCTAAACGATGGCTGTAATGTCTTTAATATATTTATCAAAATGCTCCTCTAAGTTAATTTATTCTAGCTATTGAGCTATGGACATAGCATAGCTTTCCTGAGGTAAACATGACATGACACGTTTTATTGACTTCTTTCCGCTGTGACCAGATACATTTCAGTAAGTTGTACTGTATCTTTCAACATGCCTTCTGAAGTTCATTCATGTTTATTAGCTTTAGAATCTCAGGACGTCTACACCAACCGTTAAAGTTAAGATGAATGGCAGGTAATATCCAGCATGATGCATGTTTTGTTTTGAAACCAGGGAAAATATAAGTGTTGTATATAAATAAGTTAGTATTGTGGTTATGTAGGAACGCATGACCAGAAATGTAAAAATTCTGATTCTGTGAGTGATTCTGAGTGAATAAAAAAAAATAATTCTCCCCGTTTTTACACCCTGACAGCGAGTGATCCATTATGCCATAAAGAGCACCAAACCTACATTTATTCTTTGAATTTCGTGATAAAAATCAACAGAATTTGAACGTTTCTATCCTTCTATCCGCATTACCTAATGGGACACTTCCGATAAAGGTAACGTATAGCCTATAAAGCGTCAAGGAGTTATGCGTTACAGATAATATTATAAGGAGAATATACTGTATATTATAAGCAGTGAAAGCTGATAGTTATACACATTAGAGGCAAGTAGTGTTTTATACTGTTTTATAAAACGGTTAGTTCCAATCCTTGATTCGGATTGGTCAATAGCTGTGTTTTATTCACGATAAAACACGGCTATGACCGCATCACCCAACGGTTCTATGTATCACTACACAACACCCCTAGCAACCACCTTTAGCAACTCAAACGCATGTTTGATCTCATTGATATTGTTCATTGAAGCTAGAATAGAGTATTGTGAAAGATCGAGTAAGCGACTGTACCTGCATTTACAGTAGACATAGCATTTTCCTTCAGGTCAGTCCTATATTCATAATACAAAAATTAGTTTGAATGTCCGCTGCGATATCTTGTCCTTTTAACAGTTAAGCGGTTTTCCGTTCCTATAGTCATCTGTCAGTTGCGTCTTCTCCGTGATCACAAGTTTGAGTCATTTCAATGTAAAAGTCTTCTCTACTGACTGACTCACTCATAAAGACGGTCTTTGCCACCATCTATTGGCGAAATAATGTATGTGACTTCTGTTGCTGTTTACGGTCAGGGACTATTTTTTCCAGCGGAGGGAAGGCTTTTAGTGATTTTACTTCATGAAAGTTGCATAGATACATATTTTTCGACTTTAATATTTTTTGTGTGGTAACCGTTTTATAAAAGCAATAAGGTACTCGAGGCAAGTGCTGTATCGTGAATAAGTAACGGCTGAAGGGGTTGAAGCCGCTTCGCGTCGTGCCTAACAACACCCTTCAGCCGTTACTTATTCACGATACAGCAAAGCCTCTCGTACCTTATTGCTTAAATAAAGATCTAAATGATTTACATGGCAGAATTTCATCTTAATTTTTTGGCCAAATAAATATAAGCAACTGGACCAAATTGCATATTTTTGCTCCGTTTGGGTCTCTGAATAAAACTGAAGTCTTATATATACACTCACCGGCCACTTTATTAGGTACACCTGTCCAACTGCTCCTTAACACTTAATTTCTAAGCAGCCAATCACATGGTGGCAACTCAGTGCATTTAGGCATGTAGACATGGTCAAGACAATCTCCTGCAGTTCAAACCGAGCATCAGTATGGGGAAGAAAGGTGATTTGAGTGACTTTGAACGTGGCATGATTGTTGGTGCCAGAAGGGCTGGTCTGAGTATTTCAGAAACTGCTAATCTACTGGGATTTTCACGCACAACCATCTCTAGGGTTTACAGAGAATGGTCCGAAAAAGAAAAAACATCCAGTGAGCGGCAGTTCTGTGGGCGGAAATGCCTTGTTGATGCCAGAGGTCAGAGGAGAATGGCCAGACTGGTTCGAGCTGATAGAAGGGCAACAGTGACTCAAATAACCACCCGTTACAACCAAGGTGGGCAGAAGAGCATCTCTGAACGCACAGTACGTCGAACTTTGAGGCAGATGGGCTACAGCAGCAGAAGACCACACCGGGTGCCACTCCTTTCAGCTAAGAACAGGAAACTGAGGCTACAATTTGCACAAGCTCATCGAAATTGGACAATAGAAGATTGGAAAAACGTTGCCTGGTCTGATGAGTCTCGATTTCTGCTGCGACATTCGGATGGTAGGGTCAGAATTTGGCATCTACAACATGAAAGCATGGATCCATCCTGCCTTGTATCAACGGTTCAGGCTGGTGGTGGTGGTGTCATGGTGTGGGGAATATTTTCTTGGCACTCTTTGGGCCCCTTGGTACCAATTGAGCATCGTTGCAATGCCATAGCCTACCTGAGTATTGTTGCTGACCATGTCCATCCCTTTATGACCACAATGTACCCAACTTCTGATGGCTACTTTCAGCAGGATAATGCGCCATGTCATAAAGCTGGAATCATCTCAGACTGGTTTCTTAAACATGACAATGAGTTCGCTGTACTCAAATGGCCTCCACAGTCACCAGATCTCAATCCAATAGAGCATCTTTGGGATGTGGTGGAACGGGAGATTCGCATCATGGATGTGCAGCCGACAAATCTGCAGCAACTGTGTGATGCCATCATGTCAATATGGACCAAACTCCAGGAATGCTTCCAGCACCTTGTTGAATCTATGCCACGAAGAATTGAGGCAGTTCTGAAGGCAAAAGGGGGTCCAACCCGTTACTAGCATGGGGTACCTAATAAAGTGGCCGGTGAGTGTATATATATATATATAGTTATTATAAAAAAAATTTTTTGTGGGGGGTGGGGGGTTAAAGGTTTAATAAACCATTCTATTAAAAAAAACATCTCTGACCTAATTCATTTGTCAGAGTTAATTAAACTGTCATAACTGGATCTTCCGGTGAGAACGACAGACTCTGTTGAATGATGTATGCTGGACTTCTCCAATCAAATAAACCCTGCACCTTTAACCCTCCACTTTTGGGTACAATGTCCACCTCGCAAAATCCAATAAATAACCACCCAACATTTTTTCTGTTTCGATAATCCGTTTTACAAATAATATGTAAAATAAGACAAATTTATCTCCATTACTATTTGGAGTTATTTTAGTGGCTCCTCCGAGGTAACTCCTTTTCTCAAACACACAGAAGAGTTGTGACTCCTCTCATGCAGACAGGCAGAGAGGAAGGACTGAGGTACTCACATTGGTCGGGTGGCGTGACAGTAATGGTCTGCGCAGTGAATTCGTCGTCAAAGTAGCGTGTGTCTGTCTCTGAGGTCACTTGTGGCTTGAAGGGTGGGATGAGCTGCAGTAAACACAGAGGAGAGTCTGAGAAAAAAAACTCTAGAGAGCATTGGCCCTCACACATACATCCCTCATTAGCCCCATGCAAAGATCAGCATAAATGACTGGTCAGTGTTAAATGTCTTTTGAACAACAAATAAACACGATTGGTTTGAGGGTAAAGCTCTTCTGATCACACTGCAATCAATCCCGCTGATGCACCCCATTTGAACACGAACGCAAACAAGATTTTAGAGCATTTGTCAAAGACGTTGAGTCTCAATCAGCTCCCTAGATCAGTAGTCAGGGCACTGATCAGGTGTTGGACATTTTAAGGGCTGTCTGATTCCTTCCAGGGCACTGAAACGTTCTCTCCCTAAAAAGTCCCACAATGCACTCTGAAAACCATAGAGTCAACTCACTAGACATGACAGGCGATAGATGTTTTTAAAAATACAAACCATTATTTTTCAGCATAAACATATATCGCTAGACAGGTAATGAACATAATAGCTAACTTTTTTTATTTATAGCTGAAATGTTGCACGTAAATGTAACAAGCAAAGTATTTATCATAAAGTTATTTAAATAACATTACAAGTAATGTCAGAAAGATGTCGCTGGAAATAGTCATCTTCAATGTTGTCCTTCTTTTACTGTCCTTACCAATGCCGAATTCATGAACACGATATACTGATTCATCAGCTCGGGAGCTGACTGAGGTGCACTAGGGTTGGGCCGATAGACGATGCCATCATCCATTGCGGATGATGCCATTGCAGATATCATGGTGATGCGTCAAAAAAAAAAAAAATATGGTGGTGCGTCATGCTTGGCACTTGATTCACCACAGCCAAAGTAGCACTGTATGACAGATGTAGCGCTTTTATTTCTAAATATTAACAAACTTGCTTACCATGTCATCAACTATCTTCTATTCTCAAATAAGTTAATGAGTTAAAAACCTAAAAGGTTTAAAAACCTTTATAAACGATCTTGATCTGTAACGTGAGATGGGCGCCACCATGTTTGTTTGGGCCGCAGTTCAGAGATTTCTGTCTGTTGGATTTATTACAGCACGTGAATTCAACAGTTTCTCCCGAAATACTTGAAAGTAAGTAGCGAGTGAACTGGGAGAAGAATAGAGTAAACTTTATAGTTACTTACACTGTGTATCTGATATGAATAAAACACGTCTGCAAATATATTTGAATGGATTGTTATTGCATATTCCACAAACTATAATAATGTATTGTTTTGCTATAAACTATATGTATTTAAATGTCTGACACCTAAAATAAACATTATGTGGTTAAAAACACTAAATACCGTATTTTCCGGACTATAAGTCGCTCCGGAGTATAAGTCGCATCAGTCAAAAAATGCGTCATGAAGAGGAAAAAAACATATAAGTCGCACCGGACTATAAGTCGCATTTATTTCGAAATTGATTTCACAAAACCCAAGACCAAGAACAGAAATTTAATCTGGAAAGGCAAGTTATTCAGCTCCACAACAGCACACAGAACAACAGGCTGAATAGTGTCCGGTATGTTAACGTAACAGGGTTTCCCGCAGCACTTTGGAACTAAGGCGTCCGCCTAAAGCTAGTGTTATACTTTCCGCGTCCGAAATTGCGCGAGGGTCCGCGTGACGTAAAAATCGTCATCGGAGGGTCTGCCCGGAGGTTCCTTGCGGACGTCCGTGTGCCTCCCATTTTTTGTAACCGCGCGTTCAAAGTACGCGCGGTCACTACTAGGTTAAAACCGCGAAAGCGCTTGGGAAAAACAATGGACGTCGATTTTGAAGAGAGGCTGTGCGAAGAAGTCCGTCGCTACCCACACCTCTACAACCCATCGTTAAAGTTACTGTTTTATGATGCAGTGTGGAACGCGTTCACTGAGCGGACCTCGGAGGTCCTCCAGACAGTATAAATACAAGTAGTCCGCGTCCACGCTGTCCGCAGCTGTTTTTGTACGTGTCCAAACTGGAGTATAACCGAGCCTTAAGCAACACCAACCTGCCTGCCGCCTTACCTACCTCGTCAACAAAATGTATATGAGCGATATCCGCCGCGTTACTCTGTCCTGTTTAGAGCTTAGATTCTCTGCCCGAGCCCAATATTTCCGCCGCTATGGCCGGGCCGTGATCTAGAGACGTGCGGCGCGGGACTAGATGTGATGGCCGAGTGTGAGCGCGGGCGGATTCACTATGTGTGTGCGGCTGCGGGAGAATAAAACGAGGGAATTTCTTGCTTTTCAACCACGGTAAGAAAAAATCCATACCGTCCCAGCATTAGTAGACGGTAATGTTTTCTCTTGGTTCATCTCAGTCAGTATGAATTAATTTTGATATATAAGTCGCACCTGACTATAAGTCGCAGGGCCAGCATAACTATGAAAAAAAGTGCGACTTATAGTCCGGAAAATACGGTAGTTGTGATATATGACAAGTGCTGAGCGCGTCCGTCTTTAGCTCAGCACCAGCCATAGCATGAAATCAGTTTGAATTTGGCAGTTATGTCACGTCACTGTACATCCGCCGCATAGCGTGCCGAAATCTCTGATGAGATAAATAAGTCTAGGGGAGAATGTTACGTTAGCCCCCTCCTTCCCATGTCATCGTCCATTGCGATGTTTCACTGTAGACATCGTCTGATGCCAAATTAGTAGACGTCGCCCAACCCTAAGATGCACCCATTAACAGTGTACTCTTAACTTGATGAATCGGTTCTCTCACTGTCTTAAACTCTTTTACCTTCTTTTGAAGGACATCTTGCCAGTTCATGGAATTGAAGAACTTGTGTGTCATCACTTCTTTGGCATCTTCAGGACTTCCTCCAAGCCTTGAAAAAAAAAACAATTTCACGTTATTAAAACATACACAAAATCTTCTTTACAACAAAAGTAGAAACAGATGCTCTTCTAACCTCTGTTTAGGGTCTTTCTTAAGCAGGCCGGCCAGCAGGGCCTTAGCCTCGGGCGAGAGGTTTCTAGGAAAGCGAATCTCCTCCATTAAAATGAGCTCAAACAGACGCTCGTGATCCTGGTTATAGAACGGCAGCCGACCACACATCATTTCATACATGACCACTCCCAGACCCCACCAGTCCACCGCACGGCCATAATCGTTGTCTTCTAATACCTACAGCAAAGAATGTGGAGGAGGAGATGAAAAAGGGAGCATATATATATAATTTTGAGAGAGAGAGAGAAATAAAAGAAAAAGAAAGAGAAAAAGAAAAAGAGAAAACAAGAAGCTGAAACAAAAAAACTCTTTAACATTAGGATAGTATATTAAGGTCCAATAAGCTAGTGCTTAAATACAACATGAAATGGTTTTTACAAACCATTTTGTGTATTTCTGAGTGATAAGACCATTAAATGTGACAAAGGAAAAATAGGTTCATCTTCTAGCTTACCACCAAGTTTCCCAATTGAAACATCTTATTTGGAATTATTGCCAAACCTTTATTACATTAAAAGCGCAGTCTGTAATATTGACAGCTAGTGTTTTAAATGGGTACTGCAGTCCAAATTTTAAATATTGGAGAGTCGTTTCCTCCGCCCCCTCAGACTCAACGCTCATGCGGGTTGCCAGTTTAATGACACGTAATAGAAGCAAGCGCAATTGACAGTGAAAGCCGAGGAGAGTTGATTTATCCATGTTTTAATTTGCTCCCGTTCATAGAGATTTTTAGATGGATGCAAAGGGTTTTTTAGGTCTGGTAGAATATTTTCAAACCAACATGATGATTTTTTTCAACAGTGGTTTTAAATAAAAAATAAATGAAAAAAAATCAAACATCTTGTGCCTTTAAAAGACTAAAAAACATTATCATGGGTCAGAAAATGAGTAATTCAGAGATGAGCCTGATTTAGTGTTTTTCCATTTCAATCTGGTAACAAACTATGATCTATAAATTGGTTGAGAAAACATGTTAATGGAGTGAGCTGGCAGTACCTCAGGAGCAAGGTACTCTGGGGTCCCACAGAATGTCTTCATGGTGGCCTCATTAGTAATGCCCTCTTTACACAGGCCAAAGTCTGTGATTTTAATGTGACCATCTTTATCCAGCATTAGATTCTCCAGCTGCAGAGAAAAACGGAATTCAAACAGAATTAGGAAATCTGTCATTAGTGGTAAAAAAAGGAACACAGACTTCATTCCTTTGTGGTCTATGACACAATTACATGACATCCTTTCCCAACAGAATTCATAAACTATTTTCACAATAATTACACAGCACATAAAAGGAGAAAACCTTTAGGTCCCTGTAGACGACATCTTTAGAGTGCAGATACTCCAATGCTGAAACAATTTCAGCCCCATAGAAGCGAGCTCTATCCTCCGTAAACACACGCTCTCGAGACAAGTGGAAGAACAGCTGGGAACAAGTAAAAAGGAGACAAAACAGAATTTTAAAAGAGACAGAATGGTGAAGGCTTTTTTAATTTGTTTTTGTAAGGGGTGAGGGGATGTGACAAACCTCGCCTCCATTTGCATACTCCATGACAAAACACAGACGATCTCGTGTCTGGAAGGCGTATTTTAGTGTCTGTAGTCAGAAAGATTGAAAATGTTTAATTAAATCTAAAACCAAGATAATTGTGCAATAAAACAAAAAAAACCTAAGAGATGGACATACTGTAAGGAAGGGGTGCCGTGTGTTCTGCAACACTCTGCTTTCTGTGATTGTGTGTGCGACCTCGTCCTAAAACAGACACACGCCACCATGTTATTAATATAAAACAAATAATTCATGACCATTTTAAACTTTAATTTGTGAGGTGCCCACCTTAGCAATGATGACCTCTTTGCGTAGAATCTTCATGGCGTAGTACATGCCAGTAGCCTTTTCCCTCACTAGAATCACCTTTCCAAAAGTGCCTTTACCCAGCAGCTTTAAGTAGTCAAAGTCACTCATTGTCTGAGGAACAAGAAGAAAAATCAAGTTGAAAAGTTTTTAAAAATCATTAATTCAGTTATAAAACTGAATTGAATTACAGTGATGCAGATCTAAATCTAAATCATTGCATACAAAAACAGTTAAAGGAAATAAACGTGCCCCATTATACTTTTTCGGAATACTACCTTTCAAGCAGTGTGTAATATAGCTGTTTGTGAATGAACTTCACTTGAAAGTTGATGGGGGGGGGGGGGGGGTACGTACATTTAAGTACGTTGTAATTGTACGTATATTTAAGATAGGCTACTTATTTTATTATTCAAATATCTAAATATGATACTATATCTCACAGAAAAAAGGGCTTTCTTTGCAATTTTGAACATTGCACGATAACAGTAAAACGTCCGTCGTTTAACGAATTTTAAAAACACGGATGGATAATACAAAATTCTTTTTTTGACACAACCAAGAACAAAATTAACTTAGCCCGTCATTTTTCATTTTACAATATTCTTCTCTCTGTGAGCGGTCTGTGTTTGTGAGAGAGAGCTCGCGCAGCAACTGATACACAACGGCACTTTTTGAACCATAACTAAGTAATTAACGCGCTGGTTTTCATACAGAATAAATGTGTAACATAATTAGGTACTTTAGTCATTATTATTAACACAATAACGTTACACATGCAGGCTACGTTTCGCAACACTGAGAATGATATAAACGCCTGTTTCTCCAGACACGCGCTTATCAGTAACTGTTAAATTAACGTTAATCCACAAATCACAGAACTTTCATAATCACTAAGCCTGCCATAGCGATTTTAATTTTATTTAGATTTATTGTTCAGCATTACTTAAGCATTTTATAATTCGTATGGCAGAATGTGTTGCTCTGACGGAGTATTTTAAGATAATCCATGCGATTGCGATTACTGCTGTCCCGTGTGATTATCAAATCCAGATAATTAACTCAATACAATATTTAAACTTTCCACATCCACCCCAGCGCGTTTACCTTCAGGAGTTAGAAGTACTGTGACTACAGCCTACTGTCCTCGCTTATGAACTCAGTCAGACGGCGGCCGCGGGAGCTGAAGGGGGATCGAGCGGAATCCTTTATTGCTGTTGATTTTTAGTCTCTTTTTCATGATAGGCCTTACGCATCTGTCAATCATCCGCGCTTGCTATGTGGGGAATGAACCCAGCGCTATGATTGGTCGAACTCTTCTTCTTTTACGGTTGCTTGATTTGAGGACTGCGCGTGAACAGAGGCGCGTCACCAGGTTTTTGCGTAGTTTAGAGTGACAAATCGTACCAGCGTACTTAGAGGTCAAAATGCGTACCCGCTACGCAAAATGCGTACGGGTTGGCAGGTCTGTATGTGCTGCTCAAGTTTGAGGTGTGAAAAGTCTGCCACGCTCAAACTGATACGGTAAAACCAACGCCATTGTTACTGTTCGCATTACTATGTATGCAAATGCAGAGGAAGCCTCCGGAGCAGAAGCTCAGATATGGTAATGGCTGCTTCATTTCTGACATGTGCTGTACTCGGAAGAGTAGACCAATCACAACAGAATGGGCCATCTGACCAATCAGAGCAGAATAGGCTTTCGAAAAGGATCTGGATCCTTGATTAAAGAGTTTCAGACACTGTGAGAAAAGAGGTGATGCTGCAATGTATATTATGAAAAATTTTATTGTTTTTTTACTTCGGATGCATGTAAACCTATTGTAAACCTAATTTTTACTTTACTAAAAAAATTCTCTTGTGTATTACATGGCTACTACAGGATGATAACTGGATATGAAATATTGATAAAAGATAAAATTCTATTATTTGACAAGAGAGAGTGCAAGGTGACACCAGAGATATGAAATTAGCACAGCTATGCAGGAAATTGGTTGCTTGGGACAGCAGTCAAATGAGGCGGTTCCTTAAAGAGAAGTGAATCATGTTACCCAAACAACCATGTGTTGTTACATGAATGTGGCTACACGTTGAGGCAAGGCACTCACCACTTTGGTGCGGGATTTTGCGATCGCAGCCTCCATCCCCTCCAGGCTGTTGTCTCCAGGGGAGCCAAAGTTGATGTCCATTGGCTCCTCCTCTTCCCGGGACTTGAGCCCATTGGCCACAGCCTGGATGGCGCGAATCCACTCTTCTCTGCATAGACAAAGATGAAATCATATTAGTCATTCATTAAAGGGATACTTCACCTCTGGAAAGATGAAGGTGTATTTAAAATGGGTCATTTATGTAGAAGAAACGTGACATTTTTGAATTTGGAGCTTTCTAGACAGAGAAAAGCCAGAAAATGTATTTTTGGCTCATATGGATGAAAGACAACTCCCAGAATGCACTTGCTTCGCTGCCCTAGGAGACCACACCTACAGGTAACAGAGCGCAGCAGTTAAACAACAACTCTAGGCTACTAGTGAGTCTCCGTCATGAGTCTGCCCGGGATTTTCGAGATTGAGATTGTCCAGGATTCGGCTTTTGCGCTCTATAGTCGCCATTCATTATGTTTACTGTGGCGAGCAAGACGAGACTGAGGGCCGTGGGAGAAAGGCACGAGGCCGGTGGGGCGTGATTACTGATGAGTGACACCTGTGAGACGCACCTGTCTCGTATCTCTCACGGAGGAGCGGGAATTTTCTTAGCAATGTTAAAACGCACATCAACCAATCACTTGTTTAGCGTTCATGTAAGCATTACATTCAGATTCACCAATCAGAATGAATTCAGTTAGATTGAAACAAAAGGTGTGCATGTAAACAATGAATGGCGACTGCAGAAAAAAAAAAAAAGCTGAATCCCGGACATTTTGGACGATCTCGAGGCTGGAAATGTCCAGGAAAAAGAGGATGGTAACCCATAACCCTACTACTCAGCTTTCTTTACAGAACAAGAGCCTGCTAGCTTACCTTCCAAAAAAAGATGGCTGACACTATGTGTACATACTGTGACTGAGATCCCACCCTCTATGGGCGGGTTGAGAACATGCGGGACAGCCCTTACTACTGGCTGTAGTCTTTAGCCTCTGGCCAAAAAATTTGGAGGATTTTTTGGCCAGAGGCTAAAGACGTTTTTTGCATCATCTGAGGATTTTTTCCAAAAAAAAAAAAAACATAAATCTCTCGTCTCAGGGGATATGAAGGTGGAAAGCACGGTAATTCGAAAATACTACAGGTTTTCTACTATTACAAAGCTTAATGCTAAATCCTGAAGTATCCCTTTAAATTTAAGCAGCAAAGCAGGTTAGATTACGTCTTGTTATTTTGTGTGATCCTACGCTAATCTTGTGTACCCGATTACTATCCTTTTGGAAGACTTGGGTTTTTTAGTCACGAAATTACCTAAACAACTCCTATTTCCACCCAAATGTTTTACACCTACTTTACGGTTAAATTTAAGCAACAGGCAGTGAGTAATATCCTGTTTGGATTGGCAGAAATCCAGTTAATACAACCAAATCGGTTTCCCAGTAAATACCATTCAACATCTCCTTAAGCTTTCTCTCTCTTCCATTCATTCATTCCAAAAACACTGATTCTAGCAGGACTCTCCATCTCATCTCCTCACCTTTCAGCATTGCTATCCACGTGAAATGTGCGCTCAATAACAGTGGTCCACTGCAAGCAGCGGATGACAAACGTGTTCGGCCGAGGTCGTTCAGTCTTCATCAGCTGACACTCTGCAAATGATTTTAAAGTTTTAAAAAGCTGTCTTAATTGGGAGGTTCTTTTTGGCCGAATACACTGTTTTCCAGGCTTGGAAGATTTAAACACCAGACCAAACAACATTTATTGAAAAAGAAAAAAAGTATTATTTTAAGGTATCCGTCTTACTGTGTAATTATATATTTAAGCACAGAGTATAATAATAATAATAATAATTAACTCCAAGTACTTACTATAGGGTTAGGATTAGGTTAATTCCATTTAATTAAGCATAATTTATAGTAATTACTATAATAACTACATGTAACGTGTGTAACAAAGACACTGTAAAATAAAGTGTTATAAAAAAAAATTATAATAATGAAATAATTAAAACAAGTATTTTTAATGAATTCTTTCATTTTTGGTCAAATTGTAGTTTATAGTTTGTTTTTATACTTTTTTCAAACATTCGTATTTACAATTTAGTTAAATGTGTGATTTGTGTGTTAAGTGTAATTTGTGTGCCACTTTTAAGTCTATAAAAAGGTATTGTTGAACACTATTCATTTGTCTGACCAATAGGAAATAATTTACCACTATCCTTTTAAAGTCACCATGAAATCAAAATTGAAAATACTCCAGCATTTACTTTGTTTTTTAAATTCATGTGCCCTTATATTCTTTAATCAAAATAACTTCCCCCTCTCTTTTTAGAAGATGCTAGATGACAGCAAGTGATAAAAATCTTAACATGAGCGGAAACAATTCATGCAATATTGGCAGATATAAATCAATTTATAAAACCAAACAAAACCCCAAAAAACTGCTGATATCATAGAATTATCTATAATAGTGCATATATATATATATATAAATACATCCCTTGCCTTAGCAACAGTTTTTGTAAATGATAATTGGCAAGTAAGAAATAATAAACCAACTAAGTGAGCCATATTTTAGAACATTACACAATCTGGTTTGCATGAAGTGAAGCACTGTGACAGACCTGCGACAGAAAAGTTGTTAAGAGGCGGCTGATTGTGGTCTGACGTCTCAGGCTTCTCCTTGTAGCCGATGAAAGAGCCATCACTCTTAAGGATGAAATACCGGGGCCTCCAAGTCTTAATATATTCACCTGCAGACAGGAGGAGGAAGAGATACAAGGAAGTAGATGTTAAGAGGATGAAAGTATCACAGGGGGGAAAATAAAGAAAAAGACAGACAAGGAAGAAAACATATCAGTGTTTACAATTCAAATATATGATACAGACTGTCCTGATGAATGAGTGAGTAAGCAGTGCTTACCTCTCTTGTGGAGCCAGCCCTCTCTGACGATGCTGACCTCGTTCATGCTGGGTTAGGGGTGTGTGGGGCGCAGGGCAGGGTGGCAGGGAGGTTGGGGGAGGGGGAGCGTCGAGTCTCGGGTCAGGCAGGCGTTCAGTACCACAGAGCCAGACTCACCTGGGATCAAGGAAAATAAACTAATGTCAACCACAAAGTACAATACAGAAAGCACCACAGAAGAATTCTATTGCTTATGCATAGCAAATAGAATTTATGAACAACATTAGACCCCATTGCCTTTCGTTCTATGACCGTCTTTATTCCACAGAATAAAGAAAATTATAGAGGTTATAAAATTATACAATTAACACCATTTGGTGAGCAAATGACAGAATTCTCCTTTTTGGGTGAACAATACCTTAATAAAAGCATTGTGAATGCTAATTTATGTTTGTTGTTATTATTGTGTCCAACATGGGTTCTCAACTGGTTTGGCCATAGGACCCATATTTCCCCATGGTCATTAAGCCACAACCCAAATTTTTAGGAATCTGAACCAAGCAAATTTATTTTTCAAGAATCGAAACATATGGACACTGATCCTGATGAATTGAATAAACACCATACCGGCATGCAAATCCTTCCCAGCTAACACACGACATACTTGTTAGGTAATTTATTGGTACTTTTTTCGTAATTTCATTTGCTATTTTACAGTACACAGCGTGCACCTCTACATTTGCACGCAATTAAAGAGTGCAAGCTTGAGTACAGTATAATGTCTGAAAGAAAGGTTTGTTTTTTTTAAGGTCCTGTGTTGTTTACACCTGGTATTGATGTGTTTTGGTCGATCGGATCACAAGTGATTGATGCTAAAGACAGATGTAAACGGTCAAAAACTTTTTGAGCTTGTCCACTTTCGATACCACTACCAACTAAGCACAATGTTCTCTCACCATCCCTGATTTCTAAAAGTGTTTCAGCATGGTCTTGCAGCTATCAGAGCAGAAAGGAAAGTCTCCTTCTGTGTTCATATGTAAATTGTGTGTGCTCATTTGTCCATAAGATCTAGAAAAACCCATACGTTTACCTACCCATAGACCCTCTCCTCAAAGAAATCAGTACAGAAGTGGTTAAAAGTGGACAAAAGAGGCGAATTTAAAAGCCAGGTGTAAACTTTGTCCACTTGTGATCCGATCGACCAAAACGCATCTTAACACCAGATGTAAACAGGGCCTGAGGATAAGAGACTTTCTTTCGTAACAAGTTACGAAAATAACATTAGAAATGGCACTGACATACAGTATAGCCTGCAATCACATCTGACCGCAGATACTGAATCAGGACAACGCATTTTTCTCAAAGCTTTACTTTTAAAGGTGCCCTAGAATGTGAAATTGAATTTATTTTGGCATAGTTAAATAAGAAGAGTTCAGTACATGGACATGACATACAGTGAGTCTCAAACACCATTGGTTTCTCCTCCTTAAATCTCGTTTTTGAAAAACACCCCTGAAAAATAGGCGAATCTCCACATAACACCGACTGTGACGCAACAGTCGGGATCATTAATATGTACGACTCCAAAAATTTGCATATGCCAGCCCATGTTCAATGACAGGCGGAACTGCGCAGCCGAAGCATGGCAGTTGTTCAGTGTTTGGATGTACAAATGAACACAAAGGTATTTAGTTCCTTCATCCGAACAATGGGTTAATTTTTTATTTTCTCTGGAAATTTCCAAACATTTCACCGACGAGACTGTTTCCTCAACTTGGGCCAATACAGAGCTGGCCTCGATGTCTGAAATATATAGATCGAGCTACCAAACAACACTTTCTGATGTGTAATTGTTCAAGTTCAGACAGGTAATCTTTCTCTCAAAATCGTTCAATACTGTATTTACATCATCGTGTTTGCATTGGTGAAAGCATTAGAGAGAGTGCAGAAACTGCGTTGCAATGATAAGATCTTTATTCTCGCGATCAACACACTGTCATCTGTTTGCTCAATGCTCATCACGGCAACATTTTATGTGATGGAAATAGATCTAAACACATTAAAAACATCTCACGATTCGTTAATCTCGATAGCTGTAATAGTAAAAACGTATATTTGTAGTAAAAGTATTCGAGAGAGTTTCACATGTAATATGTAGCTATTTCATATGCAAGCATGTCAGCCAATCACAGCAGAGGCCGGTTACACACAGCAGACACGCCCCTTTGCATCAGAAAAACTTTTAGATTTACGGTGGGTTTTTTGTTGTTGTTTCTTTGACTACACACTCCGCGACCTACTCAAGACGGTCTTGCGACCAACTTTTGGGTTACGACCCACCAGTTGAAAAACACTAGCACATAAATGAAAGATTTTACACAAATGGTCACCTGACTACAGCTACAGAAATGCCACCTCTTCAGAAATGTTTGTAATGTAAACTTGACAAACACAACATTCAGCACTCTGTAACAAACAAGCCTCCATCTCTAAGGATTTAATATTTAACAGAAGAGGAACAGCTGAATTCATATTACTGAATAAAACAGCGTTTTCTACACCATCCAATATCGAGTAGGAGAAGAGGAATGATAATGACAAAGAGGTAAGTTCAAGACTTTCTATGGAAACTTTCATTGGTTTTATAAACTGCATTAATGAATCTACAGTGCCAAGTCATCATTATTCACATAAAAGTGTCTTTACATGTGGGATAAAGTGCTGATCAAGGATCAGGGTCAGATCCTGATGGATAACCAGTTTTTTTGTCTGGCACATCTTGAAGAAGATTTTATGAAGGCTATGGGTTGACAGTGAATCACCACCTCTTATTATAAAAGTGCTTACGTGAATAATGCAATATTCACCTCATGGTGGTCCTGAACTCTAAAAAGTCCTAAAAAGAACAAGCAATTCAGTTAAAAAAGATAAGATAGATACTTTCATTTGTTTTTAGACGTAGTAATATGTTCAATTCTTTGAGTGAATAATTTGTTGTAGCTAATAGCTATAATGAAATCAAAATATGAGAATTTATGATCATATAAAATTATTTTCATATTTAATTTGTTTATTATTATGCTTATGCTGATTATATGTATACTGCATTTGTTCTAAAAACCCTTTATCTAAACTCACTTGTGTGCGATTAAAGTGACAACAGTTACAACTTAATTAGAATTTTCAAATGGGTTTAAATTGGGATGAAAGTGCAAAATAATCATGAAACCTGCATTCCCTGTTCTTATTTGCAAGACTTTTACTCTGATAATATATGTATAATGCAAATGCAGTGATTTTTAAAATCACCATACGTGTGAAGAGAACAACACAGACATGGGACAAGGATGAGCCTCATTTACCACAAAGTGTTTTTAAACCATTTCTGACGGGAAATGCGACAGTGTTATTCTGTCACCATGGAGATGCCAATTAGACTGCAGTGAAGCCAGTCTGATCCACAGGTGAACACACCACTCTGTACACCGAACAAGACACCTGCTGTTTTCAGAATCAACATTAGAAAGAAAACGTTTTGTTCTGCATAAAGCCATGCTCAAATTGACAAATTGGGAGAAGAATTGTTCATCCACAAGAAAAAAAAATTTAATTGTCACTTGTACGCAGAAGTTGACAGGGTATTGTGGATAGTTGCCAAGGCATTGCTAGTAATTCTTTTTTAACTTCACAACACTGATTTGGCAATGATTAAAACTACTGATAAGTTCAAGGGCTGTCACTTTTTATTCGATATTCGAATATGCATTCGAACATGACGTGAAATATCCGTATTCGAACTATAAATAAACTATCCGGTTTTTAAAGTGCCATGTTTAGCGCATTTTTTACAGTCTATGATTAGACCGTTTGTTTTTTTATTTTATTGTTTGCCATCTCACCCAGGAGTGGGCGCTCTAAACGTATTGTAGCGTCGGCCCATGACCAAATCAAGCGAATAATTGCCAATAGTCTCCCTGTTTTGAAAATGGAAGATAACGCACAGAACGACCAGCCTGAGCGGAGAATTACGACCCCAACTCATCTAAAAAGTAGTGTCTGGAAATATTTTGGGTTCTACACCGTAGATACCACTTCTCTCAACATTGACTCGCAAATACCTGTGTGTGCGCGCGCGCTCCGAGCGCGTTCTCCACCGCGGGGAACATCGCCAATAAAAAGAGAGCCGCACTTGATCCAGATCAAGTTGATAAATTGGTGTTTCTAGCAAACAATATTAAGAAATGAATTAGGCTAGGCCTTACTCCTGCTGCTGTTTAAACTGTCAAGTTATTGTTTGTGCCGTGCCGTTCCAATTCAGTTTTTTTTCCATGTAGCCTAATTGTGTGATTGGCTATGCATAGTGCCACTTCATATAGATTAGGTTGATAACCTGCTGTTTAAAACATTAAGTCAAAGGTTTTTTTTTTCAGATAGGCCTGAGTCCTGTTTATGACTGTCAGACTGTTAATAAATTTGTGATTGAATCTCCGTTACGGTGTTTTTCTTCTTTTGGTGGGGGGGGCGGGGCTCGAAGAAATTCGAATACATTGCTTGATATCCGATAACCGTTCGAATTTGATTTTTCTCAAAAGTGACAGCCCTAATAAGTTCTTTAGTGTGTTTAATTTATTCATTATTAGTATTAGGGGTGCACCAATACCACTCTGTCTAGAACTAGGCCAATACCGATGCTTTCATTTTTGGTACACACCGATACCTGTATTTTCACTGCATTTGTAATTGCGAGTCATTTTTAAATATATTAGGTAGAGAAACCAAAAGAATATTGAATCATATTCATTGATTTCATTTGTTTAGCAAATATAGATTTCCTTCAGTCATTTTCATGCTTAATTATGCATTAAAATGTATTGTACAAGCTTCTGTTACTTTCACTGTTCATTCTATTGTATCAATTGATCTTTCATTTAATTGCACAGCACATATTTTGAGCTGCTTCGGCAGGGTTTAATGCTAAGGTTTTTTCCTACTGGCCTGGTTGGGTCAGTGGTTCAACTATTTAGATGCCAGTGATATCACAATTCTCAATTACAATTTTGACACTACAGCAAAAACTACTAGCCTAATTAATGTTCATAACATTAATAAAGACAAGTAGAGTGTCAGTAGGGCTGGGTATCGAGTTTGATACTTTATAGGCACCGACCGACTTGCCTCGATACCATCGAGTACCAAAAAATGTCTTCTTATTCGGTACCAAATTTCGATACCTAAAGCCCAATATATTCTGCGTCGAACTCACACTGTAGCTACGTCGTAGGCTGTGAGTAGCACGTGTACCCTGACGTGCACCTCTCCAAAAATGTAACAATGCGTCAATTCTACGCGGACGTGACTGTGATTGGTCTGCTAGAATGTCTCCTAGCAATTTTTCCCCAACACATTCATTATGCTACATTTGCCAGTGCTTTGCAGCAAGCTTTATGCTTGTGCACGAGGCATATATTCCGCCCACAGTGGCCAATATACGTTTTTGAGTGTGTAAAATTTTTTTAAAAAGTCTACGAAATGAAAAATTAAAATCAACGTTTTTTTTAATAATGTGATCTTGTTAAAACGGATTTCATAAAATTGGTATTGGTAAGTCAAGGTATCGTATTGAAAATGTTTTAAATATACCCAGCCCTAGGAGTCAGTAGTAATACAATAAGAACAAATAATCCAATTACAATTAGCACAAATAAATACAATAGAACAAAAATTTAAGGAAGTCTGAGACAAGGCTTTCTGGACGTGTTTATCCGATGTTTGCGCACGGTAAACTTTTTGTCCTGTAAACATTCTGCAATAATGTAGGGAACCACTCATTATACATAAATCACGCAACAGTTAAAGTTTTTACTTGCATACGATTTAGTTTTGATCTAAATGGCGCATATGTGCAGAGTGAACGATCAGCAATCAAGAGTATACAAAAAAAGTGAGCGCTCTTTCTTTTTACCATCAGTTAAAGGGGTTATGACATGTTTGTTTTGTTTTATGTTCCCTTAGGTGCAATTATAGTATTACTATAGTTTTTTGTACAAAAAAAAACTTTAAAAATGTAGTGTTTTATGACCTTTTCCCACCCTGTTTCTCACCTCTGATTCAAACAGTCTATTTTGGAGGTGTTTCCCCTTTAAGAGTTCAGTGTTAACGCCCACTGTTATGATTGGCTAACGTCAGTGCTGCTTATGCATAAATTATTAACATTAATCATTTTGTATCACAAATAGGCTACACAATGCGCCACCACGTGAAACTTCAGTCTTCCGATCTTATATCATCGTGTCAATTCTCAATTGATTTTGATTCATATGCGCGAGGGAGGTAGAGAGAGCACGATAGTTTGAAGGCGCTCTCTCTCTCTCTCTCTCTCTGCTCGTTCTTTCAGTAACATGCGCCCTGTCACACTCATCTCACTCACCGATCAGATAAGGCTTTGGCGGGATGCATATGCTGCAAATAAACTGCATCCAACTGCTTTCCCTGACGTCTGGATCGTTCGGCAGCGTATTCAAACATGTTGTTTGTCCACAGCCAGGAACAGCGTGGCACCGCAGTCGGCTTGTAAACAGACTCACTCACTTGCACGACAACGATGCGATGATGCGAAATGAGGCGTAGTTGTCCTGTGCTGGAGGCGGTCATATGCAAACGACTGGTACGTCACTTCTAATAAATTAAATAGATTAAATAAATGCTTCGTTTACAATGGGGAGGACGTCTTAAGCTATGAAACTTGCAGGAAGTTTTAATAGTACATAGATCTCTTATATACCAAAAGATCAAGGCAAATTTGGTTTCTCATGTCATGACCCTTTTAACGTTAGTAATATGTGCCTTGTTTTACCTTCTTTGCTATTGACATATCTGACCGAACTACAAACTTTCCAGCGATGTCTGTGAAAAAGTGCGCTTGACAAGCTTGTGTCTCTGCAACTGCACGCTCAATCCACTCTGCGTTTGGTTTATTAGTTTGCACACAGCACAGCAGCTATAGAGTTGTAAATTTCAGATTTGTTTAAATTCTATTAATTCAATTAGGGATGTTAATTAATCGATCAATTCATCGCCAAAAATACATTTAATCAAAACTTATTGATCGTCGATTAGGCAGGTTCATGCACGTTCATGTTCAAAATGATCATTGAATCTTTGACTCGATCTATTCGTTCAGAAGGCTGAATTATTCAGTAATAAAAACATGGCTGTGTTGCTGTGAGATGAGCTTTAGTTCTGCTGTGATCTCTGTTTGGAACAATTTTCGCTGCTGAAATTGAACAAAAAGTCAATATTGTATCTAAAATGTAAGTGACTTCATATTAACTACCCGTTTATTGAACTTGTGTGTGAAATCAGTCTCACCTTTTCAATCGTGATTCAGGAATTGGTATTCAGGAAAACAGCACTCTTGGTGGTGTGATGTTGCTCACTGTAACTCCATATTTTGTACGGTGGGGCAAGTAAAATTCTCTTTCACTTGCCCCTTCAAAAAAAACGATTTGTCCCAAACAAGCATTAATAGCGAGTCGCGAGTCCCGCTGTATATAGCTACCAAGTTAATGGTTGCTGCAATAAAATTAAATCTCGAACCATTAGATGGCCCATGTTAGATTTGATTGACAGACTAGTACATGATTTACAATATATATTTTTATGTTCCGTGGAAGAAAAGCTCCTTTCACACAGAGATTCAGGAAAATACACGGATAATGTGTCCCGGGATCGTTTGATTTTGGTTCATTCACACTGCCAGTGATTTTCTGGAATCTGTGAGGCAATTTCCAGGAATCAACGTGCTGTGTGAAAGGGGCTAAAGTCATACAGGTTTCATTATGGGGTAAATGATTACGTTTTTTTTTTTTAATATTGTCCTTCAATCTGTTTTTGACCATAACATTATAATAATTATTGTAGTATCTGTCAGAATGTTAATATTGGTGCATCCTTTGTGAATATAAAAAAATAAAAAAAATAAAAAATAAAATAAAAACATGCACCAAGGTATTAGATCAGTCTGTCTCGAGAATTACACACACACATTAGATATATATATATATATAAAAAATATAATATTTTTACCAGTTTTACCAGAATTATTTTTTTAGCAATGTGGTCCAAAAAGCCCATCTCTGAGTCACTTTAATTTTTGGTGTCTTGATATGGCTCCTATAATGCAAGTCCTGTCTATGCAAGTCCTGTAATGCAAGTTTATCTATAGCTTATCACTTCTCCAGTCCTCAGCAAGACATATTTTGAGGGATCATTAATGTTCGTAGCACACACGGTGCAGGACAAAATGTATACTACGGTTTAACATTTAGTGTAAGGTGTTTGTTCAGACCTCTAACCCAATATAAACAGAAGTAACCGAAAGCTGTTTTTCTGCTTTTTCGATCATTGTTGTTGTGAGGTGAGTAAGATCAGTCTGTGCCAGAGGAGTTTCCTGGCATAGCAGCGCCTCTGGCACAGATCTGGCATGCTGTCCTATCACCATGGGCACAACACTGGATTATCCCTGCAAAATAAAATCCCCACCTTGTGACGCCACTGCTAGTCCATTACACAACTGCTTAACATGCACTGGCATTAAAAACACACCGACTGTCTATATCGCTGGCATATACGTGCCGTGTATCTAGTGTGCGTGTATATCAGTTGGTCAGTGGTCTGACTGTTCCTCTTTTTCAACAACTCTCGCGCGCACATACGCACTTTGAAGTCCACAAGAGAAAGACAAACAAGAGCTGTGACCATTTCAACACACTAATGATTACACATTTTCTGTGCCGAGTGTAATAATTCCAGACTGAGAAGTCCTAAAACTGACCCCTCTCAACCCCAATAACCTTCAGGCCTCATTTACACTCGCGCACGAACCTGGTGGATGCATTATTTCATATCTGTCAAACATCTGACCACTTCAAATATTTTACACACGCCAACAAAACTGAACTCCACGTGGAACAGCATGGCAGATCTATTAATAAAACCAGAGGCAAAGTGGCATACATTTGATTGATAATCCAGCATGTAACGTTAAGTCACAGTGATTTCGTCGTATAGATTCACATCCATCTGTGCAACGTGTAAAGGGCCTGATCGATAATATACTCTTCAAATTACACTAATTCAGCTATTCTTTTTTTATTTATCAAAAATAATGCGATTTTCGTCAAGACACCAGAATGCACTTACAAGAAGATAACATGCAAAGACCCCGCGAGAGAGATAAGCATACGCGCCAAATGGGTTTAAATTGATCTATAAGCGTTCTTTTATTTATTAAACTGATTTGTAAAGGGAAACGGAGAACAAGCGTGTGTTATGACGGGAGATGATGTTTATCCAGTAAGCATAAGAAACACATATTCGTAAAGAGATTCTGTCTGGTAATGTACCCCAATGGTCAACGGCACATAACATTTAAGAGCAATTTAAATATAGAGACTCGGGCTAGGCTAAACATCACGCTAGCCATCAATCATCGATGCACGCTTTAGTCCCTTACCTCCACTTTTATTCTTCTGTGTTGGTTTGGTCAACTGTAATGTAAAAATCCTCAAAAGCCCATGTAAGTGGAGTGAAACGAGGGTATTTCGAGACGTGAAGTGTGTATTTATTCCTCTCGCGAGCTGCTGTGTATTGAACTCTGCCAATGACCACTCAGCTGCCCCAAAAATAACAACACCCAACCGCCCGATTATCCTCACAAACCACCCCTCAGTGGCCCAAAGCACGAGCCCGGTCGCCCAAACTCATCCCACAGCGCTTATCTGATGCGTTAAAGACTTTTAAAACCTCGTCGTCCCCGTCCTTTGTAGGTCTGTGAGCGATGTTACGGCGGTGGTAGTGGTGCTGGTATCGCGATTAGGCCTCCGTCTAGCGACTCAACGGGAGCACAAACAGGAAATGACCTCAGCTAACGCTCGGCGCGACGTCACATGCAACGTCCGAAATTTGAAAAGGATCGTATTTGTGTTGCTGTTTGTCAATAATGTAGTAATATCGAGGGTGTGATTTTAGAGTGACATCATACATGTCCGGATTGTTTAATCTATTGCTATTTCAATACTACAACACATTACTCTGCATGTGCCCTCTGCTGCTTAATGTGTCACACTCACAGTCGGTCGGTCACAGTTCCTCTGCAATATTCATTTTTCAAAGTTAAAGCCTTGAGGTTAAGAGATAATAATATTTTACTCATAAGCATGGTTTCATATGGCCTAGTTATAAGAATTTGTGGGTCTTCAAAAACACGGTACTTTTGTTGCTATTTTTGAAGTGCATTGGAGGATCGAACAATTACCAACAATTGTATACGAAATGGTAATAATTCAGTATGGTGTTATCAGATACCATTATTGTTCCATGGTACCACCACAGTAGTTTTTTAAAAGAGGTACGTAAATAAATTCTAATTTAATCTGAAAAAATTGGTCACTGGTATTTCCTGCATCACAGCAGAATAGAATAGAATAGAATAGACAACAGTTCCGGTCCTCGTTTTTTCTGCAAGTTACAGGTGGCGACAAGTAACTGTCTTTATGAGTGAGTCATTTAATTATTCACTCAACCGTTTGTTGAGAACTATAACAATAATGCTCATAAAATGTTCAAGACATGGTTACAGCCTTGCTATATAGTAGGAAAAAGTACTAGCCTACATGAATAGAGAGTATGTACGAATTCATAGTATTCATAAATTAGTAGGTGAAAAGTACCCAAATTACCTACTACTTCCACCAGTATTCTGAAGTATGCATCTGATGGACAATTAACTATCCTATGAGGTCAAGGGAGAGGAGTTGTGAATGGCAGTAAAGCATGCTGGTAGGTCACATGATAATGACAACATGACGAATGTAGTCTGGATTTCATTCATACTACAGACATATATGGAGCATTCACCATAAAATCAAAAAGAACAATTCTTATATTTTATGGAATATTACAGTATTTATTATAAGTGATATATTCGTGCACATCATTATTGTTTTAATTCATGTGCCCTTGTAATCTTTAATCAAAATAACTTAATCTTCCTCTTGCAGCAAAATCACTTCTCTGATGATGTTAACTGGCGTGAGTGTTAACTCCAATTCCCAATGGACAAAATCAAGTCCTGCCCTACATTTTTTATTGTTCGAGTAGCTGTTTCACACAGATATGCGTCACAACCACCCCTGCGCTACCATTGGGCCCGGGTGGGCCTGGTGATTATCGCAACTTTCGTTTCATGCTGACTTTAACGGGTGCTAAGTAATTGCTTATTTAAAACAAGTACCTATGTAGAATGTATGCGATTTCGGACACAGCCATGAGTGATTTATTGAAACATTCATTCAACCTATTCATTCCAAAAAATATGATTCCTCTAGGAATGAAACACCACTAGCCTTGCAATAATAAACGCCTGTTCACACCAAGAACGATAACTATAAAGATGACTATAACTATATTAGCTCTTGTAGGGCGGGGCTTGTCCTCAGGAATTGATTGGATCATAGGAATTTGGGCGTTGCTAACTAAATGGTGGCAGATCCGTGGATAGGCTGCTCACTGCAGAGCCATGGGTGAAGCGTGAAGTCCAGCTCCCCCTCTCTGGCTGTAATTTGGGTGTAATGGGTGGAGCTAGAAGATCCAACTACACCCTAACCCTACCCCTACCCCTAACTCTATCCCTCCGCCCATGAGATCCACTGAGGTGGAGCTGGACTAGGTCAAGCTCAACACATGAAGTCCAGATAGGTGGAGCTGGACGTCATGCGGCTCTGCAGTGAGCATCACTTGGATTTGAATGCTAGTTTGCAGTCAGTTGTGGAGGATTTTAGTCCCACCCTCTGTCGAGCGATACACCAAAGAGAACAGATGTCGAGGGGAAGGGTAGGTTAAGATTTTTGATTACCGATTACAAGAGCATATGAATAAAAAATAATAATAATGATGTGCACGGATAAATTCATTTAAAAACACTGCAACATCCTGTACAAAACAAAGAAAGATTTGTCCATTTTGATTTCATGGTGACTTTAATCCGATCTGTATTTGTTTCACAAGTGTGTATGTTTGTACTGAATGATGATATTCACGTAACACGATATATGTTCATGGTTCTTTTAATGACCTTCTTTATTTTCATATGACGGGGCCTGTGGAAATTGGAAAACATGCGTGACAAAGAAAACACAGAAAACTATTTCTAAAGAACAGATATTATCTGCAGAATTGTAACATTTGTGTATTGTTATTGCGCTCAGTTTGGCCTGTTGTTGAGGTTATTCTAATCCTCTATTCTAAAAATCAAATGTGTTTATCAGGGCTGGCTTCTAAAAGCAGAGTGAGATAGCAGTTGTTGACAACTCTGCTTGGGTCCATTCATAACAGGAAACAACAGCTCATTATCATTCTGCTGCTGCTCTCTTAGCCACGGCTAAATAAACATTTATATAGTCAAAGAAATTGTTTCCTGGATTTCATAACAAGCTTGTTTTTATTATGTCCAGTATGTGTGATGACAATACATGTGCTGCAAATATGTTTCCTTAACTCAAGAGTAAGGGTTACTCCTGTCATATGTAGGTTATATATATTCTTGCGTTGAAACCTATTTAAGAGCTGATTTCAGGTTTCACTTCAATGTTTCCCATCCTATGTGTACATGCTAGGTTAACCAGTATTATCATATCCATTGTATTTGAAACACGCCAAACAATTTAATCAACAGAGAAACCAGAAAATATCCTAATGAATAAGCTAAATATGTTCTGTGACAAGGCTAAATAATAGATTTATACACAATAGATAAAATATGATCTATATACCCTATCTAAATAATAAATAGAGTATATACCCCATATGGTGGTAATAAAAACGAGGCAGACACAAGTGCAGTAGAAGAAGCATCTGTATTTGACTATAAAGACATCTAATCCAGTGTCTCTACGCAATTTTCTTTATATATTTCAGTGTAAAAAGCCTATACTCTATAGAAAAAGAAACAAAAAAAGATAACAGAAAACTGAAAATAACAATCTCTGAAAAAGAAAACATTATAAATCACAATAAGTCCCCATTCACCATTTATTTCAATTAAAATAGAAACATTATCAAGTTTTCTATAATTTTCCCTCAAAACAAATATATATACCTTATATATATTTATATTTATATGTATTTTCCAAGGCAGTTTGGCATGGCCAACAGACAAAAATGATCATGGCCATAGTATTTCATATCGCAACACAAAGTTTAAAAACATTTCAAATGAGGGCTGAAGCTATGAGGACAGTTGTTTCGCACCAACGGATAGTGGCGGTCAGGTGACCACATACAAGATGGCACCGATAAACGGAGGCAAGTGCAGCCATACACGCAAACATGCAACCACACACACAAAACATGACGCTCAGAGCCTCAAATGAATGTTTTAAATAGGCTATTGTTTTCCTGCTAAATCAGGCCTGACATGAAAATCTCCCAGCTGAAAGCACAAGAGTGGAACCTGACGTGGTGGTCCGGTCACGTGTGGTAGATAGTGTGCGTACTGCAGGTCTTTTTCTCCAAGATCTGTCTCGGTTTTGCCTCCTTAGTGCTGCATCATAACTTGCCGGCTCTGCGGATCTGTATATGGCCATTACAGTCACTGGGATAAGTGATATGCTTTATTCCCTGAATACAATAACCTTAGACAAGTTTTACGGTGAGCATTTATGTATAACAGGAATCAAGTGTGAGGGTGACGACGTGTACGGTATGTAAATCATTAAGTGGAAAACTAAATACGTAAAACTAAATGTGGAGAGAAAAGAAACGGATGTGAAAGAAAACGATGGCAGGTAAAGGTACAACAAAGCTCATGGGTTGAATTGTAATGATTTAGGGTTAAGTCCCTTGGTGATTATGTGTGTGTGTGTGTGTATCCCTGGGTTCTCAGGACCGAGCAATCCCTTCCCATCCATTTCTGTGGGACTATGTAGATCCTCGTTTCTGTAACTCCTGAATAAAGGCTGTGAAAGAACAGATGTTATAATACAAAAATAATCTTCATTTTAAACACAGCAGGGACAGGAAAGGGAAAAACCTGTTCTCACCTCCGATGATTTCATTCTTAACCTTCTGAAGCTCTTTTCTCACCTCCTCTAGCAGTTCCTAAAGAATCAGATAAACACAAACAAATTCATGGTAATTTCATGGTTATAGGGTTGTCGAAATACAAAACTTTCAGTAGTCAATACAAATTTCAATAACACAGTAAAAACTAAAATGCTAAAGATCAAACTCCTTTATTTAAAGTCGGCATGAAATGACATATCGGAGTGAAATGGCTTCTTAAACAAAATAAAAGTGTAGGGCTGGATTTGATTTTGCCCATCAGGAATGAATTACCCTAGATCGCTGAATCACTAAGGTTTGCTATTGCTGTGATCACTGCCACCGGACTGCTCTCTCAAACACGTGGAACATAACTAAGTAGTGGTTCTCAAACTTTTTTTCCCTCACGTCCCCCAACCTCTACAACCGCTATTCACGCAATCTCTTCTCTGATGACGTGTTTACTGGCGTGAGGGCGGGACAACCTGTCACTCGCATGAGATCACAGCAATCGTAAACCACAACCATACAATCAATTCCCGATAGACAAACTCAAGACTTTTTGTTCGAGAAGCCGTTTCACACAGACATGCATCACAAATAGGGAAGAAAAGATGATCGTAACTTCAGTTCCATGCCGACTTTAAGAGAAAAATCAAGAGCAAGATTGATGACTCCATTTTTTTATCCACTCATTGTGTAAATTTAGTCGTTGGATTAGTTTCTCACAAATCCTTCAGATTAGTCAGCTGACAAACTCCCAAAAATGTACAATATTTGTTTTTATTCAACAATCCTCATTGATTGGTCTTTACTGTTAAGGTGAGATTCCTAAGCTGGTGCCTCAAGTTAAAAGGAGGATAAACTCATCTGACCAAAATTCATAATTTAACATAATTCATTAAATCAATTCACTCAACATAGTTGGTGTTTGATCAAAAACACAGTAAAAACTAGCCTGGGTCTTCCCATGCTGCCTTGCGCGCAGCGCGATTTTATTCACGCTGCTAGGCAGCCTGGATTCCATGGACCAGATTTGCGCCTCAGCGAGGGAACCAATCACAGAACGGGGAGGGAGCAGCAAGACGATGACGACGTCTCTGCGACACACCGAAGCAGTTTGTTTATATCTATGGATCCAACATGGCAGCAGACGCAAAGTTACCTTTCGATGCAGCCTTAGATATATTGTTCTTAGTAGTTTAGAACGCAATTTAAATTTTAGTTTCCTCGTCAAACTTCTGTTGCTCTACATGCGTCATCTGGTATAATTGAAACGATTGGCTATGAGCTACGTACAGGCGCATTTGATAGACATTCGTAGCACCCAATAAACGGCTCTGGGCATTCATAAACCACGCCTCAAATACGAGAAAATGAACATGTGGTTCCCAGACCCACGTCTCAATGAGATTAGGTCTGACGTTAGCCAGGCTAAGTAAAAAAATTTTTAAAAAAAACCTCTGTATTTTTTTTGCCTGCCGATATATGACTATATATCTTGGTATTTTCTACTTTTTTCTATTTGGATAAAAAAAAAAATTGTCTTCATTTTAAACAAAATATTTCACATCCTGCCCAATGTTTTCCTACAAACAATGTTCATATGTAAGGCTATGGAAACAAATATAGTCTATGTATCTATGAAGGCTATCTAGCTATTCATTTATTGACTTCAATTCTGACCTGTTTAATCCGTTCCATCTCTGACTCTCCTTCTCCACTGTCTTGCTCTGCTGATTGGTTAACAGGTTTCATCCTGAAAAGACAGAAAGACGAGTAATTAATAAAAGGAAATAGGTAAAAAGAGAAAGGGAAAACCGGAGAAAGCAGGAGAAAGCAACGGCCTGTACACCATCCCAAACAGCAATAGACCAGCGATAGAGAACATAAAGTTCTAAAGTAAGAGTTATTTAGAGGAAAAAACCAACATCAAAGTCTCATTCACTTCCATGGCTTCAACTGGAACAACATGACTGCCAAAAAACTGCTGTTAACAAATTCGACTGCAGTTAATTTCTACAGCTATGTATTTACTTTGAAAAAGTCGAAAGTGAATAACCATCCTTTTCCAATGTCAAAGAGGTTGTAGGCAATATTAGCAGGAAAAAAAAGCAAGGATACACACCTCAAAAATCCACTGGAAAAGTGATAATCTGTGCACCTTTGAACAATTTTTGGGTGTTAATTCTAATCTTACATCCTAATTAGTATTATTATTATTTTTTTAATGAGGCAAAGTGATGCTGTGGTTTTAGAATTTAAGTCATGGATGTGGAGAGAGCTTTAATACAGGCTCTTACACAGATCTGCTGGAAACAGAAGTAATAAAGTCAGTAACACGGAGCCCCCTGTGGACAATAAGAGAATAGCAGCAGAATCAAAGCAATAAACCCAAGCCTGAAGATAAATGTAAATAAATCCTGTAATACTGTTGAAAAAAGCATGTAATACTGTGACAGTGTTGCACAGATCTACAGACACTACAGAAAGCCAGAGAGTTTTCCAAAGCCCACGAGTAGATGGCAAAACCAACAAAGATGAAGCCAAACAAGATCAGAAACTCAGATCCACTCCAGTCTCATGATGGGTCAAGTTAAGTCCAGTCTACCTTAACAACCAACACTGTGTGTGTGTGTGTGTTCTCACAAGCATGAGTTAAATGAAGTCTTAAATGAACATAAAGAGTTGAGAAAATGTGCAGTAGCGGCAGGTCTTAAAGTGACAGCGGCCTAATAAACCTGCTGCTGTCTGTGTTAAAGAACGAAAGAAAATCCTCCGCTGCTCTTGACTGAATAACTTTTGTAGCTTTAATAAGAAGTATTCTAGATTTAATGTATAATAGGCTATGCAGTGAAGACAATTAATTATTTGATAACTTTATCCAATTTCTGTATATTTCCTACCTATTAGACGTACCTAAAAACCTTAAAGCACTGTTATAGTGAAGGTTATATGGGTCAAAAACAAGAACTTTTTCTTGTGCATTTTAACAGGGCAAGTAAAAATCTAAACTGCACTGACTGGCCAAAGAGAAAGAATCGAATCAAAATGATTAAAAGTGGCAGTAATGACTTTTACATTGTTACGGATAATTTCTATTTCAAATTAATGCAGATTTGTTTAACTTACTATTCAAAGAATCCTGGAAAAAATATATTTTATAGTTTCTACAAAAAGTTTAAGCAGTACAACGGTTTTTAACATTGATAATATTAAGAAATGTATGGAGCCCTTAATGGGAAAAATTATGTCTTATAATGTTTTTGCATTCTCTTGAGAAACTTTTCATTCGCCATTACCAAACGCAAAGTTTCTCTGGGGAACGTGAAACCGTTGCGAGAGAACGCAAATGCATTGAAATATTTGATGTCCTCCCATCTCATTTTTTTCCCCCATCACCATGTCCCTTTAGGGGCTCAGAAGAAATGTTTCTTCAGCATCAAATCAGCATATTCCATCAAGCATAAATAAGCTTAATGGCTGCTAAAATATCAGCTTTGGAATAGTAAGGAATAAATTGCATTTTAAAATATTTTGAAATAGAAATGCATGCATTGCATGTTTAGGTAAATGTGTGTGTGAAAGCAGGGGAACCAGAGGCGCTGACAGTGTTAGACCATAACCACATGAGAGCTTACTGTTGTAAAAGTACCTGCTAAGTGGGCTAGAGGAAGAGGGTGATTCCTGACTTCTGGGTGCCGAGTTAGTCCTGTTTGAGACATGTACTGTATATATACTTCACTTTAAACTACAGGGCCCTATGGACAGTCACACTGTCCATTCTCACTCAATAGCTGAAGTTCTTCAAACACCAGATTAACGGAGATTCAGTTCTGTTACATAATTTAGACAAAAGTTTTCAATTCAGTATTCAATACAGTTCAATACGTGTCTGTAAATGAGTGTTTACCTGGGCATCGTGGCGGATTTTTCCCATGGTCTCCTAAAGTCTATTAATGAAAAATCACAGATGAGAAAAGACTACATATCTAAATGTCACAAATATCAATCACAAATGCATTGTATTCTTACCGCCTGGGCCTTGACTGTCGGAATCATCCTGAAGATCAACAGGTAAAAGAATAGAAACAGACAGAGAGTAGAATTAAAGAGCGTTTCTACAGCATTCAGTAATAGTGATGGTCTAACTCAATTTTACTTACGTTTACAGTTATAGAAGCTATATTCCATCTCAAGTCTATGGAAAAGCTATAAATCTTTTAAGACTTTTGCATGCACTTTAAATAGTTGATTCACAGGAAATTATTTTTTTTTAATTGCAGGTTTTTCCCCTCAAAACCTGTTAAGCACAAACCCTGCCTCACAACCTATTTCATTGGTAAATTGAACACAGTCTCCTGTTAAGAAAATTTCAGACTTTCAGAATTTTTTTGATGAATCTGATCCCGACAACCAGTAATGCTGTCTATTAGAATATGCTACCAATGCTATAGTAAGGTTATGCCTTATGGTTTAGGGTTGCATTGTGTGGTCAATCAGGACCGTGACTGACATAACTAATTAAATATTTAGAATCAGTGTGTTTGTGCTTAACTGTGGGAAAAATCATGCAAATGCTTTGTTTGGGAATTGACACATTTACCCATAATGAGCCTTAAAAGATAGTAGGTGTTCTTACATTACTGGCCTCTTCTGCTTTGGGAGGAGGCTTCTCCCCTTTATCAGTTGCTTTTCTCCTGTGACACAATGACAACAGTTTTTTAAAAATAAAAATCAGTCATTTACAATAGATTTGAACACACAGGCCAAAGAAATATCAGGGGTTATTTATAACTTAATATCTATAGACAGCATTAGTAGCAAGTCTGTAAAATAAAATGAAAGAAGCATTAACAGTAAAAAATTTGGCGCAAGGATGAATTACTTTGAATTAATAGTTGACCCAATAACTCATGCTCATGTCACTCCAAACCAAGGCTTTCATTCATCATTGCAAGACAAATGAAGAAATGAAAAATATCCATATTTAAAACTTTACTGACTAAAATAACTAGCTTCCGGCAGACGGCCGTACGCATCGGTGGAAGAGTAACCCTTGACCTGATGCACAACGTAATGACGAACAAGCTCAGAGGATAGAGCAAAACGAAACACCAGTCACAAATTTTTTAAGAGAAATGTCGGAGGAGCTTCAGTTTGTGGCCCAGACATGTTTGTTTGAACCGCGAGAGGCGTCAAAGCTTACGCTACTCCTACGTCATACATCGTCAAGTGTTACTCTTTTGGCATAAGTCGACTTGCGTAGGCCATCTGCCGGACCTATATATTTTAGTTTATTAAGTTTTAAATATGGATATTTTTCTTAGACGAACGCATTGCTTCACTTCACTTCAGAAGGCCTTTATTAACCCCTGGAGCCGTGTGGATTACCTTTATCATGGATGGATGCACTTTGATGGACTTCAGCCAATCACTGCCATTATAAAGCTTGGAAAAGCCAGGACATTTTTTAATATAACTCCGATTGTATTTGTCTGAAAGATTAATGTCATATACACCTAGGATGGCTTGAGGGTGTGTAAATCATGGGGTAATTTGCATTTTTGGGTGAACCATCCATTTAAATCTGTCATATAAAGCGATTGTGTCTTTTCAGAAGATTTATATTGAACGTATGGATTACGTTTAAGAACATTTGTAACAACAAAGGTGAGTAAATTTTAGTTTTAATTTTTGGGTGAACTAACCCTTTAAGGGGGTATTTGACAATTTACCCTAATAAATTAAATATTTATTTATACAAATATCGCTCTTGTCTCAAAATATTTGTATATATAGGCCTTGCATATTTTGCAAGAAACTTGTATAGTTTCTATAGATATCTAAATTAATTGTTTTATATTTCTCCAGTTTTTTTTGTCTCCAATTGTCGTTCGCAAAGCTTGATGGGGTGTTAGTTATTTCCCTCATTATATACTGTTAAGTATACAGTCTTGTACCTTTTGTTTGTTTGTTTTTGTCTGAATTTCCAATACTTTTTGCTTCAAATCAAAGTTTGTGATGTTATGATTCACACATCGTAGCTGGTTGGCTATTCATGGCTCATTATAATGCTTCAACAAAGACTTTAAAATCCCTATGGGAAAAAAATGATTGGAAAAATACTTCCCGAACCAGCGCTGCTGAAACAGTGGACGCACTAATGCACTCTATAAAGCTATCCAAGAGTTCTGCACCTCAAATTACAGGAATTATGTCAGTAATGCAGAACAAGTTGTTCATCCTCCTAGTCATGCCTCTTCACAGCTCAAATATGAAATATTTTTGTAATGAGCAAATCGTTTAATGAGGAATTCATGTAAGTGCTTCACATTGGAGCTATTGAAGCCTCCAGCACCCTTTACATTTCAAGGTCATTACGAAAGTACTTCGATCAACAGCCATCTTGGTAACACCCCAGGCTGTTATTTTCTAATCACGCAAGAACATCTTTCAGGTTGATCAGAAAAAAAAAAAAAGAAAAAAAAATTCCAACTAACAAGACTAAATTGCAATAATGTAATCTATCTGTCTAGTATTACAGTATGTGGTCACTTTATGCATTTGAAATGAATTCAGAAACTGAGAATCTGTTCTTATTTAGAACTGGTTTCACCTTTAAATACATTTAAAAAATACCAAAACCAAATGTCTTTTGGTCCTTGAACATGCAGAATCGAATCCGAACACTTCTACTGAATCTATGGAGTGCAACCAGTGCCGAATAAATCCTTTTTATAATGTATTTATTGTATTTTATGTATCCGTATGTAGTTAGAACAAATGACTGGATTGCATTTATGGCGCCTCTAAAAAGTTCTGTTAAAAGTGATTAAATGTATCTGTAAACAGATACCTTTTGAAAGAGCTATATAGTATTTATTTCTAATTTGTTATCTATTGCACATATGTGAAATGAATTAATCAGTTGCTAACAGATTGCTGATGGAGGTAAATACAAATGCAATTTTCAAAACTAAAACAGTATTTTTAACAGAACTGCTAAATAAATGGAATCGGAACTTGGGTCAGGGGAGCCTTGAAGGTTAGCAAGTAAGCGTAAAGAACACTGCAGAGAAATGGATGTCAATGGAGGAGAGGCTTCAGTATAGGGAATAAACTGCTTTTGACTCGACAGCCAATCGGTTATTCTTCAACATATTTACCATTTACCATTCAGTTTGGATTGATCGGTTTTGCGACAGGTAGGACAGCTACGAATTCTGTTTTGCAATTAATATCCGCAAACAGCGGTGTACTATCGTACAACTCTGACAGCAACTCAATGACGTTGAAGCAATATTGTGTTTGGTTATCAAAAGGCACATGTGATCCAAGATGGCCGCTGTTTCATCTCATGGTAGAGCAGCACAGATTGATATCTTTCCATTTGAGAGAATCTTTTAATGTGACAGCTCAGTTCCTGCCCTTTTTTACAACCTGAGATAGAGCTGATTATATTGTTATATTATACTCACAATTATATTGGTCAATTTTCTATTGTAATCACGATTATTTAACATGATTAGAAGTGGGCGATATGACCAAAATCTTATATGAGCTTGCATATCTTACATGATTTTTTCACGAAAGCGATATACATCAAGTATATGTTGTTGGAAATGAGGTTCACGACAGTCATTACATGATTTGACTGATTCGGACGTTAAGGTGGGGAGAAAGGTGCTTTAAAGGAAGGAACGGAATGTGGCAGAATAATCGGTTTATCTCAATTATCATGTTATCAATCGTTGGAGGCCCAAATTAAAATCGAAACTTAAATTCAATTAATCGCTCAACCCTAATCTGAGCGACGGACTAAAATGAGTATGGTAACTGAGAGCCTAAGAATTATCACATCATCATTAGGCTGTAAAACATTTGAAAAATTCCCTCAAACTCCTTAAAACTGAGACATGTTCCAGTGGTAATGGTGATTACACAAACGTATGGTTTTGAATTTTTTTCGGATCATTTTTCTACTGACCGTCGAGCTAGAATTGCGCTCATCTCTCCCATCAGGCCTCCTCCTCCTCCTCCGCTGGGCAGAGATACGCTGCTGCGGCTGCTGTCTGCTTTAGGAGCTGCCGCCACACTGACCGCAGCACTGCCTCCTCCAGCAGCAGCCTCATCCTGCAGGGGGAAGCACTGAGTCAATAACAGCAGACAGCCATTAATATGTATGCAAAATGGGTAACACTTTATTTTACGGTGTCCTTGTTACGCATGTTACATGTACTTACCATAGTAACAACAGTAATTTAGGCATAATTACATGCAACTAACCCTCAACCAAACCCTAACCCTATAGAAAGTACATGTAGTTATTACTCAGTACTTAAATATAGAATTACACTAACAATGACACCTTAAAATAAAGTGTAACCGCAAAATGTTATAGGAGTTCAGTCTCAACATTTAAACTACTGAACAAACTGAATAACATGTACATTTGTTTGTAATTTCATTTTTGTGAATGGATGTCTTATTTCATTATTCATCATTTCACTGTCTTCATAAAGTTCCACCAGGGGGAACATTAAGGCCTGTTCACACCTAGAACGATAACTAAAGATAATTATATTAGCATCCACACGGATGCACCCATAAAGTTGTATTTATTATAAGAGTGCGCTGCGGTTACGTCATCTGCCACTTTAAATGCTTTAGCTCATCAAAGTGGAGTGGATTCTGATTGGCTGTCAATGTTTTTTTTTCCATTCATCAGCTGGAAAGAAAAAAAACGTTCTGAAAGTGAATCCAACCATATTATTCCTCTGTGTCATTATCGTAATAGTTGTGGTGTGGACTTCCCTATTCTCATTCACAATTATTAAAACTTTATAGTTATAGCATTAGTTACCATTCTTGGTGTGAACGTGTCTTTATGCTCTTGTTATTTCACATCTGGCTTTGTTGATGACTGGTTCATTTATTTTTTTAGCGCTTTTCACAATACACATCGTTTCAAAGAAGCTTTACAGAAAGAAAAGCTGTTATCAGAGGTAACTGTCTAATTTATGTATTTCAGAAATGAACATATACAAAATCACAGTTAGCGAAAAATGTATTAACTTAAACAATGTAAATAATTTAAGGGAGAAACAATGAGCTCATTGAAGTAATGAATACTTGTTTGTTAACAATGATTATGACATTTAGAAAAATGTAGCAATGGTGCATGTTGATTCATGGTTGTCACCTTCTACCCTATTTCTACTGTCTACATAATTATTGTAAACCTTTAGTACACAAGTTTTAGATTTGCTAGTAGTTTATTCTCTGTTTCTCTATTTTCTACTTAATACACATTCCTGGTCCTTCAATTGCGCATGCATGATTCACAAGGGCACGTTATT
Organism: Semotilus atromaculatus; assembly: GCA_031834385.1. Lineage (NCBI taxonomy): Eukaryota > Metazoa > Chordata > Actinopteri > Cypriniformes > Leuciscidae > Semotilus > Semotilus atromaculatus. Next base: position 6,345,125 of record JAULUF010000002.1, on the reverse strand, counting down.
CCACGAAAAAAATTAAAGTGTATCATTAAAATGTGATAACCTGCTCTGAAAGGAATTTTATTTTTGGGTCACTCCACCAAGGCCATAAATAATGTTACAAGGAAGTGACACATTATTTCAACCTCTAGAAATTCTCTTATTGTGATTCTCATGTCCCTCATTGTCTCACCTTGGCCACTTTGCGCAGTTTGGCAGCTGCCAGGGCAGCAGCGAGACCCCCGCCACCTGCTCCTCCTTCCCCACCTCCACCTCCTCCAGAAGAGGGCAGAGGAGGAGCAGGTGGAGGCGGAGCTCCTCCTCCTCCCATGGGGGGAGGCCCAGGTGGTGGGGGGGGTCCAGACGGAGGGGGCCCAGGGGGAGGTGGGGGTCCAGGGGGAGCCGGAGGGCCTCCAGGGGCCAGTGGTGGTGGAGGAGGAATGACTACAGTAGAACAACAGCACATGATTTACACACACACAAAAAATAAGTATTAATTAAATATATACGCTCAAGGTTTGGTTTGTAGGGGTGTGAATCGTCACTGGTCTCATGATTCAATTTGATTACGATTATCATGTCAACTTTTGCAATATACAACTGCACAAGTTACATTTTTGTCAATGAATACAAGCAGTCAGATATATGAACTCCCTTTTTATTTGATCTGCTCCATGAAAGTACACAACTTAAGTCTGAACGCAGCAGACGACAGGAGCATTTAGAACTAATAAACACTAGAAAACACTAGAAACGCATGAAACTGTGTACTTGTGTAGTGTACTTAAGTTACAATAATGCTCACACACACACACTGTAATGTTAAAATGGTGGGTGCATTTTTATAGCTTGCTTTTGTATTTTGCTTATGGAATCGTCCATTTCCGCATTGCAGAAACAATTAATTGCAACACCCCTATTGGTTTGACAAAATTATAATTTATGTGTGTGTGTGTAATGTATAATGTACATTTATTATTATATATATATATATATTTTTTTTTAATTAATGTATTTTTTCTATTTTAAATATTACATTTTAAAAATAAATTGGGAATTCTACGGTTTTCTACTGTAACCTGATTGTTAAAGCAATGACAACATAATGCCTGGTTCAGATTACACGATTTTTTTGTCTGTTACGATAGTCACTGTGTCAGATTACGCGATTTTGACTCCTAAAATCTTGTCGTGTCGTGGACAAGAAACATGTCAGACTACACGTTGCTTCCTGACCAGTTATCGCGTGCCGTCTTTAACGACGCGCGTGATGTAATGGGGAAGGCGAAACTAGCGAGTGACTTCCGGAAACAAACAATGGATGAAGCGGTGAGTGTTGTATTGGCTGTCCTGTGTTCAGAAAAACGTAAAAAAAGAAAGAAAACCCGACTATGGACACGTTCCTGGATTGCTCGAACAGGACAGTATGGGCTGTCAATCCTCCAAAGAGACCTTGAGGTAAAATATTTTTTCTTATATATTTTTACTTTTAGCCAGTAGTACAGGTAAATTTTGCTAGCTTGCCACAACGATAACATATTACAAAAACAGACTGTTAAAACCTCATACATGTGACGGGACCCGTCGTGGACGACCGTTAAAAAAATGAAACATGCTAGTCTTTTTGTCGTGAAGCATCGCAGACGCGACGTAGGTTTTCGCCCACTATGACACACTATACGAGATGATACGATCGAATCTTGCGTCCCGACGCCCGTTGTCGTTTACGAATCCCCACGACACCCTACGTCAAACGGATCGTGCCAAAATCGGGCTAAAATCGTGTAATCTGAACCAGGCATAACATACCACTGTTCATTCAACAGGAAAAAAATATTTTCAATTACAGTTTACCTCTACTCAGAAGATATTCACACATTGTATTCACATACACTTTCTACTGACCTGCAGCTGCTTGCCGTTCTCTTTCCTGTCGTTCTCTTTCTTGTCTTTCTCTTTCCAGTCGTTCTCTCTCTTGTCTTTCTCTTTCCTGTCTCTCCCTCTCTAGCTGCTCCAACCTCTGCTGTTCCAATCTGCAGGGGAAAAACATGAAGGCATTGCAATTATTTTGGCAAATACTGTGATTTTAAATTACACTTGTGGGTCAATATACGAATAATTAAATCATGAAAAATGTCAAATTGAAATAAATAAAAACATTATGAAATAATATGAATATAATACATTCTTCCAAATGAAAGTCTTCCAAATATCGATGAATCGTCCACATTACGTACATCAAAGTGTAACGGATTATCAAAAAAGAAAAAATATAGGGCTATATAGGGCTTGGTTCTATGCATTGGTTGTTAAGATGAACAAGAGCTTTCAGGGTCAGGTTTAAACCGGATTAAATGACTGGAGAAAACATACATATGTCACCAGAGAGTTCTGTCAATTTTCATCCAGAAGATCCAGTTATGATATTTTGATTCAAATCTAAGATTTTGTTTTAAATAAAACATAAAACCTACACAAATAACTATTCCCAATAAAACCTATACCATGCATTTAGAAAAAGGCTTAGGGTGAAAATAGATCTTCATTTGACACTGTTGCCAATGCAGTCACTGGGGTGAATCGGTGGGATGCCATTATTTGGTGGGTTTACATATTTTGAATTATTCTGAGACCTCTTAAATGAGCCTGTATATATAAAACATGACTTTAAACACACAACTTGCATGCAAACTCACACGCATTAACATACATACTCTTTGAGGGACTTACAAGACTGCAATGCAAAGTTTCATGTTAAGTCAAGCCTTTCTGAGAGCCATTCAAAACATTTCAGTCAAGACATGAGCCAACAGGCTCCATGTAAAGTCTTTATCAAGGTAACCATAACAACAGACATACAGAGAGAGAGAGAGAGAGAGAGAGAGAGAGAGAGAGAGAGAGAGAGAGAGAGTGAGAGAGTGAGAGAGAGTGTGAGAGAGAGAGAGTGTGTGAGAGTGAGAGAGTGAGAGAGAGAGAGAGAGAGAGAGAGAGAGAGAGAGAGAGAGAGAGAGAGAGAGAGAGAGAGCGCAGCATGTTCTGGAATTACAGTCTCATTGCAGAGTTTTCCTAGCCTGGCTAACGTCAGACCTTCATTTTCTCGTATTTGAGGCGTGGTTTACGAATGCCCAGAGCCGTTTATTGGGTGCTACGAATGTCTATCAAATGTGCCAGTACGTAGCTCATAGCCAATCGATTCAATTATAGATGACGTATGTAGAGCGACAGAAAAGTTGCTCTTTTTTCAAAATAAACTTGCGTTTTAAACTACTTAGAACAATATATCTAAGGCTGCATCGAAAGGTAACCTCGCGTCTGCTGCCATGTTGGATCCATAGACATGAACAAACTGCTTCGGAGTGTTGCATAGACGTCGTCATCGTCTTGCTGCTCCCTCCCCGTTCTGTGATTGGTCCCCTATCTGAGGCGCAAATCTGGTCCATGGAATCCAGGCTGCCTAGTAGCGAGAATAAAATCGCGCTGCACGCAAGGCAGCATGGGAAGACCCAGGCTAGAGTTTTCCTCTGCAGGCAGGGATATTGTCTTTTGAATGGTCTTGTTCATTTAAAACACTATTATTACCACTATAAAATTGCTTTAAAAAAAAAAAAAGCTACATAGGGTGGCTACCTTCCCCTACATAGGGTGGTCAATGTGGACTGCCAAATTAAAGCATTGTTCAAAGCTGCTGTATGGGGCATTTGTTCTATAAAAAATATAACTAATGGTAATATATATTAAGTTAAAGATCACTTCATCTGGAAAGCATCTGCTGTTTACTAACATCTGATAGACATCTTTAAGATGTCAGTTTAACATACATTCTAAATCATTACATCTTAAAGACATCTTCTAAACGTCTATTTGACATCTAACAGGAAACGTCCTATATACGTATTGCAGATGAGCAAACACTTTAAATAATACGTCTTCCAGATGTAAACACGCACATCAAATAGACGTCTCCGCGATGTACGTGTGCTACTGATCTAATTGTAGTTAATAATTGTAGTGTGTGGCAATTGTATTTACTTTAAGTTTAAACCAACTTTGTGTAACATTTTGTGGTAGATTGTCTATTATCAATAGTGTAGAACTCACACAGAAGTCACTTTCAAATTCAGCTGACTTGCATGACCATCTTGACCCCATTGCAAAATCTGCATGGGGACATTTTTTTCCTTTGCACGCAAAATTCTCAATTGCGTTGATTTCAATTGAATTCACCAGATTTCGCCAGCGGCAATTCACAGAACAACAGTAAATCTGGCCACACCTTTAGGCAGCAATATCTTGCCAGCAGAAAACTTTTAACCAATTAAATAATGGCACAGTTACCTAAAATAGCTGTGCAGTAGTTATAAAAAGATGTCCATAAACAATTTCAATTGACGAAAATTTACGGCTCACGGAAAGCTAAAGACTTTATGTGTGTGTGTGTGTGTGTCTGTAAATGAGGTCAAAGATTCAGCGAACAAAAACAAAATCACTTCCATATGGTGACACATAAACTTTGTACCGTTTTTTGTATCCGAAATTTGTACCGTTTATAAGTGTCTATTAAACACTAATTTAAAAGTGATACCTAAAAAAAAAAAAAAAAAGTTGGGTTGATTTTCTCACACTTTTTTGAGAGCCTTTTTTCTTCCCTCCCCTTTTTCTCCCTTCGCTGCTGAATGGAATGTTCAGCCCACGACTAAAGAACAGAACACTCTGATTGGCTAAGCACAGATCTACATAGAAGGCGGCCTGGAATCAGATTTTGTTGGAAGCCAACATTATAAATCAACATTGCAGCGGGATTTCCTAGACCTTATCAGTTAGACCCTACCATGCTCAAGTTCAGAGGATTCAGGCGAAGAGGACCACTGTTAACTATGTTGATAACTATTTTGTAAATAAAATTTTGTTTTACCATGATTAAATCAGCTTTGCAACTTTGCATTTGCACTCGCGACAGGCGATCAACTAAATTACACTAGCTTGTAATTTATTGTAATTGTATATTACAATAAATGTATTGTGAGACATTGTAATTGTTTATAAACAATTATACAGTGTGACACTGCAAAGATGAAGTTGACGATGCTGACTTGCGATCTTCGCAGTAGTGCACACGCCAGAGAGAAATGCACATTTCATACGAATTACATAGACATTTTAGATATATTTCTCAGGTCTGTGAGGCAAGTAGGCTACCTTATATGCTGAGTTTTGGTTAATTTATGAGACAAGCTCCAGTTCACGCACCGGCGCCTCCGTGTCGTGATTATATATCTGCTATATTTACTTCTTATTTATTAAATCCAGGCAATTGGTTGATGAAACATTGATTAAAATTTAAGATACAATTAATACAAAACGAAATTCACTTTAAAGAAAGGCTTTGTGCTTTCTGTTTGAGGTATCTGTGAAAGTTAAAGCATCTTTTAGTGCCGCTTTCAGAGCACTCACGTCCGTAAATTTATCTGCATGCCAGCTCAAAATGAATGCTCTATATGTCAAATGTGTATTTCTATAAGACAGTAGTAGGCCTAATATGCCATATTATTAGCAATCAGGGATATTTTGATTAACAAACTAAACCATAAAAAATTTTTGTCTACTTGACACAAAATAAACGTTAACTAAAATAAAATAAAAAATCTTACATTTAGCTTCATGCACTAAAATAACTAAAACTAAAATAAAAATGAGTAAAAACTATTTATCATCAACTAGTTCTGTGGAAGGTCTACGTATTCTATTGTATAATGTTAACTTCAAATAATAGTAATTTAAGGGGCGAGGCTTATTCCAACGTAAAACGCTGTATAATTGTATATAGTTTTAATAAAATAAGGTTGGATTATTTCTATGTTGAGCTGCATGCCTGTGCCTTAGCAGCACGAAGCGAACGTTGGAAAAGGGGGCGTGGCTAGGTCGAGTTTTGGAACACAACACCCAGTTTCTACGTAGCAAATACATCAAATTCTAACTGGCCCGTTTAGCTGGGAGGCGGTCTAGTTTTGTGGGGGGTGGAGAAATGGCGGCAGTGAGCGATTTCACATTTTCACAGCTTTTAATTTACACCCCCGAGCCTTTATGACACAATCCCATAAAAACCCATTTTCACCATATGGGCCCTTTAATGAAAATACTGGTCAAATAAAACCTGTCAAATTCTTTGTTACACACACAACAACAAATAAGTTTGTACCTTTTCTGTTGTTCCAGCTCTTCTGGTGATGGTCCATTGGACACGGGCCGTGTGGGGAAACCTAATGACAATGCAGTTGTAAAAGGTTGTGTTGAACAGATAAATGTGATGTAAATGTAAATGTGAGTATACGTTACCTCCATCAGGGATGGAGTTGAGGATCTCGAGCGCGTGCATCATGCCATTGGCGAACAGCGCTGCATCTTCCTTGCTGCCAAAATTCAGTCCCCACACCTGCCGAGCGTCCCGCCATTGGTGGAAGTTTGGCGTGGCCTGGTTATATTTTAATCCCTTTACAATTGGACAATTCATCACAACCTGTACAAGACACAAATGTCTAAATGTAAATTAAGCCATACATGCACACAAGTATAAACAAATTTCTCTTATGCTGTAGTTTCTTGGAGAAGTTAATTATTCGTGCAGATCCAATGAGACGAACATTTTAAAATTAAATTATTTATTTTTTAAATGCTATTCATATAGACTATTACTTAAATACACTTTTATGATGAACATATTATACATTTCTGAATTATACTTTTTTTTTTTAAAGGTTTTTGTTTTGTTTTTTGTTGGCAAGGTGATGCAATTGTACTGAGTAAAGCAACACCATGGAACTTTTCCTCTTCGGTCGCCCTACTGGTTGGAAATGAAATTGTCCATTACTTTGTGCTTTAAAGGGATATTTCACCCAAAATTTAAAATTACCCCATGATTTACACACCCTCAAGCCATCCTAGGTGTATATGACTTTATTCTTTCAGACGTACATTTGGAGTTATGTTAAAAAGTCCTGGCTCTTCCAAGCTCTCCAGGCCTAATAAAGGCCTTCTGAAGTGAAGTGATGGGTTTGTGTAATAAAAAAAAAAAATTCCATATTCAAAACTTTATAAACTAAAAAAACTATCTTCCCAAAGACAGCCATACGCATCGATTTACAGTGAAAGAGTAACCTCTGACTCGACAGTTGAGATTTGAAAAATATTCATAAAAAGGGCGCATTCTTGTGTGCAAGAACTGAACAACTGAAGGAACCAAAATGCAAGGTTCCATTGAAGATACGCAAATGTAAATAATCCTTAAAAAAGATTGATAAATGCAATTGAATTCACTTTTCTAATAAAGAATTCACTCGTCTGCCACCACCAATAATTTCTCTTAAATTATCTACATTTGTGTGCTTTTATTTCAGTAAATATTAGTATATGATTGTTTTCGATTATTTAAACTTTTTAATGAATCCAAGAATGAATACAGCATAAATAAAAAAAAAAAATTTTAATACAAGAATGCATTTTAAACAAGATCTAGATTCACATATATTTAAATGCACCAAAACTGCACCAAATTATTTGCTCATACTCAAAGTAGTTCAACCCCAAAGTGTCAGATTTGTAAACTTATTTGTATATTCTAGCAAGAATATATGCTTGTTTAACAGACTGTCCACGAGGGGGCTCTACCGCTCAGAGCACATGAGTGTGTGTGTGTGTTTGTGTGCGTGTTTGTGTATCTGTGTGTTTCAGGGATTCCCTATGTTATAAGAATTAGAATAAGAATACTGAGAATAGTAATACCAGAAATCTTTGACCTTGTGGAGATATTTTTTTGGTCCCCATGAAGAAATCAGCTTGTAAAGCTGGGTAGGTTTATGGTTAGGATCAGGGGACTGGAAATACATTTTGTACAGTATGAAAATCATTCTATGGAAAGTCCCCATAAAACATGGAAACCTGTGTGTGTGTGTGTGTGTGTGTGTGTGTGTATGTGTGCTCGTGTTTATATTACATTGTGGGGACCAAATGTCCCCACAAGTATAGTAAAACCTGAAATCACCTACATTGTGGGGACCAGTCAGCGGTCCCCATGAGGAGAACAGCGTATAAATCACACTAAGTAATGTTTTTTGAAAATGTAAAAATGCAGAATGTCTCCTGTGATGGGTAGGTTTAGGGACAGGGGCAGTGTAAGGGGACAGAATATATAGTTTGTACACTATAAAAACCATTACGCCTATGGAGAGTCCCCACAAAGATAGCGAACCAGACATATGTGTGTGTGTGTGTGTGTGTGTGTGTGTGTGTGTGTGTGTGTGTGTGTGTGTGTGTGTGGCCTGGTAAACCCTACGTTATGGGGACAAAATGTCCCCACAAGGATGGCAATATCCGAAATCCTTGTTCGTGTGGGGACATTTTTTGGTCCCCATGAGGAAATCAGCTTATAAATCACACTAAGTGATGATGTTTGAAAATGTAAAAATGCAGAATGTCTCCTGTGATGGGTAGGTTTAGGGATAGGGGCAGTGTAAGGGGATAGAATATACAGTCTGTACAGTATAAAAACCATTATGTCTATGGAAAGTCCCCATAAAACATGAAAACACAACGTGTGTGTGTGTGTGTGTGTGTGTGTGTGTGTGTGTTCGTCTTCAGTGAATGTGCTGACACTTCGTTTCTCTGTTTGTATTACAATCATGAATTCCACAAAGCAGAGCAGCGGAGAGAAAGGGAAGAGAGAGAAGAAAAGAAGAAAATGTCCAAAAAAGCTCAACATGCCATCCACACAGTCATCAAAATACACATAAACCAACTAAGACAGACAGACACTTCTGAGAAACAGTGACGGAAAGAGATAAAAGTCACGGACTCATTCAGACAAAGAAAAATGAGTTTGAGGAATCAGACAGATGGACTGTGGAGAGGTAGAGACATGGGAATGGGGGAGGAGGGCCTAACTGGCACAGGAAATGGTTTGGCTATCTTACAGGAAACATCATCTACTTTAGTAGTCATCTCTGGAGAGCATTCGTGTCTGTGCGTATAGAGGGCGACAGTGCTGAGAGAGGGAGGATAGAACTCAAGAAAGAGGGATACAGGTGATGGGTGGGCTGTAAAACTGGGAAATAGAGACATGTTTTCCTTTCTGTCAGTTAAAGAAATGTTTCACCCAAAAACGAAATTTTGGTCATCAAGTGACAGACGTTTAGTAGAATGTCCAGGCTGCTTTTTTTCTATTTGTTGAAAGTGGATGGATGCTGAGGATGTTAAGCTTCTAAAATGACAAAACAAAAAGCCCATATGATTTGTGCACTATATTCAAATGGGACACTTCAGTCAAACAACGTGAGTTAAGTCAGTTTTTAATGAAAATTATATGGCAACATTATAAAAATCTAAATTTATTTGATGAAAAATACACTAACAACATTACATTTGTCTTATAACAATGCAATATTCTATTTTAAAATAATATAAAATGTAATATATTCCTGTGATGGCAAAGCTGAATTATCAGAAGTATTATTTATTATAATTATTTTTATTTGACTAATAATAGTATTGTTTTCTTTTAAAAAAGAACGAACGTGTTTGATCGGTATATGTATATATAAGAATATATAAAAATATAAACGAATGCGTTTTCTACTGACCACCGATTAATCGTGTAAATACATAACTGCAATTGTCTTTCAATGAATTATTTCCCTTTGTAACAGATGCAAAGATCATCCACATTTAAGGTGCAGAATATATTAGACCCAACGATATTAATAATGCCATTCATTTTAATACTGAAAAGAATGACCGAGAGTATGCTTCTTCCCTGAGGAACTCCATGCGTTTCCTATTTGGACTCTCCAATATCTAGCCAAAAAGTTGGAGCTGAAGATGGGTAATCATCCTCTAAAACCCATTTGATACAGGTATTTACAAAATACCAGACATCCAAGTTGTATCATACACTTTTTCCAGATTAAAAAAAACAAACAAAAAAACAACATTCTGTTATTTTCTAATAAAACCATCTCGGATGTATGATTCTAATCTAATCAGTTCATCCAAAGTGCTCTTTTTTGTTTCTTTAATAGCAGTATCCAGACAAGATGATTATTTGCCATCCTTTCCATGGTTTTAAAACATACAGGTCTGGAAACACATGAGGGTCAGATAATCAATAATTTTTGGGTGAACTATCCCTTTAACAACACAATATTAGACTGCAGCATGTGCTGCTGGTCTTTAACCGAGAAAAAAAATTCCTGAAGTCAGTTCTTGTAAACTATTTTAAAGTGCTGGCTTGAGGCAAAGTTCGGAATGATTTTATTTCCAGTTACCCTGAATGTGTCACCTACCTGCAGTATTACCTTCAATGAAAAATGCTTTGTGTAGTTTGTTTACCTGCTGGTCGGTCTGCATTTTGCGTCCCACTACTCTGAAGGCGTTATTGCCTGGGTTGTGATAGATTTGGACCCTGCTGAAAGCCTGGGGGCCCGTGCCTGCTGGGACCCACTTCTTATTGCCATCATCGTAGATCATCACAGTGGCCCGCGCCTGACAGATACTTGACTCACTGTGCATATGAAAGAAAGAAGAGAGAGAGAGAGAGAGAGAGAGAGAGAGAGAGAGAGAGAGAGAGAGAGAGAGATGACATTAAAAACATTTAAAGCGTCACCCCGTTTATATCAATAAAACTGTTTTTCAAACTGCGAGAAAGTGAATCAGAAAACAGGGGTTGGACACTGGGAAAAGGATGACAAACAGAGGGGGAAGAGAGACTGAGGAATAATGAACAAAGAGACAAGTGTGGTTAGAAATGTGTGAGGTAGGAGGTGAAGTCTGTCTGATCGAAACAAGCCCAGCAAGTACCAACAATGGGGACAGACAAAGAGAGGAAGTGCTCAACATTCCGCTGCTCAGGAGAGAAAGCAGGATCTAGAAACTTCAAACTGACCGAGTATCACCTTCTCACACATCACATACATGCATAAACAGAGCCTGTTCTTGAAGGAACAGTTCAAATGGAAATTCCAGGGCTCTACAATAAGGACTGCCCGATGGCCCCACTGTAAAAGACGGTCTGGACAGTTGACGGAATTGTCACTGTCCCGATCGGGACATTTCATTTGCGAAGTTTTACAGTTTATGCATTCAAACGATATTAAAGTGCCCCTATTATGCCATTTTAAAGGTTTCTAATTGTAGTTTTGGAAGTCTCCTACAAAAGGTTTACATGCATCTAAGGTTAAAAATCACTTTAATTTTCTCATAATAAACATTGCACATCACCTCATTTCTCAAAGAGTCTGAAAACAACTTGTTTGAAGCATACACAGTAAAAAAAAAGAAGATTCAGTCACTTTAAACCCCTCCTTTCCGAGAGCCTACTCTGCTCTGATTGGTCAATGTCAATGTCAATGTCACCTTTATTTATATAGCACTATTAAAACAACTCAAGTTGACCAATGTGCTTTACATTCCCACTGAAGAATAGTAAGAGAAACATACTGCAATAGTAAAAAAAATAAATAAAAAAAAATAAAAAAAAAACCTTTAAGACGGATAAGCCATGGCAAACAGATATGTCTTAAGTTGTACTTTAAAAACATGTACAGAGTCCGCATCCCTGACATATGATGGCAAACTATTCCAAAGTCTTGGCGCTCCTACTGCAAAAGCCCGATCCCCTTTCTGGCTTAATTTAGTCCGTGGAATTTTCAGCAACTTTTGACTTGATGATCTCAAAGTTCTTTCTGACTGAGTCAGGCAGCCCAGTCTGATGTGATTGGTTTACCACTTACAGTGCTTGTTGGAAATGAAATAACCATTCCTATATCTAAATTTCAGCTCTTCCTCAGCAATTGATACAGTGATATGAATGAAAAATCAACCGCAACAATGGTGTCGGGTTTATCGTATCTATTCCAGCATGACTCCTCGATCATACTTTTGAAGTGCATGTAAATTGAATAGCATCTTCTATTCAACAACAAATAGCATTTTCTTATCAACAACAAACCGAACTCCAAATCCAGGCCTCAGCTACAAGTACAGTGTTTGAGGGCAGGTCGAAGTAGACGTTGTTCATGGTCAGCCAATGAAGACCATAGATGTGCATTATGCAAATTTGTTACATTAGGGGCTTTTACACAAAAGTTTTCATAGTTCCTAACTATTGGCAGAAGTTTTTTTTGCCATATTCGCACTGCAGGAACTGAGAATGATTTTAGTTATAGGAAGGCCTTTTAGGGGGACTAAATTAGCTCTTATTTAGTAGGGTCTAACCCAGCACAATAGGAACGACCAGTGACATAAGTGTATGTTGATTGGCCAAACACATGCCATATGAAACACCGGCACCAACAATTTATAAAAAAACTCCATGAACTAATTCCATTTAAATGTAAAACAACAATAGATGGACCGATAGCGAAGTCCAGGCATTTCTCAACCTTTATGCTAGGGAGTTGTTAAATGCTGCGATTAAATGACATCGCTGTCGACCGGCTTACGTCACTTCTGAGAGCATACTGGCAGTGTAAATGCAACCAGGAGAATGGCCCTATGGGGACGGCGTGGCTAGTTAACAGAGGTCCAGAAACTACCCCGTGTGAACGCCCCTATTGTTACGTAGGTAGATAACACGAAGTGAAACTGGAATTGCTAACGACTCGTTTTGTCAGTTTTTAACAGAATTGATTCTTTCTTTAAGGAGACAATGACATTATTTGTCATGCACTTTGATCTTTAAAACATTGCAAACCTTTTACATTCACAAACAGCAATATTACACACTACATGAAAGGTAATATTGGGAAAAAAACATAATAGGTGCACTTTATTTTACGATTCAAGCTAAAAAAAAAAAAAAAATGCAAAAGAGAACTCAATTTGGATCTCATGCGCTGGTTGATAGATGGCTTTCTGTGTTCTTTTACTGAATAGCTTCCGTAGCTTTAATAAGAACTAATCTATATTTAGTTTAGAAAGTGAAGACTTTGCAGTGTTATTTTGCATTGGATTACTATAGTATTCAGCTAAGAAATACTAAAATTTAATATTGTTAGACTTAAACCACTATTTCATTTGTATGTTAATTGTATTTATTTGTGCTATTGCTTGTAATTTGTTTGTATTTTCTTTTATTACTGACAGTGTACTTCTTTCATAATGTTTGAAACACTATATAATAGTTATGTTAGTTGTTTTTGTGGTGGAGTAAAAAAATGGAATTGAGAATTATGAAATGTCCCTGGTATCTAAAATTTTAGTGTCATAACATTATATATTAAAATACCAGTTTACATGGGACAAAAACAACGACAAAAATTGACAGGGCAAGTGAAAATCTGGGCCAGTAGAAAAAATCCTTAGCGTTCAACCCTGAATTCTAATTCTACTTCTATTTACTCAAAAGGAGAGATTTTGATTTATATTTGTGAGCACTTTCAGTTTTGGCTGAAAGAATCCATTCAGAATTCAGCTGACAGTAGATGGAAAAACACAGCTGGATTTGACCGTCACAAATATATACAAATAAGGACAAGGATATCATCAGGCAAGGGTTGTGATGTAATACTGACATTATCTTACTCGTAGTGTGAGCATGTGGCAGCACATTTGTTCATTACTGTTTTTAGTGTCTCTAGAGAAATAACAGGCGGTTCATTTTCAAACTCAAATGCTGCCGCTGCACTGGCTCTATGTTCACATTCCTCCATGCTTATTAAAGTGTTAGTTCAACCAAAAATGAAAATTCTGTCAGTAATTACTCACAGTAATTCGTTCATCTTCGGAACACAAATGAACATATTTTTGATGAAATCTGAGAGCAGTCTTAGCAGCCCCGATCACACCCAACGCATTTTTCAGGTTCGAAAACGCGAGGCGCACAGCACTGCCCCGATCACACAGAACGAGCAGTGCGCGGCATTTTTTATGTTGCTAGGCAACCACCGAAACAGCTGTCCTGTCAAGTCAAGTAAACATCAAATCAGCCTTTTATTTACTCTGTTAACATTGTGGTGGTTAAGGTTCGTGAAGCTCCTGGTAACCCGCGAGAGCACCACAAGTTTATCCTCCATCATCGCACTCTCCGGCCATTCAAAGCAACTGTAGCTTTCATCACTACAACGGAAGGCCCGCCTCTCCATTCATTCCATTGGACAGTGGGGGAAAAAATGCAATGACGTCGGCGCTTTTTCCGCTCGAAGTTGCTTTTTTTTCAACTGCACAAACGCGAGGTGTAGCAGGCGGTAAAACATGAGGCAGCCGGGGCGCATAAACAGTGCACAGAATGCATACTGCCATAGGAAAACAATTGTAAAAAGGCACCTCTCACTGCAAAAAAAAAAAACGTTTGGTGTGATTGGGGCCTAACTCCTCTATAGGCTTCGATGTAATTTCATTATGCCGGCCCAGAAAAGTAAAAGTAAAGACATTGTTAAAATAGTCCAAGTGACTACAGTGGCTCAACCTTAAGTTTCTCAAGCGACAAGAATACTTATGCGCAAAAGACAAACAAAATTAACGACTTTATTCAACTATTAATTTTCTTTTGTGTGGGCCTCTGACGTGAGTTCACAAGAGCGCCATGACGCATGCGCTAGAACTTATTTACAGTTTAACGCAGGCTTTTTAGAGACAGAAGATGATGTGGTGATAACTATATTGGATCTGACAGTGTTGCGACACACAAGTGTGAGTTACTATTGTTTTGTCTGTTACAGATGGTTTAATATCTACACACTTTACTGAAAATGATGAATGATGAATATGAGTACGACAAACAATGATACATTTATTCATAATTCGTTTACATTAAACACTAAGTCATCCTTTAAACTATACCTTTAGTTACTCCAAGTACTTATGCTTTATATGTCTTGGTTGTTGCAAATAAAGTTTATGTAATATGCATAAATGTTTCACAGTTGGCAAATGTTTTAACTATGTTTTGAGACAAACACCTTTCTGTGGCGTCTTTGTTTATAAACACTATTATAATGTAATAATTACTTCACAATTACAGAAGGAATAAATATAAATAAAGATTAATTAGCACACTGTCGTAGATTTGGAGTATCCTTAGTATTTGAGGTGTTGTCTTCTGATTTGGGATTGGACTCTGGCTCAAACATGTATGCCATTTTTCAGCATTGGAAGGTTTCAGAACAATTCCACACCAGTAATGGCGGGGACGTTGAAATGTATTTTCACATGCAAAACTGATACCCTATCATAGCAGTGGGCGTTTATTTCCAAGTCTTGAATGCGGCACGCCTATCAGAACAAAGTGTTTTAAAGAGTGTCAAAGGAGAGGGTTTTAAAGAGAGGATTTGTGATATAAAAATCTTGCTTACATTATAAGTGGACCTCAAAGAACATTATAAAACTTTTTTTTCATGTTCATGTCCCCTTTAAGATTTTTGGCACTTCTCTGTACATTTTATGTACCCTAAGTATTCAAAATAAAATAAATTATTTGACAAAATTACAGCTTGCCTTAAAAAAAAAGTTATTTGATTTTTCACATTTCTTCGACACTGCTGTCTAATTGAAGACAATAATAATATTGGATAATATTGGATAAAACGTTTATTATGGGCAAAACTGAGTGACATTTATTGACTTTATAATAATAATAATAATAATAATAATTAGTAATTTATGGGGGGAAAAATCATATAAATAATTTTCACACAATTTAAAATGCTTCAAATATTTCACTATTTGTTTATATTATCATACATTACAAAAAAATATATATTTTTTAAGATCTGGGTTCTATGACAAGGGTAACAAAATAGAATCTATTCATAATAAATGTTACCCTGAAAAAATATGAAGCCATTGTAAAAAAACAACAAACAAAAAAAAACATATCTTCAACATTCTCTTCCTCCTCATTTCCTCCAAACTGTGATATAATCTCCTCTTCCTCTGACATCACACTGAGGCCACAGCCCACTTCCTTCTCCAAGAACTGCCGAATAAGGACTGACTATATGGTCTGCCGAGTGCATGTATGCAGACACACACACACACTTCGAGCCCAGATGTTGATTACTATTGGAGGAGGGAGCTTTGGTTAACCAGATGGAAGGAAAGACGGGATAAAAGAAATCACAGAAGAGATAAAGAGGATGAGTGAAAGAGGAGGGAGATCAGGGTGATCTTGGCTCAGACTCTACAGACAGCCATACTGTTATGGGAAATACATACATTTTTAATATGGGAAGACCGAGCTAGGACTAGGAACGAAACAGTGTGTACAGTGAATTATTAATGACGAGGAACACACACACACACACACACACTGTATGTAAACAATTGCCTTCGTTAACAGACTTAAATGCAAACTGCTCATCAAGCGTTCACGACAGTGACTAAACGAATCAAGGCACTTTGAAACAGATGGAATATATTTAGAATGAATATATATATAATGTATTGTAATATATATTGTTTAATTTATCAGTATTGGTCAATATTGGATGTTTCTGCAGTTTTGACTGATAACCATAGGTGCCGGTTTAGGGTGGCAACATACTGTTCATCCCAAGTTTTATTGGGTAAATTACTTTAAGACAAGCTGGACTGTGTTTCGGAAACAAGATGAAGCTAAGCAAGTCCCCAAGGCAAACATAGTAACAATTCAATATCATTCAATACCTCTTTATCATTCAGAAAGATTAACTGTCCATGTCCAATATTTGCCCGTGTTGTTTTAGTTATGTTTTCAGCAATATCCTTTGTGCAAAGTTTGAGATATCGATATCGCTCTCTAGATATCGATATCGGCAATTGAAACAACATACCAGGCCGTCTTAACTTTAAAAATACACTACTCCTACGTAGCACGAAAAATTGCCACAGTTTCCTAGTAATGAAGGAGTTAACAGGAAACTGCTGAGCACGGCTGAAGAAATGTCTGTATAAGGCTGTACAGACAGCTGCCCTTGAACACTAACAAGTAGAGTCAAGCCCACTAATCGGTCTCAAACTCTCTCTCCCTCCCTCATTTCTCCTTTAACATCTCAAATATGTTCCGTTCCCCTCCACTCACTCACCTGGTTCTCCAGCTCACCAATGACACAAAGGCAGAAGTTAAGGGCTAAATGGTCACTGTGTAATTACAAGTGACTCACTGAGGATAAATACACGCAGACTGGCAGATGGGTGTTTGGACAAAAGAAGAAAAGAATGTGAACTCAAGGGACCTGTGGGATTTTGAAGGGTCTTTCTCTCAGCAGAGTGTGTCATGCTTTATAGCGGTTTAGATCAGCTGTCAAGTCTTGCTTACACTGTTTTAACTCTGTGTGGGTTTTAAGTAAATTTCAATAAATGCTCACACTGAAGACATCCTCTAGTCAAACAATTATGGAATGGTATAAATAGAATTTACAGCTTTTGATGATATATAAGAGGAGGCATGAAAATGACCTACTGGCAAAGTCTTCAGGGAAATTAATGGACAAATAACAAACATTTAAAAATGATTCAATATTACAATATTAATGAAAAATATTGATACCAAATACACGAAGGTGAGGAGGATTCATCCATCTACATTAAAAATGGATTTTAAAATTGAAAAATAATTGGTGTGAAATATTTTGAAGTTGAAAGAAAAAACTATTTTCATGATCGTCCACTGCTGTCTTTTCCAAGAACTCATTTTTGGATACTTGTCCTTTCCATGGGTGAAATTCTAAGGTCACTGGTTCAAGCCCATTACTGGAAGAATTATGTTGAGCAAGACAACCAACACCACCGCAGCAGAATGATTATCATATGAGAACCATGGCATTTACAAGGTATTTCCACGAAATATATATGTCAATCGCATGGTACATCCAAAGAAACAAGGTCCTACTATTGTAACGTAAAAAAAAAAAAGGTAGTAACATGGAACTTATTGATGTCAGAATATGACTACTTAAGTTGCATTAAAAACGTCACATATCTGGAGCTTGCAAAACAAAAATCTTTTTTGTTAGATAATACCATGCGTAATTCCTTTGTCAGAACCAAAATAAATTAATTAAAAACCCATTTTAATCATGACAGTACAGTTTAATAGTTCATTAAAAAACTGAACTTTAAAGGAAAGTCTGTGATGCCTGTCAAAGACTGAGACGAGGCAAAGCTAGAGAGCTACTTGCTTTGCTCTAATGTCTCTCTTTTCTCAAGTCTCAGCTTGTTGTTTGAAGTGCTGCGGGCTACAGCTTTTAAAGCGTTTCTCTGCAGCACTGAATCAGGCAAGAAAAGTTACCTTAACAGTAAAAAGCAAAACAACCCAAGCACAATTCTAAGTGGCTGTTTCATTCCTTAAATAAAAATGCCATTGTACGAATCACTCATTGAAGGCCAGAGTACACTTCATTTTCCACGTTCTGCTCCATCTTGCGCACAGTTGAACGTGCGAGTCTTTCAAAGCATGCTCCTTTGGCCGTGAGCGCGGAAAGACACGTTCGGCGCGTGCGCACTGTCTAGTGGACTTTGTTTTCAAGTTCTCAAGTCACTCGCACATGTGCTGTTGTACGCGCACCGCCTGGACACAAAAGTGGGCTGCACGCATGACGGCTGAAGTATACTTTGGGCTTGACTCTTGTTTAATGTGAGAAAAGATAGAGGGATTGGGTTTAAATAATGGGTGTTTAGTAGCCCTGTTCTACTGAAAGAATCATCCTTGGTCTTTATTATCAGTCTGGTTTTCACCACACAGAGTTTCTGTTGCCCTGTTTCCACCTGCTATTTAGATGAGTTTTAAAGGCATACTATGCAGGAATTTTACCTTAATATAACAGCTTCAAAGTAATTTCGATGGTAAACAAACTCATAATAGGGCGAATCATCCTGGTAGTAAAGCTTGGGGGGGTCGCCGCTGGAAATACCAGCAATGCAAGTCTGAGAGGGGCGCCCCTGACAAATCTCGCGAGAATCGCGACTTGCTTTACGGCAACGACGTCACACACAACAACAACATATGAAGCACGAATTGCGCTCATTTCAGATGATGGAAAAAGCAAAGAAAACGCGGTAGGAAGAAAGTAGGAAAAGGAAAGCTTTCACTTGTTGGCGCAAGTTAAAAAGTAGCACTGGATGCAACAGAGATGCTGACCTGGCGATCTTGTTGATGGACTAGTAAGTAAATATCTTACTTGTAAACTTGTTTGCGTCATATGTATGTTGTTGCGCAACTTGCGCTTGCTTGTAGTATGCCATTGTTTCTATGATGCTGTTCATTCATTCATTGGTGATAATTAGACCAGTCCAATAATTTCCACATATGTTTAGCTAGATTTCGATTATCATATTTTGGTTATATATGTTTTATTGCCTAGCTTGCCGCACAATGCTGTTGACGTTGATTCCAGCGATTATCATGAGAACAGTTGTCAATATCTCACATAATTATCTAGTGTAAACGAGCACAATTTGCAAACTATTATGATAAATTGCAATAATCATGTCTAATGACATCATAACGGCCAATGTTATGAAATAATGCGACGTACATTTGACTTTATTGATGTCATCAGGCATTTTGGAATGTTTACATTACAATCAAAAAACATAAAATGAAATTATACATTAGGCCTAGACTATAGGCTATTCACTTGTGATTTAGCTGCAATCATGTAAAAACGTTATAAGCTGCCAAACGCGATAGGGGACTTTATTATTATAAAGTAGTCTAACACTTATATTATATTATAAGACATATTATCCGATTTTGAACATCATCATTATTTCAGTAGACTATGCAGTATATGCAATAGCCCAATCTTTTTATGAAATCGTGAAACATTACCTGGTCAATATCTTCGGTGTCTTGTGCCTGTTCCATGACCAACGCTACTATCCTACCGAACAGGGAGGGAAATTAGCACCGGCCACCAGCCAACTGTGGGTGATTTTGTGTTGTTGCGGGTAAACTCGCCGCACCTACCGGCCACCGTGGCGGGTAAATAAAAATAACATCATGCAACGTTCGTCTGTTAGGACAAATTAGTTTGAATAAACGAGCAGACACTGATTAGCAAGACAACTAGCAGTGAATGTGCTTTCCATTAAATTAATCACACACACAGTAAACAAATCCTTAACAAAAAAAAAAACAGGGCTATTCTGGTGGGTGCGGTGATGCTGTGGTGACGCGTTCATGTAAGGGTGGCGCTGCCAAGAAAGCTCCTAAAATCTGTCACAAATAGGCTAACAGGCTAAAGTAATGAATATGAATATGTAAACTATAGCAAGGAGATAATTTAATTATTTATTAATAAACAAGTATTTTCTTTGTCCGTGTCAGTTGCAAAGATGAAGTTAACGATGCTGATCGTGATCATCGCAGTAGTGAACGCGCAAGAGAGAAATGCACATTTCATACGAATTGCATAAGCAGAGAGCAGTCTGTGTCTGTTTTCTTTCTTTTTTAATAGTTCTGTTTAAAAGTAGACATGTCTGTCTGTGAGGCAAGTCTACCTTATACGCTGAGTTTCACTCCAGTTGCTGCTCCAGTTCACGCGCCGTCGCCTCCGTTTCGTGATTATCTACTGTCTGCTATATTTAATTATTATGTATTAAATCCAGGCAATTGGTTGATGAAACATTGATTACAATTAAGATACAATTAATACAAAACGAAATTCACTTTAAA
The DNA here is from genome assembly GCA_031834385.1 of Semotilus atromaculatus. NCBI lineage: Eukaryota > Metazoa > Chordata > Actinopteri > Cypriniformes > Leuciscidae > Semotilus > Semotilus atromaculatus. Next base: position 6,324,508 of record JAULUF010000002.1, on the reverse strand, counting down.
GAAAGGTTTTGTGCTTTCTGTCTCTGTGAAAGTTTTAAGCATCTTTTAGTGCCGCTTTCACAGTGGTCACGTCTGTAACATTGTTTTTTCCTCATATGGGAACTGAAATGAATATCAGTTCATGGTTTGTGTGTGTAGGCTATAAGAGAGAAAGAGAAAATGCCAGTATTTCATTGAGACTTGAGATTAAATAAACTGCTTAAGTATTGTAGATCTTGTAGTATTAATTTTCACATGCAGTTACACATTGTCGGTTAAAAACAAGAAAGTGGCTGGTAAAAACATTGAGTGGCTGGTAGATTTTGAAATCCACCAGTCACAGTGGCCGGTGGACAAAAACGTTAATTTCCATCCCTGCTACCGAACAGGTACCGGTGTACAGGTTGGGGGGTGTATTTACGACAATGCAAGTATTGCACAGCGACTCTGGGGGTCGCTGTTTGACAAAAACACAATTTCTGCATAGTATACCTTTAAATGTGTCTACTGTAGCCACTTCTGTTCAGATTTCATCAAGACATACCCCTCTTATTTTCTCACATTCTACATCACTTTTGCAGAAGTGTACTACACAAAAATATTATTGACTGAACGAATCCATGTTAACTGGATCACGGGCGAATGACAAGGATAAAGAAAGCAGCTGCGATTTCGACCATAATCTGTGTATTTGAAACAACAGCAAAAGTTTGAATTGCTTGTTTCTTGTCCTACAAAGATCATGTCTTAGGTCAGTAGGCGGAGAGTACGCAGTCTTTTGTGGCTGTTTGACCCCATTCAACCACATGAGCATCTATACTATGAAAGCAATCCGGATGAATGTGTTTTCCACTAAGCGGTCAAAAGTGGACAAGCTCAAGCTCAAGCTCTGCCATGTCTAGGTCAAAAGAGATCTCCAAGGACCTATGAAAAAATGTGATGATGCTCTACCAGGCTAGACAGTTTCAAACACTTTTCATAGGTCCATGAGGTCCATAGGTGCTCCATTTAATAGTGGTTATCCAACAAAAACACTCCAAAAGCAACATGTTTAATAGCTACAAAGAACTCCAGGGAAACATCTAATGATGCACCGATCGATCGACCAGGGACCAGAATCCGCAGATTTTCCACATGTTTGGCCTGTTTTGTTGCCAGTGGCAATAACGTCAGCTGCACGTTCTCACTCTCTTCTCTCCGATGGCGAAGTGGCACACACCCGCCTCCTCTCACTCACTCGGCTCATCGGTTAAAAAGTGGTCGTATTGCGCTTAGTTTTACTAATTCCTGCAGGTTTCACGCTCCGAAAGTACACCGAAAGTACGCGCACCACTGATCTATATAAGTGCCGTGCACAAGCCGACCTCTCAAACAGCTTGAGAATCACAAGTACCAAAATGAGTGGCGTAAACGGTCAAATACACACAAAATTATGTCAAAATACCCATCTTGGTGAGTATGCAGTTAAACAGTCAGTTTTGGAATCAAATTAGTTAAGATAACGCAAGTTGTGTAACAGTATATTGGATCCGTGCATAAAGCTCTTAAAGTGACAGTAGTCAAATTTTCCTGCTGCTGTTTGTCATGTTATGCTGTTTGTCATGTAATTAAAGAAGAAAAGACATAGAAAAAAAAAAAATCACAATCTGCTCGACTGAATAACTTTTGTAACTAATTGTAAGCATTAATCTGTATTTAATTTTTACAATGAAGACTATCCAGTATTATTTTACATTTTATTACTTTAATTTCTGTACTATTTCTTACCTGAATATACTTTATATCCACCTGAAAAAAGTGAAGCCGTGTTTATTTCATATCTCTTTTTATTCTATTGCATGTATTGTTTTGCTGTTGTTTGAAATATTTATGTTTTTATTTTATTAATGTCTTTTAACTTTTAATTTTTATGAATATAAAATTTTGCATTGAAAAAAACATTGGCTAAGGTTAATCCCTGATGATGCAGGATCCAAATCCATGGCAGGATAGCAAGGAAAAGTCACTGCAAACACTGCATTCAGAAATAATGTGGGTTTTGTAGGTGGTTAAAGCAGAAGAATGCCATGTTTTGGAAAGGCCTAGTTAAATTCCTGATGTGACCCAATAAAAACTTTGTGGAAATACTTGAAGAAAGCAGTTCATCCAAGAAAGCCAACCAACAGTTTTCCACAGATACTAGAAGCATTTGTTTGTTTTACATAGTTTTTCCAGACATGTATTTTTGGTTCATTTTGATTAAGTGAAAATATACAACACAATTTAGATCTCCGTGACGAAGATGAGGTTTGGGATAAAGATCTCAAATGTACTGTAGGTCATATTTATGCCAAAAAAAAAATCTATTAAGAGGAAATGAAAATTCTGTCATTATTTACTTAGGTTTCATATCGTTCCAACCAGTATGACTTGCAAAACACACAAAAAAGATATCTAAAAAAAATGTTTCAGTGTTTTTTTGTCTATTTAATGAAACTCAGGGGGGTCCAATGTTGTACGGACCACAATTTTCTTGCAAATATCTGTATGTGCTACAGAAGAATGTAAGCCATAGAGGTTTGGAACAACATGAGGGTGAGAAAATTATAACTAAAGTTAAATTTTTGGGTGGACTTCCTCTAAGGGCTCACGAGTTTTCTACCATGACCGTATATTTCCCATATAATAAAAGTGAAAGGGGACTGGTGCACCATGAAAGTAGTTCAATGGCATGACGATATATCATGACGAAGACATACATAACGTGCAATTCAATTTTGCTATATCATTTATATTGCGGCATGTAAATATATCTGCTTAGCACAGTACTGACATGTTAGAGAGAAAATAACATTGATGAAAGAGCAAATAAAGAGCAGGACATCCTTGATATAAAAAAGCTATTAAAAGTGCAACAATACGGTTTGTTTTTAAAAAAGTTTTTATTTGCAATAGAACTTGGGTGCTGTCTTTACCTAAAAACAATAAAAAACTGACTCCTTGCTCTTGACTGAATCACTTCTTTAGTTTAATGAAGACAATGGACTGTTTTATTTTACGTTTGATTAATTTCTGTACCTGAATACTAGACCTTCCCTAATAGAATAACGTAAATCACTGTTTAGTTCATTTGTATCTTTGTTCTATAGTATTTTTTTGTCTTGTTTCTTGTAATTAGTTTTTTTGTTGTTATTTGTTAAGATGATGTCATCTTAGATTTATTTGATTAACATTGATTTGAACATCAAACATTATTCACTTTCATTGTATGGAAAACAGAGGTCAGGACATTCTTCAAAATATATTTTGTGTTCCACAGAGGAAAGTTATACAGGTATGGAATGATAAGAGACTGAGTAACTCATGACAATTGGAATTCATGAGTGGCCAATCTGTTTAAAACACTGCTTCCTCGAAATGCAGCGAAAGCTCTTTGAAGCAGTGACAGAACAAACACATTCCTCCTCCTCCACGTCCCTGGCTGGCACTCCGCATGGCCATATTTGGCCAATCAAACACAGCAGTAGGTTTTTCCCCTTAAATCCTTTTACAGGTTGGTGCACATCCCCCCCTGACAGATATTTGTCCTGGGAGAGCCCCCTTTCACGGGGAAGGGGAAGTCAAGATGAGGCAGCCAATCATTCCGCTCCCTGTTGTCCTAACATGCTCATCTGTAATACTCCAGGGGCGCTTGTAGTTAATATCAAAGTGGACTCAGTTAAAGAACCAAAAAGGCAAATGTAATATTAAATTCCTAGAGTTAATAACGCAGCAAATGCGATTCATTACTGGAGATCTGTTGGGGATGAATCGTCTGGTCTGGTCTGGACATGCTGATCTGAAACAGAATGGCAAGAGCCACGGCCAACACTGGGGTCAGGCACCAGACATCCCAGGACACCAGACCAATTTATCTCAGGCTGTCCATATGACTGCCGCACTTAATCTCAGATCCCAACAGCAATCTCAAACGAGAACACTTGTATTGTAGACTAAACAATGATTCTCATTCAAATAAGGCCTTGTTTTCACCTGGTATTAAGAAGAGTTTTTGTCAATCCGATCGCAGAAAGACAACGTTGTAAACGGGGTCTAAAACGTTTTGAGTTCTCCACTTTCGACCACTTCCAGAGGTAGTCGAAAACGCATTCGATTGGCTTGCTTTCGTAGTGTAGATGCTCATGTGGTCAAATGCATTCGAACAGCTACAAAAGACTAATCTCTGCCTATTGACCTAATGCGCAAACATTATGGGAAGCACGGTGGTCAAACGGGATTTAAACTTTGTCGGCTGAAGACAAAGTTTGGTTTGAAGACAAAAACGTACCAAGCACAATGTTCTCTCAGTATTCTATCAGAACAGAAACAAAAGCTGCTCTACATAATTTTTTTCCCATCACCACATTTCGCAATATGTAAATTGCACAAGCTTATTTTGTCCATTAAATGGAAAGATCTGAAAAAGCCCGTACATTTACCCACACATAGACCCCTCCCCTCAAATAAATCAGGGCAGAAGTGGTCAAAACTAAACTAAGCCTCTTTTCATCAATTAACGTTTAGTTTCATTTTTTTTATTAATTGGTTAGTCACAGAAAAAAAAAATAAACAGGAAGTAGCAAAGTCCATGGTCAATAACACAGCTGGTCCATGTGCAGGGCCTGAATTTCGTTTTGGAAAATGGGGGGGAAATCCTCCCTTAGGTGATTCTTATGGGGGGGGATTTTTTATTTGATGGGGGAGTTTAGACTTTTTTTTTTTAGAATTACATTTATCTCCTAAATGTATGCTCACTCATTGCATTTTTATCAATGGGGTAATTTTGTTCTTAAGAATTTACGCAACACAAGGAAGCTTGATTTCAATCTTTGAATTAAATTTTAAAAAGTAGCACAAATAAATACAATAGAATAAAGACACCTATAAAGAGAAAAGTTTTTGCTTAGGTCTGACACTAGTATTCAGAAACACTACAGAGACTGAATAAAGTAATCAAATGTAAAAAAAACACTGGGTAGTATTTTAGTCCTGACTAAATTAAATACATAGGCTATTAATCCTGATTCCTTAAAATGTAAGCTATGTTTTGACAACCAAATTAATGACACACTATATGGCTGCTGTCACTGTAAGAGCTTGTGCACAGATCCTGTAGCCACCAACATTATATGGTCACGTGCAATGTATGCTTATTTAAGACATAACTGGCTATGTTAGAGGACACTCACCAAGACCCAAATTGACATAATTTTGCCTCGATTGACGATTGCCTCGTGCAGCCCATGTTGAGAGACGAGAGAGAGAGACGCAGCACCGCTGAATCACTCACGCTGTTTGTGAAATTGCGTCTCGCAGACAGTTTTAAAATGACTGATTTCATTTTATAATCTGTGTGGATTAATTTACGAATTACCTACATGCTAAAGTGAATCAATGTTTGCGGGAATTTCCCGCATTATAAGTGGGAGACCTGCGGGAATGATTAAAATTATGCGCAATACCCGCAATCCCGAGCCGAAATTCAAGCCCTGATGTGGTAATTACAGTATGTCGGGCAAGTAAATCAAATGTTCACCTATCATTCATCGACCTCAAATATATTATCTTTTGAAACACGCAAGTAGTAGCCTAATGTTAGCAACTTTACATTGCCGCTCACTCTAATGTTAACCTAGATAAATGAGCGCAATTATTTGGCACATAACTTAAATGTTCATGCAGAGGTCACTTTTTCCTGATAACAGCAAAAAGAACTTAAAATACTCAAGTTTTGGTATCAGATAAGAGTAATACATAATACATCATTTTTGTCTAGTCTTTGAAAACACAATTTTAATTTAAAATTTATGATTGGAAGTGATGCCACACAGATCAACATTTTTGAAGTTATAATATAGTGCTATTAAATTTCTTAGCATCTGTCTAGACTCACTCGGAGACATGAGATCTATGCTAATAAAGACTAAATCACAGACTCCTTTACCACCAGGTCCATTAAACACCATTACACTCACACACTCTCTCTCTCTCTCTCTCTCTCTCTCTCTAACGGTTGTTCTCTGCAGAACAGCTGGTTGTTATGACATCACCACCTGTGCAAGTGGGTATCAGAGTTGTGTTGTCTGGATTCATATGCTGAAAGAAATAGGCCTATTCTTCAAACAAATAAAAGTAATACGATAGATAAAACAAAATACATCACAGATTAAGGGCTATTGTTTGTGTAAAAAACACTCAGGGCCTACAACAACTTCCTGCTGTTAAAGAACATATCAACACGAGCCACACCAGACCCCAGTGAATAAATTTGACTGTTTCAATCAGGAGCTTTGTTGGCACCATGAGGCATCAGCTTTCATGTTCAGCTGTTCAGTAGATTAAGAGTCGGTTGGTTTCCTGGATGTCTCTATGTAAATCCGGCTCTAACGTTTTTTGCTATTCCCTGAGCAACACATTTCCTTAATATGAGGGGTTAGATTTACATGCATTTGAATTTCACAAAAAAAAAATTAACTATGACATCTAAAATGTGCCCCAAATAACTTTTAAGTTCAATTTCCCCCCTTAAACATATCAATCTCCTCTCACAATCAATGCTGATGCGTCAACTAACCGATTAAAGTACTGTGAAAAAGTCTTAGGCTTTTGTATGCACAAGGAGGAGTCTGACACCAGCCAGTATGCTTCCACATGGAGATCTGATCTCACCATCATCGAGTCTGTCTGTGATTACATAAAGAAACAGTACAAACTAAGAATAAATCCAGAAAAACTATGGCATTGGCAACGTCTCCAAGATCCTTGAGTAAATCTACCAGCAAAGCTACTTGAAAAACTATGCGCAAGTGTATCTAGGACAAAAGCTTTTAAACGCAAAACTATTACTAAATAAAAATATTGACCAATAAAATAAGTATTATTGTGTTCAGTCATATTTAACTAAAATAATATATATATATATATATATATATATATATATATATATATACATATAGCTGAAAGCATATGAGATATGCAAGCAAGGCACGGAATATCAGACCAACTGCAACAATGAGTAATTAAAGACATTTTAGATTATTTTAATCAAAATGGCTGAAAAGTCTCAAGTAGAATCACTGATAATATAATTTAATTGTGTTGTGTGACCAAATTGTCACTGTGACCAAATTGATGAGGTGAGAAGTGGGGTGACATAAGCCGTGTTTCCATTATCCTTCAAATTGCGCAAATTAAAATTGAAAATTGAAAATACGCCTAAAAGAAACACGTCAATTTTGCAAAAACACCCATTTAAATCGCAAAAAAGTTGTTATACTCGCATGAGGTGGTTTTTCAGGCAATTCAAAAAAGGAATATTTCGCAAAACTGCAATGGAAACAGTTTTTTTTTCCATTTACATGTCACCTGGTCTACGTAAAAATCATCATTTAAAGATGAAGCAGTATGTATACACAAAACAAATGGGTTTTCAAACCGCCCCTGTCGGTGATTGGTTGAAACTGTTTATTTTGGTTTTGAGTGGTGGTTGTACCCATTTGTTTTGTGTGCAGATTTCAGAGCCTAGGCTGCCTACAGAGACGCGGTTTTTGGACGGCATGCTTATGGGGCGGGCAGCTAGCGGATCGTTAGGAAAGATTAGTTGAATGTGATCATTTATGTTTCGGTCTTTTTTGGGCCTGAAATGACTGATACAACCTTTAAGTTTAGTCGCATAACATTGGTTAACGGAAATGCCCTCATTTCACAATAGTTTTCATTGATTTGTTGAGTTGTTTTGGCATCATGCCATCAAAAATGGTTTTCACTTGAATCTGGCGACACTGTCATAATTGGTATTATTGTTATTGGTATGACTCAAGGAATCTATCAAGACCAGTTTCAATAAAAGTGGCTAAATACATCAAAAGCTATTAGCATTTTTTAAAGTTTCATTATAATTTTCTGCCTTAAAATTTGAGTACCTTCAAGGCATCATTCCGAAGACACATACTGAGTTTCCTAACACTAATGCGTTCAAAAAAATATAACGTTTTACAACAAAATGCTAAAACGGAAAATGTCAGGGTGCATTCGAATCATCTTGAGCCAAGGAATCAGAGGACATTTTGTTTTGTAGTCCTTACGGTTCAAATATTATTAGCATAAACATTAGTGGAGGACAGTTAGAGGTCACGTCACCTTTATTTACATAGTGCTTTATACAATATAGATTGTTTCAAAGCAGCTTTACTGTAATAACAGGAAAATGATGCAAACAGTTCATTTCAGCCGCTCTAAAAGTAAATAGTGTCATTGTTCAGCTGAAGTCAGTTCAGTGTTGATTTAGTTCCGTAATAAAGATTTTAGTTTCAGTTATTAAATTTGTTCATTTAAACTCTAAAGCAGTTCTGCAGAAAAACAGTGATATCATCGTCATTGACAGTTCAGTTCTCATCAAATAGAGATGATAAAATATATAGTCATAAAAAATAATATAGTTGAATATGAAGATCAGATTCATCACGCCAGTATGGGGACGACGAAGCTAGTCATAGGTCTGTGCAGAGGACTTGTTCGGTTCTTGTGGTCTTTCCTGAGGATCCAAATTTACCATAGTAACAGTTCAGACTATCCTCTTTCTGTGTGCCAGATTTCATAACTTTCCTGCAAGCGGTTTTATTGGTGGAAAACTGCAGGGAGTCCTTAAAGCTTCTCTTTTGTTGACAAAAGGGCTTTTTACTACAAGTTTGTGAAAATGGTTGGCGATTTCTGTGTAACAAATTTAATATTTGGCTAATTAGTTGATTCAGCTACCAGTAGAGTGTAGCTCTATTTAAAACATTTCAACATAATTAAATCATATCAATAGAATATCTTCCGAAATCAGCACATTATTTGTTTTAAGAGAATTCAGAGCTGATAAACACAGCAAATGTAGAATAGTTATTTTTACTTAAAAACAACAAAAGCAACAACACCCACAAGCGTTTCAGAAAGAATGAAATGGATGGATTTTGCCAGGATATAAATCTAGTGGATTCTGTAAGCAACTTGTGGCAATGCATGCGCCTAATCTTGTCCAAGGGCTGTTTCATCAGCCATTCAGAAGCAATAAATCCGGATAATGAACCAATCAGCAACTGGCGAGGGCGTGACAGAGCCTCTGTAAGGAGGCCAGAGGCCCAGCTAAGCAGTGTGACTCTGGCCGAGCGCCAAGATCCTGTGAGAACAGAGGCCAAAGACACGGAGCGAATACACACGCCACAGGGTGCAGGGCGACCCCTACTACTGATCTAACGTGTTAAATAGATTTCAAAGGACCTCTGAGACATCATATTACATTTGAATGCAGAAAGAGAAGTGAGATTCTCAGCCAGGGGACTTTTTTAATAATATTATTTTTATATTAACGCAAGTCTTTCAGGGATTTCCACAATTGCACAAATCCAAAATGGGTTCTCCACAGTTACTGTAAGAGCGTAACAGTGACAGCCAACTTTTTGCAAAGCCTTAGTTACAGAAGTATTTTTCATATATATTTTTAAAAAACAAACAAACAAAGCAGTCCCATCCACAAAACCAACCAGCTCTGAGGGATTAATTATAACATTCTATTCAAAGCAAAAAAGTACAATACTGTGACTTTAAATTACATTATCAAATCAGAAATTCTGATAAAAGTATTTTTTTTTACGTTTGTTTATATGTACACAAATATACAACTGTAATCAAATAAAACGTTGTTTGAGAGTATGAGGAGACTTTATTTGCAAATCTTTTGACTGTAGGACTTCTCTTTTGTATCATGGGTTGGGTAGTGTAGTTCTTTGTCTTAATGGTCTTTGTTAATGTTATAGCAAAAAGCAATTCCTCTATGGAGAAAAGGAATTACATTTCTACATCCAGACTGTTGATCTCTATGGAGCCCTTACAAATGACTCAATATAAATAGCTCAGTTGTTACAAGCAGCTTTGATGTAAATAAGCCATACATTGAAACATTTCAATTCTTCTAAACATGCAGTGATTGTTATTAGCATTGAGATTTGCATGTCAAGATCTGCCTTCATCTTATTCAAGGCAGATATTTTTAATGTATGTTAAGCCATTTGAATACGTAGAGGCTCAGATCAATACGCATTTGAGCTTTCAATGGCTGTGGGTGATTCATGGTTAGCATAAGGCCTGCAATTCGAAATATTTACGATGGGCCAGCACCATAAAAAATACCAAAGAGAATCAACACATGTTGAGGCAAGAAAGGCTGTAATTACGCAACCAAGTGTGCTTCATGAAGAACAACACTTGAAAGGAAACAGACATATTTGGTTTTGCTCATAACACAAGTGGTGTATGAAGGCAAGTCCTCAACGTAAAGAATAATTAATGACGATCCATTGAATTATTGAAAATTTCTGCATACTGCGCTTAAGGCTCTCCACAGTGTTAGGCAGTAGTTTCTCTACAAATAGCAAAGCCATTGGTTAGGAGCTACTTCCAAAATAGAAGTGTTACCTCACTACTAAGAAATGTAAAGCCATTTTTTTTACTTGAGTAATGTCTTCTGTTTCCTCTATGGTAGGCTGCAAGAATCTTAATTTGGCAAAGTGACGTGATGTGGTCCAAATTAGTAATGCAGTTGAGAACTATTTTTCAAAAGATGCACAAGCACGCAAATTAAGTAAATCAACACCTCAACATCTGTTAGCCAATCAGAATCAAGCATTCAACATCACTGCGGTGCAAGTCCTTAAGTTTGTCCTAAGATCCCCTGTAATGTTTTTTCTTGGCAGCGACTATTTCCTGCATATGTTCTTCAACAAGGATTTACATTCAATGATGTCCACTTAGGGTTGATGGAGACCAAATAATAGACAGTATTTGACTCCAACCTGACCTCTCCCCACAAGCCATAGCTCTAGATGTGAGGAGAGAAAACAACTTTAAACATTGGCTAATTTCTGTCAGTGTATCATCCATCTATTATTACCAGCCGAAGTTTACCAGTTTTTGGACTTTTTGGAAACACCTTTCAACCAATCAGAATCGAGTATTCAGACAGACCACCCCCAATTAATTATTTTTATTTATAAAAATACAGGATTTTCTCTGCTCTCCTCTCCTTTTTTGCGTCCATCTACAGCGTCTCTCGTCCTGTTTACAGACTTCGTAATATTTCCACACAAATAATATTTTGGGAAATAGCAAATGGGCAATGTAGTATGTGTGCAAGTCTGGAACAAAAGTCACGCAACAACAACAAATGGTCCTGACTGATGCATCTCTCATTGTCATTTCACGTTTCTATCTTAGCCCTCATCTTAATGTTCTGCTTTTACCCAGCACTCCGGTTCCTTACAGTGTTCTTAACTTCTTATATAAGCATTAAGGTTTTGCATTAATCGAATTGTATCCTGAGAGCTGAGGTATTCATAACAAACAATAAATGCACCTTCTTTTAAGTCACATTGGTAATGGAATAAACTGCTAAGTTGTAGCAGCCAGGCTACATGTAAAGTTCATCCAGTGAACTTAGGGCAAACATCTGCTCTGAGTTAATCAATCCAGTCAATAATATTCAGTCAATACTGTGAAGACCAAGAAGAACGTTTTCCCTACAGCTGACCAACTGACACATTCATCCATACAATTGACAACATGACTTTACTTTGCTGTTCCTTAGTGCTTTAAAACCAATATTTCAGCCAATATTCTGGTCAAAACATTAGCTAAGGGTGGAGGGTTATAAATGTTTCAACTGGTAAAGATTCTGCACTACCATTTATACCACAGTATTTCCACGGCACATTTTATAAAATCCAAACACTAACATATTTTAAGTACAAATAAATACACGTGTACACATCTTGATCACATCTTTACACGTGTACACGTGTATCCGTTGAAATGGTTTCGCAGGGCCGAAATCATTGACGAAAACAATGAGGTTTAATTGAGGGCAAGTGTTCAATATCATTTCATGTACATCTCATTTGATGTTTAAAATGATGTTTATATCTATGTTCTATGGTTATATCAGCCATCAGTCTATTTTCAAGAAATCTGTCTCAGCCATTAAAAAGCCCATTTTAGTTGACCCCTTTGTTCTCCTATATCATTTCGATATCTAATGGTCTGTAATCACCCAGGATCATAAGAAATTAAATACCGGCAACAGAAGGGCCACACTGCAGCATCTGGCATGGGGCGCGAAGCCACCAGTGCCACCCTAAACCCTTTAGCCTGTAGATGCACTAGAGTGGAAGTCATTTAGATAAAGACATGCTGGGCGAGTCCCTCACAGTCATCAGTCTGATAACAGCAGTGAATCACAGTGCTGCCATTAATCAGACATGCACTTCCAGGATGACAGGCTGTGACAGAAATACACACAGGAACAAACTGGACTGATTACACAGCAAGTGTCGAAAGCCAGCTGCGGACCACCTGTGCGTTTGTGTTTTCACAAAGTTGAAGGGTGCCATTTCAGCTCCACTAGGGGCACCAAACAGAACTGCAAAAACAATGTTTTCATTTTCAAAAATGTGTGTGCCATTGCTTAGTCAAAACAGACTATCGCCATAATAACTACACGCCATAACAACTCCACTGATTCTACTTCCTTAACAAGTTATTCCTCATTTTGACTTGTTTGGGATGCGTCTTCCTCTATATATCTTCACATCACTAAATGTTTCTACAATGCTCTAATGTGTAAATATATTATAAGCAGTCCACATCATCACTAATAGTCATGCAAATATATCCACTGCAGTTGAAATGGTAAAGCAATCAGTCGAATAAAAAAATATTTTCCTGTAGAACAGACTTTCATTCTGTCCCTGTCACCTGTAAGTTTAAAATATTCTAACTGAGGCTATGTCCACACTATGTGCGTTTTTGTTTTAAGTTTAAAAGGAACACGCCAACTTTTGGGACTTTAGCTTGTTCACCGTATCCCCCAGAGTTAGATAAGTCCATAGATAAGTCCATCCATCATCTTCCTGTAGCATAATGGTCATTTGATAGGGGCTTGACGAATCAGGGAAGGATATGCAATGATCCAGAGGAGACCCAATCAGGGAGCGAATGTGCGTTCCTTTTTTATAAGTCTCCGTTTTGATCTGTCTACAATAAAACGCAACCCAGAAGTTTTCAAACTGAAGCGTTTTCAAAATCCTCAGTTCTCGAGGGTCTATTTGACCTCGGGGGACTCTGGAGTAGCAAAGGTTATGCATTTTAAAACAAAAATGCAAAAGTGTAAACAAGAGCCGTAAACACTGAGCCCCCCATTATTTTAGAATGTATCACCTTTTTATTTCCATGGCAACGCAGCAAGCTTGTCACGTGACACACTGCAGCCACAATAGCGCTGTTAGAATAGAGTACACTATAGTTACCTACACGTGAATAAATCACATAATTTTCAGTGTCTGTGGCCTCCCTATATAAGAACACTCCACACGAATTTCATCTCCAGTCCAGAGCTGCTCTAAGAGGTTTTCCAACCCAATCTCATGAGACAAATTTCACGAGGTTGTTTATTTCCCATTTTACAAGTTCATACGATTCACTTTGACATAGTAAATTACACCGTACAAATTCATGCTAAATCATCCCCAAGAAAAAATGGATGAAGGTCTATCCTTAACCTCATTTGGGAAAAAAATTATGTAATTTGGGAAAATAATAAAACGAACTTCATAGGGCTCTAAACAGTTAAGTGATTCTTGAGCCACTTAAGATTTGGAGACTGTTCTGAGTAGGGTTGCAAAGTTTCCAGAAACTTTCCAGGATTTTCGGAAACTTTCCAGGATTTTCAGAAACTTTCCAGGATTTTCAGAAACTTTCCAGGATTTTTGGGAAACTTTCCAGGATTTTTGGAAAGTTTCTGGAAATTTACCGGAAATGTTCAGCCCCTTTGCAACCCTAGTTCTGAGCCACTGGTAAATGACATACTTCACCTTTATAAACGCTACGTTCAGACTGCAGGCAAATGTAGCCAAAATCCGATTTTTTTGCTCACATGTGGGTCCGACTCCGACAGTGTGAACGTCACAAACCACATGGAATCTGATATTTTCAGTTCCGATTTGGGCCACTTCTATATGTGGTCCTAAATCTGACACAGGTCGGATGTTTTGCAATGTCACCTCAGTCTGAACAGTTCAATCGAAATTCATGTGACTTGTACGTCAATCTAGAGCAACATTCGTCACAATTCTGCGCTCATGGGAGTCGCTTCAAAGATTTTACAAATACACGACATTATCGAGACTTGAAAGCTGTCAGTGGAAAGACAGTGATGTGTTAGAACTAACAATTATTACAGTGTCAAAAATACAAGAAAAACATGTGGGCTCATTTCATAAATGTTTCTTAAAAATCTGCTCTCTTTTTTCGCATCCTTGTCTTAGTTTTTTATATAGCCTGTGCAAAAATTAGCTGGCTTCCACGGCAGATCACACTATAAAAAAAACAATCGCTTACTTGAATGTCCTTCGTGTTTACTTCCGAATGACAGTGAGCTGCATGACATCTTCTTATAGTTTTTTTTTTGTTGTTGCATATGCGGGTATACAGGACCATGATCTGTTCACACTGGAATCTGATATTGGCCACATAAAAAAAAACAACGTGAACAGCTATACAAAAAAAATCGGATCTGATCGGATCTGAGAAATAAATCGGAAATTTAGCACTACAGGCTCGCAGTTGTGAACGTAGCCTAAAGAGGACCATGTATAGTGTTTGAATAACCTTGGAACTTTGATTGTTCTTTGTAATCTTAACCCAGGGACTGCAGGTCAGTGACTTAGCCTGGGTTCCCATGAATTCAATACCGGGCTTCCCAAATAACAAGGTCAGTTTGAGAAACCATTGTTACATTGGTTGGCCTGGCAAAATTCAAAATGAGGCGCTAACCGCTCCAATGCATTCTGATGTTGACGTTCCACAACATGACAGGACAATAAACTTGTAAATGTGACAACATTCCATTCTTCATCTATTATGCAAGCAGACCCGACACAGTAAACTCATGGTTGTGCGCCGCGTACTCGGCACCTTTTGCTTGAACCCAGCAGGCCTCCTTGAGCCAAGTTTCCTGTGTGTCACAATGGCAACATGGCATGAAATGTCACCCTTCAACATGTTGCCTGATAACATCCCTGAAACTGAAATTTGCATAGAAATGCATGGCTGAGGTTTTGCTTAATATGCTTAATTAATGAACTCTTATTTTGGTGCGAGACAGATCTAAGAGTTGCAATGACGGAAACCTGTCAGGCAGGTTGCTGTTGTTTATATAGCAAAATGAGTGCTTTACATTCTCAAGATGTTGGAAGAACATGTTGGTGCTGGCGTTTCCCTATTTTACACAAAACTGGATGGTTGCACAACACAGTAGGAAGTATCTGTCCACTTTATAGAATCTGGAAAGCTCTTTCCTGTTGCCTTGTCACGTGGATTCCTTGTGATTATTTGTTGTGTGTCATTATTATAAAGCATATTCTAGCTTTAACTAAATTTTGTTTCATTGTACAGTCCTAAAGTCTGAGACCAAATTAGGAGAAAAATATAAAACAAATCAATGTTTTTTTGTTTGTCAACTTGAGTGTAAAATGTGTAGTGAATTAATTTTTTTCAAATCTGAAAAATATGTAGGCCTAGTGTTTTTTTTTTATTTAGCTTAAGGCAAGACACTACTTATTTTTTAATGCATCAGTTTGAGATTTTGCTAGATTTCAAAAAGTGTTGTTTCAAACTAGTGGAAAGAAAACATCAAAAATACACTTTTTAAGGGCTGATTTTATAGCACTTTATCTATTTGCGTCTGTGGTTTTCACTTACAATGTATTTAAAAGCTGTTTTCTCAAAATGAAATATCCACTTCAGCAGCTCTTTACATACACCAAATGTAACACTTTCATTCCTATCCATAATCTGAAGGTTTTTACAGAGGTTTATTCATATAAAATTCACCTGATTTGATAAGTTTTATTCCTAAAAAAAAAAATCGCGGAAAGGTAGCCTATTGTTTTCTGACTGATATGTATTGTTTTCTGGCCGTGTCTTGTCTTAAACTAAACTAAAAGTGCCCTTGAACTCTATAACTGTAAAACTGCTCAGGCCGAAGCAGGATGTGGAATTATCAGGCTCAGTGCTCTATACATGGCGCAAATGTAGGGTTAGTTCCGGGTTCTGCCCTGATAGTCAAATTACAAATCCAACTATGGAAAAGGATTTAGTCTTGAATATTAAGTAGGATATTTGACGTTCGCTACTGGATGAATGTCCCGTGACCTAATTAATATTCATGAGCCAACCCTTCCCCACAGTAGGATTTTTGAACTCCCAGAACAGAAGGAACAGGGAGGGCTCACAAAAGAGGACTGGCTACGTGTTACAAAGGGCCAATTTACCGGTTGACAGCTGCATTTTCAACATACACAATAAACAACTTCGCGCACACCGCCTGGGGATACAGTTATCGATACTAGTTCGTTTAACAGTGTTTGTAAAAAGTAATTAATGTTATTCAAAAGATCACATCTAGCGCACAAAGCAGGTGCACCTTATTTTAAAAACTACTTTTAGTTTAGGGCAAATCCATTTATTTGGGTGTCAACAGAACTGTTCTCCTTGCTTTATATGAAAATGTAAATAAAAACTGTGTAAAAAAATAAATGTGTAAAACTGTATACAATCGTGTGAATTTTCACTGTTTGTACAGTAGCCTAAACAAATGGCCTAATTATTGAAAAATAAATATTTTTTAGAAATGTCAGCATTCAATTATTTCTAATAAATGCATTGTAGACCTACATAGTACAAGGCTAGTAAGTAATGGCATTATTTTTTTTTGCCAAACTTGTTTTTAAAGGGATAGGGCTCTCTAACCAAACATATTTAGGTTATTTAAAATATATAGCTTTAGATGCCAAAATGCTGTGTTTTTTTTTTACAATTAATGACATTATTCGTTTGACAATGTTTAAAATCACCGTATCAAAACGGAAAAGGAACCCATTTTGAAAAACTCATTCAAACTCAAAGTAGCCTATGTCCAGAACAAAATCAGTGCAAAATTATTAATAAATGTTCATCTCCATTCAGCAGCAATAGAGCAACGGGGTAAAAGAAAGAACCCTGGCTGTCAAAGACACGCAAAAACGGACGAGCTGGAGTGTGTAAACGCTCCGAAAGGACACACTTGCTCCTGTGATGGTCCCCCACCTCCAGTAGGTGCGAGTAACAGGACAGAAAGTGAGTAGGCTAACAGACCGAAGTCCCACATGCGGCCTCAGTCATTATCCATACTATGTGTTACATTGTAGCGCGCAAAACTAAGTACACACAAAAGCGACGGCAACAAATGTGCTTTGACGTGCTTTACCTCATTGTTCGACGACAGTGCAGATTCCCTTCAGACGTAAAGCCGAACTTCCAGAGGCGAAAACCCAAAGAGAAAACGATGAGATCCTCATGGATAAACCCACCGAGGGTTTTGGTGTTTTTGTTTAATCTGTGGGAAGAAGGATAAGCAGCACAGCTCGATGATTTCCTGGTTGAGGAGTGAAGGAGGGGGTTGGAGGTGAAGTGTGGATAGAGTTGCTACTGGAGCTGGGCTTGTGTCAACTCTAATCAGTATCCTGGACTCATGTCTCGCTCCGAGCAAAGTCTACACATATTCCGCCTCATGTCCTCGTCTCCATTCGTGCGGCTGTTTGTAAAATATGGAAGCGGTTTTCGACAAACTCCTCTTGTTCGCCGGTCGGTCTGTTAACGCTCATTCGCGACCGAAGCCCAACCTGCTCCTCAACTCTGAGGAAAAGCTTTCATTCC
This sequence comes from Semotilus atromaculatus, assembly GCA_031834385.1. NCBI lineage: Eukaryota > Metazoa > Chordata > Actinopteri > Cypriniformes > Leuciscidae > Semotilus > Semotilus atromaculatus. The sequence goes on along the minus strand of JAULUF010000002.1, from coordinate 6,306,724 downwards.
TGTCTGTCTGTCTCCCCCTCCCGAGCTGAAAAACAGGCAGAGAAATGTACTCATCCACTCCCTAGCGGCCGAGCTCCATTACTGCAGCCCTGCGTTACAAAGCAAGATCTGCTGATGGGAATGATGCGATGTATAGCCTACTTCTCTGACTGGAAAACATAATAATTTAATCTTCCATCTTTAAGTGTGTGGTGTACGTCACTATTCCAGTCTGTAATATGCTCAAATGTACATTGTAGGAGTGGGTTTTGTGCTGTGTTCATTTTCAAAAAAGTACTTTATTGCAGTGATTTTTGACATTCGTGATAATACCATAACGTTTTAACATATTTCATATAATACTATAGTATATGATTTTAAAAAATGAATATTTAATTGATCATAATCATTTCTCTTATTTTTATATGAAGAGTTAGAAGATCAACAGTAATGTTTATGTTTCAAAAACTAACAATTTAATAACAATAGATCCCAAGAATCTCATATATCCATTTTCATTTACCTAATTTGTCACATTTCAGTTTATTTAGTATTTTTAATTTAGACAAATCTATCTATCTATCTATCTATCTGTCTGTCTGTCTATCGGTTTTAGTAGTATCTATCTGTCTGTCTATCTATGTCTGTCTGTCTATTTATTTTGATATCTATCATCTTTCTATCTACATCTCTATCTACATGTCCGTCTGTCTGTCTAGCTAGCTAGCTTTATCCAGCTTTGCATGTTACTCAAAGTGCTCAAAATCATGGAAATCAGGTAGCTTTTGAAAGCTTTTTTACATTTAGTTGTGAAGTAATATAAATGAATGTGTATATACAGTATACAATTATAAATTAAAGTGACAATATGTGTCCACACAAGTCATTTAAAGTAGAAATTGGCCAAAATAGCTTGTAAAGATAAAATATTTTCTATTTTACTGGTTTTTCTTTGGAAACATGGAAGATATCCAACCCTATGTCACATCTACCACCTTAGTGACTGGCTGTCCCGCTCTCTCTTTCACACACACACACACACACACATACACAAATAGTTTGTCTTATGTCTGGAGACCTATTAAAACCCCTTCAAAATCAAATGTCAAAGTAGTCATGCATGATGCGTCTGATTATAAACCATCCATAATCCTGCTGTGTGCAGTTTACATCACTTATAGACATTTTGTTAAAGTACATTTGAAGTAATTATGTAAGCCTTTGATAATTACATAATCAGATTTTCGGCCTGTCAGGCGTGTCATTTTGGTTCAGAGGAGAACGCTTGAGAAAAGAGAGATGCACATCTATCAAAAGACCTTTTGAACATCTGTAGAGTGTGTTTGTGCATGTGTAATGTGCATTATACACATCTGACTGCTTTGATAAGTGTCTTATCTAAAAGGAAACTAGTCAGTTGTAATTTTAGGCTCACCCCTCCTCCATTGAGCCACTTTTACAAGCTCCCTTTCTGGCTCTGCTTGCATGGCACAGATTCACAGGATAGCGCCTCGGACTCTGTGGCCTATAACGTTCTTTACACTCGCACAGTCATGCTTTCAAATGCAGACTGCATTCAAACATGAGACAAACAGAGCAATGCATTAAAGAATAAAACACCACAAGTAGGATCCTATGCATTTGTGAGTGCGTTAACAGAGGCTGACAACAAGCAGGCAGGAAATTGTAAATAATTTCTAAAGGCATTCTGGACGGAGGCCAAACAGCACTGACCTAGGTTATGACACTAAGCAATGTATATGAGAAATCACTATTGCAAAACAAACATAAAAAGAAAGAAAAGTCTTATTATTCTTCTCCTTACACTTTTTTTACAAAGTCATTTTCAAAGCCATTGTAAATGTAAATGATACGTGGTTACATCACGTCACCTAGTGGACAGTATTTGGCTGCACATTCACAGTATACGCCATTTTGTTGTTTACCACTAGATGGGGATGTATGTACATAGATAGCAGAATACAGTCACGACAATAGCCGACAGAATCTGCCTAGTCTCTATCAAGCCCCTTTTCCACCAAAGCATTTTGAGAGCCGGTTCGGAGCCGGTGCCTGCGCACGAACCAGTTCTTTGTGTTTCGACAGCCAAAAAACCAGTTCTCGGCCAGGAAAACTGGTTCCAAAGCGGCACCAACTCTTTGCTGGACTAGAACCGTTCTTTCACCACGTCATGCTTACGTCGGGGGCTGGGTTAGATGTGTTCTAAACATCTTTTCTGACCATAATATAGGATTGCAAAGCCAGGAGAAACATTTGCAGAAACATGATGTAGTCCGCCGTTGTAATTGTTATGCTTGAAGTTGGCGCAAGCGTTTCTAGTTTTTAAAATATTTTTTTTTATTATTGAAAACATTATGTAAGCAAAGAAGAAAACAGTCACAATATAGAACAAATAAATGGAAAGAAAAAAAAGACACAAGACATGGGTACATAACATATAAAAGATTAAATACCAGATTAAAAGACTTACATATTTCAATTGTTTTTAAAGCCTTCTTGTACACGAGTTAGAGATAATCCCAAAGTAATGTTGTACTTGCAAGCGTTTCTAGCTAAGACGTATGGCGACGTACACAGTGACGTAACAGTGTTCTAGGTTGTGTTATGATAGGCCTATATTTTTTCACCAAATTGTATTATGTCTTTAGAGTCTGTAGAATTTAGTGACCTTGTAAGTTTATTGTTGCTAAAAACATTTCTTAGTGAAATGAAATGTTTCATTTCTTAGTGAAATTAAATGTTTTTGTTGCTAAAAACATTTCTGTTTCTCAATGAATGTGAAGAAAAAACATGACCGGTCCTTTTATCATTTATTCCAAAACGACAAGAGCATCTTCCTCCACCATCGATTCAACACATAATTCTAATTCTAAAAAAATGGCCAAGTTTATTTGGTTTAATTTATATTATAAGGTCGGTCCATCCGTCCATCTATCTGTCTGTCTGACTAGCTTGATCCAGCTTTGCATGTCAAGGTGCTCAAAATCATGGAAATCATAGCTGTTGTATGATTACATTTAGTTGTGAAATATAAATTAATGTGGTATACTATATGTGTCCACACAGGTCATTTAAATTAAAGGAAAATAGCTTGCATATGCAATGATTAAATATCTTCAAATTGACTGGTATTTCTACGGAAACGGAAGATATCCAACCATGTGTCACATCTGCCACCAAAACAGCATGAGCAGTCATTTAAACATTTATTATAAAAAGACAAGAGCTTCTTCCTCCAGATTCAACACATAATTCAAATAAAAAAAAAGTTTATTTCATTTTAATGTTTTTAATAAGGTCTAATTTATTTATTATTCAATTTATTAATATATATATATATATATATACACTCACCGGCCACTTTATTAGGTACACCTGTCCAACTGCTCGTTAACACTTAATTTCTAAGCAGCCAATCACATGGCGGCAACTCAGTGCATTTAGACATGTAGACATGGTCAAGACAATCTCCTGCAGTTCAAACCGAGCATCAGTACGGGGAAGAAAGGTGATTTGAGTGACTTTGAACGTGGCATGATTGTTGGTGCCAGAAGGGCTGGTCTGAGTATTTCAGAAACTGCTAATCTACTGGGATTTTCACGCACAACCATCTCTAGGGTTTACAGAGAATGGTCCGAAAAAGAAAAAACATCCAGTGAGCGGCAGTTCTGTGGGTGGAAATGCCTTGTTGATGCCAGAGGTCAGAGGAGAATGGCCAGACTGGTTCGAGCTGATAGAAGGGCAACAGTGACTCAAATAACCACCCGTTACAACCAAGGTGGGCAGAAGAGCATCTCTGAACGTACAGTACGTCGAACTTTGAGGCAGATGGGCTACAGCAGCAGAAGACCACACCGGGTGCCACTCCTTTCAGCTAAGAACAGGAAACTGAGGCTACAATTTGCACAAGCTCATCGAAATTGGACAATAGAAGATTGGAAAAACGTTGCCTGGTCTGATGAGTCTCGATTTCTGCTGCGACATTCGGATGGTAGGGTCAGAATTTGGCGTCAACAACATGAAAGCATGGATCCATCCTGCCTTGTATCAACGGTTCAGGCTGGTGGTGGTGGTGTCATGGTGTGGGGAATATTTTCTTGGCACTCTTTGGGCCCCTTGGTACCAATTGAGCATCGTTGCAACGCCACAGCCTACCTGAGTATTGTTGCTGACCATGTCCATCCCTTTATGACCACAATGTACCCAACTTCTGATGGCTACTTTCAGCAGGATAATGCGCCATGTCATAAAGCTGGAATCATCTCAGACTGGTTTCTTGAACATGACAATGAGTTCGCTGTACTCAAATGGCCTCCACAGTCACCAGATCTCAATCCAATAGAGCATCTTTGGGATGTGGTGGAACGGGAGATTCGCATCATGGATGTGCAGCCGACAAATCTGCGGCAACTGTGTGATGCCATCATGTCAATATGGACCAAACTCCCTGAGGAATGCTTCCAGCACCTTGTTGAATCTATGCCACGAAGAATTGAGTCAGTTCTGAAGGCAAAAGGGGGTCCAACCCGTTACTAGCATAGGGTACCTAATAAAGTGGCCGGTGAGTGTATATATATATATATATATATATATATATATATATACAGTGAAGAAAATAAGTATTTGAACACCCTGCTATTTTGCAAGTTCTCCCACTTAGAAATCATGGAGGGGTCTGAAATTGTCATCATAGGTGCATGTCCACTGTGAGAGACATAATAAAAATAAAAAAAATCCAGAAATCACAATGTATGATTTTTTAAACTATTTATTTGTAAGATACAGCTGCAAATAAGTATTTGAACACCTGAGAAAATCAATGTTAATATTTGGTACAGTAGCCTTTGTTTGCAATTACAGAGGTCAAACGTTTCCTGTAGTTTTTCACCAGGTTTGCACACACTGCAGGAGGGATTTTGGCCCACTCCTCCACACAGATCTTCTCTAGATCAGTCAGGTTTCTGGGCTGTCGCTGAGAAACACGGAGTTTGAGCTCCCTCCAAAGATTCTCTATTGGGTTTAGGTCTGGAGACTGGCTAGGCCACGCCAGAACCTTGATATGCTTCTTATAGAGCCACTCCTTGGTTATCCTGGCTGTGTGCTTCGGGTCATTGTCATGTTGGAGGACCCAGCCTTGACCCATCTTCAATGCTCTAACTGAGGGAAGGAGGTTGTTCCCCAAAATTTCGCAATACATGGCCCCGGTCATCCTCTCCTTAATACAGTGCAGTCGCCCTGTCCCATGTGTAGAAAAACACTCTCAAAGCATGATGCTACCACCCCCATGCTTCACAGTAGGGATGATGTTCTTGGGATGGAACTCATCATTCTTCTTCCTCCAGACACGGTTAGTGGAATTATGACCAAAAAGGTCTATTTTGGTCTCATCTGACCACATGACTTTCTCGCATGACTCCTCTGGATCATCCAAATGGTCATTGGCAAACTTAAGACGGGCCTTAACATGTGCTGGTTTAAGCAGGGGAACCTTCCGTGCCATGCATGATTTCAAACCATGACGTCTTAGTGTATTACCAACAGTAACCTTGGAAACGGTGGTCCCAGCTCTTTTCAGGTCATTGACCAGCTCCTCCCGTGTAGTTCTGGGCTGATTTCTCACCTTTCTTAGGATCATTGAGACCCCACGAGGTGAGATCTTGCAGGGAGCCCCAGTCCGAGGGAGATTGACAGTCATGTTTAGCTTTTTCCATTTTCTAATGATTGCTCCAACAGTGGACCTTTTTTCACCAAGCTGCTTGGCAATTTCCCCGTAGCCCTTTCCAGCCTTGTGGAGGTGTACAATTTTGTCTCTAGTGTCTTTGGACAGCTCTTTGGTCTTGGCCATGTTAATAGTTGGATTCTTACTGATTGTATGGGGTGGACAGGGGTCTTTATTCAGCTAATGACCTCAAACAGGTGCATCTAATTTAGGATAATAAATGGAGTGGAGGTGGACATTTTAAAGGCAGACTAACAGGTCTTTGAGGGTCAGAATTCTAGCTGATAGACAGGTGTTCAAATACTTATTTGCAGCTGTATCTTACAAATAAATAGTAAAAAAAATCATACATTGTGATTTCTAGATTTTTTTTTTTTTGGATTATGTCTCTCACAGACCCCTCCATGATTTCTAAGTGGGAGAACTTGCAAAATAGCAGGGTGTTCAAATATTTATTTTCTTCGATGTATATATTAATATGGATAAAATATTAAGCATAGCCTAATATAATAAAACATTTTAAAGATAGAAATCGATTTTTTATCATAATCAAAACACATTTAAAAAATTACTTTGTTTTGAGCTGAATTTTTTTTCTTTCTCTCTCTCTCAAATAATTTTTTGTCAAACAGAACACGTTTGAAAATATATTAATTTGTGATTTTTTTAATGTTTCCTCAAACTACAATTGCAATGTTTAATAGATATGCAACTGTGTAGCCTATAACATGAGTGAGCAGGTAACTAATGTGATGTGCGCACAGAGAAAGACAGTGTGAGACTGTGAGCGCACGAGATCAAGTGCGCTCAAAGTGAGAAGCCAATGGGTGACGGTGTGTTCATCATGACTGTGCTGTCACCCTTCGGCTACCCGCGCACCTGATCTCGCGGCTGCGGAGCTGCTTGGAAACAAACTGCGGAGTCTCGAGTTACCGTGCGCACGATCGATGGCTGATGTGAGAGCCCCGCGCGCCGGGCGACAGTATCGCATTGCGCGCGCGGGGGAGACTGAGTATCGACGCGTGACCGATCACTATCATAATCACACTTCCCCTCTTATCGCCTCAACTTGCTGAATAAAACATAGCGCTTTCCTGCCAAAAGCAGTCACCCCGAGCAAACTTATTCAAGTTCATTTCACACACTCTGAGAAAAGAAAAAGAAGAGAAAGATGAAATGGGAATATAAAAATTAACTTGGAAATTACTAGTATATTTCGCGAACATTTACAAAGAAACGTCAAGTAACATAATGAATTAAACGTGAAATGTTTAGTAAAACATAGCCTACTCCAATAATCTTTATTTTATCTTTATTAACTTCGAAAAATCATGTTATACAGTGGGATCATTTGATATGAAGCATCTTCTGAACTCTCTAAATTTAAAATGAACAGCCTATGCTTGTGTTGTAGTTAAATGTTTTTATTTTTTTTAAATAAAATAATAGCAGACTTTCATATGCTCTGCTCGGGCTCAAGAACTTTTAACGTAGCCTACTAACGCATGAAAATGTTTCCATAATTTCCATCAAGTTCAAAGCCACATTGAGGGATTTACAAACCAGCTGATAGTGTTTTACTGATGTTTCTGCTGTTTTTCCACCAATAATGTCAGTTTTTGAGAATGGTGATGTCGTTAAGGAACGTTTTCAACAAGATATGTTTGAAACATTTCCATTAGAGAAATGAAATGAAGATTCGCCTGGAAACCTAATTGTATTTTATCCAGTAAATGGACTGATGGGATTATGTAAATTAATGTAGCCTTTGGAGGCTTAGAGCTTCACATGGATGTTACTAAGCAGAGAAGGCAGCGATATTATTTCGTTTGTTTCCGAAAACAGCGAAATAAGTAAATAGGCTATTCCATGAACGATTTCAGGCCACTTTTGTATTGATTTTCTCTCATAGATATGTGATAGGCTTCATCCAATTTCTGGAGCTTGCACCTATGCTTCTCACTTGTACTTGCATATTCATAAAAAAAAAATAGATCCATCCATCATTGATTTGAGCTCTGCGTTTTAACACAAACATTACTTTTCTTTAAAAAATTTACATGCAACATGTACATGTTTCCCCTAAAATATCAGTTATTGTTTAATAATTATTGTTAGTTATCTCATTTTAAGAAAAAGCTTTCTTTTGTAATGTGTCATTTTTTAGAGACTATAATAGCTACCAAGATGCCAGATTTTGTAGAACACATTCTGGCTTCTTGTATCCCTCCATATAAAACTAATCAATGTACATATTTTATTGTTACTAAATGAAGAGCCCCAAAGGACACTTGAGCATTAAAAATGCATCAAAAGTTTCATTTTCTTTCAAAGAAACAGCACACGGTCAAATGTAAAATTTTACAAAAGCATAATTTCAAGTGATAAAACAAGAAGTTATAGAATAGAACTAATGTGCCTAATTATATTTTATTGGCATTATTGGTATCTGTGGTTCATTAAAGAACATGTAACATCTATAAAACCTTTCCATTGCACAATAGGTTCTTTATTTTTACAATTTATTTTAAGAACTTTTCACAGAAATGTTCTTTAAGGGAACCAAAAAATTCTTCTTTTACTGCATGTTTTTTTCACAAACCAGCCAATTTCTATTTTATTTTAAGAGTGTTTGCAATATTAATACAATTTGTATTACACAAAGTGTAACAATTCACTTTGATATTTTTAGACCTGTAAAGCACAATCTTTTTATTTTGCAAAAACAGTTATAGTAATTTTAGCAAAAAAGAAAAAAAAATGTTTTATTTTACCCCACTGCTCAAAATGAAAGAATATTGTGACACAATATTGTTAAATATTGTAGAAAACTGATTCTGAACATTTGTTTGCAAATGATGCCACATGGTTTGATATTTTGAATGTAATTCAATGAGAATCAGAAATGTAGACAATGTCGCTTCAATATCCAAATACTTTTGGGACCAATATGACATGGCAGGTTGAACTATGTAGTTTGTCAGAAAAAAATTTCTTCCCCCCAATTATTTCCTCAAAAATTAACAGTTCTGTGGTATGTTGGTACTATAAATATACCATGGTACATTTTTGTAAGGGTTCAATTGAATTATATCCTATTTAACAAAAAAACACCTATTTAGAACAAGTGAAAGAACTACATTTTGAAAATGCTGCAGTGCCAAATGAAGATGTTTTTGAAGTTTACTTTAACTGTGCAAAAATCCATGACGGATAATTTTCCAAAAGTTCACTTTTTAGGTGTGTGCTAGTTGAGTTATTCAGGATATTACATTATCCATTGTTTTACGCCATTATTTCTGCATAAAATAAGCAGGTGGATTAAAATAACAGACACTAATATGCAGTAAGGTCAGGAAAGTTGTTCTCTTTCTGCTGAGCAAGGATGAAGTATTCACTGCTGAGCGATGAGTTTTCACTATTTATGTCTTAAACGGAACATAGGGTATCAAACCATGATCTAATAGACAATTCCCCACAAAATGATTAAAACATGACCAAAACATTGCAGACCTAAGCCACTAAATCTCAGCTTTGACAGCTTTGAGATAAGATCTCAGGCTGAAGCGTCAGCTGTAAGTCATGACTGTAGTGTTCAGAGCTTCAGGCAAACCCACACGCAGATCCAGGTGCAGCGTCCCGGGGGAACGCGGAGGACAGCGGGATGAGCGTCCCACACTAGAGAAGAAGCAGATCTCCGCTCAGGAGCCTGGGAAAAAGCTCATTAACTCGATCAAAAACAGACACACTGTTAATGGTACAATACGTCGTTTTACCCTGTAAAATCTAAAGAAAAAGTCTGTGGTGTAATGCGATGTGTCCCATGCAGGATTTTTTTATTTATTTTTATCCATTTATTGTTCCCCATGCATAAACTCAGCACTAAGAAAAGAAATAGCTCTCAACAAGATTTACAATTTTCAATAAAAGATTGAAAATATTACAACAATATTTCCTAATTCAATATATTTTAAAATGTAATTTATTCCTGTGTTTTAACATTACTCCTGTCTTCAGTGTCACATGATCCATCAGAAATCACTGAAGCTCAAAAGAAAATCATTATTTGAAATGGAAAGTTTTAATAAAACATTATAAACGTCTTTACAGTCACTTTTGAACAATTTAATACATCCTTGCTGAATAAAATAATTTCTATAAAAATATTTTTTGACTGAGTAGTCTATTTAGATTTGCTTATAACATTAATATAGTGATTCTTTCCTAATCAAAAATGTATAAAATTAATACAAATGTAAATATTTTAACCTAAGACATATTAACAATTATAGAACATATCTAAGAACATTTCATCAATTTACATTTGTTTGGTATGTGTGTTTTAATGCTAAACTGCACGGTACAGTTTAGCATTAAAACACACAGAAATGACTGAATAAACACATTTAATAAATATGACACCAGTGGATCACAATAACCCAGACTGATACACCGAGTTGGATTTTCACCGTTCCACTGAATATTTAAGTAACCTGACTGAGTGATTTTCAGACTGTCCTCTCAGGTCAAGTCCTGAGGTAACCCTTTTGTCCATATAAACTTTTAAAACACATATAATTTACCCTAGATATTTTTTTTGATGATACACCCCTTTCAGAGAGCTCATTCTAATTTTCAAAACAAAAATTGTCATTTTCAGAAACATTGGGCAAATCCTTTTAAAACAAAACTGAATGGTTTAAAATGGCTTTAAATGGCTTTTAGTACAAGGGGTCAGCGGAGCCCACTGTGGAGGGCAGGGGTGTGAAGTGACAGTCAGCACATCTGGTCACATTAATAATGCAGAGGCCTTTAAACGGCAGTTTGTCACTTATTGAGTGCTGCCTGCTGAAATCTACACTGACACCCAAGCTGCTGCCAAGGGACTCTACCAAATGAGAGTCGGATGAAGGGAGGGGGGGGAGAGAGGATGAGAGGAGAGGAAAGAGGACAAACGGCAACGTGAAACTTCTGATGAACACTTTCTGCTTTGTCTGTAAACGGTTAAAGGGGTCCTATTATGCATTCTTACATTTTCAACTTTCTTGAGTGTGTAATGTTGATGTTTGAGGATGAAGTTACAAAGTACAAAGTCACTCCAAAGGGAGTTATTCTCTTTACAGTGCAAACTGTTTCTGAACTCCCTGAAACGCCTCGTTTTCTTCCGGGAACAAACACGTCACAGTATTCCTCATTTAAATAATTCCCACCCAAGGCATACGCAAAAATATAGTGGCGAGACCTGGTTTAGTTGTGTTGCGTTATGGTAAGGGAGACATTTCCTAAATTCACTCAAAGCGGTTGGCCAGTCACAACACACTGGTCCAACCAACCAGAGCACATTGTGCTTTTCAGAAGCAGAGGCTTCATTGAGACAGGAGAGTTTGTCAAAACATCATGAGCTAATGGCGCTTTTCCACTGCATGGTACGGTACGGCTCGCTTTAAATGGTACCTGGTCTGTTGAGGTTCCAAGCGTACCGTACCGATACTAAAATGTGACGTGAAAACACTGCAGATCACTGATTGGTCAGACAGACAGAATCGTCATTACATTACAGCGTCATTGTATTAGCGACACGAGACACTAAACCCGCTAGATTTAAATAGCCAGTAGACAACAGCCAATGCTGTAGCACCTGTTTTTAAAGTACTTGCTTGAAAAAAAATAAAGATGAAAACTTTAAAAAAAAAAATGGCTGAATTGTGGTCAGTGGACGAGGTGCAGATGTTCCTCTCGTTGGTTGCCGAGGAGTTGAGCAACTATAACAATCAGTCCCACCTGCTTTGAAGCGGTACTAACTGCAGTGGAAAAGCATCCAAGCTAAAGCGAACCGTCCCGAGTCGAGTCGTGCCGGTGCTACGCAGTGGAAAAGCAAAGCAAGCCGAACCGTTCCGCGCCGAGTCGAACCATACCATGCAGTGGAAGAGTGCCATAAGTAGATTGTAGAAAGGTGCCAATGGTTCTACGCTCTAGTTAGGGTTACGGTGCTTTTGAGAAACACAGCTCAGTGTTACTGACAGACTGGGAAGAGAGGAGCTGCAACAATGTAAACTATGTGGGGGGATAAAACCTAATACAGTAGATCCCAAAAACAAAATCAAGACTTTAAAAAAGGGCATAATAGGTCCCCTTTAATTTCCGAAAGAATCATACAACAGATTTATAGAGATTTGAATATCCAAAAGTTTATTTAGAAAACAAAGCACACTTTAACATCAAAAACAAACCAAAAGATTCAAATGGAAACTTCTTTGTAATCTTTTCTCTGACCAAACAATCTCTCATGATGATTTTCCAGCAAAATGCATTTGTTACAGCACAAGGTAAACCGTGTACTGTCTCTTAAGGGCAAAATAATGAAGTTGCTCAAAGGCCTAATAAACACTTTACCAGGTGCTGTTAAGTCAATGGGAGTTCAGCTCGTGGGTGAGCTGGTGTATGAGTGTCCAGGAGATTGCCTGTACTTGAACAGACGTGTTGCACGTCAAGTTTATTTCCCGGTGATGAGTGGGTTCCTCAGCACCACAATGACTGAATCACCTCTCAGGAACATCTTTGAGATGTAACGATCCTTGTTCACTGGCTTTGACTTCTTCTTGCCCTTGCCGCTCTTGGGCACCTCTGTCCACATTTCTTTCACATTCTCCAGAACCATGTTGCAATGCCTGAAAACCCAGAGAAAAGAGACAGTAGCATTCGTTTACATGCACCCAAATAATCTGTTCTGATTGACGGTTCAATCGGACTGAAAAGTCTTCATTTAAATGCCTCAATTGATCCGACCGATTCAATGAAATTTCGATAAGACTGAAATGGGTAATGATCCGACCAACATTTTTCTCAATCAGATTTAAAAACACCATGCCACCCTTTCTCCGCTTCTGAATGTGGCGACTGATCTGAAGTTTTGTTGGAATACACACACACACGTAAACAGATGTGTGAGTCAGACTACAATGTCACCGGTTCATTTAAACCATTGGTTCCCAAACAGGGGGACTCACGAAGACTTAAAATGATCTAAAATAACAAAAAAATCGAGATATTTCTTAGTATTTGGTTATTTTTGTCTAGTTATAGGGGGGCTTCAAATATTGTTGTGCAAAATGAGGATGGCCTTAAAGTCAAAAAGGTTGAGATCCACTGATATAAACAGAACTTCCATTCCATCCAATTGACAAAATGAGTGCCTATTGAAAGTCCATATCATGGAAACTTTAATAATTTTATATATACATGAATGATGTGAGCCAATTAATTTTTTAGTATCTATTCACATACTTTACAGCAGCGGTTTTATCTACAGCATTTGTTTCTGATGCAGATTATAAATGATTTTATAATTCCACAGAGATTCTTAAGTGTGCATTCGATGAATACTTTATCTTGTGAAGCCAGGTTAGATTATTTGAGAAAGGAAGTGAAACGACACAACTGACACTCTATAGAGCATACTATTTTTAATGGTCGCGAAGTAAATTCAAATGCATTACCTATGCAATTTCGGACGCAGCTTATTGGGCGGCCTGTGACCTTATATTCGGTTTAAAAATACATTTTATACAGATATTTAATCTCAAATACTTCACATACAGGTGAAACTCAAAATTTGAATATCGTGCAAAAGTTATCATTTTGATGATTATTGCTTACAGCTTATGAAAACCCCAAATTGGCACATTTCAAAGGACACAAAATTGTTTTATGATGTTGACACTGAATTTAATAGTACTTGAAATTTATATTTAATGTGATTTTTTTCATTTGCATTGTTCTTGTATTCCATGCAAAATGTACTACAATGGCGACTCGAGCTTTAGTGTGTTGGTAGAGGGTTGCAGTGTATATAATAAATCCAACAGAAGGCTTCACATCACGTACCTGTCGAATGCTTTGACTCTGCCCAGTAGCTTCTTATTGTTGCGGCAGTTGATAAGAACCTGTGTGTTGTTTTTCACAGACTGGGTGAGGACTGAAAGTGGACCGGTGTTGAACTCTTCCTCCTCTCGCTTCTGGAGCTCCTCTGGAGTCATCTCAGATTTAGGCTTGTTTAACAAACTCCTAACAAAGCATTTCAACAGTTAAAATGTGTGGATAAACAGGTAACACGAATATCACTCAATTTAGACCATATATAGAGTTAACGTTGATTAGGTACAGTAAATAAATAGCTAGAGCTCAAAAGCCTAGAATACCCCAAATTTAGAAGTGAATCTAGCTTTGTTTCATGGTTTTAGGTATAGATATCATATAAGCAACGCACTAAATTAACGTAAGCCATAACGTAATGATTCAGAAATTAAGTGCGCAAAAAAGGAAACAAAACTAAATTAGAGACAAAGCCAATATCCAAGCAATTTGACAATGACAACGCTTGCAAAACAAACACATACATATTATAACAGTACTCACTTAGGACGAATCCTAATCATCAGTACAATAGGTCATTGTAGCTGCTAACATTAGCATTAGTCTAGCTAAATGACTTTTTTTAGCGGCCATAAAACTATAAACTGGCTATTTCCATCCCAGCAGTACTACTCAAACATTTAGCATAATATACGGTGTGCAGAAGAGTGAACTTACATGTTTTAGTAGGTTTCGATTTCTCAAATGTCCTCAATGAAATGAGCAACTGCACACAGGCGCCTCACGTTTCCACAACGTTAAAGTCACTTCCGGGTCTGCTATGCCGCCTTACTCAGTTGTAAGTTCCGGTTCCGGTCCGGTTTACTGCCGCAGAGTAAATAAATTTGTTTTTATGTTTTTATGTTCATATAGAGTTGTAGTGATAAGTTAATTATAATTATTCGTTTTAAACTATAATATTTAAACAGGGCTAGTTGTCACACATGTAAGTTGTCTCAAAGACTATGTCTCAGTAGGCCTAACTATTATGTTTTGAAACTAAAGTTTAATTACACAAATGTTTATTTGTTCTAGCAATGGTTTTTATGTTGATAGCAATCATCTAGTTCACGGAGATCTTGAATTAATCTATTATTAATAATGTGTTTTTTTTTTTTGTGAATTCAGCCCAATTAATTACAATATCATCATTATAACAAGGTAGGCTAATTGTATTTTTTCTAAATATATCATTATATATTAAGGAGTAGGCTACCTGTCAAAAGTTTTGAAACATTGGCAAAGTGCATCATAAATAAAGTTAGTTAAATCTCAAAAGAAAGAGTCGACTCTGAACCGCTCAAACGAGTCGTTTGTGAAGTTCACACGTCACAACTTACCACATTTGCATAATGCCCATCTATGTTCTGCGTGGACAGGACTTGTTGCTATAGCTCGTTCGTGTGAATATCATGTGGTCAAGACGCTGTGCTCTCTGCTGTGAAAGTAAATTTGGTTTATTTTCACTTCCAAAGGATGAGTCTGTGAAGAATCAGTGGTCAAAATTCATTTTTACCACAATACCACAGCAGGATAATCACAAACTTTTGCTGTGTTCCTTTCATTTTACTGACAACTGCTTTTCAAATCTCGGAGTTCAATGCGGTATTCGCAAAACGCTTGCTCTAAGATGGGTCAGTAGTACCCTGCAGCTTATTTAGACCAACTTGCTCCTCAGCAAAAAAATAAATAAATACACATCGGTTTGTTAATGGATACACTTGTTAATGCTGATGGTGAGGAATTAGTTGCAACATCAATGTACCTCAAACAGTAGTGTATCACTGAGAAACGTCCTGCTCAAGTCGTCCTTGAGATGGAAGTTTGGTTGAATAACTAGTTCTTCCAATGTTTCATCTTCAGACTTGCGCTCAGATTCATATGGTAAAATTGAAGTCATTGTTCGTTACTGTCTTTAGTTTACGGTGTACAATCGCAGAGCTGTAGGAAGCCTCTGGATAGAGCTGATGTTCAGTTAATGGCGTTTTTGTCTTTGACACACGATGTAAGCGGTAGACTAATCACAACAGACTGAGCTGTCTGGCCAATCAGAGCTTGCGATTTCCAATCAATTTCTAGCTTGCAGAAAGGAGAGATTTAGAGAGATTGATTAATCCATGGTGTCTTTGAGAATCATTTAATAATGTGGTGATGTGCAATGTTTATTATGAGAAAATGAAACAGTTTTTTTTTTTTACTTTTGTTGCATGTAATCCTGTTGTAGGAGAACTCCAAAACAAAATTAGGAGACTTTAAAATAGCATAATAGTTTTTGGAAGAAGTCTCTTCTGCTCACCAAGCCTGCATTTTTTTAAATCAAAAATAGAGAAAAAACACTAAAATTGTGAAATATTATTACAATTTAAAATAATGGCAATGGGAAAAGCTTCTTTTTTCTCAGAAATACTGAAGCCTGCTCAATCACGCAGTGAAACTGCACAGACCTATGGCGCTGCAGCCCACCGAAATTGGCCGGGGAAAGGGTATGAGAAGCTGCCTCATCTCGAAGAAGCCGTGGCCGTGCACCTCTGCCTGAGTGGAGCAACTTGGCGCACGTCCTCTGTTCCAAAGTTCCAAAATCAACCTAGCCAAGAGCTCACTGTCTTCCAGCCAGCAAATCTCCTTCCTGGGAGCAGTACTTGATTCGGCCCAAAGGCAGGCCTGGCTCACGCCGGAACGCGCTCTGGTTATTAAGCAGCTCACGGCATCTTTCAGAGTCTGGGTTTCACTCCCCCTCAGAGTCTTTCAAAGAATGCTTGGCCTAAAGGCGGCCGCTTCATTGGTAATTCCGCTGGGCCTGCTACACATGGGGCCCCTGGAGTATTGGCTGAAACCTCAGGCTGTATCAAGGTGGACCAAGGCTGTGTTATGGCACTGGCCCCTTGGAAGGACCCTCATCTGTACCAGGCCGGCGCAGACTTGGGGTTGGTCTCCAGAGGGAAGGTCTCAACAGATGCCTCAAACACGGATTGGGAGGGCCAACATCTGGCTTTTGGTTGAGCTTGGAGAAACAGAACCATATATCAACATATCAACTGCTTAGAAATGCTGGTGGTTTTTCTGGCCCTCAAAACCTTTCTACCTGAAAGGGCACCATGTCTTAGTCTGCTTGGACAACATGTTAGTGGTGTCCTATATAAACCACCAAGGTGGACTCAGATCGAGGCCTATGTACAAACAGTGCAACCTGCGCTCGCTAAAAGCAGTGCATATGACGGGCAAGTTGAACCAAGGGGCAGATATGCTGTCCTGGGGCAATGTGTCCTCAAGGTATTGTATTCTTCATCCCCAGACGGTTCGCGTGATATGGGGTGTTTTAGGGAGGGCAAAGGTCGACCTCTTTGCTTCAGAAGACAACTGCCCAATATTCTTCTCATAGGACAGGGACTCGCTGGCTCACGAGTGGCTTAGCCTTCCCCTATATGGCTTTCCTCCAGTCGCGCCACTCCCTAAGATCATTGGACGAATCAGGGAGGACAGATGCACAGTCCTTCTCTTCTTTGGCGGAACCAGTCATGACTCCCCGAGTTGATGCATCTGCTCACAGCAGCTCCTTAGCCAATTCCGCTGAGAAAGGACCTCCTCTCCCAGGCAATAGGGATGATTGGGAACCCCCAAAATGAGTTATGGCCCCCTACATGTCTGGTCCGCTATTGAATTGCATTCCCATAGTGTCTTAGGATGCAATACAAGTGCTAGTAACTAACGTAATGTAGTAACTAGTGATGTGTCGTTCATGAACGATTCGTTCATTTTGAACGAATCTTTAATATGACTCGGGACTACCGAGTTGTCTCAGAGAGTGATTCGTTCATTTTGTGTTGACCGCGCATGCGCATTGCGCAACATATGGGTTCTGAATCTGTACTGGAAACAAATGATTAGTTCATCTCTCTCGAGTCTTCGGGTTCGGGGCGGCTCCGAGTCCTTCGTTCTTCCTGTCAGTCCCTTAGAGCCTATGCTGTCAGTACCGGAAATAGAAATGATTAGTTCATATTTCGTATCTCGAGTTCAGGTTCGGCCGGGTCCGAGTCCTTCGTTCTTCCTGTCAGTCCCATAGGCGCTGATGCTGTCAGTACCGGAAAGAGAAATGATTAGTTCAACTTTTTCGAGTCTTCGGGTTTGAGTCCTTCGTTCTTTTGTCACGTGACTTGTCACCGTATTGAATAGCCTACTAATTCACAACCTTTTTACAAACAATTAAGCACGTAGTTATAATAGTAGTTAATTAATGTATAATATATAATAAAACACACCACAGATGCACAAGTTCTAAAGATTTAGAAAAGAGACGGACAGGGACAATAATAAGATGGAACTTTTATTTTTCAGATAATGTTTATTGCACATATTTTGTATTTTAATTAAATATAAAACAATATAGGCTACATTCAGACGCAGTCAATAATACGAATCTAATACCAGATATCAGCGGTCACGTGACAAAAGAACGAAAGACTCAAACCCGAAGACTCGAAGAAAATGAACTAATCATTTCTCTTTCCGGTACTGACAGCATAGCCTCTATGGGACTGACAGGAAGAACGAAGGACTCGGACCCGGCCGAACCCGAACTCGAGACTCGAAAGATCAACTAATCATTTCTCTTTCCGGCCCTGCTATATCACACACGGATATACATATCGGCTATATCGGCCCAGCAGACAGATCAGAGTCAGACACTGACGAGTCGACAACTAACGTCTCGAGACACGAGAGGAGAACTAACCTGATAAATATGAAGTTGCAAAGGAAAGAACGTCTCGGATCAGGAGGTGAGGTGAACTAACAGAATCAGACTGCAATAGCCTGAACTTAAAGGTATTGTAGGTAGGATTTTTATAATAAACTTTTTTCCAAATTTGTTTAAACTTTCTATATATATCAATTCATAATTAAAATGTAAGTACTCTGATAAAAAGAGTATAAAAATCGAGTGACTCTAGACCGTTTAATCTGCACTAAACACAGCTCATTATTTCCATTCGGGACGAAACAACGGATTGGCTTAGGCGACTGTCACTCTCTCGCAACCATGGCAACCACCCTTTTGCCACACAGGACCTGCCCACTTGCGCGTACCCGTTTGATTTTAGTAATTCAAAAGCACGGGCGTCAGTTTGGTTTGAAATGTGGTGGGGACAGAGACGCATTCGGAAGTGCATTTTCAAAAGTGCTGGGTACAACCATAGTCTTTAAAAAATAGGTACAAACTTGTCAAACTGTGCAGCCTCTCTGCTCAACCCGTAAATAAATGCATCAATCCGCAAAATTTGTTTGAGTTCTTCAAAGGTCTAGTGGCAGAACTTTTGCCAAGCGTGTCAGAGGTTACGGGTTCTAATCCGCCCTCGGTACAGTTTTTTTCTCTCTCATCAAAACCGAATATGTTCATCATTGGTTACAGTCTATATCAAGCAGGAACACGTTTGTGGGCATTTTATTTTGTGATTTCACCAGAATGAATAGAGAGTCTCCACAACTGCGATAGATTGAGGAGCGCGAGTGAAGACTGCGCACGCCACAGAGAACAGTCCTCATCAGAGTCAACAATGCTTTCATCATGGAAACTCTTACATGCAGAACACCCATATATGTTATGAATCTTACACGAAATTCATCTTCATCACAGTGTAAATGATGGCAATGGAAAAACGTGTATCATGCAACCTGTTTTTAGCTTTGCCTTATAGATAACTAGCTCGTTAGCGAATCAATATATTTTAAACTTTACCAATATCAATTTGCTAGCTCGATAGTGAGTACTATGGAAAATAGTTTTCCATAGTAGATCCATACTATGCATGCATCCATACTTATTTGTTTATCTTCATAATGATAAAGTTAGATTTTTTTATTACATGTGATTCTGACATGATGTCACTACATGCACTGCGCTCCTTCCTCTCCGCTCGTCTCAGGTAAATAATGCGTCTTCAGCTCAGCGGTCGGAGTCGCGCGTTCATGCGTTTTGGGGGCGTGGCTTTGGAAGGAGCCCAGAAGGGAGGGGGTGGAGTGAATGGAAATAATGAGCTGTCTTTAAAACAGTCGTGAGAGGTCTACAGACACTCGATTTTTATACTTTCTTTTTCAGAGTACTTACATTTTAATTATGCACTGATAAATACAGAAAGTTTTAACAAATTTGGAAAAGTTTTTTTTTTATAAAAATCCTACCTACAATACCTTTAAGACCCAACAACTAATCAATTAATAAAACATTTCGGTTTCCTATAATTTGGCTTTGGCTGCATCACCCTATTGTTAATTTTTTATTATTTTTACAACTTTTTTGTAAGTAGGCTACTAGATGTGTTGGTATATTTAACATGCCATTTTAATTATATTATGCTGAAATGAACGAAATGACTCGAAAAAAGATTCGTTCATTTTGCTGAACGAGACTCAAAGATCCGAGTCAGTAAAATGATCCGAACTTCCCACCACTAGTAGTAACTACTAATGTAACCTTGGTTCCCTAAAATAATGGGAACGAGTATTGCACAGCTGCCCGTGTTACCACGTTACACAATTCGGCGTTTGCTGCTTTTCAGTAGAAAGATTCTGAACATTATGGCAAGTTTTGCCCGTTTATATAGACGGGTAACCCCGGTCATTTCAGCGGTCTGCAGCGCCATATGCTCATGCAGTTTCACTGCGTGATTCAATCAGGCTTCAGTATTTCAGTTTCTCTCATTCCCTGTTATCTCAAGGAACCGAGGTTACGGTAATATCTGAGTACATTTTCTTTCTTTTTTTTAAATAATTTATTTCTGCAATGCAAAGCTGAATTTTCATCAGCCATTACTCCAGTCTTCAATGTCACATGATCCTACAGAAATCATTCTAATAATCATTCTATATACATTCTATATATTTTATAGATATAGCCTACATATGCCTACATATTTTACTTTCTAAAATATTTTGCTGTCATGAAATAGAGCAGTCTGATCTAGTGATCTACCTCGTTGAAGTATTCATGTATAGATAACAGAAGAATTTGTCTGGCCTCTTAGCCGTGGTGTGGGGTAATATTCACGGGGCAGGGGTCAGGTCTGTAGACCAAACAGACATCTCTTTGTTATGTTTCATGACTGACAGGGAAGACGGCTGTATGATGGGGTAAGTTTGAAAGACAGACAAAGATGTGTGTCTGTACGGTGCTCAGACTCCAGGGGATTGGTTTACTGCTTAGAGACAGGCGGGCGCCCGCGGAGCACAATCCCACCCATGTGATTTCACAGGTTGGTGAGTTTGCTCGGGATAATCGCACCCTATAGTGTGGAGATTTGAGGATCATGTCCGTGGAATTGGTTTACAAAGCTTAACTATGGTTAGGAAATACACACCGAGCCCAGAGTTATTCAAGTACATCGGATTATGTTTTTACCTCTCCAGATCACTTCCTTCCTTCCAGACTGGGTTCTCTCTCGACTTCCACCATGCATCTTTGGAGTCTTACAAGTGTTCCTTATAAACAGAAAAGTGCAGTTGTGCTTAAAACCTCTTTTGACAAGACCTGTAAGACATATATGGGCATCCTTAATTGAGGAAATGATAAATAAACATTTGTTTTAATAATTTTTGTTTACAAAAAATGTAAAATGTTTGAGCTTGTTATTAGTCAATTCTGTTAACTTTACAGTAAAACAAATGCAGCTGTGGTTCTCAGCAATTTAGAGACCAGACTTGTTCTTTTTCCAAAAGCTGTACATTTAACAGTAAAAAAATAAGAAATTCCATGAAACATCGCATTAGATCACTATTACAGATTATATATTATATATTATATTGCAGACTCACCCAAATCTTAGCCATTAAAGAATTTATGCATATATATTATATATATATACACACACACACACACAAAGTTAACTGTAAAACTGCTTTAGAATGATATTTAGTATAAAAAGCGATACAGAAATAAATTTCAATTAAATTGAAAAATGTCTCCGGTAGGTTTAGGTTTGGGTTAGTGTAAGTGGGATAGAATATACAGTTTGAACAGTATAAATAACCATTACGTCTATGGAGAAGCCCCTCAAAGATAAAGAACCAGACATGTGTGTGCGTGCGTGCGTGCGTGTGTGCGTGTGTGTTTGCGTGTGTGTGTGTGTGTGTGTGTGTGTGTGTGTGTGGTCTTACCAGCAGGTTTCAGTGGCCTCAGGGAATCACGTGGAGAAGCACATGCTCAAAAGTTTCTGATTTATATCTCAGCTGTTTGTTTTGTAGGCTGTATAGTGTGATCTAGGGGTGTAGAAATCATCAGTCAAGCCTGTCAAAGCGAGGATGTTATTTATTACACAAATTAAAAGAAAATAGTATCAACTTACAGCAGCCTTTGGGCATCTCTTCACCTGTCTATTTGTTTTCCTTTCACTCTTTCTCCTTGCACATCCGGCTCTCGTTCCCCTGTAAATTAATTACATGATTACTCAGCAGTCATATCAATATTATGGTTATCTTTTGCATCAGAGATTGTAGTTTGCCAACAGTTTTCCAGTAAGGTTACAGTTAAGCACGCCTAAAGTCGCCTGTGTGTGTGAGAGAGTTTGGTGAAATAGCCAAATCGTCTCCTCATAAAGCTCTCTTTGTTTGATGAAGAGGAGGCTCCAGAAACCTGTCTTGAGAGGTGTCTTCACACATCTGTGTGTTTCTCTCTTTATATCAGGTGATATTGAGAGGACGAGGTGAATTTCACCATTGTATGAGATATATGTGAAACTATCTGTGCAACAGTAAATAAATGAATCATGGGTCTTGTAATTTTTGTAAGATACATGTCCCTAATTTTTTTAAGGAATCAGTTTTGAGGCTTAAATTGAGGAACCAATTAAGCAGATAAAATTAAGGAAAAAAGGCTACCTATTTATTTTAAGAGAATTAGTTCAATTATGCAGGTTTTGTTAAGAGACACCATACACTGATAAAAATGATTTTGTGATGAAGTAAATATAGAAAAAAACAATGCAATTTACATGAAAAAGTTAGTTCAGGCAAGAATTAAAAAATCTAAGTAAATTATATATTAGTACTCAATTCAAGCATGTAGAAATGAAAGCGTAAATATCAAATTAAGTAAATTACTCAACTTTTCTGTACTGGTGTTCCCATCATGCTCTGGGCTTTGAATAATTAATGAGGTTGATTTTTCACTGTTTTACAGCTGTATTACACTTTTATCATTGCTTTTGTTGTTAGGGTTAGTAACTTGCCATTTTGTGACATTTGAAGTTCATTTTCTACTCAAAATGACACATTCAAACCCAAAAACGATCCATCAAACGTTACCGTCATTGTGTATTGTCTACCAAATACTGAGGTCTCTGCGTTCACTTACATGATTTTGGATTTGTTGCAGATTAAATGTCACAATGTCTATATTGTATTATTGTCGCATATACTTAATAGGTTAAGTGTGGTTTAAAGGGGTCATGACATGGTTTTTTGTTTTGTTTTATTATGTTCCCTTAGGTGCAATTGTAGTATTACTATAGTTTTTTGGACAAAAAGAATTAAAAAATTTAGTGATTTATGACATTTTCCCACTCTGTTTCTCCCCCTCTGATTCAAACAGTCTGTTTTGGAGGTGTTTCCCCTTTAAGAGTTCAGTGTTAACGCCTATACTGTTATGATTGGCTAACGTCAGTGCTGCTTATGCATAAATTATTAACGTTAATCATTTTGTATCACATGTAGACTACACATTGCTCCACCACGTGAAACTTCGGTCTTCTAATCTTTTACCATCATGTCAATTCTCAATTGATTTTGATTCATATACGCGAGGGAGGGAGAGAGAGAGAGAGAGAGAGAGAGAGAGAGAGAGAGAGAGAGTGAGCAAGACAGTTTGAAGGTGCGCGCGCGGCCGGGGCTCGCTCGCTCTCTGCTCGTTCTTTCAGTAACATGCCCTGTCACACTCATCTCACTCACCGATCAAATAAGTTAAAGCTTTGGCGCGCTGCATATGCTGCAAAGAAACTGCATCCGACTGCTTTCCCTGACATCTGGATCGTTCGGCAGCGTATTCAAACATGTTGTTTGTCCACAGCAGGAACAGCACATCTGCGTGGCACTCGCTGGCGCTGCACGACAACGCATGCGATGATGCGAAATGAGGCGTAGTTGTCTTGCGCTGGAGGCGGTCATATGCAAACAACTGGTACGTCACTTCGTACCGTGACGTCACTTCATACCATGGATCCAGAACGAGCTGTATTTAGAGCTTGATTAAAAAAATGCTTCGTTTTTAATGGGGAGGACATCTTATAAAACTTGCAGGAAGTTTTAATAGTACATAGATCTCTTATATACCAAAAGCTCAAGGCAAATTTGGTTTCTCATGTCATGATCCCTTTAATTCAATGTTATATTTGAGTGAAATGTATTGCAAAGGAAACTTCAACTTAATAAATATTATCACACTTTTACTAGCCAAGTTAAAATTACTTATTTTCTTTGTTACTTTCACTTAACTTATCAAGTAGAGTTGACTTAATTCCATATGTGAAATTAACTTTAAAAATATGCGTGCAAAAACTTGCCAAAGAAAAATTAAGTAGGCTACATTTTACTTATTGTTTTTTTCAGTGTAGTTAGTTCCCAGCATGCTTTGCATTTGGCTGGAAATGGAAAGTAAATATTGAAGTTAAGTGTTATTTTATGTGTTTTGAGTAAAGGGATAAATCTGTTAATGTTTAATGTTCAGTTATGTTTGACATTTGAAAGAGTTTCTATTATGTTGAAGTTCTGATTGATCGTTACCATTGTGTAGAAGAGTAGGGCTTATGTTTAGGTTGTGAATAACTGCATATATTAATACTCTGAATCTTGTTGCTTTGTTCATTGAGTAATAACTTTGCTATAATGATGCCGTAAAAAGTCTTTTAATTATACAGTATAGCTCAAAGTCAAATATAAACAGGTCATTTCCATTTCCTCTAATTCACACACTTTTGAATCAACTTAAAATAAAAAAGCGTGTTTCACTCAAAATATTAAATTCATTGTGTCATAGACTAAATAATTTTGAGTCATTTTAGGATTTTACATGATTTATTCAGGTAGATTCCATAAAAGAAATCAAGCCTTAAAAACTACTCAAAAATAATGTGTGTAATATTGTTATCATATTTTTTTTTAAGTAGCACATAACATTTGTTACAATGTAGGTCCCAATTTATATTAGGTGTGTGTGTCTTTAACTACTACTTAAGTCAAAACAAATTAATTAGTATATAATATAAATAAAATAATAACAATAATAATCATTGTTATAGGTACACAATGCACTTATTGTGTTTCTCTTGTATTGCAAACAGTGTTATGTGAGATACAACAGTATTTATTAAAGGCACACTGTATGTAACTTTTTTACAATATTTAGTCAATACACATATCCTTCTTCCAAAAAGTGTTTTTGTCTTGCGCTGATTCACTATGGTAAGCCTATTATAAGTGTATTTAGACCTGACAGGATGGTTGTGTTTTTGATGGGAAATTGAGCTAGCGCATGTCTTGTCATATCTTATCTTACAGTAAACTGAAGCTCAAGCATGTTCGCTTAAAGTGCGAGAACCAATGAGGTTTATTCTCATGTTACGCAGCACCTTTGAGCTTCTGCAAGAACCAATGAGGTTTGTTCTCGCACTTCAAGCAGGATCAGTTAAGCTTCTGTTTATGTTTGCTGATCAATGTGAGTAAAAGCCTAAATTCAATCTGTTGATTGTGGTTGAGTCTCTTCAGAAAATTTTGACTAAACAGTTAAATTCATATGGATTAGTTTTACGATCTCTTTATGTACTTCTTGAGGCATCAAAGTGGTAGTTGTGTAGCTGTCAATAGAGGGACAGAAAGCTCTCAGATTTCATTAAAAAGATCTTCATTTGTGTTCTGAATAAAGTCTTGGAACTACATGAGGGTGTGTAATTATTGACAGAATTTTTGGGTGAACTAGGGAAGGCTCAAAGATATATAGTTATAGCTGTAATAACATGAAGGTATTTAAAAAAATATATAAGTAGGCTACAGTGTAAAAACATATTACACCATACTGCATTATATCAAATAATTAATTTAACTGTTATATACAGTAGGTATCAAATTTAACAATATATTTTCTCATTATTTCACTCAAAGAAATTTTAATTAGGTTTAATATTAAAATCACCTAATTAAAAAAATTTAATTCAATATCATGACAAATAAAAAATCCTGATTTTAAAACAGATTTGTTAAATGGAAAAGACTCATTGATGGCTCAGACGAGGGCACGTGAGGTCTGCTCAGATCGGTCATTCAGCGAGGAGAAATCTGGACTCACACTCACTAACTGGTTTCCTCAGTTCAAGGGCAACACTTTTCATCTAGCTCACTCAGTTACCACAGCTTGTACAAATGTGAAAAACCACTTGTGTCTATTTGAAGTGGTGTAATCTGATGAGCGTGATTTTTATTTCTAGCGTGCTGTGGTTGGATTCTCTCTTTCTCTCTGAATTTCCTTCTATCATCTCTTTTTATCTCTTCCCTCCTCAGCCATTTGAAAAAGGAGACCCACTTCATTACTGAGCTGAGGCTGTGATCGCACTCTAGAGACCCTCAGACATTGTGTGTGTGTGTGTGTGTGTGTGTGTGAATGAAAGGTGTGGAAAAACAAAGAAGATATTTTACAATATTTTCACATTTCTTCGATGAACGGCTAATCAGATCTGCATATCGTTAAAAACACGCATAAACCATTTCATAAAACATTACAATTTGAATTAAATCATGGGCCGCATGCCTAAATTCCCTGCATTGTGGAATAAATGGATAATATTCATTCATGAGACAAGGTTTAAGCATGTGAACTCTCAAACTCCATCTTTGTATTGTTGGGCTTTTATTTGTTCTAACCTTTATGAATCAAGAATATCAAAGTGCCGTACAAAATAAAAATTATAAAAGAGTAAAAACATTAAATTAACATATTTGTATAGGGAGGTTGTTGTTAATTGAAAGCAAAAACAAGTAACATTTCAAATCACGTTGAAAACCAATAAATAAAGGATATTTTACATACACATTTTGAATATATGAAAAGTTGGTAACACTTTACAATAAGGTTAATTTGTTAACACAAGTTAATGCATTAACTAACATGAACTAACAATAAGCAATACATTTTTACCGTATTTATTAACCTTTGTTAATGTTAATAAAAATGTCCATATTAGTTCAACTTCAAAGTGCATGTTAGCAGATACAATTTTTGTATCTTAAAAATGTATTAGTAAATGTTGATTTTAACATTTATAGTTACATTACAGATTAATAAATGCTGTAGAAGTATTGTTCTTTGTTAGTTCATGTTAACTGCATGGTGTATTTGATAATGTTATCAAATGAAACCTTATTGTAAATTATACTGAAATGTTATCACCTGTCTGCAAATTTGAAATTGCAGTAAGAGATTTCTTTCATAACACAATTAATAAACAATTAATTGTCATAATAATAATAATAATAAGTTACATTTATATAGCGCTTTTTGGTATTCAAAGCGCTTTATGGAGGGGGGAATCTCCTCAACCACCACCAATGTGCAGCATCCATGATGCGACGGCAGCCACTGGCCAGACAGTCCACCACACACCAACTTACTGGTGGAGAGGAGACAGAGTGATGAAGCCATTCAGTGTTTATATGGGGATTATTAGAAGGCCATGATTGACAAAGGTCAATGTGCAAAATTGGCCAGGATGCCGGTGTTAAACCTCTACTCTTTTTCCAAAGGACATCCTGGGATTTTTAATGACCACAGAGTCATGAACAACAAAGGTCTGCTCCTCCAAAAAATGTATTTCCTTTGAGTGGATACATGTTTAGGCAAGGTCAAAATTACAGGTCAAGACCTGTAGGCTTCTTCTTAGACAAATATCTACAGTATTAAGATTATGTGAGAGACTGTAAATGCTGAACAACACGAAGACATCTTATGAAAAAGCACCGGACAGAATCATGCAGTTAATCTTATCTTTTTGGTATCGTACATACAAACGTCCATCTACATAAAAACCAGCAGACATCCAAAAGAGACATATGTGGTCAGAACACATTGTTCCCCTCAGCTATTTCCCTTTTTTAGAAGTGCATTGCCTTTCAGATCAGCCGTCATGTGCATACAATTATTTGCGTAACTCGTTTTTGTGGTAACTACACTGTAAACAACTGGATATTACAAAAGAAAACTTGTTTGGCCACAAATATTTGGCCTCACGTGAAATTAAATAATGGACAAAAAGATTGCACATGAACTGCTCGTCTATACTCTTCAAAAAGCTGAAAATGTTCAGTGCATGGAGTTGGCTGTGTTAAAATGAGGAAAATAACTGGGAATGTCTGAACATAGTCCTCCAATGTATTCAGAAGAAGGAGATGGCTTTCCATGAAATAACTGTCCAGAAGGAGATGTTTTGGAGAGGTACGATTCCTCCTGCGACCAGGGTGACAGTCCCGCTGTGTGAGGCACCTGGTGAGAGTAAAAGTAACTGGACTGATTGGAAAGTAAATTGAAAGAGCGGGGAGCAGAGAGAGGCAGAGGCACAGAAGCAGATGTGGAGAAGGAGGAGGTGGAAGTCATCTGTTCACAGCCCATTCCATAATAAGCAGCCTCTTGGGCGGACGGGAGAAGCAGTCTTTCCGCAGCGGGACCGACCGAGCTGAAGTGGCGCGAGCTCTGGGACAGAACCGACGCGGCGTAGTTGTTGTGGTGAGCCGCGGAGCTCGGGTGACGATGCTGGAGAGTCACGAACGGCGGGACGGGCCAGTAAAACGAGCTTGCGAATGCCAGTCCTGCGGTGGCGGCGGTGGAGGATAGCCGTGCGCCTCTCTTCATGGCCAGCTTGGCTCGAGACGCGGCTGTAGACCGGCGCCGGAGTTTTCCAGTGGTTCCGCCGATAAACACGTCATCGCTGGACGGGTCCAGCATCCAGTAGTTGCCTTTTCCCGGGTCGTCGTAGTGGCGCGGGACCTTGACGAAGCACTTGTTGAGGCTCAGGTTGTGCCGTATGGAGTTCTGCCAACCCTGCCTGTTTTCTCGGTAGTACGGGAAGTTGCCCATAATGAACTCATAGATGCCGTTAAGGGTGAGCCGTCGCTCCGGGCTCTGGCGAATGGCCATCATGATAAGCGCGTTATAACTAAACGGAGGCTTATCGGGTTTGCTCTTCTTCTCCGGTGACTGTCCATCTGTTCCTTCACACTTTTGCTCTCCAACTCCCCCAGACTCTTTTTTATCCGGTCTGTTCGCTTCGTTCCGCTTTGGAATCGACTTGTCTTTTCCGTCATTTGTCTGCTGGTGATGGGAGCGCGCGATGGGTGGCTTTACTGCACGAGAGCGCGGTGCTTCCGGCGCGGCGCTCGAGTCGCTACTCGCGCGCTCGTGTCGGAGCAGTAAACTACTGATGCTGAAAGACGACTTGTGGAAAAAACTAACGGGGGATTTTACTTCCTCCATGTCTAACAATACAAACACGATCCTAAATGTGTCCAACAGGACTTAAAAGTTTCGAAAAAAAACTAGAGAGTGTCCGTCCATTCTTCGGAAACGTTTGCGGAAAAACAAAAAGATCTGATAAGTTTCCGGCACAGCCAATCTCTCTGACTGATCAATGAACTCGAAGGCTCAATTATAACACTTCGAAAGCCGGTGAAACTCAAGCCTCTCACCTGAGACCGCCCTTCTGTTTACACATTCATCTGACAGAATGCCTGTCAGAAGCGAGTGAGGCAAAAAGACGTTATGCTAAGGAGTTCTGATATACGACAACACTTGGAGATGTGAGTAAACAAACAGTTTAGGATGGACATGAACCTAATCTCTGGAGGATGAACCAATAGAGGAGCGTGTCCTTCACGGACCGTGCATAAAAAGAAACACTGTAACGTCTGTAACTCAGTGCCTTTTTTCACCATGTGCTTCAAACTTTGATAATATTCCCATATTTGTCTGCTTCAAATTACCGTTGTTTTGAAATATACTCATTCGTAAACTGTAAATTAATGTCAAGTACAAGGAGTCGGCCTACTGGGGTTACAATCTACCCCATAATCGGAGTGAGTTGGACAACATTAGAAAACATGGACGGTTTAAATTTAGCTTGGCCTACATAATAAATGTAAGGGTAGATGTTAGCAATATATCAAATTAAACAAGAGTAACTGCCTATTCATATGATACCACTTAATGCATTGGAATTTTAGGTCAAACTTTATATTAGGTGTCATTGACTGCTACTTAGGCCTATAAAAATATATCGTATAGCCTACTTATTGTGTTCATGTTGTAGTGTAAAACGCTGCGGTTATACTTCATTTTAAGGTGTCATTGTGTAATTTTATATATTAAAGTACTGAGTAATATTAATTAACAACAGGTAGGATTATAGGGTATAGGATTATGGTTTGGTTGAGGGTTAGTTGCATGGATAATTTACTGTTATTACCATGGTAAGTACATGTAACATAGCCTATGTAATGGACACTGTAAAATAAAGTGTTACCCATGCTGCTATTGTAAAAACATGTAAGTGCATTGTATCAAATTATTAATTTAAATATAAGTACATAGTAGTTAAAAGGCACTAAATATAAAGTGGAACTAAATTTTGATTAGCAAAATGTAAAATTTAAAGAAATTTCTTCAAATTTAGTTTTTGTCCAGATTCCTTTATTTTTATAGAGCTTGCAACTTCTATGACCTTAGCAGGGTGATGGTCACCTCACCCTGTAGCTCATTTCTATTGGTTTAACTGTTTAGTGGCATTGTGCAGACAATTTTATTTTTCAGTTTAATTAGCTATACTTGTACAAATTATAATTACATGCAGGTGTTTTAAGTATAAGTAAAGTACAGTAACATGCATGTATACAGCAAGTGCATTGTATCAAATGATTAATTTAAATGATAGTTAAAGACAATTATTATATAATGGGACCAAGTTACAGTAAATAATACAAGTACTAAACAACAGAATAATTACATATTTGTCTAAATCCATATCAATGCATGAGCTCACAAGTACATCTCTTTTAGCCTTTAAAAATGTATTTGCATATACATTGTTTACAACTAGCCAGAGTACTAAATTGTCACTGTACAGTCCATTTTAAGTTGTTGTTTTTTTTGGGTGCAGAGAAATTAAAGCATAACATAATCATGATTGTGTAGCTTTCAAGTAGTCTAGTCAACAACAACAACAAAAAAAGAATTTTAATCAGTAAAATATCTCATAAAAACCATAAAGGAATGCTAATAGGATTTGTAGGATTGACCAGAGGAATCCTCTTAACATGGATATTACTGGATAAACAGAATTTTACATTTTCTGAATTTATTTTCTTTTCAGTAGAGGATCATGTTTGACGATTCTTAATTATGTCCTTCAGAACTGTTTCCAAACTGGTTGTGATAGAATTTATATTGATCCATTATTTCTCACAAGAGACTTTCACAAGGCACACAAAAATAAACCTGTCATACACTTTCACATTCACACAGTGATGCATACACTACAGGGGTTTAATGCAAGTCATCATTGGTTTCGTAATTGGTCTCTTAGTTTTGGTAGCAGAGCGTATAAATGTTCGCCCGGACACTCAGTCTTCGCCACGTCTCTATGTCCCACAAGCACAAAATCGGGGCGCACATGACCGTGAAGCACTCCAAAGTGCAGCAGTCTCAGCAGAGCGGACAGTGATGCAGAACTGGGCAATTCATCTACAGACAAATAGAAAATACAACATATCTTCTTTATGATTATTTGTGAACTTTGGTTCAGTACTTCACTATGAAATTCTCATGCATGTTGATTTCTCTTTTACAAAACCACTTGATATCACAATAGTGTAAACACCACAAAAGACAATAAATATAAGATGAAAATTAATGTAATAACAGAGGTAGTCGTGTTCTCACCATTGAAGTTACCCATGAAGGCGATGCCAACAGAATATAAATTGTGTTCCTTTGCATGGGCCCCTACAATCCCCCATCCCCGCCCTTCATACACCACCCCATCCCCAGAGATTAGAAAGCTGGAGGAACATAGAGTTGATGATTAATGTATAGACTAGGCAGTCCGGTTATGTCAGCAGAGTTTAAACGGGACAAAACATGCCTTTTTATAGAAAGGTGAAAATATGTGATTATATAAAACAGGACAGTCATAAGGGTCTACAGAGCACCTTTTTGTTTTATGGTTTTCTTGTCACATGACAAAAAATGGCTTCCTGTTGGTTACACCTCCCTGACTTAGATTTGGTGAAAATATATATTTGTATTTTAATAATAATACAGAATTTCTGCATTAATTAGTTTTTTTTTTTTTTTATACAATCACTGCCCAAATAAAAGGGAACATTCTCAGAACTTTAGCTACCGTTCTGGCAAGGTTCTCTCAAAGTTATGATCAGAGTTCTTCCAATAACATTAAAAGAACGTTTGTTTAAAGTTATTTTAACATTATTTTACACATTGTTCATGAAAAAAAAAAAATCTGAAACATTTTTGGACGCTATGTAATGTTTTTTTTAATATAATTCATATTTGCAAAATGGTCAAATGGAATGTTCTTTTGCCGTTCGTAGGCAAGCCAAGCCTAACAAGGTTTAAAACGATTTATTATTAGCCTAAACTGGACGTTTTGAACATTCAGGCAACATAACTTAATGGGAACGTTAGCAAAATGTTCTTGGAACATATTTTTGTTAGCTGAAGCTGGGTGATATAACCTGCAGTTAGGCTACACCACCATTTTTAGTTGCACTTTTATTTTACACTAGGCTACGTGCACTTACAAGTAGCCTACTACTACAGACTTACAGTGTAACCTAATTACCTAAGAAAGCTGCCTACAGGGTAATATAATCTAACTACATGGGTATAGATTTATAGGTTCACGGTTAGTTATTGCAATTAATTGCAGTAAGTGGCTATATGGGGAACAGGACTATAAAATAAAGTGCTACCCATTTTTTATTTCAGAAAATAAGAAGAAAAATAATTCAGATAATTAAACGTGTTCATCATAGAAAATGTACAATTGTCTTTTGTTTGTTTTAGTTTAAATCGCATTTAAACTGTATGACCGGGGCAAAAAAAATTAAGACGGGTCACGTCATTGATCGATCGATACCATGCACACACAAAAAATCACGAATCCATGGAATTACCATTTGACGTCCAAACAATGTTTATACAAGCCTAGTTCTGCAAAACAATTACAAACATTTGTATTTATTAGATACGTAATAAACGCGTGGTCAGAAGTTAAATGTAGTGTTCTAACATCTTACTTATAACCGATATCGTCGAAGCCCCTCTCCTGCATATGCATGCGCTGGATGTGCGCGAGCTGAGAAACGCTCTCGCGCGGACGCGAGCAGTACCGGAGCGCTGTGTGGTGAACGATCACATTCTGTGCGGGACTCTTCATCGCTGTCCTGTCTCGAGGATCCACTGCGTTCCAAGCACGACGACACACTACAGCCGCTGCGAAACAACAGTGTGATCAGATCAAAATGCAAGACATTACATGAATACTGTGCGCGCGATCGCTTATGGATGATTGCTCTCACCCGAGTTTATGTCCTCGGTTTCTCCAGGTGTGTGTCCGTCCATATCAGCGACAAACCTTTCTTTCAACCGCCGGCGAATGTAGGCTACATGACTTGCAAACTGACAAATTTATTAGCTTACTGTCAGGGAGGGACAAACATGCTGTTAATAGGATACTTCCGCGTACTTTCCTAGCTGTCTCGTGCAAAAATTCTGGTCGCGAGTCGTGCAATAACAAGAAATTAGCCTATGCTAGACGGGCTTTTTATATCACGATGGAAATGCCGCTATGAATAAATGCTGATATTTTCCAAAAATAACAGAAGTGCATGGCAGCTTAGCATGAAAAGAGGCAGTTACACACAGCCTACACAACAATTACACAATATCTGAACATGGTGAGAAGTCAAACCTTGTGAGTATTCTCTTTTTAATTATAACTTCATTTGGAGTAACAGGCCTACTGTGACCCCAAAAGTGTGAATTCTGTTGTATTAGATTTAAAGGGATCATTCATCCAAAATATCATCTTTTGCTAACCCTCATGCAAAAAACTGGTTTTGATGAAATTAAATAAATTATTAAATAAATAAATGAAATTAAATAAATTATTATAAGATTACTGATTAATCAACCAACCTGAAAAAACAATTCAGGAAGCATAACCATCAGTATATAATCTGATTTCTCCAGCAAGGGAAAAATTACTTAACTTTGATTTAATCTTTATATATATATATATATATATATATATATATATGATGAAAGTCCTTTTCCACCTTGATGTAAATACACTCAAAAATTTCTTAATTTAATTTAGGGATTTTTACCCACAACTTAATTTAGTTCATTCAAAATAAATCAGTTTAGTTTGGTCAGCACAATTTAGTTGCTTTAGGTCAAATTAATTTAAAGTATAAATCTTTAAGATAGTTGTTATCCATCATTATACACAGTGTATATAATGAACTGGTAAGAATTGAAAGATGTAAGTACTGATACTGATAGAACTTTGAGTGTCCACAGGTGCTACTCTTCAGCACAATAGCCACAAAATTCAATAACAGAAACTCCTCTAAATGTCCAACATAACTGAACATTAAACATTAACATCTTTCCCATTCCTGAAAAACACATTAATCCACATTTACTCTCCCAATGCATACCTTTGCAGCATGCTGGGAAGTACAGAGCCACTGCCCAGTTTGTTTAACTCAAATTAATTCAATATACTTCACTTTTAAATATATTAAGTGGATTGAACACAATAAATTAAGTTGTGACAAAATGTTTATAATTAATGTATATATTAAATGTATATATATTTTTTAAAAGTATAGCATGTATATTTGTTTTATAACGTCAATTGTGATTTTCACTTTGATGCAACGTGTAATAACCACAAATCACAATTTTACATTGAAGCAAAATTCGCCGATCAGCAGTCAAACCCTAACCTTTTCTTCTTCTTTGTCCTTCAGAGCAGATGTCATGTAGCTGACACGAGTCACGACTATACTGCCCTCAATAGGTCTACTGACCTCAATAGGTCTGGTGCAGTCGTAGTGCGCATGTCAGATATGTTCATCCTGATATTCAGCTTTATTGGAAATCGTATATTGGGTCAGTTTAAATCAATTAAGTTAAAACAGCATCCCCTTGTTTTATGTTAACTAAACCTGATTGAATTAGGTAACAGCAACACATTTTTATTTTATAGGTTGAATCAGGTAGAAATACCTCCTAAAAGCAACCACTGCATGTTCACTTTTTACTGTGTGTAGTTCCAAATATGTATGATATTATATCCTATTTTGAAAAATGTTGGTAACCAAAGTTTTACTTACCATTGACTCCATTGTATGACGAACAAAGTCACAGAGTACAGCAAATAAAAAGCAGCAGCCTTTTACAGTTCCTCCTGAACCAAACCAACGCACTTATGCTGCTTTCACACCATGTCGTAACCGTAATTACAAGATGGCAACATGTGACGTTCTACCCAAAGCGTCCTCAGACTAGGATTTATGCGTTTCTATGTCAACACTCAATGCCGAAATTAATCTGTAGCAGTCAGGTGGTACAAGTAAGAACTCTGTAAGTTGTTTACCTTCATTATTATTGTAATGTTATGTGGTTTGAGACATGAGGTAATTTAACACTGTTTCTTGTGACACTTTGCAGACTCTGCAGTGTGTGTTCATGTGTTTTGAAGGAGTGGTTTTGGAGACAGTCTGAAAGGACCAGTGAAGCGCACTGTTCACAGTAAATGCTGCAAGCTTCATCACTGCATGTGAGTTTAATGTGCAATTTTGACTACTCCTGTGTATCAAGTTGCAAACTCTTTGTTTTTTACATTGATGTTATATTTGTAGCAACTTTGCACTTTGACAATTTGAGCCATATTCTTGAGTATTGTGTGTATGTTAGATAGTTTACAAAATAAAACAATACACTTTGAAATCATAATTGTATTGCATTTGGTTGTTTTAAACCCCAAATCTTTTACTTAAAACATTCTTGATTAACAATTATTCAGGTATTAATATATATATATATATATATATATATATAAATATAAATATATAGTGCCATTAAAAAAAATATCTTAAGTTTAAAGGGGTCCTATTATGCTTTCCCACTTTTTAGTTTGTGTGTAATGTTGCTGTTTGAGCATAAAAGAAGATCTGCAAGGTTACAAAGCTCAGTCTACTCCAAAGGGAGATATTTTATTTAACAAAATCCCCTTTTCAACAACTACTGTAACGGCTCGTTTTGACTACAATGCGATTTTTCATAAGTCATAATATTACTAATTTAAATAATCCCCACTCACGGAATATGCAAAAAAGGGGACGAGGCCTGGTTGAACTGCATTAGAGTTTACATTTATTTTAAACACTTTTCCTGAACATTAGAATCCCAACGTTTATCGGTGTGCTGGACATTTTATGGAGAACAGTTTGTTGTTGCTATTTGTAAGATGGTTCGCCGCTCCTTTGGAAAAATTAACCATGGTTTTGTGATCGATTACTGTTTGTAAAACCTTAGTTTTCTGACAAATATCATGATTAAATGGTGGATAACATCTATAATTGTATCAATGTATAAGAAAATTACAAAAAACACATCACTCAAATGTCCTGTGAAATCCGTGTCTGTGCATGAAATCTCATTCGTTACCATAGTCAGGGTCTGAATCGAATTGGCTTGAAATTGATGCCATCATTGATATATCTAGAGCAGAACTTGCAGTTATGGAGAGGTGAGGCATTTCCCAAACACAGGTTAACCAGTGCCAATCACAACACACTGGGACAGCTAAAGCCTATTCACACTAC
Source organism: Semotilus atromaculatus (assembly GCA_031834385.1). Lineage (NCBI taxonomy): Eukaryota > Metazoa > Chordata > Actinopteri > Cypriniformes > Leuciscidae > Semotilus > Semotilus atromaculatus. The sequence goes on along the minus strand of JAULUF010000002.1, from coordinate 6,270,156 downwards.
ATGATTTTAAAACGTCGGGCTGAACTGTGCGGTTCACACTACATGACTTGCTCTCTGTGAAATCAGGAGTGTTCAAGTTGTTGAGCCGTTCACACCACACGACACAACGTGATTGATCCGCAACAGGAGGTAACGCATTACACGAGTTGACAACAACTCTTGTCACCCAATGATTCTATCTTGTCTACAAACCACTTTTGTCACGAAAAATCACGCGATAAAATGACGCGAAACAGCACGCGCCATTACCCAGGGAAAAAGAACACAACACGCGTATATGGACGTCAGACAGAAACTAGTGCTGCAAACTGTTTGCGCGATGATTTGCTCTGAGAAAATATATACACTCTACAATTTCATTTTTAAAAAGAACACCCAGAATATCAACATTGTGGACATCGGCATATATACAGTTGACTTTCCTTTTTCCTAAAAGTATTTTAGTAAAACCTATGATTACAAACAGGGATATACTTCCGAAAAGCATAAGTAATTATATTTTTATGTCTACACTTGTATGTTTAATCTCTAGTTGCTCTGATTGGCTGTAGCTCATGACATCACATGAGGTTGAGTCGCCGACAGCTCTGGATATCTAGCATGCTAGATTTTTTCTGGGCTCGGCGAGGCGTCTGCGAGCGTCTTTGATGCGTTGTTGGCTCTTTCATACTAACGGTAACAGATTGGCGAGCGTTCATACGTTCATAGCGTTCATAACACCCTGACCTGTCGGCGAGCTCAACGATTTGCAAATCGGGCTTAAAATCATGTAGTGTGAACTAGGCTTTACCTATCACAGCACATTTTAGATTTCTTCGGAGGGGCTTCATCAAGTGAGACTGGGAATGCATTTTTTGAACAATCAAGCATTAAAACATTTCTAATACACCCCAAAAACAAAATCAAGACTTTGTAAAAGGGCATAATAGGATCATTATAGATAAAACTAGTATTTTTTAAAAATAAAAACTCAACTCAGTTTTTGTAATCTTTTATTACAAACCTTCCAAAAATACAGTGTGAAATATTAAAATGAAAACCTATAAAGATCCTTGAGGGAAAAAAGTCTCGGACTTCATGCTGGTGTTTGTGCACCAGTCTCACACTCAGAGGGAACATTTCAAATTAAACACTAGTTTATTCACAAATGCAAATGCATCAGTAACCTACAGTTGGGTCACTGACCAGATATGTCCACTCCACATCATATGTCCCCTAACCTGAGAAATAACGTGTAGGAATGGAGCAATAGTGAGACGGGACCGCAGAGCAGGTCCTCATCTTTTGACATTCACGGCTTTATCCTTCTCATTCAGTCCATCTGTGGCCGCAGTGTGGGGCGGTGCAGACATAGTAAAGCCTCATGGCATCCTGCATTCAGAAAATCAAAACACACCTCTTGAGTTTCAGTTTTTTTCAGTAGGTATTATTTCATATTGCTGTAATTAAAATTAACAGAGCAATTTATAGAACAATTTATAAAAACACCAAAATATAAGCATTTTTAAACTTAATACCAGTCACAAAATCTGTCATGTGGATTTAAAGGTTGTATCAGTGATTTCAGGCCCAAAAATAAATGTCTAATCTTTCCTAACGATCCGCTAGCTGCCCACCCCATAAGCATGCCGTCAAAAAAACGCGTCTCTGTAGGCAGCCTAGGCTCTGAGATCTGCACACAAAAACAAATGGGTACAACCACCACTCAAAACCAATATAAAGTGTTCCAATCAATCACCGACAGGGGCGGGTGTTGCTCCGACTTCGCGTCCAGCCGTGCACGAGCGCAAAACCTCACAACACCCGCCCCTGTCGGTGATTGGTTGGAACACTGTTTATTTTGGTTTTGAGTGGTGGTTGTACCCATTTGTTTTGGGCCTGAAATCACTGATACAACCTTTAATGTATAATGTGCATGAAAGATTACCTCAGCCTTCATGCTGTGAGACTGGAAGAACACTGCCTCCTTGTGGCCACACCTAAAAAAACAATCATTTGAAAATGGCCATCATATCATAACATTTTCTACATCAAGAAACATATTTATCACTCACTTTGGGCATGGGTGGTCCTCCGTCCGAGGGAGTGTAGGATCTTGGGCCACGTCTGCGATAATCTGAGTGAGTTCACTTGCAGAAAAGAGGGATGAGACAAAGTTAGAGGTGTCTAGAAAAATCTCTTCAGCCGATAAACATTATAGAACAACTTAATCAGAGTTAATCAGTGTGGTAGGTGGAGCATTTGTGCTTTGGAAAGGCTAATATATTTAACTATATATTATTCTTGATTGATCCACATTAGCTCTGAAGTCTCTGTGTCCCCCTAAACAGTGCTAATATGCCCCTGTGTGACCTAAAAAACACTGTCAACAGCACAAAGCCAAAGTCATTCCACATGCATATAGACACATTAAGTCCAGTTTAATACAAGTGACACCTGTGCATCCCCCAGTGGCGCTGTTAACATTAAGTGGCGTGGCATGGCATCTTAGTACACAAAGAAGCCGTCGGCATGTCCATGTTGAGAGGCACATCCGGTTGTAGTGTCATGTGCCAGTAAAATTAAAGAAAATGGTGGCACCTCCATTAGTGACTGACACATGCCACCATATGTTAAAGCATTATGTATAGTGTAACATACACGATAAAACGCAGAACAATATTTATCATATAGCATGTTCTTTTTCTGTATGAGAACCATCAGGCTTCTCCATACTGTAATGTTTTATCAGTCTTGTGTCCCGTTGAAGTATTATTACAGACCGACTTTGTTAAATGTGCATACTGTATTTGTGCATAGGTTTACCCTAAGTGCTGCACTTATAATGCAGGAAATAATAATAATAATTCGAAATCTTTTTTTCCCGGCTGAAATTTTAAAAACAGCACATATCTCTCTTGCTCTCTCACGTGTGCAGTGAACTGTACAGGAAGCATGTTCTCGCATATTTCTGAACACATCTCTGGGCCCACGTTAATTCGACATGCAAATGCACACTGCGATTTAACTAAACATTCGCTCGCGATTAGAAGCAAAGCTATATAATGTCATTTGATTTCTACACTGCTAGTGCACTCATTCATAATACAACACGACTGATCAAAGACAGCAGCAGCAGTAAAATGTGTCTAATCCTATGAGAGGGTGAAGAAGGTTACTTAAATCAGCCTGAATCATCATTGCCTGGGAGTTCACCTGTTACATGCGGTCGGTAATAATGGTTATATACTCTTTAGAAATCTAACTGTCATTTTTGTGTATGTAGGCTATTTCACAACGAAAATAACTCCATAGCCCCAAGTTATGCTATTAATTGCTAATTTATGAATTATCATAACAATATAAATATGATTTAGCACAATTACATTACATATTGTTCATTAGGGTGTTAGTAAGGTTGTCGCTCTCTAAAACTGCTTAAAATAACATTTATTGCAAAAACAAATAGATTTAGATGCATGTGAAAACACTGAAATGTGCAAATATCTTTATTTGAAAACTGTCATTTCTATTAAAAAATACGAGGGAGAATATTGAAGGGAGGGGACCAAAGAAGATGGATATTGAAGATGTGAAATTGACAGACAGAACTTTATCTTATTAAATAAAAAATTCTGAATAAAGTGGTATCGTGGCTTACAGTATTGTAAAGTATTAATATTGATTGTATGGTTGTGGTTTGCTATTGCTGTGATCTCATTTGAGTGACAGGTTGTCCCGCCCTCACGCCAGTAAACACATCATCACAGAAGAGAAGTTACTTTGATTGGAGATTTTTAAGGGCATATGAATTTACTACAACAAAAAACTATGCGCTAATAAATCAATACAGCAATATTCCATACATTTTTTTTTTAAAACCTGTCAATGTCAATTGACTCTGATTTCATGGTAACTTGAATGAATACTGCCACTATAGGCGCTTTCCCACTGCATCCAACCTTTCGCAACTTCTCTGTAAAAAAACGAAACAAAATAGCAAGACACTCACTCGACCTCATGGGTGATTTTGTTCACATAGATGCAGCTGTTGTCGGCTTCCTGTTGATAGTCACAGTTTCTGCACTGAAAACATAACGTTACATGGACACACACAAGTAAGGGATTGTTCTGTCAGATACGAAGCATTAACCTCTTTGAACACTAACGTTACCCCTCTGTTAAACCTCTTATACTGTTTTCTGTGAACAGCATCAGCCTCTTAGCACGTATTCTCAAAAGTTAGCTTAATGTATTAGTTATATCACATTTGTTAATTAAATCAAAATGTAAACAATTTATTGAACAGCACTCTACCTTGGATTAAATGTCTAACGTTATTCATGTAACAAAAAATAACTTACCGCATAGAGCAGAATGCGGTTTTCTTTATCCTCTTTAGGATACAACATGTTATTACTGTGAAGAGAGAGAGATTCATATTAGAGCCGCTATATTGCCATCAAAACAAACACGCGCAAACTCATCTAAACTCACCACTCCTGACAGAACCTGATGCCCACAAAACCAGGTTCATAATTGCCACCTTCCAGATCCATGATAAAGTTACTGTAGCTCTGTATTAAAGTGTGCAGAGCTAATAATGAGGACAAATCCACCTCCACTCCGTAGAAATGAATGGAAATAGTTTGTGCGCATGCGTGACATTGGCTTTGTGCTGCGTGAATAAATCACAGCGTCTCCTTGTGGTGGCGGACAAAACAATGATTTATCCGGGGAGACTGTTTTTTCTTTTTAATTCGTTCTGATGTGTTTTATCTTTCTCATCTCATGCATATTAATCTTACAGTTTATAACTTGTACAACTTTGACTGACGGATAAAGTTGCAATTTTACTAGACTACTTCTCTCTAATTTTTCATGGAAACCCACTGTAATGAACACAATAAATGTTTATTCTGTTTCTGCATAATTATGTAACAGGACAAAAAAATGTTCAGATGAACAGTTCTGAATTAGTTAAAAGATTTAAACAAAAAAAAAATTGCAATACCATTAACAATCAATATAATTTTATTTTGAAGGTCCTAATAGATGTTTTTAGAAAAAGTCAAGTAAGCCAAGTAAGGTCTGTTGGCTTAAAAGATATTGATAATTTTGGTGGTGACAAAAAGATCTGAAATATGTTAGGCGGTTTATTACAAGACATTTGTTGTTGATTAGTTTTGCCTGATCATTACAGTTTATGGTATTTTATTATTTTACACCATTATATTTTGGAGCCATACAATCAGTCATTCCTTATTAAATGAAAGCTAGACAAAAAAAGAAATCTACATTACGCGGTCAAACTTCATGTTTGGATTCACTTTATTTTGTGAGGTAGGCCTACTATAACAGCCAAAAGTAAAACAGGCGATTAGCCTGTGGATGGCAAATCCATAGAAATGAATACAACAGTGCAGTATCATTATTGGCCATAGGGTGGAGTCAAAACCAAATTTACCAGAAAACATATCCACGAGTCTCTGCTCTCCACATGACGGACAGACAAGCACAGAAACACATACATACATGCTAACAACTTTTCTTCACATTATTCTGTGAAATATAAACATTGTATGTATTAGACTGTTCCGGAAAAAAAAAAGGACTCACATTTTGTCAGCAAAGATTTGAAAGGAGAAGGAAACGAAAGAAGCACTAAAGTAGATCCTTATGCTATTTCGAGCTCCCAATAGAGTGAAAAACAAATAAGATCCGATCCAGAACCCCTGCTGTACTGACAAATACATGCTTCATGATGATCCATGAGTCTGTTGTGCGCTCACATTTGGTGTGCGGCTGTTGTCGAACACAATTCAGACTTAAAAGAGGATGATTCCCAAAAAACTATGGGGACAAAATGAAACCATGGTGAAATAGTTTGAAAAAACATTCTTTTGTAAACCAGTAACATACTTTCAATATCCTCCAGGCAGATGCATTACTTTGTTTTTCCCTAGAAATGATAAAATCAGACAGTTATTACAGATATTTAATCTTCAGTGAATTCATAAATTTTTTATGACATTTCAAGCGAAGACAGTCTCCCCAAAAATTATTTGAAGCCTTATGACTAAAAACATATACAAATAAAAACAAATAAAGAGATAGTTCTGAGAAAAGCTCTAGCATCATTTGTTTACAAATTTATACAGGCATTACCAAATCCTTTTTAGGGCCATTGTACATTTTTCAGCATCACAATTTCTTACCGCACCTTTATCTTTCTTCTCTTTTTCCCAGATTTAAGTTCCTTTGCGCTTTTCAAAATGGAACTGAATGTTTCTGTGGACATGCGTGTTGAAACTTGGATTTTAATTGGAGATAGTTTAGCTGTAAAGGAGATGGGAAAATGATTAACAATCTCATTTTACTGTCATCCACTACCAGCACATATCCAGACTTTTATTAAGTCTTCTCAATCCATAAAAGTCATAGTTTGTGTGAGGATGAGGAACAGACCTCAAGTCATTAATTTGCGATAACGTTCCTCTCCAGTGTAGCACTCATGATAAAGAACTCAGCTAACAAAAATATGTTCTAAGACTATGAAAACATTATTTCTGAATGCTGTCTGGGTTATGTGAACATTAAGGGAACATTTCATTTTGCAAGTATTATAATAAGAATGTTATTTTGAATGTTCTCTGAAACAAACTAACATTTAAAGATGTTTGAGGAACATTCCATGAATGATGTATAGACAATATTTTTGTGCTAACGTTTTGAGAGCATTATTAAAGACCATAACATTCTATTATTGTTACTTTAAGTTAGGGAAATGTTACCAGATGTTAGGGAAATATCTGAGAACATTCTGGGAAGTGATGATCGAGAAAGAAGATAAAATAATTAGTAGCCCTATTTACCTTTTAAAAATGGCATCTCCAGAATTCACTAATTGATTATGTTCAGGTCATGTTATTCACTAGACACAAGGAATCAGAGGATCACTTTTTTTAGTCTCTATTCTAGCCCTTCTAACCGGTTCAAATGTTATTAGCATAAACATGAGTGCAACTTTGGACAGCTGGTGGTGCTAAAGGGATTGAGTTAAGCAGGGTGCACACTGTGAGATATATAATAGTCTTTTACGATTGTTGCTGGTCAGACTGTACGAACATGATCATCGCTGTTAGATCTAATGGTGTGTTCACACCGAACGCGAATAGAGCGTCAAATACGCGTCTATCGCGTCAAGTTAGACGCTTGAACATTCCCTCGAGTTCAAATTTTTCAACTTGCGCGGAAGACATTCGGGGCAAACGCGTCGCCCAATTCGCGTCATTCGCGTCTTTGCATTGGCTTTGTATGTAATCTACTCGCGCAAATAATTAAATTCGCGTTCGGTGTGAACACAGCCTACGACGGTCAAGACGCGTTAAAACACGGACGACGGAAGAAAACTTGTCTGAAGTTTTACATCACCAATCAATGATGGTGGAAAATTTGATCGCAACGGTCATTAATCGGCTGTCGGTGAACATGACAAACTAATGATCAAAGACTTCAGATTTTAGCCTTGGATTAGAGGAATCTTTTAGGATTTAAAAAATGTGTCTCAGACAGCCAAATTGTGGCCAAAATCACACAGTGTGGACCCGGCTTTAGAGACTCCAAATTTGCTATGGTGAATGTTTGGACTGGCAAAATTTAACAACTTTTAACCATATGGTTCTATGGGCTACTATAGACTCGAGAGCGGAAGAAAAAAAATATTAAAAAAAAATAGGAACGCCAACACATACAATTATGCATAATCACAATTAACTCGTCTAACGTTAAAGGTTGTCAGTCATTTCAGGCCCAAAAAAGGCCGAAACATAAATGATCACATTCATCTAATCTTTCCTAACGATCCGCTAGCTGTCCGCCCCATAAGCATGCCGTCCAAAAACCGCGTCTCTGTTTTCAGCCTAGGCTCTGAAATCTGCACACAAAACAAATGGGTACAACCACCACTCAAAACCAAAATAAACCGTGTTTCAACCAATCACAGACAGGGGCGGATGTTGCTCCGACTTGCGTCCAGCCGTGCACAAGCTCAAAACCTCACAACACCCGCCCCTGTCGGTGATTGGTTGAAACTGTTTATTTTGGTTTTGAGTGGTGGTTGTACCCATTTGTTTTGTGTGCTGATTTCAGAGCCTAGGCTGCCTACAGAGACGCGGTTTTTGGACGGCATGCTTATGGGGCGGGCAGCTAGCGGATCGTTATGAAAGATTAGGTAATTGTTGTTGGGCCTCAATTGACTGATACAACCTTTAAACCAAACCTAACTGTAACTCTATACTAAAGCTGCACGCCGTAACTTTTTTTGTGTTAAAAATGTACCAACATTTATATAATGAGCGAGTACATCATGAATCCATTTTCCAAACCGTGTTTTTGCCTTATCTTGAATCACTACGGTAGCCTACTCCTATAATAAGTGTTTACATTCAGACTATTTTAGACTGATACTGGTCGTATATCGCTGGGGAGTATCCCAGTACCTGCGTGACTCGTCATAGACATAAACAAAGAGAAGTAGCTCCGGCTACAATGTTCATCCGCAAGACGCAGGCAGTTCTGTTTATTAACCGCTAGAGCGCCAAAAGTTACGGACTGAATATTCAAGTACATGTACTTAATTATATTAACTTATTTGAGTAAGTACAATGTAACTACGTCACCTACAAATTTTTCATGAGGTCACCTCATATTTTATATTTCCATCACATTAACGTTCACACCTGTTTGTCTCTCTCTCAGGGCACCTAAAAGCACTTTCCCACCATCCTCTCCGATGTGATTCTCACCAAGGTCCAGTTCGGTCAGGTCACTGGAGAACTGTACGAGACTGAAAGATATTTATAGCAGTTGAGTTTGATGCGTTTTAGGATCAACTGTTCTGACATATGGTAAAAGTATTCACTCATCTACTCAGTCTACCATCTAACAAAACAATTAATACAAACATGTTGAGAAACAGTAACAGCTGTAAACGATTTCAATTGCAAATGTAGGTATTTTAATCAGTGTTAATTAAGAATATTCAGTGAGTAGCCAAAGAAATCAGTTTCTGGTTCACTTATAATGTTAGCCAATGTTGTTTTGCGCCAAAAACAATCATAGTTTAGTTGTTCATGATCATTTTCCGGCCTCTCTGGTCCTTCCTGTTGTACAGAGAGCGAAGTAGCAGCGTAACTACAACAGCAGCCTCCTATTGTGCTTTTCTGCTGTGCAACCAAACTGCTGTTCTATAGCCTACAGAAAAAATATATATGAAATTTTGGGTTATTGAATATTTCCGATGTGATATGATAATGGTCATAAATTATACAATTTACATGAGAATGGGAACCACACTCAAATCTAAATGGTAATTAAAGTGAAGCTATAAACTACATAAATCATCTGGATTCAGTCAGATTTACTGAGTAGAAACTGCTGTTTGTGTGCCTGTCACAACTTGTGAAACTTGTATCAAGTTCAACAGGCGTATTTTTTCAAACAATGGGTGTGTATTTTGTTACTTCATAGACATTTTTGCACTTAAATAGTTAGAGAGTATTTGGTCTGTATTTTCTGAGTTCTGCATGTGATGTGCAAAACTTTACTTGTAATTTTGGTTCTGCTGTGCAGCTGTAAGTGCTGTAATCTGTTCTTATGGACGTTCAAATAAATAAGACCTGCATACATGTTGCAGATGCTTGTGTAAAACACAAATGGAGTGTGTTTTGCTGATCAGATGGCAATGCCAAAAGTCTGTTCACTCACCTTAGGGGAAAAAAATTAATAACCAGTAATGCACACGGTTTATTGGACTTGTTGAGAGTGAGAAGGGAAATTTTTTAATGGCTACTATGATCATATTGATCAATTAACAAATGACACAGATCCATAACAGTCCAGAAACTAGTATATGTAAATCTATGTGTGACTATGAAACCAGCAATTATTGAATCTGAACTTGGTTCATAAAAGATGATGTAAAGGTATGCAGGCTGAGGAGAAAGACAGCTGTATTTGGCTGGTACAAAGCTAAATCTCATAGTTTGTGCGTCAAAGTGTGCTTAACTGTATTGACTGTGCACTTGTAATGCATTTCAAATCTTTTTAAAACGCTGTACTTGCATATAACATAATATTAAAGGCACACTATGTAAGAATTGTACCTTAATATAACAGCTTCAAAGTCATTTGGGTGGTAAACAAACTCATAGTAGGGCGAATCATCCTGGTAGTAAAGCTTGGGGGGGACGCCGCTGGAAAAACCAGCAATGCAAGTTTGAGAGGAGCGCCCCCGACAAATCTCACGAGAATCAAAAAAGCAAAAGCAAAAGCAAAAACTTGCTTTACGGCACGACGTCACATACATCAACAATATTACTCCGTCCCACGAGCAGCTTTGGGGCTATCTGATCACTGTTTGGTTCATCTTATACCGACCTACAGGCAGAAACTGAAATCAGCTAAACCTGTAATAAGGACTGTAAAAAGATGGACTAATGAAGCAGAGCAGAATCTACAGGCCTGCTTCGACTGCACTGATTGGACTGTTTTTGAAGCTGCTGCCACCGATCTGGATGAGCTCACAGATACTGTAACATCATATATAAGTTTCTGTGAGGATACATGCATTCCTACCAGGACATTCTTATCATTCACCAATGATAAACCATGGTTTACTGGGAAACTCAAACACCTTCGTCATGCCAAAGAGGATGCTTACAGAAGTGGGGATAAGATCTTGTATAACCAGGCCAGAAACAGACTGACAAAGGAGATCAGAGTTGCTAAAAGAGCCTACTCTGAAAAGCTGAAAAACCAGTTTTCAGCCAACGACCCGGCAACAGTCTGGACTGGCCTGAGGAACATCACCAACTACAAGTCACCATCCCCCCGATCTGTGGACAATCCACACCTGGCTGATGATTTAAACTCATTTTACTGCAGGTTTGAAAAGCCCTCATTCACACCACACACCGGCTCTGATCTGCACTTCACACACCCACTATCACCTCCTGCACCCCCTCTCCTCCCCCCTCCTGCCATCCAACCTGAGCTTAAGGTCTGTGTGGAGGACGTGAGCCGAGTCTTCAAAAAACAGAAGACTAGGAAAGCCTCAGGCCCAGACGGCATCTCATCTGCTTGTTTAAAAGCCTGTGCTGACCAACTGGCCCCGGTCTTCACGCAGATCTTCAACAGATCATTGGAGCAGTGTGAAGTTCCCTGCTGCTTCAAACGCTCCACTATCATTCCTGTCCCCAAAAAACCCCAAATCACTGGACTTAACGACTACAGACCTGTCGCTCTCACGTCTGTGGTCATGAAGTCGTTTGAAAGACTGGTGTTGGCCCACCTGAAGGACATCACTGGACCCCTGCTGGATCCCTTTCAGTTTGCCTACAGAGCAAACAGGTCTGTGGATGATGCAGTCAACGTGGGACTGCATTATATCCTGCAACATCTCGACAGACCTGGGACTTATGCAAGGATTCTCTTTGTGGACTTCAGTTCGGCCTTCAATACCATCATGCCTGATCTTCTCACAGCCAAACTGACCCAGCTCTCCATTCCATCCTCTATCTGTCAGTGGATCTCCAGCTTCCTGACGAACCGGCAGCAGCTCGTGAGACTGGGGAAGCACACATCCAGGACTCTCAGCACCAGCACTGGTGCCCCCCAAGGGTGCGTTCTCTCCCCACTGCTCTTCTCCCTGTACACTAACGACTGCACTTCTAAAGACCCCTCTGTCAAGCTCCTGAAATTTGCAGACGACACCACTGTCATCGGTCTTATCCGAAACGGTGACGAGTCTGCTTACAGACTGGAGGTCGAACAGCTGGCTGTCTGGTGCAGTTATAACAACCTTGAGCTGAACACGCTCAAAACAGTGGAGATGATCGTGGACTTCAGAAGGAACAGCCCAGCACTCCCCCCACTCACCATCATGAACAGCACTGTGGAAGCAGTGGAGTCATTCAGGTTCCTGGGCACTATCATCTCTCAGGACCTGAAGTGGGACAATCACATTGACTCCATTGTGAAAAAGGCCCAGCAGAGACTGTACTTCCTTCGCCAGCTGAGGAAGTTCAACCTGCCACAGGAGCTGCTGATTCAGTTCTACTCAGCCGTCATTGAGTCTGTTCTATGCACTTCCATCACTGTCTGGTTTGGTTCAGCTACCAAATCTGACATCAGCAGACTACAGCGGACAGTTCGGACTGCAGAGAGGATTATTGGTGCCCCCCTGCCAACCCTCCAGGACCTGTACTCTTCCAGAGTGAGGAAGAGAGCAGGTAAAATCATCACAGACTCCACTCACCCTGGACACCACCTGTTTGAACTGTTACCGTCAAGACGGAGACTCAGATCACTGGCCACAAGAACATCTCGGCACAGGAACAGTTTCTTCCCACAGGCCATTTCCCTCCTGAACAGTTAACACACCTCCCAAGGCATGTGCCTTTAAGTGCAATACCCCCACTGTTTTAATGCAACAACTTACAACTCAGGTGACACTTACATGTAGATTTATTTATTTATAATATTCAAAACACTGTAAATTTGTTCATAATCTGTAAATCTGTAAATGTCTATTCTGGCTAAACCCAACTGTGATACTTTTATTCTCATATTTTTATATTTTATATTTTATTCTTAAAATTTGTATTATTATGTTTCTTGTTGTAAATTATGTTTCTTGTTGTATTTGTATATGTGCACTGGAAGCCTCAGTACCAAAACAAATTCCTTGTGTGTGCAAGCACACTTGGCAATAAAGCTCTTTCTGATTCTGATTCTGATCTTCTGATTCTGATATATAAAGCAGCCTCTATGGAAGACAGTAGCACGCTAGCATTTCATAAGTGAATCATGGCAGGGTCGACAAAGAAAACGTGGTCGGAAGAGTCAAGGAAAAGTAAATGAGAAACTGACCGCGTGAGGAACCGGACAAGAGTCTCACTCGGTCAGGCTTTCACTCACTGGCGAGAGCTAAAAGGCAGCAATGGATGCAACAGCGATGCTGACCTGCCGTTCTTGTTGATGGACTAGTAGAAATCTTCGGAGGCTATCTGTGCCTGTTTGATGTCCGACGCTTTGTAACGCATTGTGTCAGGAGGAAAAGTAGGGATAGCTCACAGATGAAGTTATGAAGTTACTCACGGAGGCAATTGGCATCTCACAACTTGCACTTTATTCCCCAATCAAACTTGTGTAACTGTCTGTCACACATTCTACTGTTCACAGCGTTACTTGATAAACAAAAATAGGATAAGAATGAGCATCAAACAGAAATAACCCGCATACATGTGGTGTTCGAGGCGCACATACAAAACAGACTGCAGACAGTTCAACAGAGCGCGCAGCTCTTAAAGGGGCCACACGTTATTTCCACTCGTTACAGCTTCCATCCACTGAACAGGTACCGGTATACAGGGGGAGGAGATCAGGCCGTGAGTGCAGAGACATCTCTGTGTGAGTGCTATTTACGACAGTAACGTTACATACAAGTACTCCACAGCGACTCTAGGGGTCACTGTTTGACAAAAACAGAATTCCTGCATAGTATGCCTTTAATCAAATTAAAGGCCACTTAAGTGAACTGAGGCGGCACAATCATAGCAACCTGCGTACCTTTCCGGTGTCTTCTAGTACTTTATTCTCTTTTCCTATCGGTCTCTGGAATTGCCAGTCCACTGTAAACAAACCTGGATTAGACCAGAGGACTCTGCCACACCTGCTGCCCTCTCCACTAACTTCCCTTTCTCACACACCCCTCGTCTTCTCATCTCAAATCATTGGAAATGTTATCCTTTACCACCTCTGTGTGACAACAGCTCATTTGAATTGCATTCAATTACCATCACTAGGCCTATTAAAATCCATTTTGTAGTTGTTTATTGTCCACCAGGTCAGCTTGGCAGTTTCTTGGAAGAGCTTGATGTGCTACTCTCATCCTTCCCTGAGGATGGTACCCCCTCTCGTAGTTCTTGGAGACTTCAACATCCACCTAGAAAAGCCTCAGGCTGCTGATTTCCACACTCTGCTTGCTTCATTCGACCTCAAACAAGTATCTACTGCGGCTACTCACAAATCAGGTAACCAACTAGACCTTATTTACACATGCTACTGCTCCACTGAGCATACACTGGTCACTTGGCTGCACACCTCAGATCAATTCCTCCTCACTCTCAACCTGCCTCAGAACACAACACAAACTCCTCCACAGGTCATCCATAACTCCATCAAGGTCAGCAAGGAACCTTGGAGTTGTGATTGATGACATTGCTAGAACTGCCCGGTCCTGCAGATTTGCCTTATACAACATTAGTAGGATCTGGCCCTTCCTATCAGAGCATGCTACACAACTCCTTGTCCAAGCACTTGTTCTATCCAGACCGGACTATTGTAATGCTCTCCTGGCAGGTCTTCCAGCTTGCACTGTCAAACCTAAGTGATACAGAATGCTGCAGCTAGAGAGGTCTTTAACAAGCCGAAGAGAGCACACATCACTCCTCTTCTCACAAAATTGCACTGGTTGCCAGTTGCCGCTCACATTAAATTCAAGTCACTGACATTTGCCTACAGAACAATAAAAAAATGTCCTGCGTGTGCGTAATTGACCATCGAACACACGCACACACACACACACACACCCACCCACATGCAATAGCTGCTTGGATAAACAATAAAGAATTCGATACCTGAGTGACTAGACGGGACCTGTTCTTACCGACAGCCCTATTGGCTTCAAGCTAGCTACCTAGTAACCCCTTAGTCCTTTTCAATTATCTTAAAAAAGGAAAAGAAAAAAAAAAGTACACTACTGCGTTAGATTAAACTGGGAAGGGTCATAGCACTTGCATGTTGTTGTCCTATTGTTAGTTTAACTGCTTCTATTGTTCTCATTTGTAAGTCGCTTTGGATAAAAGCATCTGCTAAATGACTAAATGTAAATGTATATAAATAGTACACTGATGACTGTTTCTTAACACATGTAAGTACACTTAAAATTTACTTAGTAATAATCCCAAGTTTTACTTTAAAGTACATTTAAATCACTGTTTTAACAACCTTTTGTCATGCTTTAAAGTACATTTATTTAGATGTGTTGACAAACATACTAAACCACGTGAAAATACTTACCATAATTTCTCTGTATAGTGTATTCAATCATTTTTAAATATTTTAAATATACCAAAATTGAAAAACTTCAAAACTTCAAACTTCATTGCAAATGTGTAATTACAAATATATATTTTTATACATGACATACAAGTTTCAGAAATCAATTAATTTGAGTTAACCATAAATGCTTGTTTTTTACAATTTAACCATATTTCAAAGACAATAGAAGTAATTATGAAATTGCATATAAAGATGCAAATAACATGCAATTAGGAGTCCGAAAACATTACATTACATCCAGTGTACGCCTTTTTCACACGGGAATAAGAATGCAGAACAGAAAAAGAAGGGACAAATTGGATTTAGCTAATAGGCCTATCAGCAGAGAACATCCAATTCCTTAACTGTCAAATAGAGAGGATGTGTGGAAGGTCTTAGCCAAATCCAGAGTTGACATTAACATCCTGCCAAACATTAGATTGGAAATATACAGCTCATCTCATATGACCAGTAAATTCTGAATGGGACTAACTGTTGACAGCCTTAATTGAGAGATTTAATTTGACCTCTATTTAGTCTTCAACTGCCCCTTGATGCTGCCATACTGGTGTTTGTAATAAATTGAGTCTCATGCTTGAACTGTTTTATTGCAGTCAGTGAGTAATTCTTCTGAAATAGCAAGCATAAAATGTCCTAAAAAAAATAACCGCATAGTTCCTTCAGCCAATCAGCATTGATAGGATGTCATTTTAGTGTGGTTTCAGAGTAATTATTCACAGCTCAGGAGATTGGCAAAAACAACAAAAAAAACAAAACAAAAAAAACCTTTCAAAAAAACAATTAAGAGCCCAATAGAAAAGATAGCAGCATGCATGTCACATACTTCCCTGGACATTAAGGCCTACTAAAGAACATGCAATTGAGATGAATGGGAATGCTAATTAATAGTACAGGCTTTTCGACCGAGGGCGTGTGGTTGAAGGGACGAAGCTAATTCACACTGCAAAAAGTGATTTTCTTACTCTCTATTTTTGTCTTGTTTTTCAGTACAAATATCTCTAAACATTCTTAAATGAAGAAAGATAGGTAACACTTTAGAATACTCTTCCGTCATTGATGAATGAATACACAGGAACAAATGAGTAAGTCAATATTAACAGTAACTACTATTTACTAACAAGAAACTCAGTTGAATTTGGTAGTTCACTATACATAGTTCCTACATGACGTCACAACATACGGGCATTTGCCGACCCGACGCCATTTCTGTGGGCATGCTGTGGGCAGAACATTAGAAGAAGAAGCTGAAACGAGTTAATTTCGTGATAAAAAGTGAAAACGGTCATCTCCAGCTGGGTCAATGGATGTTCAAATCGTGCCGGAGGTTCAGTTAAATTTGGATTTTACAGTATACCCGTCATTAGACTTCATGAATGTGAGAACACTACGTTTTTGTCAGAACAATGACAAAAACGACTTATATAACAAATATAAGTTAACACTTTGCAGTTTGAATGATGTCCTGTATGACGAGGTATTAAAAACATACAAAAACAACATTGTTTCCACTGTTCGATCGCACCCGCGCCTCTCTCTCTCTCACTCACACACACACACAGACAGACACACACACATTCCAGCATTGCAATCTCAGATTATGTCCCTAAAGAACCCGCTTATAAAGTAGTTCCGCATTACATTAATTAATTTGCATGCGAGTTTAATTTATTTTTATACTGTGTATATATTAATGCACCGAACCGTGACGCCCGTACCGTTTCGGTTCAATACGAATACATGATAGTATCTGAGGCAAAGATCCACACCATATATGACTGAAATTTTCGGATTGTACCTCTCTCTGTCTTGTGTTAATAGAGTCTCTTTATAATCTGTCATTTTGTCTCTTCATGATTTTCGTAACATTATAAACAGAAAGAAATATTCGAAATTTGCTTGTAAAACTTTGTAAACACAGCAGCTTATGCCCTCAAAGATGGCGTCTCCAGGGAGATCACGTGACATTAATTGGCCTGTGGGAACTATGTATTAGTGACTACTTTTTTTTCAATGGAGGAACTATTCTAAAGTCTTACTGAAAGATACATTTATTGAGAAGCAAGATGTCAAAAATAGTCTTGTTTTCTAAATGTTTCAAAATAAAAGTGATTTTATGCTTAAATTGAGAAAAAATATCTGCCAATGGAGTGAGGGAAAAATACTTGCTTTTCTTACTAAATTGGAAGATATTTTTCGTTTTATTTTTATAGCATAAACTTTTTTTTTTTATTCTATTCTATTCAGGTAAATATATCTTGAGCTAAGAATGTTTAGATATTTTATATTGGAAAAGGAAAAGAATACTGAGTAAGAAAATCACTTTTTGCAGTGCAGTTTTTACGGAACGTGGTATAGAAACACACAAAGACAATGAATAATACTAGGAGGCTACATAGACTTTAAGGAGCCATGGTGGAGACGACTGGATGGAAGACCTCCTGCGGACGACCGGCGAAGATGCAGCCATGATGATGGAGACACTGGTGGAGCTGACAGGCCGAAGAGCCCACGTGACACAGATAGTACTGGAGACCAAGGTGGATCTGCGGTGGCGAGCATCCGAGTGAACCAGAGGACTGATGCAGAGCTGGAGGGACAGAGGACGAATGCGGAGCCTGTGGGAGGGCGGAGCCAGATAGTGCCGAAGGTGCAGGCAGGAGGATATCCGACCAAGCGGAGCCGGAGGGCCGAGGGAGCCCGGTGGAGCTGTATGGCCAATGGTTTCCGGTAGAGCCGAGGGAGCCAAAAGTGTCAACAGGCCGAGGTGGAGTGATGGGACCAGAGGCTGTAGGTGGAGCCAGGGGGTCCTCTAGGCTTGGTGGAGCTGGTGGCCTGAAGACACTTGGCAGATCCTAGAAGTAAGTGGGAGATGAGCGGAGGCGGGGCTGAGGAACAGGCTGTTTGAGGAGGTGGGAGAGGGGGGCTGGGTGGGCAATCTGAAGAAACAGAGGGCGTTGGGTATACAGGAAGCACTGGAGATACAGTGAACACTGGAGAAACTGGGAATAATGTCACCAAAAAAAATCCATTTAATCTTCCTCAAATAAATCCTTTAATTATTCACAGTAAGTACCAGAGGCCATTAACATCTCATCCACAGCGGTGTGGTAACGGGCGGGGCTTTCCACCCAGCCCTCGAACTCCACAAGCACACCCTCAGAGATGCACAATGTTGCCAGCTCACGTACATTTGTGTGCATTTTGTTTTGTGATTTCACCAGAGTGAATAGAGAGTCTCAGCAACGGCGATATATTTAAGCGCGCGTCCGAGTGAAGAATGTGCGAGCCACAAGAGAACACTGTCTCCATGCCACTGATAGCAGCAGCAACAAGCTCAGCAGCTTGATTTAAAAAACAACACATTTCAGCGCTAGAACGACTCTTATTTGACAAACGAACGAAATGAATGCCTTGCTAGTTAAAGGTATACTATGCAGAAATTGTGTTTTTGTCAAACAGCGACCCCCAGAGTGTCACGGTATACAGATCCAATGCTTCCTTCTCGTCTCGTGTTTGTGTTGTGGTATGAAAGCACGTGTGTAGTGGGCGTGATTGTGTTGTCATTCCTTGATCCGCTCCAGCTGATCATCATTATTCATCACCAGCTGCAGTTAATCTCCCTCACCACTTAAATACTCACTGTCATCTCATGCCCCTTGTCAGATCGTTGTTTGATGTCCTGGGTGTCACTGTCGAGTCTTGTTTCCTGATCTTCCCGTCGTCTCGTTCCTGTGGATTTGTCGTCTCGGTGTTGGATTGTTTCGTCTCGTCTTGGGCACTTCACGTCACGAGGATTCACCGCACTCTGACCATCGAAGTCCCTGCGTTACCTGTCCACACCCGTGTCTGATCCTGAGCCTTCATCTGTTCAATAAACCTTGAGTAAACTGCGATTGCTTCCTGTTCTCTTTACCAATCATGACAGAACGATCTGACCCCTCCATGGAAGCAGCAGGAGAGACACCAACCTCGCTGGAGGAGTTCGTCCGCCACAGCGTCACAAGAATGGATTCTCACGAGAGGAACATCAATGACACGGGTCGTGCGATTCAAGCTTTGGTAGCGCAGGTGTCCGAGCTCACCCAGCAGGTCCAACTCCTTCGTGTTCCCACTGCGCCGCCCACACCAGCCGTTCCCCCCACACCTCCGGATTCCCACGCGCCATCTGAGCCACGCCTACCGGTTCCGGAGCCCTACGCGGGTGAGTCTGCGTACTGTCGAGCGTTTTTGACAAGATGTTCCATGCATTTCGCCCTACAGCCCAGAACGTTCCAGACTGAACAAGCCAAGGTGGCTTTTGTCATCACGTTGCTGACCGGTAAAGCGGCGTTATGGGGAACGGCGGTGTGGGAGAATCAAGACCCTTGCTGCGCCTCGTTCCAAGCTCTCTCCGCAGAGATGAGGCGGGTTTTTGACAGAGCCGTCGCGGGGAGAGAAGCCGCCAGGGTGCTGGCCGACCTTCGTCAGGGGGAGAGGTCGGTC
Organism: Semotilus atromaculatus; assembly: GCA_031834385.1. Taxonomy (NCBI): domain Eukaryota; kingdom Metazoa; phylum Chordata; class Actinopteri; order Cypriniformes; family Leuciscidae; genus Semotilus; species Semotilus atromaculatus. The sequence goes on along the minus strand of JAULUF010000002.1, from coordinate 6,250,509 downwards.
TCAGACTTTTCCATCGAGTTCCGAACCCTGGCGGCCGAATGTCATTGGAACGAGGAGGCGCAGTGGGACATGTTCCTGCATGGGTTGGCTGATCGCGTCCAACGAGAGATCTACGCCCTGGACCTACCCACGTCATTGAACGGACTCATCGAGCTGGCCCTACGAGTACATGCGCGACTTTCCCGAGTCGGAGGCAGAGCGGCATCTAACCGTCCTCCTGGAGGGATTGAGGGGCAACGGTCCAGCGGCAGGGACGTGGTCAGCCCCGCCTTCGATCACGAACCCATGCAGGTGGGTCGAGCTCGGCTTTCCCGGGAGGAGAGGGAGAGGCGGAGGTCCCAGGGCCTTTGCCTATATTGTGGAGGTTCGGGACATTTCGCGTACAACTGCCCGGTAAAAGGCCAAGCCCGATAGTAAGTATGAGGCTACTATCGGGTGGGATCTCCGCCGAGAAGACCTCATCCACATCTACACTCCTCCCGGTAAGACTGAGATGGTCAACTCACCAACACGACTGTCAAGCACTTTTGGACTCTGGGGCTGAAGGTAATTTCATGGACAGTATGTTTGCACACAAGTTTCAAATTCCACTCAAGCCACTCACTCAGAAGATTGCTGTACACGCACTTAATGGTCAAGAACTCCCCACCATCGCATTCACCACTGAAGATATCACCCTCATCACTTCTGGCAATCACACTGAGACTATTTTTTTTTATATCCTGGATTCACCGCTGGCACCCGTCGTTCTTGGTCACCCCTGGCTCATCCATCACAACCCCCGAGTGGACTGGCAGCACAAGGCTATACTGGAGTGGAGCAAGGAATGTCATAAGTCTTGTCTTGTGTCTGCTTGTCCGTCTGTGCCTGTTTATGTGTTTCAGGAGGAGGCAGGGGATCTGTCTAACGTGCCCGAGGAGTACCATGACCTGAAGGAAGTGTTCAGTAAGTCTAGGGCTGCTTCTCTTCCTCCTCATCGTCCCTATGACTGTGCCATAGAGTTAATGCCAGGTAAGTCTCCGCCTAAAGGCAAGTTATATTCGCTTTCTGTTCCAGAAAGGGAGGCTATGGAGAAATATATTTCTGATTCTCTGGCAACCAAATTCATCCGCCCTTCCTCTTCGCCAGCGGGGGCGGGGTTCTTTTTTGTGGGGAAGAAGGATGGATCTCTGCGACCTTGTATTGATTACCGAGGGTTGAATAACATCACGGTAAAGAATACTTATCCTTTGCCGTTGATGTCTTCAGCCTTCGAGAGGTTGCAGGGAGCATCCATCTTCACGAAATTGGACTTGCGTAACGCTTATCATTTGGTCCGCATCAGGGAGGGGGATGAATGGAAGACTGCATTTAATACCCCCAGGGGGCACTTTGAATATTTGGTCATGCCTTTCGGGCTGTCCAACTCCCCAGCAGTCTTCCAGGCACTTGTCAATGACGTGTTGCGAGACATGATAGATCAATTCATATATGTTTACCTGGATGACATATTGATATTTTCCTCGTCTCTCCAGGAACATGTGCAACACGTACGGCAAGTGCTTCAGAGGTTGCTAGAGAATGGGCTTTTTGTCAAGGCGGAGAAATGCGATTTTCATGCACAGTCTGTTCCTTTTCTAGGACACATCATCTCGTCTGAGGGAATGCGCGTGGACCCTGACAAGGTTAAGGCTGTGGTAGAATGGCCAAGTCCAGATTCCCGTAAGGCCCTACAGAGGTTTCTGGGATTCGCCAATTTCTATCGGCGGTTCATTCGCAACTTCAGCCAGCTAGCCGCGCCTCTGACTGCCTTGACCTCCCCCGGAACTCCGTTCAGGTGGTCAGACACAGCCGAGGCTGTGTTTGCTAACCTCAAGAGCCGCTTTGTTTCAGCTCCCATCCTCGTTGCCCCTGACTATTCACGGCAGTTCGTGGTGGAGGTCGATGCGTCAGAGGTGGGGGTAGGAGCAGTTCTGTCCCAGCGCTCTCCCACAGACGATAAGATGCACCCTTGCGCGTTTTTGTCTCATCGTTTATCCCCAGCCGAATGCAATTACGACATTGGTAACAGGGAGTTGTTGGCAGTCAAGTTAGCGTTGGAAGAATGGCGACATTGGTTAGAGGGTTCGGGGGTACCTTTTATCGTCTGGACCGACCACAAGAACTTAGAGTACATCAGAACCGCCAAAAGATTGAACTCCAGGCAGGCTCGGTGGGCACTTTTTTTCGGTCGTTTTGATTTTTCTCTCTCGTACCGCCCGGGTTCTAAGAACACCAAACCCGACTCTTTGTCTCGTGTTTTTGATCGCTCCGAACGCCCGTCTACTCCCGAGTGCATTTTACCGGAGACCCGATTTGTTTCCACACTCGTATGGGAGATCGAATCGAAGGTCAAGAAGGCCTTAGAAGGGGTAGCGCCTCCGCCCGGATGTCCACCGAGTCGTTTATTTGTGCCAGAGGGTTTGAGGTCAGACGTCATCCGGTGGGGCCATTGTTCCAACATAGCTTGTCATCCAGGAGTTAATCGTACTAAGTTTTTAGTTAAGCAACGATTCTGGTGGCCACTTATGGCTCATGACATTCACAGTTTTGTTTTGGCTTGCTCGGTTTGTGCCACTGGTAAGACCTCCAATCGACCTCCAGATGGGCTCCTCCAACCGCTGCCAGTCCCTTCGAGACCCTGGTCCCACATCGCTCTAGATTTTATCACCGCCCTCCCACCCTCCCAGGGTAACACTGTCGTTTTGACAGTGGTGGACCGGTTCTCGAAGGCGGCTCATTTTATTCCCTTACCTAAACTACCCTCAGCTAAGGAGACAGCGTTGACAGTCGTTGACCACGTCTTTCGCTTACATGGCCTGCCGATGGACGTGGTCTCTGACAGAGGACCCCAATTTGTGTCCAAATTTTGGCAAGAATTTTGTAAATTACTGGGGGCGACGGTTAGTCTGTCTTCAGGGTTTCACCCTCAGAGCAATGGCCAGACCGAGAGAGCCAACCAAGATCTGGAGAGAATGTTACGATGTTTGGTATCCAAGAATCCTTCCTCATGGAGCCAACAGCTGTGCATGGTGGAGTACGCCCACAATACCTTACCAGTGTCGGCCACGGGCCTCTCTCCGTTTGAGTGTAGTGTAGGTTACCAGCCACCAATTTTTCCCAGTCTGGAGTCCGAGGTCGCGGTCCCCTCTGCCCACGCCTTTATCCAGAGGTGTCACCGCACTTGGACTAGAGCCCGTGAGACTTTACTCCAAGTGGGGGCGCGCACCAAGGCTAGGGCCGATCGCCACCGGTCGAAGCCTCCCGTATACGTCGTCGGTCAAAAAGTGTGGCTTTCTACAAGGAATATTCCTCTCCGATCCGTCTCTAATAAGCTGGCTCCCAAATTTATTGGCCCGTTCACTGTCACCAAGATCATTAGTCCGGTTTAGTTTACCTCCTGCGTACAGGAGAATTCATCCCGTATTTCACGTTTCCAAAATTATGCCCGTGTTTCATGCTCACATTAATCCGCCTGTCCCGGTTCCCCCCCCGCCGCGTCTCGTAGATGGGGAGACCACCTATTCGGTAAATCGGATTCTGGATTCTAGGCGGAGGGGGCGCGGATTCCAGTACTTGGTGGACTGGGAAGGTTACGGTCCGGAGGAGAGAAGTTGGGTACCTGCCAGAGACATCCTGGATCACTCCTTGATCGATGATTACAATCGACAGGTAGGGAGGTCGGAGAACGCCAGGAGGCGTTCTTAGGGGAGGGGTACTGTCACGGTATACAGATCCAATGCTTCCTTCTCGTCTCGTGTTTGTGTTGTGGTATGAAAGCACGTGTGTAGTGGGCGTGATTGTGTTGTCATTCCTTGATCCGCTCCAGCTGATCATCATTATTCATCACCAGCTGCAGTTAATCTCCCTCACCACTTAAATACTCACTGTCATCTCATGCCCCTTGTCAGATCGTTGTTTGATGTCCTGGGTGTCACTGTCGAGTCTTGTTTCCTGATCTTCCCGTCGTCTCGTTCCTGTGGATTTGTCGTCTCGGTGTTGGATTGTTTCGTCTCGTCTTGGGCACTTCACGTCACGAGGATTCACCGCACTCTGACCATCGAAGTCCCTGCGTTACCTGTCCACACCCGTGTCTGATCCTGAGCCTTCATCTGTTCAATAAACCTTGAGTAAACTGCGATTGCTTCCTGTTCTCTTTACCAATCATGACACAGAGTCGCTGTGCAATACTTGCATTGTCGTAAATACACCCCCCAACCTGTACACCGGTACCTGTTCGGTAGCAGGGATGGAAATTAACGTTTTTGTCCACCGGCCACTGTGGATTGTGGATTTCAAAATCTACCAGCCACTCAATGTTTTTACCAGCCACTTTCTTGTTTTTAACCGACAATGTGTAACTGCATGTGAAAATTAATACTACAAGATCTACAATACTTAAGCAGTTTATTTAATCTCAAGTCTCAATGAAATACTGGCATTTTCTCTTTCTCTCTTATAGCCTACACACACAAACCATGAACTGATATTCATTTCAGTTCCCATATGAGGAAAAAACAATGTTACAGACATGACCACTGTGAAAGCGGCACTAAAAGATGCTTAAAACTTTCACAGAGACAGAAAGCACAAAACCTTTCTTTAAAGTGAATTTCGTTTTGTATTAATTGTATCTTAATTGTAATCAATGTTTCATCAACCAATTGCCTGGATTTAATACATAATAATTAAATATAGCAGACAGTAGATAATCACGAAACGGAGGCGACGGCGCGTGAACTGGAGCAGCAACTGGAGTGAAACTCAGCGTATAAGGTAGCCTTGCCTCACAGACAGACATGTCTACTTTTAAACAGAACTATTAAAAAAGAAAGAAAACAGACACAGACTGCTCTCTGCTTATGCAATTCGTATGAAATGTGCATTTCTCTCTTGCGCGTTCACTACTGCGATGATCACGATCAGCATCGTTAACTTCATCTTTGCAACTGACACGGACAAAGAAAATACTTGTTTATTAATAAATAATTAAATTATCTCCTTGCTATAGTTTACATATTCATATTCATTACTTTTGCCTGTTAGCCTATTTGTGACAGATTTTAGGAGCTTTCTTGGCAGCGCCACCCTTACATGAACGCGTCACCACAGCATCACCGCACCCACCAGAATAGCCCTGTTTTTTTTTTGTTAAGGATTTGTTTACTGTGTGTGTGATTCATTTAATGGAAAGCACATTCACTGCTAGTTGTCTTGCTAATCAGTGTCTGCTCGTTTATTCAAACTAATTTGTCCTAACAGACGAACGTTGCATGATGTTATTTTTATTTACCCGCCACGGTGGCCGGTAGGTGCGGCGAGTTTACCCGCAACAACACAAAATCACCCACAGTTGGCTGGTGGCGGGTGCTAATTTCCATCCCTGTTCGGTAGGATAGTAGCGTTGGTCATGGAACAGGCACAAGACACAGAAGATATTGACCAGGTAATGTTTCACGATTTCATAAAAAGATTGGGCTATTACTGCATAGTCTACTGAAATAATGATGATGTTCAAAATCGGATAATATGTCTTATAATATAATATAAGTGTTAGACTACTTTATAATAATAAAGTCCCCTATCGCGTTTGGCAGCTTATAACGTTTTTACATGATTGCAGCTAAATCACAAGTAAATAGCCTATAGTCTAGGCCTAATGTATAATTTCATTTTATGTTTTTTGATTGTAATGTAAACATTCCAAAATGCCTGATGACATCAATAAAGTTAAATGTACGTCGCATTATTTCATAACATTGGCCGTTATGATGTCATTAGACATGATTATTGCAATTTATCATAATAGTTTGCAAATTGTGCTCGTTTACACTAGATAATTATGTGAGATATTTACAACTGTTCTCATGATAATCGCTGGAATCAACGTCAACAGCGTTGTGCGGCAAGCTAGGCAATAAAACATATATAACGCAAAATATGATAATCGAAATCTAGCTAAACATATGTGGAAATTATTGGACTAGTCTAATTATCACCAATGAATGAATGAACAGCATCATAGAAACAATGGCATACTACAAGCAAGCGCAAGTTGCGCAACAACATACAACATATGACGCAAATAAGTTTACAAGTAAGATATCTACTTACTAGTCCATCAACAAGATCGCCAGGTCAGCATCGCTGTTGCATCCAGTGCTACTTTTTAACTTGCGCCAACAAGTGAAAGCTTTCCTTTTCCTACTTTCTTCCTACCGCGTTTTCTTTGCTTTTTCCATCATCTGAAATGAGCGCAATTCGTGCTTCATATGTTGTTGTTGTGTGTGACGTCGTTGCCGTAAAGCAAGTCGCGATTCTCGCGAGATTTGTCAGGGGCGCCCCTCTCAGACTTGCATTGCTGGTATTTCCAGCGGCGACCCCCCCAAGCTTTACTACCAGGATGATTCGCCCTATTATGAGTTTGTTTACCACCGAAATTACTTTGAAGCTGTTATATTAAGGTAAAATTCCTGCATAGTATGCCTTTAACTGGATGTAGTTTATTTATTTGTATAATGTACATCTGTGTCACGAGTTGTTTCAAATAGTGGTCAGGAGAATATCGACCCTGGAAAAACCGATATTGCTCCATGACATGACTCGCTTTGGCCAAGTGGTATTTATAGCATAGGGGGCGGGACGCTTTACATTCTAGAGAGCATTTGATTGGACAAAAGATGTGATGAGAAGCTGAAGTCTGTGGTGACATCATAAAAATGATCAATTTTAGCGGAAGTGAGGGACTGTAAGTTTTGAATGCTTATATCTCCTAAATTCAAATTTTGTCATTGGTTTGGAGCACACCAGCTTATTCATAACCTTAATCCTAACATATACATACTAAAAACTAATATATATATATATATATATATATATATATATTGCTTTCAGGGGGCCTTTAAGCATACATTTTATGGTCAAAAATCCCAGTTGCCAAGAAAAGACAATGACATTTTGTACAATACTGTATATACAGAGTCATGTACACTCACATGCAAAGGAGCTCCAAGAATTGAGTTAGTTGATTTGGTCCCTCCTTTCCTGGGTGATCAATGGAGTTATCAAACATGTGGAGCTTCTCTAGCCACGGACCCTCTGCAGCACCAGGACCGCTCTTTGTTTTTTCTCTTTTCTTCTTCGTCTTCTTTCCTAACCACAACAACATGTCATCCACAGCTGAGACTAATCTGGCATCCATCAAATTGACATGACTCACTACCTCCTCCCATTCATCAAGAGATGCAATTCATTTTTATAATAACAAGTGCATAAACAAGAAAATATAATTAAACTGGGAAACTAGATTAATAAACTCTGACTGAGAGGCCTGTACATTTAAACACACACAGTGGCAGAGATTGTCTGTCCCTTAGTTCTGTCGTTGGCCTACAGGGTAGTGGGAAGGTTTTTGAGGAAACCGCGAAATGCTATTGGCCACACTGAGAATGTGGCAACCAGAGTGTGAGACCAGCTTCACTCATCACCACAAACCACAAGGTCAGTTATGGTGAAAACATTTATCATATTTAATTCATAAGTGCCTGTGCACGTGCGTGGTAATGTGTGTGAAGCTAACATAAAAACGGAGCTACTAGTCCCATAATTTTGTTTATGTGTTTTTGTTTATTTTTAAAGTAGTTTATTTTGAAAAGGTTACAGCTGATCTTTCAAAAAAAATCCCATGCAATCCATGTACATGGCAGTAATCACCATAGAAATTGAGAGGACCCACCAGGAAGACTGCACCAAATTTTAACACATTTAACCAATACAAATGTAACGGTAATGATTGTCACAGCTAGTCTGGTTTGATTTCTATTCAAAGACTTTTGTTCTGAAGTTTGTTTCATTCCTTTGTTCCCCTATTCTCAGTGTGTTAGTTCCTTTTTCCTAGGTTGTCATGATTTCTATAGCTATGTTCGAAATCGCCCCCTATACCTCATTCACTATTTCCTACATTACTCCACTAATATAGTTCACTTGAAGGAGTGAACGAAAACGTTGAATTCGGGTGAACGAGTGAATTGACGCACATAGTTTGTGCTTGCTGTTTAATAATTTATTAATCAATTTATTAATTGAAACTTAGCAAACTAGCAGCTCCAGTAATAATGAACAGATTTATCTTGAACTATGTTATGGAAACTAGCATGTATAAACCTTAATCAAACAATTTAATAATGAATAAAAAATAAATTTATACCATTACTCTGTATAGGACCAGTGTTTTGGTAAACGGATGGATAAAAGATTCAGCTGCAAGTGCCATCTTTTGGCGAGACGCAGGATTAAATTCGGCACAACCCTTACAGTGCATTATGGGTATTATTATCAGATGTACACTCATTGTGGTGCATTCTGGGATTGAATGAGTGTACTCGATAACATCCACTATGGTTCCAGACAACACTACAAATGGCTGTCCCCTCAAATAGTACCCTTTTTAGAGCTATAGTTTTTTACAGGGCGATTTTGGACACAGCCTATGTATGTTCTCATTTGTTCCCTTAGTTACTGAATATGTTCCACACTTGTTGTTAGTTAACATCCTATGTATCTATGCTCTCTCACCCAATATATTTATAGTTTCTTCTGTTTTCTATGAATGTTGTCTATGCATGTATGCAAAGCTGGTGTTTTTTTTTTTCTTTATAAATTATCTTCTTGGATTATCTTTCAAGTGAATCACTAGAATTAGACCCTTATCTACAATTCACTTTTTTCATGTTAATTATATAAATATTGTCATGAGACACAAATGGGAAAGAAATGGCCCCAATCCCTCAGAAAGAGCCACAATTCTTCATGTACTATTACTCTGTTCCTTCTTGTACAGAAAGCCACAAAAACAAGTTGCTTTGATTAAAAGAGTTTGGTGTATATCTGCCAAGGACTATGTACAAGCATGTGTGTCCAATACAGTTGATATATTTTCTGTTTCTCCTCCACATTGTCTGTGGATGTGTTGTGTTGTCAAGGTGCTTTAACAGTCCTAAGCGAGAATATTTGTTCAAGTGGTTTCAATGGGGGTTTTGTGATGTTTAACACGAGGGAAACCAAGATCCCATCAGAGCTCTAGTGATAACTCCGGACACAGTTTAGTTAGGTTTTTGTTTTATTATTATTTTAAGGCTGTATGAATATGTTTATGTTTGGACATAGCTAAATAATCTAGTATATATGTTTCAGGCTTTATGAGGCTCCTAATGTTGTTTTCAGAGGAAGAGAAAACAACTCAGTAGTTCAGAAAATAAGTAGTACCTTTGTTCTTTGCTTTCTTTTGCATGGAAGACATATTGCCCATTGGGGAGATCGAATCTGTCTCATCTGAAAGGAGGAAACCATTGAATGACATTACTTTGCACAAAATGAGGTTACTTTACACGCTTTAATGTCTACTGGTAAGTTGAGAAAAAAGAATGATGAGGAGATGATTCTAATAACTTTACTTGACACATTCCATTGCATAACATTACACACTGCATGTATGTATCCCACTCATGCAGAACTCTGAGGTTTAGAAAAACAGAGAAACCTTAAGGGAGAAGTCTTATCTTGATCTTTTATTACCAATTCACACTGCACACACAGACGTCGTCCAATGCGGACAATCACCAGAATATAGAATTTCACTTCTCAGACATTCCACCCCTTACAAAATGTGTTGCTGTTGGTCAGTGTCTGTCATCTATATATATTGATAGAATGAATTAGGTGAAAGTTGATAAACTCGCATACACACCTGTGATGGATGTGGTCCTGTTTTGGATCTCTGCCATTTTTTGGCTATTTTCAGCAACAGGTCTCAGCAGCTCACTGGCACCCCCACATTGCAGCTCATTGCCATTGATGTAGAGCTCTCTAAAGGCGAGGATCAACCAATTAATGCATACTTTATGAGACTAACTGATTAATGAAATGAAAAAAGAAAAAAACAGTCAATGCATTTACTATAGATTCTGTTACGTGTTCAATTTTAAAGATAGGTGTCAGAAGTCTTTGTTCAATACACAGACAAGCCAGGCTTCTGTTGAGGACCCATCATAACAACTAGTTTATATTTTTATTTGCTTAAGACAGAGTGATATTTATGATGAGACACTGTATATAACATCTATTTCCTTTTATTACAGACTGTCAGAGTCACTAGTGGAAATACCTGTGTTCAGGTTTTAAAAAGAAGCCAATCAAAGAGCTAACGCATCATTCTGTGATGCAAGAAGTTTCTTGAGCTATAAAACCTCTGGAACCTGCAATTTTCCATGCCTGGAAAGAGCTGTTTTATGAACATTTCGTCTTCGGAACGTGCTGATTTACAAGCGGCTTGTTCTCCAAAAGGCATACCCAGGATGGCCAAGTGGTTTCAGATGACTTCCACTTTTCTGCTGGACTGCAAATATACACTTTGTGAACATACAAATTCTGTATCCCTTTCATTTTGTCCTCACTGGGACTGCTCTTAGGTGACTATTGAAACTCAATGTGGATACAGTTAGAAGGTCTACATGCCTTAGTGTGATGGATAGCATGGGTGGACATAATCAGTGCCCTTCCTGCCTCAGTATTGAACACCTCATGGAGATGCTGGATATGTTTGTATGAGCTGTGCAATTCTGCACTGCAATCAAGTAATGCTATGTATTTATATAGAACTTTATATAATGGATTGCTTCAAAGCAAGCAGCTTTACAGGAGCTTTTAATTAAACATGAGAAAACAATGTCAGTGTCTCTTTCAATTATAATTGCAACTTCAATTTCTACTATAAAGCAGCTCTCCAGAGTGTTTTTTACTTGCGGACGTCTGACCTGACCTGACCTGACTAAACAGAAGAAATTAACCGGAAAAGATTTCCATGTCAAATAAACCAGAGCCTCAGCGATGTCAGTGATAGGTGTTTACCAGTTGGAGTGAACTTTTCCAGAATGTTTGCTTTGGCAAACTGTTTTGAAACTTGATTTTGTTCGAAAAGACGTGTGACACCTCCCATTCAAATCAAGCCGGTTAGGGTAGCGCCAGCTTTACTGAACTTGCGGTGCAGGCTATGCATGTCAGCATAAACTACTTTGGTACTCTAGTGCAATCCAGGCACCAAGTTTGGTTAGCTCAATCTCCCTTAGCTGAGGTCTTTCGGAACGATTTGAGATGGCAGCTGCTAGTGCAAAGTTGAATCTTGGAGCAGTGTTACAAGAGACCCTGGACCAATATATTTCAGTCTTATTTCGAGACTCATTTCCACAACAGGGCTTCTTGCCAGCGTTTGAGTTCTCACTTGTGGTCATTGCCCAATCTCACTCTTCTATCTCCTCTTTAGTCATTTCCTGTCTCTCTCAAAAAATTGCAGAAATGCCCAAAATATATCTTATAAAATTATATTTGAGTGGACTACATGCAATGCTACATCATATTAACACTATCCCTGCCAGCGTTTTTGAAAAAAGTTGCCTGCCAGCGCCAGCATACTTGATAATTTTAACAAAGGTTTCACACCCCCCAGAATTTTTGTTGTATGAATATCTTGTTGTATGGATATCATGTTGTATGACATGCATGTTATCAAAAGAAAGAACAGGCCCTCTGCTTTTAAACAACAACAACAACAACAAAAATATTTAAAAAAATTATCATGTGAATGTGGAAAAGTTTCACAAAAAAAAAGCAACATTTCAAGCAAAAAGCTGAGGAAAATCACATTTTTGTCAAAGACTACATTTGGATCGGATTCAGACCGATGATAAAAAGTCGATTGAGTCCAACAGCACCTCCAAAGCTTCACAATCCTATATCTCGTCCTGGGTCAACATTTAATTCGGTAACATTAGGCAGTTAATTTATATGCTGTTTAATGTTGATGATCGAGATTCTGTACTTGTTCAGAAGATGCCTAATAGCGCCCCCCTACCATATAATAGTGAAAACACGGAAAGTCCGAAAATTCTATTGGATTATCAAATTAGCTTTTCTTCTACTGTAACTCCGAAACCCCTGTGGGCCAGTAAGATGTCATCAGCTGAAGCTCACATTCATGAATTAATGTGTGATGAAATATTTCAGCAGAAGCTAATGGATCACAGGAGTCACAGCAGAGAGTCACAGGTTAATGGGAAACATAAGCATCAGTGGTCATAACAGTCCGTACCTCACAGAACTGTTGGTGAGAAGTGAAGCTAGCAGAGTTCCACTCCATGAACCCAAACCACAATAACATAAACTCAAGGAACATATTTGACTGGTCCCCAAACCTCCACTCAGCAAACCTTTCAATCCTTCCTGTCCCACGCTGAGAGAGAAACAAGCAGACAGAGAGGAGAGGTCATTATTAAACCTTCAAAAACACCTTGAAGGTGACTTAAAAAATATTTAAAGAGGAAAAAATACATACTAACACCATTGAAACAAAAGGCTAAAACATTTTCCAAAGTACTGAAGCTCAAACAGTAGAATAGCATTGAAAGGTTCAATTCACACAGTACGGTGACGCATTGCTGCCACATACATATTATTTTTTCCCCTCAATTATGTCGTAATAACGAGATCTTATGTTGTTAAAATGACATATTTTCTCGTAATAACGAGATCTTATGTCGTTAAAACGACATATTTTCTCGTAATAACGACATCTTTTCTCGTAATAACGAGATCTTATGTCGTTAAAACGACATCTTTTTCTCGTAATAACAAGATGTTATGTCGTTAAAACGACATATTTTCTTGGCCTTATAAGGACAGAAGTAGTCATGCAAGGCCTTATGTACAAAATATGCCTTTATCCACATAAAATGTAGGCTATAGCCTATCACGCCTTTATCACATTTCTACGTTCAAAAAGCTTAAGCAAATAGTAGCAAATAATAGCCCCCAATCAGAGGCGAACACCAGGCTAAATTAATCAATGAGGCCCTTTTTTATAAATATATATTTTATATAGGCCTATAAGTTTTTTTTATATAATATATTATATCTAAGATTTATTTTTGTTAATAGGCTATATCTTCATTACCATTAGATATAATTAAACAAAAAGTAGTCAAAACACATCTAACGGAACATAGCCTAAGTTGTTTATTTTTTACAACATTGTGTTTAATAAACGAATTGTCAATCTTCGTCTTTATAACAGAAGACAATACAATACAAAAATATCAAGATACAGCCTACAATCTTCACATGTATAACGAATTGTCACCTTATAAACAGTCCTTTGTGTGGTGAAATAAGTAATGCTGTATCTTACTTTAAACTTTATTTTATTATTTTATTAGTTGATTAACTAATTATGCTAACTCAACTAATTTAATGTAAAGAGCTGGAAATTACTAATTAAATCATGTCAAATATTAAATGTAGGCTATTGATTAGAGTTGCCATAGACTAAAGATTTTTCTAGACTAGTATTCATTCATTTCAGCAATTATGACTAATCGCACGTTTATATTCAATCCTGTGTGAATATAGGCTATAGCCAATATACCGCACTCAAGCGCATGCATAAAACTTGCCGCAAAGCACCGGCAAAAGTAGGCTAATGATAATAAATGTGTCTGAAAAAAAATAACGAAGCATTTTAATTGTTTATTAATAAACTAGTCTTTTCTAAATCTGTGTAGGCTGCCTGCAAACATATCTCCATACATCTCTGCTGTAATGTAGCCTAGATGCGCCTTTCATACGGACAGGATTACATAATCAGATGCAGGCTACCGTGCGTATTTGCTTTCGATTGTTTTTTTTTCGTTGGTGGACATTTTTTATAAGCTTTGTATAAGGCTATATTTCTCATGTCTGTGAGGCTTGTCTATACACTATACACTGGGGACGCAAGGTCTAGAAACATGTTTTTTTTTAGACTTCTTCTTACTAGAATGGCATGTCATGTGCGAGACGCAGTTCCATCCCTAATCAAGCACACCTGCCTGTAATTTTCAAGCAATCCTGAAGACATAGGGTGGTTCTCAAATGGAAGGCTGCATCCTAGTGAGCCATGCGTCCTTCCTAATCTAGTACTTCAGAGGCTTGTAGACTAGACTATTACTCAACATTAAAAGATAGAAAGAGACGGCCTAGTTAGTATGTGCGCATGGCTTTGTCATAAATGTTTCTGGCAATTATTAAAATTATCTTTTGAAAAATACTTTATATTAAAAATCTTTATATTAACTTTCTATTAAGGCAGTACAAATAATTACAACCAGCTGATTCATTTTCTGATAATTGTTTTCTGTACATTTGGAATATGTACAAAGGATTGTTGGTGATGCGATGGATAGATTTGATGTATCCTTCAAAATAAGCCAAATGAAGGAATGCAGAATAAAGGAATGCCTTCAAAGGATCCTTAAATTGAGATGGCCTCAAATAGGGCGCTATTTGAGGGGACGGACATTTGTAGTGGTGTCCGAAACCATAGTGGATGTTATTGAGTACACTCATTCAATCTCCACAATCGCACCACAATAACGAATGTATAGCCCATTTTCATTCACTCCATCAAGTTAACCGTACCAGACTAACATAGAGAATAGTGAATGAAGGTTTAGGGGGCGATTTCGGATTCAGCCAAGCACTCATAAGTTAAGTTAAAGCACCCATAAGATTTGTCATGTGTGTTTATTAGGGATGGAGATACACTCTGTAGGACAGTGACCCTCCAGGATCTAAGCTGCCGATCTCCGATGTACACTGTGATTGACAAACTGAAATCACAAAGTGCATTTGAGGACATTCACACAAAACACTCTCACCATGTGTAGTCCAGGCAGAGTGTGGTGAGGTAGCTGATGCCTGAAGCCTTGCCCAATCTTTCCAGAGACCATTCAGTCAGTTTGCAATCAAGCAGCTCCAGTGATCTGAAGGGATAAACTGTCCTCCCCCTTTTCTCCAAAAGAAGACACTGTCAGAACAAACAATTTTCCATGTGGTAAATTTACAATCATGGACTTTACAATTACTATTATGTTGCACACACACAGTCAACTGGACATTACAACAATCCCCCGACAACCACCCATAATACTTTAGCATTGTGATAGTGAGTTTTGCACAGGCAGACAACACTCACTTTTTCTTCAGAATATACAAATTTAGTTAATTTAATCAGTGCTACTTTGTTTCATAATTCTTTTAATATACAACTGATTATTATACAACAGAAAGACCACATAATAGCACAATTTCCACCACAGTCCAAGAGATTAAAGGCTGGTTTGTGCACTCACAGACACTGCTAAGCAGCAGGGAAGATGTCACTCATACTGGTTTACTAAAATAAATAGCTTAGTATAACAGAGATCAAAGCTGCAGACAAAGCGGCTGTGTGTAATCTCTTTATAACTGTGAGAATATAGAGATATATATATAATAGAGATATATTCTTACCCTACATATAAAGCTCCCCTTGAACATAATTCTATAGATTAGTGATGATCTACAGCAGAAAAAAATCTCCCAGAATCTCATCAACATCTTAAAAATGAGGACCTCTTATAGAAGCACTTATTGTTATAACCGTCTGACCGGCACATATAAATCTGTAAGTGCCAAATTTATATGTTAGGGTTGTCCTAACAACATTAAAGTGCAGAACTTCAATTGCATGCTTCTCCACCATATTGTTTTCCTTACATTCTTTGTCTGCAGGTCTGGAAAAAATATGGCAATGATTTTCACAGCATCAAAGCTGTCCTGGAAGTAAATCTCACCCTTTAATAGGACAGATTTTTCCGATTTAAATGAGCTAAAGTGTGAACATGTTGCCCCTGAAAGGGAATGAAAATGGGTGTGGACCACAGGATAATAAATGTCTAAGTAAGTAGCCATAATATGAAAACATGAAAACATCTAAACTAAGTCTTCAAGTTCCAAGTTGGAACTAAAAATCTACAGGACAATGACGCAGCCTGATCTACATTACATGCTAGGCTATTTTCAGGCCCAAAACAAGGATGAAAAATTGTATGACAATTCATGTTGGCTTCAAACTAAGTGTTTGTTGATAGGACTACATACTGTATCAGTTCTGAATGAAAAAAAAATTTGTTTATGATGTGTTGTCATCTCTCAGGTTTCTTTCAAGTTCCTACAGAAGTTACACGTCTTATATTGCTGGAAAAATAATCAAAAGTTTTGGCAGTAGCCGAGTAAATCCCCTGATTTTCATTAGGCTTTCATGGGTTTGACAGCCCGCCATAGCCTCAGAGGTATTGTGGTTCTTGTTGAAAACACAAGCCAGTGGTTGGCTGCCAATGGCCTCTCAAACTAGAAAAGCCCCACCACAATGATATTATGACCTGTTTTCTAAATCCAAAAGAGAACAGATGTGTCTCTAAAACAAAACAACAGTTAACAATGTCAGTTGCTTCTGGTTTATGCAAAAATTCAATCAAACATGGCGATTTGGGGTGTGGAACACAAAAGAAGACATTTTCAATAATGTACTGATTTCTCTTTGCCATGAAGTTGCAATGAAAGGGGACTGGAGCTTTCAAGCTTGAAAAGTAATGCCATAGCATCAAAGTATCATGAAAGTGATACATAAGACTTAATTTTTCACTTCGATAAGGATGTGGAAATGCATGGAAATGAATTCCAAAAAGAATGTGATTAATGGAAAGGGAGAGAGAGAAAGCAGGTATATTTAACACGTAAAGCCAAAATGTTTTGCAACAAAATGCAGAGATGACAGAAAACAATCAGAGTTCTGGAACCTGAAATTGTTGTGTAATTCAAAACTCTTTCCAGAGCTAAACTGATCTGGTGTTAAGATAAAATGTTAACAGTTATGGCTCATTACCATTTACTGCTGAAATAAAAGACAAATATCTTAATGTGAGTGATGTGACCAAACAAGCTTTTTTTTTTTTTTTTAGCACAGAAAGGTTTGGTTTGAATTGCAGCAGGCTTGGCTTCCCTGGAGGAATATTTCCCTCTCTAGTGTTGTGGAACAAGCATCCAACAAGACTAAATGATTTCCATAACTGCCAATCACAAAACTAGGATCTACAGTAAAGTGGAATCAGTGCTCACCAGCTCAACTATATCTTTTTGCTTGAGAGACAGACTCCAGATGTGGAATTCTTGTGAATGTGTGTAACGCTCATTTCGTATAGCCATTAACAGAGGCTGAAGGCTGGGCAGAATAGTGTCTGAGGGCCTGCAATCTGGAAATGACAGCGTTATCTACAGGGAAGGGAGAGGAACAGACAGAAACAGTGAGTGAGATGCATGCAGTAGACATTTTTAACAAAGGAAGTCTGGGAACACATTTTGCAAGAGCTCATAATTTTTTACCCTCACCATGTCCCTTTAGGGACTCCGTAGCCTTTTTCTTCTTCTTTTTTTGCATTGTGACATACTAAGACACCTGAACTGAATTCCACCTGAATTATTGTAATACAAAAAGGCATTTCAAAAAGCGATCTTTACAACTGTCAGGGCCCAAGCACATGGCTCTGTCTTTGTTTGTGTTGGCCATGTGGTCCTAGTCCCACCTCCTTGTTTCCCGTTACCAAAAGTATGGACAATTTTGTAAATAGGCCTATTTCTGAATGGCAAATTCTTTATTTAAAAATCCCCTGTAAGGCTTTCTATAATTAACTTTTTTTTAATGAAATCACTTACGGCTGTGTAAAATTTAAAATGTACAGTACTACTTGTTAAAGTACTATAAATCTGTAAGTTTTTTTTTTTAAATCCCATTTTTGAAGTTACAGACTTTGGTGCCTGTTTTTAAAAATTGTATGTTCTTTAATAAGAGCCTATAACTTAGATCTCTTTCAGAGCAGCGCCATGACATGTGTGAACATGAAAGGCTGTGAGGGACAGACTTGATAAACCTCCTAATTCGCTTATAATTTTCCACAGCTCATGTTGTCTGGAGTTTTTGGCAACTAAAATTTTATGGAAATATATTTTTGCAGTGTTTCGTCAGCAGAACAATATAAAAACACATTAAATAACAGTACAAAGATGTAACGTTAGGCCTAAGTTATGGCGAGGCTATCCCTCACAGCCTCGTTTCATTCCAATTAAAAATCAAAGATTTTCAAAGTTTATAAACCGTTTCCCTCCGTAAAATACCTTTTTCAGATGTTGCTGTTTGTCGATGTGGTGAAGGATGTCCTGTTTGAGCACTGCACTGGGACAGCTGTTATTCTGCATGCAGTGATGCTCATATCTTCTCCAGAGCGCGCGGAGCTGAAGCACCACTGCATCATCGACGGCGCTCGACACTCCAGACTGCGCCTTTCGCATTATGATTAGGACATTAATTTATTCAAAGCATTTAATGTGTTAATGGCAAAGTTTTTCCAACGAGTTAAACGCATCCAAACGTATCGGCAGGTTATCAACTTTGTTTTGGAACGTGTCGGCGTTCTCCGGAGCTCTCTGTCTGTTGCCGTTGCTGTAGCAACAGCAAAGCCAAACAACACGCTGCTAGATCCTCCGTCTGACCCCTCACCAATTTGGAACAATATTTTATTTAGGAAGTCATTCTTTATAAGAGATTGGTGGGAAATGGGTATCTGGTCTGTTGTTCATTTTCTAGATGAGGAAGGTAATTTTATGAATCACAATTTTCAATGATTATAAGCTTAATCATAAGGTTTTGAATTGTACTGACTGGATTTTGTCATGAGTAGTTTTCCAATTAAATTAATACGAACTTTAAAATAAATTTCCAAATCAAGCTAGTCGAAATAATGTGACTCAAGAGCTATATTAATAAATTAAGAACTATATCTTTCCTTTCCTATACCTCCCAAAGCTAAGGAACTTTAAAACTTATAACGATATCTACCCATCCAACTTCTATAGATAGACCTAGATATAACATTGATCTCAATAATTTCACTTTCTGTGATTCATTTAAATTGAAACAACAGTTTTTTGACTATATAATTAGTAGAACCTTTTGGTTTGACATGTATGAGTGGCTTAAAATTACAATTAATTTGATTTCTTCATTTTCGAAAAATTACATAACTTTTGGTATAATAATAATGGAAGGTACACATTCAATACTGAATAATATTTAATTTTGGGGAAATTTTATATTCATAAATCTAAGTGCCAAAGCCATTATTTTCTGTTTTTCTGAAAGAATTTTGGATTTACTGTAAATCATTAAGAATGTTAAAATTGAAAAGTGGAGGAAAACTACATGGTTTATTGAATAATTAATAAATGAATAATATTGATGTATAATTTTTTTTTTTTCTTGTAATTTCAGTTTTTCTACAGAGCTGTGCTCTGTTCTTTAGGGATTTTATGAGATTTTGCATTATTGTAATCGTGTTTTCTTGCGTTAATAAAAATAAAAACAAAATATTAAAAAGATCCTCCCTCGCGCAAAATACCGTTTACGGTCACGCTGTAGTAAGTGTGTGTCATGTGTATCACATTCATGATAAGTTATCACATGTTAAAGGGATTGGTCACCCAAAAATGAAAATCTCTTGGTTACTGACGTAACCTCGGTTCCCTGAGAGGAGGGAACGACTATTGCGTAAGTAGCTTACTCTATGGGAAAATCCTTTTCTTGAGAATATTGAAGCCTTATTTTAAAACGCAGTGAGCTGCACAGCACACCAGTGAACGACGAGCTCGGTCATTGGCTGTGCTGCGGTAACTGCTCAAACCTATGATGGAGTGGCTCAGACGCGTAGACCAATCAGCGCAATTCGCGCGCTGGCGCGTCAGAGCCCGCCAAGATGGACGTGGCCAAGGGCTATAAATTCGCCCATCCGCCGTCAGAATTCAGGTCATAATCGACTGATGCGAACCTGACCAGACACAAGCACGGCACTAAACGCAATAGTCGTTCCCTCCTCTCAGGGAACCGAGGTTACATTAGTAACCGAGACGTTCCCTTTCGAGAGGTTTCTCCTATTGCATAAGTAGCTTACACTATGGGAACTTCTATGCAAAACACCGTGTGTCCACTTCGCTCTATCATAGCCGAGGCATGATGCCTGAGCCGTAAGTGCAAAGCATAAATCCCAATAAACCGGACTTAGACAGGCTTATGAGGGAACAAATGAAAGTGATCCAATGAACACTTTTAAGTGGAAGCATATACAACACAGATATATTTCATGGACTTTTCAAAAACGTTTTCACGCATAAAACCCTTAAAGCCGGTCACAGACGGACTTATAAGGGAAGGCGAGAATGTACAGAGTACATAATTGAAATCACATTTACATATGTGTCCTGGGCCGGATAAGTTTCAATGACGTGTCATATCCACAACAGACTGAAAGTACCGTGGAATGCAAGGTGGGAACCTGTAGGTTGTAAAACCTGATAAATGTGAATGGCGAAGCCCAGCCGGCCGCCGCACAAATATCCTCGTTGGGTATTCCACTCGACCATGCCCAAGAACAGGCCATGCCTCTCGTTGAGTGAGCTCTGATGCCTAAGGGGCAATGAAGGCCCTTGACTTCATAAGCCAGCGCTATAGCATCCACTATCCAGCGCGATAATCTCTAGGTCCAAACTCTGGGCAGGAAGCGCTTGATGAGAGGCCTTGTAGATCGCCCACTCTTTTGACTGAAGCGAGTGCCAGCAAAAGAGCGGTCTTGATCGAGAGCTGCTTTATGTGAGCAGTTCGAAGTGGCTCAAATGGGGCGCCCTTAAGTGCATCCAGGACCGTAGCGAGATCCCAAACCGCCACAGATGGGGGCCGTGTGGAGTTCAGTCTCCTAGCCCCTTTCAAGAAACGAATGATGAGATCTTTTCTTCCCAATGATTGTCCGGCTACAGGATCGTGTGATGCTGTTATGGCCGCAACATAAACTTTGAGCGTGGACGGGGTGCGGCCCGCGTCCAAAAGCTCTTGTAGAAAGGAGAGAACACTTGGTATCTCACACGTATGTGGGTTCAGGCTTTTAGTCTCACTTCAGCCGGAAAACACTTTCCATTTCTGAGCATAGAGCCGCCTGGTTGAAGGCGCTCTCGCTTCAGTAGGCTAATAGTTTTCAGCACTCCTTTCGGGAGGCACCCGGGTACCCGTTGAGGGGCCACATGCGAAGGGCCCATAAATTTTCCATATTAACTGAATCGTCAGAGGGTGGAGTGACCATTCGAGCATGACCGCTCTTCATGACCGCTCTCAGCGAGCGCAGATTGTGCTGGCTTTGATACAGCCCTGATTCACTCTGAGTAAAAGGTGGCCATGACGCCACGCGTGAGACGGAACGCAGCTCTTCAGCCAGCGCTGGAGAGGGCGCATGTGCAATTAACCTAGTTGGAGTACTGCTGATGCTGAAGCCATGAAACCCAGCATCCTCTGGAATTGTTTGAGGGGGGCGCGGGCGCCCGCTCTGAACGATGTCGCTAGGCGCTGAATGGTGAGTGTGCGCTCTGATGAGATGCGCGCTCTCATTTTCACTGAGTCTAACACTATACCCAGAAAGGAAATATTCTGGCTGGGAGATAGTTGCTCTTCGAATAGTTGATCCTTAGACCCAGACATTCTAGATGGCTGATAATCCAAGATCTCTGTATTATTAACTGACTCTCTGATTGCGCTAGTATTAGCCAATCGTCGAGATAATTCAGTATTCACACACCCCGCTGTCTCAGGGGGGAAAGTGCCGCGTCCATACATTTCGTGAATGTACGGGGAGCCAATGATAGGCCGAATGGTAGTACTGTGTACTGGTATGTCTGTCCCTCGATAGCAAATCTCAGGAATGGCCAGTAATGAGGCGCTATTGGAACATGAAAATACGCATCTTTCAGATCCACTGAGACAAACCAATCCCCCGGGCGAATTTGCGCAAGGATTTGTTTGGTTGTTATCATTTTGAACGAGCGAATCATCAGCGCGCCGTTCAAACATCTGAGATCCAGGATGGGTCGGAGACCGCCATCCTTTTTCCGGACGAGAAAATAGCAGCTGTAGAATCCCGCTGTCTCTACAGCGCCTTTCTCTATTAGTTTGAGCACCTCGGTGCGTAAGACATGTGAAACTTCTTTTCGCACTTTCGTCTCGACCACGGCTGAGTAGCGCGGCGGTCTGTGAGCGAATTGTAGCGAGTAGCCGTAGCTGTTTAGTACCCACTTTGGTATATCGGGAATAGCCCCCCTAGGCTTCTGCCCGAGCTGTAATGGGGTGAATAAAGGCTGGGGGCGGGGCACTGTGAGACAGGGACCCGGCTGTCAAACTGCCTTGTATCAATGGTTCTGAGTATGCAGCTTTTGGAGGCGCGGGCGCGCGCCGAGCTACAGGCACACAATCTTTCCCCATTATCTCTTTCACAACCATAGTTGGGAGAGGAAACGTCAGATTGACGGAGTTTAAGTGTGGGGGTGCGTGAGATAGAGTGTACGCCACTCTCGCAACATTTCCAGCGTGAGCTAAAGAAGTGCTTATGACAGGTTTTGTATGCAGGGGTGCATACATGGTAGTAGTAGCACGTGTGCTACTTTTATGAGTTTTCCAGCATGAACTTGAAAGATATTTTAGACTGTCGGGACAGTCCTTTTGTGCAGTGGTGCATACATGGTAGTAGGCATGCGGGCTGCCTTTATGACTCTTCCAGCATGTGCTGGGGAAATATTTTGAACTGTTTTGACAGTATTCATGTGTAGGGGTGCGGGCTTTGAAGCGAGCACCTGAACTACAAGTGACACAGGCAGATAATAGCTCTTTTTGTGTTTTATGTGAGTCGCCATTAAAACAGCGTTTGTTTCCAGGTGGGCAAGATTTATTTCTGACCCATTGGCTGCTATACAAACATTTCCAGCCGCCTGTTGTGAGGGGACTGGGGAATGCTTGCTACGTTTTAGAGAGGATGGTCCGGCCTCGGCGGGACACAAACTCTCTCTTTTTCTCCCTTTTTCTTTCTTCTTGCTAGGAAGACTTACGGGGCTTGGGGTCCAGCACAATCTTGGGCCGGGGTCCCCGCCTCTCTGGGAACTGTCGCCGGAGGCAGAGCACGAGCGTCGTCTGACTTCGGTCGCTGGCCGTGGCTGAGTGACCGTTGCAGTGGTTTTGGCTCGTTGAGGCTGTGACGGTTTCTTCTGGTGGCTCTGAGACGAGCTGGAGCGCTTCGGCAGGAAGTGTTGCATCGCGTGTGATGCTTTCTGGGCCTCTGTGAAGCGTTCGGCGAACCCTTTTACTGCCGGGCCGAACAGACTGCCGAAGAAGATAGGCGCGTCGAGAAACGGTGCCTTATCTGCGTCTTTCATGTCCGTGAGCATCAGCCACAAATGACGCTCAAGGACGGTCAAATTAGCCATGCTGCGGCCAATAGACTGGGCGGTGGACTTTGTGGCTCGCAGGGCCAGGTCGGTGGCTCTACGGAGGTCCTTATAAGTCTCTCTGGGTCAGGACCAGACCATAGCGCGGAGAAATTTGACCTGGAAGACTTGTAACACCGCCATCGTGTGGAGCGCCGATGCAGCTTGGCCGGTGGTGGCATATGCGCAACCAGCGAGAGCTGACGTAGTTAGGCAGGGCTTGGACGGATGAGAGGCCTTGGCTTTCCATCCAGTGGAAGTAGGCGGGCAGCGGTGGGCGGCCATGGCTTCTTCGAGAAGAGGGATCTCCTCGTAGCCTTTTTCCTTCGCGCCGTCCACAGAGGAGAGCGATGAAGAAAATGAGTGTCTCAGGCGAGCTGAGTGTGGTGCCTTCCATGACTTAACGAGCTCGTCGTGCACCTCAGGAAAGAACGATGCGGGCCTTTGCTGAGGGACCTGGCGGCGCCCCTGCAGAAACCACTCGTCCAACCTGCTGCGCATGGGCTCCTCCGGTGAAGACCACTCGATCCAGAGTTCCTCGACGGCCTTGGACAGGATTCTTATAATTTCCGAGTCCAAAGAAGCCCTCGCGCTAGTTAGAGATGATGGGGCGGGGTCGATGGCAGAGCCCTGCCAGTCATCGGATGCAGCATTTAGGGAAAGGCTGTCATCTTTGTCTTCCTCGTCGTCAGATGCCCCAAACGAGACGAGGCCTGCTGCTCTAGT
This sequence comes from Semotilus atromaculatus, assembly GCA_031834385.1. Taxonomy (NCBI): domain Eukaryota; kingdom Metazoa; phylum Chordata; class Actinopteri; order Cypriniformes; family Leuciscidae; genus Semotilus; species Semotilus atromaculatus. The sequence goes on along the minus strand of JAULUF010000002.1, from coordinate 6,226,515 downwards.
TGAGGGCCGTTGGTCCACCTGGGTAAACTGGACAGGTGACGGGGAGTCGTCGACGGGAGAGAGCGAAGAACACGGGGAGTGGCCCGGCGTGACATCCCTGGTCTCCGTCTTCTCAGGCAGCCTATGAGAGCGGCGCTTCTTCTTGGAGTGGGCCTCTGCACGAGGCGCAGGAGGTGCGAGGCATTTGGAACAACGCTCGCGAAATTTGCTCTTTTAACTTTTGAAGTGTCGCAGCGGCGAGCACTTAGCATAAAAAAGGATATAGTGGAGGATATAGGATATAGGAGGCCGGATGGCTCAGCAGGATCAGCTATGAAGGCGGCAGCTGAAGCCGGCGTCCTCAAAGGCTGGTCCCGCTGTGGCGTGTCTACGGCGGTGAAGGCAACAATAATCCGGAGGATCCAGCGATGTGAAGGTTCGCTGAAGTGGATTAGATCTGAATTCTGACGGCGGATGGATTTATAGCCCTTGGCCACGCGTCTGAGCCACTCCGTCATAGGTTTAAGCAGTTACCGCAGCACAGCCAATGACCGAGCTCGCCGTTCAGGAGTCTGGTGTGCTGTGCAGCTCACTGCGTTTTAAAATAAGGCTTCAATATTCTCGAGAAAAGGATTTTCCCATAGCCTAAGCTACTTACGCAATAGGAGAGACCTCTCGAAAGGGAACTCATATTTCACCCCGAGCTGCTCTGGGATGACTTGTTTTGTGAAACATGAAAGAAGAAATTAAAGAATTAGTTCACCCAAAAATGAAAATTATCCCATAATTTACTCACCCTCAAGCCAGTCTACAGTAGGTGTAGCTGTATGACTTTCTTCTTTCAGTAAAACACAATCGGTGTAATATTAAAAAATATCCTTAGTTGACCCCTTATTAAATATGTTCAATGACTCCTTCGTAAAAGGTCATCTACCACAGTCCCTGAGAGAGCCAAATATATCTTTAATTTTGAAAAAAAGGTAAGCAGGTGTAACGCCCCCTTCCTGTCACTGGGAATTGTTATGGGTGACGCTTGAACTTGAAAGAACTTGATACCAAGTTCTTTAGTATGATGGGTTCAGTTTAATTTGTGCTGTTATCTATTTTGCTTCAAATCAAAGGGGAAATGAAGTGTAATTTACCACAAACAAAGAATTAACCACAAACTTAAATTTAACTAATTAAAATGAATTATCTGTCGATATTGTGCAAGCAAACAAACAAAAAATATTCAGCACTGTGTTATTCTTTTTCCCTTTCACATGTACATTAACAATCAATCAAATCAAGGAAACAAAGAAAGTTTTTCAAACTAATAGAATGACCTAAGCCGGCAAATAATACTTTTAATACCCCTTAGTTTCTGCTGCAGGCCTGTTCCGCTGCTTGGGTTCGTAGAGGCCAAAAACAAACGGCCGCTTCACTCAATTGAGCCACAAAAAAAAATAAAAACAAACCAAGTACCTTTGCTGAAGATTTGAATCTATTAAATCACGATCGGTCACGGTCCGTCAGGCTCCATACCGGAATCCATCTCACCGTCGCGGATACACACTCAACAGCCGTCAGCAGTGCGTTATTCATCCAGCAGCTCGGATGCGGGATCCCCCGTTCAGCAGAGCACGGGACTCCAGTCATCAAACTCTCCCGAAATAACAACTGTCGTCGTTCTTCTTTACAACGAACGCGATCATAGACAGTTCACTCAGAATGTACTGGCTCGCCGCCAGTGGTTCATCCGTGCACGTCTGTGACGCACTTTAAATAAACTCGAACTTCGCTGTCACGCTTAGCCAGCAGTAACTCAGTTCAAAGTCCACTCTAATATCCTTGAGATGAACTATAATGCATACATTTTTATACACAATTCACACTTTCCAGAGAGTTGTCTCGCCGACATCCCAACTGTTCTCCTTCCTATATCTCGCGCATTCTCTCTCTCTCCTTCATATCCTCACACCTGATAGGTTATTCTTCACAAAGTACCCAATCACATTATAAAGAAAGAAAAATAACAGGCCCTTACAGTTAGATTATTTCTAAACACATTTTTCCACAGAACATTTTGATCCTAACTTTATACATTTTTGTATACAACTTTGTAGAAATTTTAAGATTCCCACCTGGGCTACACTCTCCCGCCCTTTAAATGGTCCTCATGCCCCATGAGACCTAACACCTATTAGACGGAAATTCAACCTATTTTAATTACTATTCCCCTATGAACAATAGTCAGGGGATGATCTGTAGTATTCCCCAACTCATCGTAAGTAAGTTTGAGGACAGGTTTCACTTTCCTTTGAGATCTTCTAGGGAAATTCACCTCAATTTGTTCTTCTACATCATTTATCGCACTATCTCTTTCTAACCGTGGGGGTTCTGGGCTGCTCTCCTGCCCAATTGCCTTTTCCACATCCTGAAAATCTTCCACACCACTACACAAATTCACAGCACTGTCCGAAAGATTCACACCTGCAGTGAAAATGTCTGCAAGTCCTTCTTCAAAAGTCTCATTCTCGTTTGTTTCATGAATTTGCTTTTCAAGAGTCTCATGATACTCTTTTTCATGACAACATGTTTCAAACTCATTTTCTGTCTCACTATTCGCTTCATCGTCTCTCAGACTCTGTGATTCAGAAAAATGCATGTTATGACTGCTATCATAACGGGAATCTCTCTGATGTCGAGTTATAGGCCTATTCATGGAAGGCAGTGAGTCTTCCTCTGAGGAAATCCTAACCATCTGCCCAATAGGCAGTAAATGATCTCTGTGAAGGACTCTTGAACGACCCATGCCACTCTCTGGCTTGACTGAGTATACAGGCAAATCTTGGTATTTATTCACCACCACATATGGCAATTGATTCCATCTACTTTGCAGTTTATGCTTTCCACGAAGACCAAGATTCTCCACAAGCACTCTGTCACCTCTAGTCAACGTCTGGTGTCTTACGGCTTTATTGTAAGTTTTTTTGTTTCTCATGTGCACTTTAGTTGCTGCTTCTTCTGCAAGATCATAGGCTCGTTTCAAATCTCTCTTCAGTCCCTCTACATATTGAGAATGACTGACTCTCTCTTCCTCGGTCTCAAAACAAATATCCACCGGTAGCCTAGCCTTCCTACCAAACATGAGGTAATACGGTGAATATCCGGTGGCGTCACTCTTCGTACTATTGTACGCATGTACAAGCTGACTCACATAACGACTCCAGTGCCGTTTTTGTGTAGTGTTCAAAGTTCCTAACATTGACAGCAACGTTCTATTGAAACGTTCTGGCTGGGGATCACCCTGGGGGTGATAGGGTGTTGTTCGGGATTTCCGAATCCCCAAACTCTTCAAGAGTTCTTGGATCACTCTTCCTTCAAAATCCCGACCCTGATCCGAATGGATTTGGGCTGGTAGTCCATAATGGACAAAAAACTTCTCGACCAACACTTTAGCTACAGTGACGGCTTTTTGATCTTTGGTAGGATATGCTTGCGCATATCTACTAAAATGATCAGTGACAACCAGTATATTACTGAACCCTGCTGTATCAGCCTCCAGAGTCAGAAAATCAATACACACCAACTCCATAGGACCCCCAGAAGTTATCTGATGCAACGGAGCTGCCCTGGTACGAGTAGTCTTCCATGAAACACAACTGCCACAATTTTTCACATAGTTTTCTACCATCTGTGCCATTCGTGGCCAGTAGAACCTGTCCCTGATCAGACTTGTTGTGCGTTCCACTCCCAAATGACCCAAATCATCATGTAAAGCCTTAATCACTTGTAACCGGAACTTGTCAGGTAACACTAATTGAAATGTTTCACTTCCTGATAGATCCCTCACAACTCTGTGCAATAATCCATCCTTGATTTTCAGCTTCTCACTCTCACGTTTCATTAACATTACCTCTTGGGGATACTGACTCAAATCCGATGGCCACAAATCTGCACTCACAAACTTCTTTACCACTCCTGTGACACCATCCAGGTCTTGACCCTTCCTCAAATCATCTCTAGTGAATTGTTCCAACTGCCCCATTCCAACATTAGCTGCAAAAGCGTACAGCTTAGGAATACCTTCTGCAGGCACCCCCAACCTGTCGACTAGTCGCTCTGCATTGGCTGAGTTTCCCAACTGGATACAATTGCATATTCCTTTCACCTCAACCTCTGAAAGATGTTTCCAGATATCAGTATGCGAGTCATTCCAACGCCTTGATAGTAGATCCGCATCAATGTTTGTATGACCGGGACGATACTTAACCTCAAAATCATAAGTCGCCAAGGCAGCAAGCCATCTATGCCCAGTGGCATTGAGCTTTCCAGTGGTCAGCACATACGTAAGCGGATTGTTATCCGTCACAACAGTAAATTTCACACCATACAAATAGTCGTGAAATTTCTCCACCACCGCCCACTTAAGGGAGAGAAATTCAAGCTGGTGGATATGATACCTCTGTTCGGCAGCATTAAGCCCTCGGCTAGCAAATGCAACAGGACGTAACCCCTCAGGATAGACCTGATTCAACACAGCCCCCAGCCCCTTCAGGCTGGCATCCACGTGCAAGACATACGGCCTTGTAGGATCAGCGAATGCTAATACAGGAGCATGAGTCAAACAGTCAATGATCTTATGAAAGGCTTCAGTGCAGGAATCAGTCCATCTAAACCCAAATGGTTCTGACTCATGATGGTAAGTTTGATCAGAGACAGACTTTTGTTTTTTTCCCTTCCTAACCGGAGGATACCCCTTGGTAAGGTCAGTCAAAGGCTTAACTATAGCAGAGTAGTTTGCCACAAACCTCCTATAATAGCCACAGAAACCCAGGAAAGACCGGAGAGACTTCAGATCAGTTGGCTGCGACCATTTAGCAACTGCTTCGGTTTTATCTGGGTCAGTTGATACTCCATCCGCTGAGACTATATGACCGACATATTTGACCTTATCCCGACATATCTGACACTTATCCAGTGAAACCTTGAGACCTACCTCCTCAAGGCGATCCAACACCTTTAGGAGTCTTTCCTCGTGTTCCTCCAATGTAGCTCCAAACACAATAAGGTCATCAAGGTATACTAGTACCTGGAGCAAATTCATGTCTCCGACAGCCTTTTCCATAAGACGTTGAAATGTCGCAGGGGCCCCCGTGACCCCCTGCGGCATCCTCTCAAATTGATAAAACCCTAAGGGGCAAATAAAGGCTGTTTTCTCTTTGTCTGATTCAGACATGGGTATTTGGTAATACCCATTCCGAAGGTCTAATACAGAGAACCAGCAACTTCCAGCCAAACAATCTAGAGCATCATCAATCCGCGGGGTGGTATATTGATCGGGTACAGTCTTACTGTTGAGGGTTCTGTAGTCTATACACATACGGATTTTACCACTCTTCTTCCTAACAATTACTATAGGAGAAGCATACGGGCTCCTTGACTCCTTGATTATTCCTGTCTCTAGCAAATCCTTCAAGTGTCTACGTACATCCTCTATATCTGCAGGAGCTATCCTCCTTGATCTTTCACGGAAAGGCCGAGTGTCCGACAATCGTATGTAATGCTCCACCCCCTTAGCTAGTCCCACTTCCCACTCGTGTACGGAGAAAACATTGCGTTTTTGCACCAATTTCTGTCTAAGCCTCTCTTTCCATTCCACCGGAATGGGAGAATCCCCAAAATCAATAAGGCTTGGATCTATCTCCTCAGACTTGCTCTCTCTCATCGGTGGAACAGCCATGTCCGCGACTTGAAGATTCCCAAGCAAAGTACCTTCAGGTATGATAACCTCTCGCTTGGTCTCATTCTGTACAAGCACAGAGAAATTCTCTCCATTTACAGCTGAAGCTAAAGCCACCATAGGTTGAACCATCAAACCTTGAGGCAGTGGGGTTAAATCATCAGCCTCCACCAGAACTATACCCTTTGTCACTGATTGAGAAAATTCTGCTTGACAACTGACGCAACAAATGTCTTCTGGTGGAATGATTACTGAACCAGGTCCTTTCCATTTCAACCGACCAACAACGTCATCCTCACCAATCTGACTCACTTTGACCTCAGTAGACTCAGGCAGGCTGTCTGGTAGAAAGCTTTTTATATTAAAAACACGAACCAGATTGCTACCCTTTTCTTTGTCACAAAGAGCAAACAGTCTCTGGAACAAACTGGCATTAGTCCCCAATATTACAGGAGTCTGATCAGGAGAATTTGGTCCAGGGCACACTAGAGCCAGCACTGACAAGGTTTCTAGAGTGCCAGTCAATTCTCGAGGAAATTGAACGTCCACTACTACGTAACCTTGGTAGGGGTAACTTTCGTCACTAAGTCCCCAAATAGCCAATCCGGACACTGGATGAATAGGTATATGAGACAGATGCTTCTGGTACCATTTCTCAAATATTATGGTCACTTGTGACCCACTATCCAACAGTGCAGTGCAAGGTTGACCATTTACTTTCAATGTCACCGTGGAAACTGGTCCCACCAACCCAGCCGGAATCGCAACTGATGCTGTATTCTGGACCATCTGTGTTCTAACAGAGCAGTGTGTTGTCTCCTTGTCAGGACCAACATCAGTAGTACTCTGTTTTTCTTTAGCTTTCCGAAGGGAAGCAATAAGCTTCCGGATTACCTTCCTTTCATTCTGCGTAACAGTGCATTTAGTAGAGATGTGACCATCCTCCCCACAACGGTAACAAAAAAAATCATCATCCTCTTGGAGATGAAGTTTCTTACTGCCACTATCACTCACTCTTACTTTCACAGCAGTAACAGTGGCAGGTTGCGCTGGCTCTCTACTTTCCAATGTCTTCACTTTCTGACTCAGTCTGTCAACTTTTTTCTGTAAAGCAGAGGCTTCAGTTGCTTTATCCTCTGATGTACACGGCATAACCAATACTTTTGTGTTAGCTCCTTCTTTGCTGACAGAGCTGGACTTCATTTTCAATTCAGACATTTTGGCTTGCAGAGCCCTCACATCGGCTCTAAGCTCTTGTAACTCTAAATCAGTTGTAGAGACACAATCCTGTGCTCCAACACTCCGAACCCTCGCATGGACTTTGCGTCGAGACCGTTCATATTCTTCCTCCACCCTAATTTGACTAAGCAACTCAAGAAAGGTAGGAGGGTTTGCTCTTTTCTCTTTGAGACGTAACTGCAAAAGCATAATGTCAGCCCCGACTGCTCCTCGCAATAATTGCTCAATTCTTACTCTATCCATATCCTGAGCACTTACACCCCCCTTCCTGACAACCTTAGTCAGAAAAGGTTCAAGCCTCTGTACGTAGTCAGACAACATCTCCCCAGATTTTTGCTGAATGAGACGATATGCAAAATACAAATCTTCTCCAGTTTCTGGAGATCCAAAAGCCCTCTCAACCGCAGAAATATACTCATCTGAGCTAACTTCAGGGTTGCTGAACCGCAAGGACCTGACAATTTCCAGTGCAGGACCCCTCAGACTTTCTATTATTCTACGTCTCTTCTCCTTTTCAGGACAGTCACTGCCCTCTACCATCATTGTTGCCTGTTCAAGCCAATACTCAACTTGTTCCTCTCCCATTGGAGTAGGGGTGATACCCGAAAACACTCGAAGTCGACGATAACTGTGACTCTCAGCCATACTTCTATTAGACTGCTTCATCACTTCAGCCATAGCATGAATGAAGAAGTCCTCAGTAGTACCTTTAGCAGATGTCGAAGAAGCAAGATAATCCTGGAGATCAGCAACTGTTTTACCTTCAGTTTGCAAGAAATTCTGTAGTTTGCCAACAAAGTCATCTGACGACTCAGGCTTTTGATCCACCACTATTATGTGCCACACAGTTGTGCCATCATCACTCCTCACTTCAGGAGGAACAATCTGTGGATTTATTTCTTCCCTACATTCACATAGAACCAGCAGACCTCCGGCTTCTACACTGTAGGTCCTACCTCTTACTCTTACGCGGCCCCAACAGCGGACAGTTTGCATCAGTTCTTCAATTTGGTTTATGCTGACTTCCTCTGCCACACCAGCAATCATTATAGCATGAGCTGGATCAAGTTGTTCTCCTTTACACCAACTACTGAGTGTATCTTGGTATTTGCAGTACAATGCAGGCTCCATGTTTACTATCACAAATGACAACAAGGGTAGTTAGATACAACTGAACATCCTAGATAACCACAAAATTATGAAACCCATCCCAGCGGTGCCTCCATTTTATGTAACGCCCCCTTCCTGTCACTGGGAATTGTTATGGGTGACGCCCAAGTTCTTTAGTATGATGGGTTCAGTTTAATTTGTGCTGTTATCTATTTTGCTTCAAATCAAAGGGAAAATGAAATGTAATTTACCACAAACAAAGAATTAACCACAAACTTAAATTTAATTAATTAAAATGAATTATCTGTCGATATTGTGCAAGCAAACAAACAAAAAATATTCAGCACTGTGTTATTCTTTTTCCCTTTCAAATGTACATTAACAATCAATCAAATCAAGGAAACAAAGAAAGTTTTTCAAACTAATAGAATGACCTAAGCCGGCAAATAATACTTTTAATACCCCTTAGTTTCTGCTGCAGGCCTGTTCCGCTGCTTGGGTTCGTAGAGGCCAAAAACAAACGGCCGCTTCACTCAATTGAGCCACAAAAAAAAATAAAAACAAACCAAGTACCTTTGCTGAAGATTTGAATCTATTAAATCACGATCGGTCACGGTCCGTCAGGCTCCATACCGGAATCCATCTCACCGTCGCGGATACACACTCAACAGCCGTCAGCAGTGCGTTATTCATCCAGCAGCTCGGATGCGGGATCCCCCGTTCAGCAGAGCACGGGACTCCAGTCATCAAACTCTCCCGAAATAACAACTGTCGTCGTTCTTCTTTACAACGAACGCGATCATAGACAGTTCACTCAGAATGTACTGGCTCGCCGCCAGTGGTTCATCCGTGCACGTCTGTGACGCACTTTAAATAAACTCGAACTTCGCTGTCACGCTTAGCCAGCAGTAACTCAGTTCAAAGTCCACTCTAATATCCTTGAGATGAACTATAATGCATACATTTTTATACACAATTCACACTTTCCAGAGAGTTGTCTCGCCGACATCCCAACTGTTCTCCTTCCTATATCTCGCGCATTCTCTCTCTCTCCTTCATATCCTCACACCTGATAGGTTATTCTTCACAAAGTACCCAATCACATTATAAAGAAAGAAAAATAACAGGCCCTTACAGTTAGATTATTTCTAAACACATTTTTCCACAGAACATTTTGATCCTAACTTTATACATTTTTGTATACAACTTTGTAGAAATTTTAAGATTCCCACCTGGGCTACACTGGCAGAGGATTGTTCATCATACCGACCTATCTCGCCGCTGAGATTTGAAGATACTTTCCAAAATCCTAGCAAATCCTAGCCTAGTTAGAAGGCCATCTCCCTTCTCTAATTAAAGATGACCAACTTTATTGCAGGATTTAACACTGTCAATAACAATGCGTAGCTTATTGAATGTGATTTTCTAAACAGCAATCAATAGATGGTCTTGTGATCTCTTTAGATGCGGAGAAGGCATTAGATCGCATTGACTGGCCTTACTTATTTCATACGTTATTGGTGAACAATTCATTAAGTGGGTCAAGCTATTGAGGTATAATTAACCTCTTTCTGCCATGCTCACGAATGGCTGTCGCTCCTTAGAAGCTATAAGAACAAATATTAATATTTCTGAGTTAACGGTAGCAAATAACCAACATAAGATTTCACTGTATGCCGACGATATTTTGGTTTTCATGGTGAATCCTGATACCTCTATCCCAGCTCTTACAGATACAATTAACAAATTTGTCACCTTTTCAGGATATAGAGTTAATTATCATAAGTCTGTGCAATGCCTATAAATACAGGTCCTTCTAAAAAAATTAGCATATTGTGATAAAGGTCATTATTTTCCATAATGTAATGATACAAATTAAACGTTCATATATTTTAGATTCATTGCACACCAACTGAAATATTTCAGATCTTTTATTGTTTTAATACTGATGATTTTGGCATGCAGCTCATGAAAACCCAAAATTCCTATCTAAAAAAATTAGCATATTTCATCCGACCAATAAAAGAAGTGTTTTTAATACAAAAGTCAAAACCCAGGATGCTTCGATAGCGGCCTTAAGCTCATCCTGAGTGTTGGGTCTTGCGTCTCTCAACTTTCTCTTCACAATATCCCACAGATTCTCTATGGGGTTCAGGTCAGGAGAGTTGGCAGGCCAATTGAGCACAGTAAACCATTTACCAGTGGTTTTGGCACTAGTGAGCAGGTGCCAGGTCGTGCTGAAAAATGAAATCTTCATCTCCATAAAGCTTTTCAGCAGATGGAAGCATGAAGTGCTCCAAAATCTCCTGATAGCTAGCTGCATTGACCCTGCCCTTGATAAAACACAGTGGACCAACACCAGCAGCTGACATGGCACCCCAGACCATCACTGACTGTGGGTACTTGACACTGGACTTCAGGCATTTTGGCATTTCCTTCTCCCCAGTCTCCCTCCAGACTCTGGCACCTTGATTTCCGAATGACATGCAAAATTTGCTTTCATCCGAAAAAAGTACTTTGGACTACTGAGCAACAGTCCAGTGCTGCTTCTCTGTATCCCAGGTCAGGCGCTTCTGCCGCTGTTTCTGGTTCAAAAGTGGCTTGACCTGGGGAATGCGGCACCTGTATCCCATTTCCTGCACACGCCTGTGCACGGTGGCTCTGGATGTTTCTACTCCAGACTCAGTCCACTGCTTCCGCAGGTCCCCCAAAGTCTGGAATTGGTCCTTCTCCACAATCTTCCTCAGGGTCCGGTCACCTCTTCTCGTTGTGCAGCGTGTTTTGCCACACTTTTTCCTTCCCACAGACTTCCCACTGAGGTGCCTTGATACAGCACTCTGGGAACAGCCTATTTGTTCAGAAATTTCTTTCTGTGTCTTACCCTCTTGCTTGAGGGTGTCAATGATGGCCTTCTGGACAGCAGTCAGGTTGGCAGTCTTACCCATGATTGCGGTTTTGAGTAATGAAACAGGCTGGGAGTTTTTAAAAGCCTCAGGAATCTTTTGCAGGTGTTTAGAGTGAATTAGTTGATTCAGATGATTAGGTTAATAGCTCGTTTAGAGAACCTTTTCATGATATGCTAATTTTTTTAGATAGGAATTTTGGGTTTTCATGAGCTGTATGCCAAAATCATCCGTATTAAAACAATAAAAGACCTGAAATATTTCAGTTTGTGTGCAATGAATCTAAAATATATGAAAGTTTAATTTTTATCATTACATTATGGAAAATAATTAACTTTATCACAATATTCTAATTTTTTTAGAAGGACCTGTATACCCCACTACCCTCCTTTCCATTTAGATGGGCTCCATACCTGGGGGCTTGATATAATTGGGCATTAACATTACACATTCTTTCGAACAGATCTATAAGGCAAACTTTATTCCACTTTTTGAACACATTCGGGTGGATTTGGAAAGGTGGAATGTCCTTCGTATTTCTTGGCTGGGTCAGATCTCCCTTCTGAAGATGATTATTCTTCCAAGATTACTTTACCCCATTCATATGATTCCGATAAATTTCACACACAAAACCACCCCCCCCAAAATGTGATGGGCACATTTTAATGTCATTTGACCAACTAGTCGATAAGTACAGTATCCCACGACAGGATTTCTTTTGTTATATACCGTAGAACTGAGAGACTTTGTGAAAAAAGACACTACTTTTCTCACATAAGAACAATTCTACAAGTTCTTTTTACAAGGTCCTTAAGGATTGTGGCTTTTCAAATACGAACTTACTGAAGGAGACATGGGAAAGGATACTTAAAACCACAGATGATCAATGAGAGTAAGCATGGAAGAATGCAGAGACCTTAATTATTTGTAATAAAGTAAAAGCAATGCAATTTAAAATATTGCACAAAGCTCACATTTCTCCCTCGAGGAGGCACAAGTTTAAATATGTCTGCTCCCCAATGTGCCCAAAATATAAAACAGAGGAAGGAGATCTTATCCATTGTTTTTTGGTTTTGTAGGGATATTCAGAAGTTGTGGGTTATGATAGAACAAGAACTTAATGTTATTCTGTCTATTAATATTGGCTGCAATCCAAAACATATATTGCTTGGGATATAATGACATTATTGTAGACAAACATAAAAAGACACTTTGCCAGATTCTAACATTCTGCGCATGAAAATGTATTCTTCTGAACTGTTTATTGGATAAAGCCACTTCGATGGCACTATGGCACAAGGATATATTTCCTCTATTCTTAGAGGGTTTGTTCAATGAGGTTTAAATATGTGAAGAATATGAAGCTATATTCAAGTGTAAATGTGGAAGGCATATTGTTTGTACAATCATTATTTTTTTTTTTAGATTGATTTATTGGAGTGGTGAGCCATAATAATTATTATTGTTGCATACTTCCTTTTTTCTCTTTTTTCTTTTTCTTCCTTTTTTTCTTTCTCTGTGTTGTTCTCTTGTTCGCTTTTAGGTTATGTTTGTAATGCTTGACAATTAATAAACAAAAATAAAAAAATCCTGGCTCTTCCAAGCTTTATAATGGGAGTGAAAGGCACCTTGTTTTTTGAAGCCCAAAAATGCATCCATCCATCCATCATAAAATGTGGCTAATCCACACAGCTCATGGGGGTTAATAAAGTCCTTGTGAAGTGAAGCAGTGTGTTTTTGTAAGAAAAATATCTGTAGGGTCTGAACCAATCAGACACACACTAATTATTCATATTCATTATATTTAATGAATATAAAGGTCTATGAAACTCCCCTAAAACTAACATCACAAATGAAGTTCCTATGTCGGCTGGGTGTCCTGTTACAGAGTGTAGCATGTCTGGACTGGACACCCTCAAACACAAGGACCACACGACCACTCACAGATGAGATCCAATAATTTATTTCTGTAAACAGACAGATATCATCAGTGGATAACTCGGGGCATTGACTTCTCTCACTCTCTCGTGTAGACACAGAGAAATATTCACGAGAGAAGCGAAGTGCATGCGCTCATCAGCCTCGCGCAAATAGACTGACGCAATCTCATAATAAAAAAAATAAATGCTTGAAAATAAATATAATAACTCTGAAAGTTCTTGTCTTCCTTATGACATATCACATTAACATTCCTTTCAATGCACTCCAATAGCATACAATACATTACAAGTAACATTACAATATGTTGTATACTAAATTAAATTCAAACATGCATGAATTAAAATGTTCATATAATATAACATACTATAATAAAACAAATAAACAATTATAATGTCGTTAGTGACATCCAAATAAAACATTCAATAAACATTTAGCACCATACCATGTGCAGGCCTCACCACGTGCGTCACGCACAGCGCGAATAATCAAAATGGATTCTTACCCCTTAAAACACTATGTACAACAATACATGTTTATTAACAGTAAACCAGATCTCTTTTCCTAATAAACAAAACTAATTAAACATACCTGTAAACAGACAGATATCATCAGTGGATAACTCGGGGCATTGACTTCTCTCACTCTCTCGTGTAGACACTAAGCGTGATATGACAATTAGTAAGCACAATGATGGATTTCGTAAAAATCGTATTACAATTAAATACTTCATCACAACCAACACAATCAATGTTGCTATCACTTAAATCACACTTATTAAACAAACAAAAAATGCATTTGAACGACAAACATCAGCATACCAGAGAAATATTCACGAGAGAAGCGAAGTGCATGCGCTCATCAGCCTCGCGCAAATAGACTGACGCAATCTCATGCCGTACAAGGGGAAACCCCGGCGATGCTCCACCGATGATGCTCCCACCCCAAACAAATACCCGAGAGAAAAGTTCCTCAACTTTAACGTGAACAATAATACAAACAAAATTTCGTGAGGTTCATCAATCCATTCTAATTACAAGAGTAGAAAACTTAGTATAAACAATAAATCAAAGAAAATAATACAATATATAAAAAACTAATCAAAGAATAATTCACACCAGCTACATTCTCCCCCCTGAACTTCACAAATTTTGACTTATACAGGGATAGTATACACTGGCGCTATTAGACCAACTGTTATCCAGAGCATGGTGCAACAAAATGTTTCCCACTCACAGGGAAGGTGAGTAAAGCAGGTTGATCAGGCCCACCGCAATCGCCCGCAAAAGGTGCCTTAAACACCATTCATCTCAAATGAAACTTCATATCAGATCTGGAACGACAACTGTGCTATAATGCACAGTCAGTGCATTAAAGGCTTAACCTTACAACTTAAAAGAAAACAATATTGTATTACAATGCGATGTACTGATACAATAAATTCTTATTTCAATAAAGACCTTACAAACCCACCAACTGGATTCAGTGTTCTGACAGACTGAGTCATGTTCTCTATCAATCTGTTGACAGGTTTCACTATTCTACCCACTCTGGTCCGAACTTTGTTTTCCTCTTGGCCAGGAGGTGGCTCAACAACTCTAGCAGGTGAAACACAACGGTCACCATGAAGAACCACCTCAGAAAGCGAACTGTGAGAATCACAAATCAATCCCTCATCTGGACTGTTCACATTGCTGTTCTCCCTGACAGAATCATCCTCTGATGGCAATTGCTCCGGTCCCATTGACCCAGGGACTACGTCCACTGATACAATGCTATCAGATCTGCAGGACAACCTCTGCTGAGAATCCTCAGAAGCTGCAGTCTGTTCCACCCAACTGGCAACTCGCTCAGACACAGAACATATCTCAGATGTGCGACTAACAACATCATTCACGGACATACTCCTACTGCTGAGGACAGATCCGCCACTATCCTCAGATAAGTCAGGTTCTCCCAACTCAAGTGGCAGGAAATTCGCTTGCAACAACAAATTGCGATGAACAGTTTTCTCCTGGCCCGTTTTGGTGTTACGTATGCGAAAAATATGGCACTGGGGGTTCAGCGCTACTACCCTATAGGGCGTGGACTCCCACCTGTCTGCTAATTTTCTCTTCCCACGTTCACCTTTGTTGGCCAGGAGAACTTGATCACCCATCTCAATGTTACAGCCCTTCGTCTTCCGGTTGTACAACTCAGTCTGACGTTGCTGACTGACATCAATGTTCCTCTGAGCAACAGTCAGAGCCTCTTTCAAGTCGTCTTGCAACCTTTTCACATATTTGTCGTAATCAACGACGTCACAATCTCTCTCAACATTGCTAAACATCACATCCACGGGTAGCTTCGGGATCCTACCAAACATTAAATAGAATGGAGCGTAGCCAGTGGACTCGTGCGCTGTACAATTGTATGCGAATGTTAGTGTCTGAAGCAACTGTGACCACTTTTCTTTAGACCTTGGCGGCAGTGCTCTGACCATGTTGCCCAAGGTTCTATTGAACCGTTCAACATGGCCATTGCCCATCGGATGGTAAGCAGTTGTTCGGGACTTTTTTACTCCGGCAACCTGCAGCAATTCTCGGATCAGTTGGCTCTCAAAGTTTGCCCCCTGATCCGAGTGGATCCTATCAGGGAAGCCGTACACACAGAAATATCGGTCCCACAACTGTCGTGCTACCTGCTTTGCTGACTGGTCACGACACGGGAAGGCATGAGCCATGCGGGAAAAATGATCAGTTACGACCAACACATCTACGTTACGGCCTTTGGAGCTTTCCGCAGTCCAGAAATCAATACATACTAGCTCCATAGGACTTGACGTTTTCACACTCTCTAGTGGGGCTCTACCTTCGGGTTCGAGCGTTTTACTGACGACGCAGCGCTTGCAACACTTAACGTACCCACGAACGTTGCGCTCTAACCCGACCCAGAAGAACCTTTGTCTTGCCAGATACATAGTTCTACCTTGGCCCTGGTGCCCTGCTTCGTCATGGATGCCTGCCATCACCTGTGTTATCAAAGAAGATGGGACAACATACTGTAACCGTTTCCTTCCGGTCTGGTTATCTTTGCTTGCACGATACAGTACACCATCAAGTATCTTCAACTTGTCCCATTGCTTCAAGACTCTGAGCACCTTATATGTCTCACCAGCACGCTCACGACGCGAAGCTCTCTTGCCCCTATTAACGTAAGACAGGACCCTGGCCAGACAAGGATCATTCTGTTGTCTGTCTCGGAGTTCATCTAACGAAAAGACTGGCAACGGACACTGCCCGGGAGGCAACAAATTCTGGGTGTCCTGGACAATCCAAGAGACTGCTCTCGATTCGACTCCTGCTTCCCAGTCACTATGACCTTCTAACACCGCAGACACCTCGGCACTGGAAAGCGGACAACGGCTTGGCGCTACACTAGGGGGACATTCAGCAATCTGGATACCAGCACTAAGCCTGAATGCATCTTGCACTGTGTCTCTCTCAAACTGTTCCGCTTCCTCAAGCAATGCAGTGTAAGGCTCATTCATTAGCCTCCGACTAACCCGGTTAGTGACAAAGGGTTGACGACTTAAAGCATCGGCCACTATGTTTTTACTACCAGGTATGTACTTGATGCTGAAATGATAGGGCGCTAACTTGGAAACCCATCTCTGCTCACACGCGTCGAGTTTAGGCTTTGTAAGGATGTAAGTTAAAGGATTGTTGTCCGTCCAAACAACAAATTCATGGCCTTTCAGCCAGTGGCTGAATTTGTCGCAAACGGACCACTTCAAAGCCAAAAACTCTAAGCGGTGAGCAGGATATTTGGCCTGCGCATGCGTAAGGGCTTTGCTAGCGAAAGCAATCGGCCGGGCTCTAATCTCACCATCTGCGACCTGTGAAAGGACAGCTCCCAATCCGTCCATGGACGCGTCGGTAGACAAAACAAATGGGCGGCTAAAATCAGGATGCGCCAAGGCTACAGAATTCATCAGAGCGGCTTTTAGCTGCTGGAAGGCCCTACTGTGCTCCTCCTTCCAGTCACCCGGACTCAACTTTCTGAACACAGCAGCACCCTTCCCAGAAGGCTTCTTGCCTCTTTGTGCTGCTGTCAAAGCAAACAGAGGTTTCGCGATTGTGGAGCAATTTTGGATGAACCTCTGGTAATACAACACCATTCCAAGGAACGATTTAATTTTCCTTTGGGACGGGGTTACCCCATCCTCCATCATCAAATCAGACTCGGCCACCAATTCAATAGCGCTGACCTTGTCTGGGTCGGTCGCTACTCCTGAACTGTCAATGACATGCCCTAAGAAATGCACGCTCTTCTGGAGGAAATGGCACTTTTTAGGGGCTAACTTTAACCCGTGCTCCCTGAGTCTACTGAACACCACTCCAAGTCTCTTGATGGCCTCGCTCTCGCCTGGGGCGTAAACAAGTAGGTCATCCAGATAGCAAAGCAATGTCAAGAAATTTTGATCGCCAAATATATTCATCATTAGGCGCATGAAGCTAGCGGGGCTATTGCACAACCCTTGCGGTAAGCGATTAAACTCATAAAGGCCCATCGGTGTTGTGAAGGCCGTCAGCTTCTTATCCTCCTCTGCCATCGCGATATTATAAAAACCGGAGGTAAGATCCATCACGCTAAAGATTGCGTTTCCACCCAAGGCCGCCAAACAGTCTGCTTGGTGAGGTAAGGGGTGAGCGTCTTTGATGGTCCTGGCATTAAGCCAGCGATAATCGACACAAACACGAAGATCACCGCTTTTCTTCCACACCAGAACCAGCGGAGACGCCCACTCACTACAGGACTTTCGAATAATTTCTTGCTCTTCCATCTCAGAGAGCACTTTTCTCAGCGTCTGATACTGAGCCGGAGGAACGCGCCTGTATGGAAGTCTGAACGGGCGGTCATCGGACAGGTGAATCCTGTGGACAAACTCTTTTGCGCTACCACAATCTAGCTTATGTTTAGTAGGGATGTGCATCTCCATAGCTGAGACCGATGCGATACGCATCTCGATGCACAGCCAACGATTCGATACATTAAAGATACATATAAGCATCTACCGATGCGATGCGATACGATTCACTACTTTAACGATTCGGTGCGATCCGATTTCGATTCGATTCAACGCGATGCGATTCAATGTAATACGATCCAATGGAGAAAAATATGATGCCATGCAATTCAATATTGTATAGATAGTTAACTTTTATTTCTTCTGTTCAGACATACAACAAATCATAAAGTAGCTTAAGTGCCATATATCTGACTTTTAACGCATGGCTCTTTCACAAACACAAGATTAGGCTAAATAAAAACAGACATACTTTTCCTGTCCTGTCTCCAGTTACATTTTTTAACAGCTCACACATTTAACAGTGAAACAATCTAAGGATGCTCAGGGATAAACAATAAAGAAATGTTCCTAATGTGATTTCAGCAGGTAGGCTAACAGTGACCAGAAAGCAGGTGCTGTTTTAACATAAACAATAATAAAAATAAAAATAAACTTTCACAAACAGGTCTTTCATAACTGTATTCAATATATATATATATATATATATATATATATATATATATATATATGAGAAAAACGATTATTTGGAGTCACAGGCTCCTGTAAACCAGATTAACTTAAATGTCCTACTTTAAGGTTTAAATGTATAGGTGATATCAGGACACGCCTCGCACTCGTAGTGTTGTGATACGTCATATTCACGTATAGCAGCGTCAGCAGTGGTGATGAGAGAACGCGCACGAGCAACAGTTTAGAAAGAAGAAATCAATCTAGTCGAACTGGACGCGCGAATGAGGCGAAATCGCAGGACCTCCAGACCCGCGTCAACGCGTCTTTACATTGACTTAACATGGAAATCTCCCGCTTCAGACGCTTCATCTGCGTCCGGTGTGAACGCAGCAGTTACATAATGGTCACAAATGATTGATCACTTTCTAAATAGTAAAAGTATAACGCATCTACTAATAATTATATATGAATAAATCTTTTTTTACCGATGCAGATATGTTAGAACCGATGCATCGCGATACAAATGCCAACTTGTATCCGATGCACACTTATTTAAATCGATGCATCGCATCGTTAGCTTTTATACCGATGCACCGATGCGAATCGATGAATCTTACCATCCCTAATGTTTAGAAAACACATCTTGATAACTCTGAATCAACTGCAGAAGCTGGTCTTTCCAGTGTGGAGTCACCTCGCAGGACTCGATATCAAGATCACCAAGGCCAAGCTTCTGCAGTGCGTCTTGAAAATCAGAGGGAGAGCCACCCATTTCTTCACTAGAGGAGACAGACTGGTTCTGCACACTCACACTCTCTCCATGACCATGCCTGGGTTGAACATCCAGGTCTTCGACCGCCAAAACAGGAGAGACATCGGCTATTTTAGCATTTCGTCTCAAAGTGATCGACTTACTGGATGGATTTATCATCTTAACCGGCACCCATCTGTCACCAGGTAACGTGGCTATAGATCGCCCGACAAGGACACCCTTCTTATGAGTTTGTGCCTTAGAAGGCTCAACCAATACTGTACTACCCACAGAAATAGTGGAACTTGTCGGGAGTCTACCCCACACGAGGTGCTCTTGCTGAGGTAAAAGCGTGACGGCTTGAGTGAGCTTTACGGTACCAACAACGGTCGGGATACTACTACCTTCCCATCTGTTATGCCCAGACAGCATACTCAAGAATCGCTGAATCTCTGGTTCTCCTGTACAATTTGGCTGGTTCATGACACGCCAATAGCTTTGGGACTGCTTAAGCTGGCTGAGAACATACTTGATCACGTTAGTACCAACAATTAACTGGTCTTTTTGTCCCGGTACAACCAAGGTAGGCACGATAACCGAATGTCCATACACACACATCTTTAGCTGGTGGATGCACTTGGGTTTGACCCGAACACCACCACAACCGACAAGCAAAACATCGGCACGGGGCTGCTCAGACTCAAGGGTCCCGCATGCATCCAACAACTTGCGCTCAGTTTCCTCATTAATAGTACATGCCATAGAACCAGTGTCTAACAGGCCTTGGCAAGTGACCGTATCATTCACCAACACATCGGTATAGAACAAACTGTCAGCTTTTTCCAACTTTGCAATGTTCTGGAACAAAACGATACTGTCACTTGACTCAACCTGACACTGGCTGCTATAGATGACCATAGGATCATCTTCACTGGTGAGAGGCTGACTTAAAACACTCACATCGCCCTCTCCTCGATGTGAGTGAACTAGTTTCCCAGATCGTCACTGGTCTGGGGCATAGGTTGGCCAGGGACCCTGCGACACTCCCTGCGTTGATGCCCAATCTCCAGGCAAGCAAGGCACCTTTTCTCTCTCATACAGTGGGAACGAGTCGAGTGAGATCTATCTCCACAGACTTCACATGAAGGAGATCGATACCACTGTGACGTTCGAGGCCTTGGTTCTGAAGCAGGTAAAGTTGTGCGCTCCAGCACCCTTTCTAACATTTTCAGCACGCGCTCCAAAGTGCCCAATTCTGCGGCTTCACTCGTTTTAGGGTTCGGAACTGCAGTACGCGATGCAGAGGTTACGCCCATACTTTCGTTTCCTACTGCTACCTGAGTGTTGACAGGTTTATCCGCAACAACAGCCTGATTCACTGCAACTTTAAGTGCAGATTGAACTGGCCTCTGAGACTTAAAATCTCTCTCATGCTCGTCGATAGCCTCCTGGACCTCCTCAGCTGACCATTTGCTTATGGGCTTGCTCCTAAAAACACTGGAAAGATCACGGTTGGGACAGTTCCTGATAAACATCATTGCAACCTCTGAGCTCATATTTTCCATCTTTCCACCACATCTCTGCAAGTGAGCATCTGCTAGCTCGGCTACCTCATTCAATCTGACCCAATAATCAACAGGGTGCTCATTAGACTTCGGCTGTGTCGCATAAAAGTCCGCTAACGGCTGGCAAGAGCCAGGGCTTTCGCTAAAATAACGCCGTAGTACCTCATAGACAACCTCAGGACAGAGTACTGCGGCCGGGCTACTTTTCAGCTTGACCTTGACAATGCTCTTTGCCCGACCGCAGAGATGGTTCAATATCTCTTCCACACTGTCGGCTTTGTCACAACCCTTTTTGGACAAATACACCCCCATTTGCTCAATCCACTCCATGATGGTGAACTTATCACTACCATCCCCTCTGAACATTTGCGGTTCCTTAATGTCAGCTTTGATTACGAGATTTAATTTGGACAGATCAAGATTCGGGGACGGAGGCGCTGTCCTAAAGGGCTGCTCCTCAGACGATGGAGAGGAACCAGGTAATGCTGAAGTCTGGTTTGTTAGCAACCGTGTGACAATGGAGTCACCTATCTGGCTTCCAAGCTCACCAATAAGGTTGCGTAGTTGCTGAGTAACATTGTCACAACCAGTGTTGGCAGGAGTGGAAGAATCTGGTTTACGCGGCCCGTTATTGGGAAACTCAGTTGGGGCAGTCACAGAATCATAGTCCAACACACGTGGTTTACCAACTTTAGGTACACCTACCCCAAAGAATCCTCGACCCCTGCCAATATGTGGTGTTACTAGGTCTTCATTCCATCTCCCTTCAGCCATATTACAAGTGGAAAATGATAACAATGAGAAACATACACAAGAAAATTTAACAGTTATCGCTCGCTTCTACAAGCAAAGATAAAAAAAATAAAAATAAAAAAAAAAAACAGGGAAGAAAAAAAAGAAAACAGTCCAATGTGCGTGCTTGTTGTCTGAAATAGTTCAGTCAATGTCCAGACACTACCACCAACCCGTCAACGATAACGATTCTTTGGCCGTCGATTTCTGAAGCGTTGTGATCCCACGTTGTCAAACCCCAGCGATCAGCTGCAGCAGATCTGGTGCATCCGGGTCACGGCACCAAATTATGTAGCATGTCTGGACTGGACACCCTCAAACACAAGGACCACACGACCACTCACAGATGAGATCCAATAATTTATTTCTGTAAACAGACAGATATCATCAGTGGATAACTCGGGGCATTGACTTCTCTCACTCTCTCGTGTAGACACAGAGAAATATTCACGAGAGAAGCGAAGTGCATGCGCTCATCAGCCTCGCGCAAATAGACTGACGCAATCTCATAATAAAAAAAATAAATGCTTGAAAATAAATATAATAACTCTGAAAGTTCTTGTCTTCCTTATGACATATCACATTAACATTCCTTTCAATGCACTCCAATAGCATACAATACATTACAAGTAACATTACAATATGTTGTATACTAAATTAAATTCAAACATGCATGAATTAAAATGTTCATATAATATAACATACTATAATAAAACAAATAAACAATTATAATGTCGTTAGTGACATCCAAATAAAACATTCAATAAACATTTAGCACCATACCATGTGCAGGCCTCACCACGTGCGTCACGCACAGCGCGAATAATCAAAATGGATTCTTACCCCTTAAAACACTATGTACAACAATACATGTTTATTAACAGTAAACCAGATCTCTTTTCCTAATAAACAAAACTAATTAAACATACCTGTAAACAGACAGATATCATCAGTGGATAACTCGGGGCATTGACTTCTCTCACTCTCTCGTGTAGACACTAAGCGTGATATGACAATTAGTAAGCACAATGATGGATTTCGTAAAAATCGTATTACAATTAAATACTTCATCACAACCAACACAATCAATGTTGCTATCACTTAAATCACACTTATTAAACAAACAAAAAAATGCATTTGAACGACAAACATCAGCATACCAGAGAAATATTCACGAGAGAAGCGAAGTGCATGCGCTCATCAGCCTCGCGCAAATAGACTGACGCAATCTCATGCCGTACAAGGGGAAACCCCGGCGATGCTCCACCGATGATGCTCCCACCCCAAACAAATACCCGAGAGAAAAGTTCCTCAACTTTAACGTGAACAATAATACAAACAAAATTTCGTGAGGTTCATCAATCCATTCTAATTACAAGAGTAGAAAACTTAGTATAAACAATAAATCAAAGAAAATAATACAATATATAAAAAACTAATCAAAGAATAATTCACACCAGCTACAAGAGCACTTTAAGACTGATAACAGCCTTTTACGACCGCAAAGGAATGTGGCCACATGCGCCACATGCGCAAGAGAGAGACAATGGAAAGACAGAAACAATCTTTAAAATAGACTTTGCTGCATTAGTCATAGACTAACTGATCTATGAATGAACATGCATCCCAGAAACTGTGTGATAATTTACTGTCTTGTGTAGTGTCTTTTGATACTATTAGTATTATTGTTTTATATACTGTGTGTTTTATAAGAGCCAGACGTCAATGTTACCTCCCCTATAACATGTTTGGTCTTTATAAACTGATACTTTGAAGATCTAAATGATTGTGTATATGATAGCTGTGATAGCTAAGAATCTTTCCTATTTTGCTCAATGGCAAGCCAACCAGCTCAACATGCAAATAGCACGTTTTGGAACAAAGATCCATAAATCAAATTCTCCCGCTTGGAATCTCACCTTCTCATTCCAACCCTAAAAGGTGTGGTCTTTCTCAGGCTACAAATAGCCACTACACAAACTCTGCCCCCTCTTAGTTTCCTCATCCGATCACAACACTGCTTCTGCTGATACTGGGGGGAACCCCCAGTTAACGCCGACTGTTATGATTGGCTAATGTCAGTGCTGCTTATGCATAAATTATTAATGTTAATCATTTTGTATCACATGCTACACAATGCTCCACCACATGAAACTTCTGTCTTCTGATCTTTTACCATCGTGTCAATTCTCAATTGATTTTGATTCATATGCGCGAGGGAGGGAGAGAGAAAGCAAGACAGTTTGAAGGCGCGCACACGCGGCCAGGGCTCTCTGCTCGTTCATCAGTAACATGTCACACTCATCTACATCACTCACCGATCAAATAAAGCTTTGGCGGGCTGCATATGCTGTAAATAAACTATTTTTTCAAACATGTTGTTTGTCCACAGCCAGGAACAGCACATCTGCGTGGCATCGCAGTCATCTTGTAAACAGAACAACTCTCTGCATGACAACGCATGCGATGATGCGAAATGAGGCGTAGTTGTCTTGCGCTGGAGGCGGTCATATGCAAACGACTGGTACGTCACTTTGTACTGTGACGTCACTAAGTACAAAGCATCTAGAACGAGCTGTATTTAGAGCTTGATTAAATGTTTCGTTTATAATGGGGAGGACGTCTTAAGCTATGAAACTTGCAGGAAGTTTTAATAGTACATAGATCTCTTATATACCAAAACATCAAGGCAAATTTGTTTTCTCATGTCATGACCCCTTTATATAAAAAAATAATGCAGTTAGAGTGAATGGGGACCGAGACTGTCATTACAGTTTTTCTCAGACACTTTGATACATTTCTCAGATCACAACTGAAATTCTCAAAACTAATTGTTCAACCTCCACATCATCTTGTGCACATCATAAAAGCAATTTTTCAGTCTTTTGAACAAGTTTGGTACACGTGCATGATTTGATTATATAAGTTGTCTGCTGTTTCCTACATTATCAATTGCTAATGTCATCATTATTAAATGTATTGCTCAAAATGTGTAATACTGGTGTTATACTGGTTCTCTGTTGAATAGTTTTACTCCTCAAAACATTTAGGTTCATTGCATAAGTCACAAAGTGCAAAATAGTTAAACCAGTTGTCATAATGTGTCAATTATATTTTCTATACATTTCTAGACTTTTTTGTAAATGTGTCCTGAATTGATCAATTGCACAGGTGGATCTTGAATTTCACTAATAAAGGGCAAAGCATTTGATCAACCAATGACCAACCAACCAGTTCTCTAAAATAGCTCAGAGGTGCATCTCAAGAAGGACGCATACTTCCACATATCTATCCTTCCATCCCACAGGAAGTTCCTGAGGTTCGCTTTCGGGGGCGAAGCGTACCAATATCGGGTTCTTCCGTTCGGCCTAGCTCTCTCCCCTCGCACATATACCAAATGCATGGATGCGGATCTGGCACCTCTGAGGCTTTAGGGCATCAGGGTGCTCAATTACATCGACAACTGGCTGATTTTAGCGCAGTCACAAGAGCTGGCGGTTCGGCATCGAGATGTCGTCCACGCCCACACCCAGAGCCTAGGGTTGAGACTCAACACGAAAAAGAGCGTGTTGACACCAGCCCAGAGAACCACGTTCCTGGGAGTGGTGTGGGACTCAGTCACGATGCGGGCAATATTATCTCCTGCACGGATCGAGTCCATCCTGGCCACCATGACCAGGATAAAGCTAGGCCAAGCCATCACTATCAAACACTTTCAGAGAGTGCTGGGACTCATGGCAGCAGCGTCCAACATCATTCCATTTGCCCTGCTGCACATGAGGGCCCTTCAGTGGTGGCTGAAAACCAAGGGGTTCTCCTCCGCATGATCAGGGTTACACGCAGGTGCCTTCGTTCCCTTTCTATGTGGAGGAAAGCTTGGTTTTTGTCCCAAGGTCCCGTATTGGGAGCGTCATGTCGCCGGAAATCCGTTTCGACAGACGCCTCCCTCACGGGCTGGGGCGCGGTCATGGACGACCACTTTATGACAGGCCTATGGCAGGACCATCTGGCACATAAACTACCTGGAAATGTTGGCGGTGTTCCGAGCTCTGAGGAGCTTCCTGCCGGACCTCAAGGGTCATCACGTGAGGTCAGACAATATGTCAGTAGTGGCCTATATAAACCATTAGGGGGGTCTGAGGTCTCGCCCTCTATGCAGACTGGCGCATCAGATCCTCCTGTGGTCCCAGGGGAAACTGTTGTTTCTCAGAGCAACATACATCCCAGGGGTTCAGAATCAGGGAGTAGACATCCTGTCGAGGCAGGGGCTGAGGCCCGGGAAATCGAAACTCCACCCCGAGGTGGTGGAGTCAATATGTCAGAGGTTCGGCCCAGTGGAAGTGGATCTATTTGCGTCTCAAGAGACTACCCACTGTCCACTGTGGTTCTCCCTCACTCATCCAGCCCCGCTGGGGTTGGATGCCATGGTGCAGACGTGGCCGAGGCTGCTTCTGTGTGCATTTCCCCCGATCGCTCTGCTCCCGGGAGTTCTGGAGAGGGTCCGTCGCGACGGGATCAGTCTACTGCTGGTAGGCCCGTCGCCACGCCTTCCCCTGCCTGGTAGCGCTTGCTTCATCACAGAAGCTGACATCTCATGTGTGCCGTTGTCCCTTTATAGCTTCCGAATGTATGCCGTCACACATTACGTCATGACGCAACACCAATCGGAGATTGGCTTAGTTTCATTCATAGTTCAGAGGCGCAACGCTGAGGGGCTTCCCCCAAAGTGTCATTGGACGCAGTTCTCATTCCCCTCTCAGGGAACAAGGGTTACAGTCGTAACCCGAGGACGTTTTTTGATGAAATAAGGATCACTATTGTCAACCATTTTCTCAATTATGACCTTAAAATGGCAGAGGTGGGTCAAAAGGTGCAGCCGAATGTTAGAACAACCGTTTCCTCAATCATTCAATAGACAGAATAGGTATGTGTTTTCAACAATGTGCACTGTACTCTAATACTCTATACTTACTGCTTCATATTACAGTAGCATTTTTAGACTTACAGTAGCATATTACTCTTGCATTTTACAGTACAGTTTATGCAGATACATGCTATATTTCACACATATAGTTTTTGTATATAGGCTATATGTATATATAGTCTTTTTCTTTTATATATCGCAATGCTATTGAACTGTAATTTGTTAAGAACAACAGTAAAAGAGTGAGTAACTGAATCCTGTCCAGTCTCTTGCAATCAATATACCATATACAGTAATGTGTCAATTTGTACTGTTAAAATTGATATAGGCCTATGCCATACAGAAAGATTGCAGTCTTGTGAATTTTCATTCATTACCATCAAAATCGTAGCCATAGTTATCGCTTTCAGTTATATCTGAAAATACTGAAAGAGTACACTGTTATTGTCATGAACTGCTCGGTGGAAACAGACAGTGGTGATCCAAATGCCGGCTTTATTGAGAGGAAGATCCAGAAACAGGTACGAGAGAACAGGCAGAAGTCAAAACCAGGTTAGCAGTCCAGATCAGCAATAATACAATGCTGGGATAAGGCAAACGGGAAAACCAGATACAGGCAGGGAGTCCAGGTACTGTAAAACTTGAAAACACTCAGAGACACTAAGAAACTAGGGACTAGGAAAACACTCAGCATGCAGTATGACACTTACAAAACTACGCAATGGTACAAAGGGCCACTCAGGCTTAAGACAGGTGCGCTAAAAAAGATAATCAAATACAGGTGCACAAAATCAAAAGGTAATCAGACCGGGTGGAGAATGAGAGAAAAGGTGAAAATAATAAACAGGGAAGGAGTGCCCTCCAGAGGCTCTCGAGGGCACTACAGCTGCCGATCGTCACAGTTATATTGACAAAGTTGCTAAACATTTTGACTATCTTATATGTGCACTGATTTGGTCATTGATATAAATACTTGAGGAAGTTGTAGGCTTTTGCTTGTAGTCCATTTTGTGGTGCTGTTTGTACCAATTGTTTCGAGAAATGCACTCACTGGTTTGCAAATGTTAAGGATGATTCAAGAAATGTACCAAAGTAAAACTGTAACATCTATTTTTACATTTTGACGGAGGTAAAAAAGGAGTTGACATGAAGGGTAAATAAATAATGAATTTATTTTTGGGTGAACTAATCCCTTAAATATGCTATTTTGTTACGAAACACGGTGATAAATTATGGGGTGTCACTGCCATGTTGTATAACACAGATTAAAAAAAAAAAATTAATTGGCCAGACTGAATGTTGCATAACTTTTAGTTAGTTGTGCACAATTGAATGGTGTCCATGCAATATAAAACTCAACTGATTGCACTGTTTATTAATTACTTTGTGCAAAGCAACTTCTCTTTCACATTGTAAACAAAGTACACTTTTCTACTATGTCTAGCTCTCTTCTACAATGGAAAAACTAGGTTTTAGAAAGATCCAATGGTAACATCTTTTTGAAATTTCTTTGAAACCTGTTTTTGCCAAGTTCAGAATAAAAACATATCCCTCTTGATTGCTGCCATACTGCTCATTTTAATGATGGCCATCATTTTATGCCGCCACATGTATTGAAACCTCAAACATTGACACTATGAAAAGCAAGAGAGATGCATATTATGAAAAAAGTCTTTATTGGGCCTCCTAACCACAGAAAAGAGCTCAAGTTTAAACACCATTTTTAACACCTTTTTGTGCAGTAAAAGTTGATCATGCAGGCTCTTGTGGTGTCCTGCAGGAGACAAGAAGCCAGAGGTTGGCTGTTCCCCAGCCTGACTCAGACTTGTTTGGCCCACTGCACCCCTTCAATATACCACTGATGGTATTGGGAACCCATACTGATTGTTGGAATCTCTAAAATGTTGGCCTTAGCTAATACACCATCACCCGGTTTCACAGACAAGGCTTAATCCCAGACTAAAATGCATTTTTTGAGCTGTTTTAACTGAAAGCAGCTTGCACTGACAAATCTTAAAATATGTCAGTGCCATTGTTTTGTCTCAAGATGCACACCAAGGCATTTCTAAGACATGTTTATAAAAGCTAATTAAATGCGCTAATTGAACTAAGGCCTAATCCTGCCTTAATCTGAGCCCTGTCTGTGAAATCAGGCCAAAGTATCAGTGAATTGTACTGTAAATGTCTGTCGAATATACTAAATGTGTCAAACAGTCATGACTAAGCTGTTTTGAGACATTTTACACTGCCTCAGAAGACCACACCGGCTGTCACTCCAGTCAGGAACAGAAAACTGAGGCTATGTTTGCACAGGCCCACCAAAATTGGACAATAGAAGATTGGAAAAACGTTGCCTGGTCTGATGTGTCTCAATTTCTGCTGTGATATTCAGATTGGCCAGAATTTGGCGAAACAACATGAAACTATGGATCCAACCTGCTTTGTATCAACAATCTTCTGATGGCTACTTCCAGCAAGATATCGCACCATGACACAAAGCTCAATGAAACAAAGCCATGAAATCATCTCAAACTGGTTTCTTGAACATGGCAATGAGTTCACTATAGTCAAATGGATTCCACAGTCACCAGATCTCAATCCAATAAAGCAACTTGGGGATGTGGTGGAACAGGAGATTTACATCATGGATGTGCAGCTGACAAGTCTGCAGTAATCATGTCAATATGGACCAAAATCTCTGTGGAAAATTTCCAGCACCTTTGAATCTATGCCATGAAGAATTAAAGCAGGTCTGAAGACAAAAGGGGGTCCAAAATGGTAATAGCAATGTGTACCTGTGAGATCATTGTGCAGAATGTCTGATATATTTGTCCCACCAACAAAGCTGTTAGCAGCCAGATTTAAAGCAGGAGGAGTTTAATATATTGCTTTCTGTTCACTGAAGTGCCTCCCCTCTGGAAGATGTTATGAAGAGGATAATGAAGGGAAGATGTTCACAGGACTGAGGAGGATTTCATACTAACAACGAGAGAGAGCAATAGAAAGAAAATGAACAAGACAGATCATGTTAGTATAGCACTTGTTCGTGAAGTGTCTCAAGTACTTTAGCATTTTCTCCCTTGATCTTTTAAGGCTTGGGAGGATCCATAGGCCATTGTAACGGGTGTTCTAGGTGGGGATTGAACCCGAGTCTCTCGTGTTCAAAGTCACTGAGTTAACTGATTGAGCTAACTACCAAATTAATGAATCCAAAGACAGAGGTGGTCAAAAAGCAAGGAGTTGTAGATCTTTAACAAAAGACAATCTTTACTAATGAAAAGTACAACAAAACAAAGGAAGCCAGGCTTCCAAAAAACTGTGAAAAGAAAAATATACACAAGGGTCCACAGACTTAAACATCAAAAGACTTGGCTTGCAACGGGTGGTAACACTTTATTTGAAGGGGTGTGCATAAGACTGACATGACACTGTCATAAACATGACATAACACCTGTCATGAACATGAAGGAGTCTTTATGAATGTTTATGACTGTTGTCATTAAGTGTCATTCGGTAAATTATGACACTTTTAATGCAAAGTTGACATTGTTTAAAATGTCTTTGTTATGACAACTTGACATTAACAAAGACAAAAATGTCTTGATTATGACAACTTGACATTAACAAAGACAGAAATGTCTTTGTTATGACAACTTAAACATTGTTAAAAATTTACAATGTTTTAAGCAAGAATTTGACCTGTTACATTTTAGTGATATAAGGTGTTATATATAGGCCTATATATTTTCAGAGCTGTCAAAGTTAAATGTAAATGTAAATGTAAATAACAGGACACCACTTCTCCCCCATTACGTAAAACAATTTCACGTACCGGTAGTACCAATTATCTCAAACAGTTCTAGATTTCAATATGAACAAATAAGCGTAACTTTCGCCTTATTACAACAAAGTTCCTTTACAGTAATTAAACAACTGTAATTACATCCGTTAAATTCTCAATTTCACGTCTTCCTTCATAATTTCAACAGAATTACAGAATCATACATGACTACATTCAATCTCCATCTGCTCTATACCTACATACAGTCAGCAATTCAAACCACTGTTTACTCTTATTTAGTCTCATAATCTTGCAAACAAAAAGGTGGTTTGCACTGTCGAACAGAACATCTTTCTGTGCTCTGTTCAGTGTTCGGAACATTTGCAACTGAAGCATCAACAGCAGGCTGATCTGAGGTCAGCTTCAAGGCCTCTGGCACCAAAGACAAGTGAGAAGAGTGCCACACTCTTCCATCTGCCAATCTGTACGTGCTTGGGCCCACTTGCTTCTCTGTTTCCACTGGCTGTGTGTACTTTGAATGTCCTTTGGGAACATGCGTTGGTTTGCATACACACACTCTATTCCCTACCTGAAATGTAGACACCGAGCCCCTCGTTTCGCATCAGAGTATTGCTTCATTTTGTTTTGACGAATTGACACTCGTTGTCTGACTTCCTGGTCCCGTGTGGAACTGGAGTGAGATGTGATCACAGTAAGTTTGGTTTTCATTTTCCTAACGTACAACAGTTCAAATGGTGACACACCAGTCATTGAATGTGCAGTAGAACGATACGTTTGCAAAAAAGTTCAGGACTGCTAGTTTCCACGGTTGCTTTTGCAAAATGGCCATTTGCACACAGTCCTTAAGAACCTTATTGAATCTTTCCACCGCCCCATTGGCCGCAGGATTGTATACGGATGTTTTGGTGTGTGCGATATTTCGTTCGTCCAAGAAAGTGGAAAAGATTGAAGAAATAAGTTGTGGTCCATTATCTGTTACCAGACACTCAGGGTTTCCATGCCTACTGAAAACAGAATTCAGGAATCCAATTACTACAGGGCCCAGTTTTTCAAAAAATGTAATCTGGATCAAATTGATCCGGCTTTGGAAATCCCATGTTTTGCTATCCACGATCACCTGATCCATTTTACTTTTATGCTAGTTTTTTAAAGGAACATTGGATTGGATCACTGTGATCCAAATACCAAATTTCAGGATTACCAAATCCTGTTTACCAGAGCCTTAAATGGAACCAACAGTGTAGCCTACTGGCTTAGCAAAGAACAACAGATAGGCAAAATACCAGTGGCCACAAATAGCCATTGTTTATTTTAATTTTAAGAAACAGAAACACTGTAATAAACAGAAACATTTTCTTTCCTTATTTTAATATAATAACCAACTGTGTTGTGAAATGGCCAGGGTCTGTTCATGATGCATGTATTCTAAGAGAGAGTGCACTATAGGCTACAGAGAGCTTCAATCCCACCAACCAAATGGCATAGTACTTTGTTGTTGTCATTGCCATTAATATACTTTGGAATTATAGAGCTGTGAGCAACTGAATCCACCCTTCTGATGGGATCAGGATAATTCAGTTTTTTTGGATCAAATAGATCCCAAACTGAGTTCAAAGTTTTGAAAAACCCAAAGGGCAGGTTTGATCCAGATCAAATGTAAAATCGGATTACATGCTCTGATCTTAGTTCAGAATCCCTCTTTTGCTTTTGAAAAACCCATTTCTGAGATTTGATCCAATTCGTGATCCGAAATCCCCCTGGATTACTTTTGAAAAACTGGGCCCAGGTGTCGTAATGGAAGGCGTAAATGCCACTTCAGGCCATTTTGAGTAATAGTCGGTCAGCGTAATAGCATATCTACAGTCATAAGCAGCTGTCTCAAAAGGCCCTACTATGTCCAAACCCAACTTCAACCATGGACCATCAGGAAGAGGCACCGGCTGTAATGGAGAAGCAGTAGTCTTTGCAGTCCTGTCTGACTCCTGGCACAACGAACATGCTGCAATCTGAGTTTGAACCATAGCGTCTATTCCTGGAAACCAATACAACTCACGCAACCGCTGCTTGGTCCTTACTATGCCCTGATGATTCTAATGTGCTAAAGTGACCATGGTTCTGCGCAATGTCACTGCCACCACCAAACGTGAACCTCGTAACACTAGATTGTTTGTCATGCAAAGTTCATGTCTCATTTTGAAGTATGGCTGCAGCGGGGGATCCAGGGTTTTCGCTGAAGCTGGCCAACCCTTTTCAATCTGAGCACGCAGGGCAGAAAGCTCAGTACAGGCCATAGAAGCAGACTCAAACTCCTTTGGAGTAACTGCCGTAAGACACATTGATAGCAAGGCAACTAGCTCAGGTCCTGCGTCCGAATCCATGTCTGTTGTAGATGGCAAGGGCAAGGGCAATCTTGAAAGACAATCAGCTGTACAGTTACCTGCACGATAGACCACGTCATAATTAAAGCATAACAAGCGCCCAGCCCACCTAGCTATGCGCGTTTCCGCCCTGTCTGCTCCTTTTGTACAGAGAAGTGTCGTTAGAGCCTGATGGTCAGTTCGTAGTGTAAACTTACACCCCCAAAGATAGGTCCTCCACTTTTCCACCGCCCACACGCATGCCAAAGCCTCTTTCTCCACTGTTGCATACTTCCTCTCAGTCTGAGATAAGGATCTGGAGGCAAAAGTGACTGTTCGCTCTGTGTTGTCTGGGTGAATCTGGCAAACTGATTAATCCAGGTGTGCCTGATTATTGTTACTGAGGCCAAGCATTGATGGATTAATCAGTTTGTCCAATAATGGCAGACAGGAAACAAAGGAGCTGGCTGAAGTTCAGGAAGTAGTGCAGCTGGGCATAAAGCCAATTGCACAGCTCATCACAAATGTATTGAAGTAAAGAGACTTTATTCTATGGCCCTGTCCCAATACTCACACTAAGCCCTAAGGCCTTCCTCGAAGTTGAAAGTGCACTTAGCGGCGTAAGTGCGCAAGGGCCCGAAGCTTGAGAAGAGCAGAATTGGGACAGTTTTCCACACGTCACTTCTGTTGTGATCAGGAGAGCGTACATGGCGCTAGACGCAGTTGCGGTATTCGCAGTTTATATGCTTATCTGTTTGTGTCTGTTCAATGAATTATCGTGTAAACACTGTGCGTGTCCGAGTGTAATTGAATAGGAGTTATTTTAAGTTTTTGTATAGCGCTTTTCATAGTAGGTTATGTCAATAGCAGAGAAGAAAGGCAGCGAAATTTTAAAATACTACTTTTATTGTACACGAAATGTAGTTTTAAGAGTTTTTCAGTCGAGAATGTAGTTGTTTAAAGCTCAAATCTGTGGTTTATTTATAAAGATAGCGCCTATTTAAAAATTTGATCTGACGTTTTCGGAGTTGTGCGATCCAGGTAATCACCGGATGCTCAGCGCTCGAGTACCCCGCCTGGAACAGCCTTAACTCGGCTAGTGCTTCTGACGTTTGCCGCTGGCTCTGATGTCTCGAGTCTAGTGGTTAAACATGAGATATAATGGCTATTATTAATCAATAAAACTGAAATTTAACAAAAAGAGACAAGGTTGTGTCTTTTTATTTTATCGGTGGGACTCATCTCTTCACCACACCGGCTTCCCTTTTCTTCTGAGTTTTCGAGTTTTCGACCCATAGACAGTGCCGACCAGGACCATAGCAACCGTTTTGCTCCCCCATTGGTTAGCTGTTCGAAATGTCACGACACTACAAGGATTCTGGGTAATAGCCCATAGCAAAGTGAGGTCTGATGCGCACTTGCGAAAGGGGTGCATTAAGTGCACTTACGATCACCCCTGGAGAACACCATTAGAGGATCGGGACACCCTACGGTCTTGCACCCCTTAGCGAGAACGCGCATTTGAGGGGCACAAGGGCAGAAGTGCGGATATTGGGACAGGGCCTATGAATTTGCAAATTAGCCCCTCCCCTACTCACTCGCACCAGCTCAGAGATGATGATCGATGATGATCACAACTTGATGTGATTGGCTACAATGTAGGGATTTCAAACTGCTTTTTAAAAAAACTTCTTAGTTCACTAGTTTTAAGGTGAAAATACTCAGCAATGGTGTTGACATGAATTTGCACATGGTTTGTCTTAAAGCATAAAAAACACTACATAAACAACATAGCTTGATTTTATTTCACCACAGGGGGACTTTAAGTACTCAAATACTTTACACCACTGCACCAAAACACATATTTGTGTGTAGCCTACTTTGCAGTTCCGTGTTAGATCATTGTAATAACATGTAATAACTTTATGTAAATACTTAAAGTCACATCATGTAGCCTATTACAAGGATGTAACAGTCAGGTTAACCACTTAAAAATTATATATATATATATATATATATATTTCAACACATCAACATTCTTTTTAAATAAAACATTTTAAAGAACAAGGAACATTACAAAGTGAAACATATATTTATGAATATATTTTTTTTTAAGGTAATGGTAATGAGGTATATATATATATATATATATATATATATATATATATATATATATATATACATATAAAATACACATAAGTGCACATAAGATCCCAATACACAAGAACAAAAGACCAATAATGTAATAACATGCAGGATAGGGTTGACACATTTTTGTAAAAATAGCAAATAATAGGCTATATTATATTGCTCTGTATTGTGGGAACACACACATCACATGAATATAAAAACTGCAATGTTTAGCTATAAAGTCTTTTTCTCAAATAAAAATCAGTTAGAGGTCTGAACAAATATATTTCAAATAAGTGCTATAAAACTGACAGCATGTGTTGTCTTCTGACCTGTTTGGATTAGTTAAGGTGTTAAGTGTGTAGCAAATGCTCTTTTAGCTGGGATTCCTTTAAAAGTCACATTCCTGCCAGACTGTAAATTATTCCTGTTCAACACACAGGTGTGCCTAGTTAGCAGAGAAAAATGGCTTTATATTGTGATAAAAGCTTAGATTCTATACTTAATTAGATCTTTAAATTCAGTCTGCTACCTGTATGTCCTTTGCCAAATAGCACTAATTTTTGTCCTTATTTGCCATATTTTATAAATCTCTTCGGGGTACTGCAGGTTGTTTAAAGTGACACAATGATAGGCTACATGATTTAATAGGTGTGTGATGTTTTTCCTCTGCCTGTAGCTAATCCCTGGAACTCACAGGGATGGTCAGGATCGGTCAGTGGGTTCACTGACACAAGACAAAAACAGCATCTCAGATCTCACACTGGCCAGTGACCTCTCCATGGGTCAGAACTGAGGACAGCGAGCAAGGATGGTTGTAACACTTTTTCCTTTAACATCTTTTGCTCATAACTTGTTTCATATTAACCTCACTGGCATACACTAGGGGTAAGTTGTCACATATGAACTGGGGCAAATTACTTGAATTGTAATTAAATAAAAAAGATGGTAAAAATATTTTCTATTGGCCAACACAATGAGACTTTGATACTTTTTTTTTTTTTTTGCTGAATTGTGGCAGATTCCATTAGCCTATGCTAAATACACTATTTTAAATGTTTTTTCCTGAGCTGTAGGCTAATAGCCTAAATAAAACATGTCCTTGAGAAATGTTCACTGTAGTAGGCTAAAAGGTGTGTAGTAAAACATATATGCTGCATGTCTGTGGAAATTTCAAAGAAACCATAAAGTCAAGAAGGTCTTGCCCCAAATTATAGTAATAATATCACGTAACACGCTCCTAGTACCACCAGGTTAGACGATGTTCAGTAGCTTAGATCTTCAGGCTCTAATTTTACGACCCTGAATTCCGCGGAATGCGCGGGCACGTGTATAAAGCCTTGTTTAAAAGCTCGAGCAGTCGCGGTGCCGCGCACAGTCCGGATTTATACCAGTGAGTGAGATCGAGTGGATTATAAACATTAACGAATAAAGATGACAACCTCACAGGAAACGACCCTTCGCGACGCCGCTCCTCCACTTACTGCTGTGGGTAAGTGAGGGGTTTGAATGAGATTTCAAAAATATAATAGGCTAAGTTCTGTGTAAGAAAAAAAATAGATAGTATTTTTTTTTATTTAGCCTAAAATATTATTATGTTTATAATATTATTATAATATTATTATTATACTGCGTTAACTTGCAAAACACCTTTTTATACGCATATAATTTCCCGCAGCATTTATTGTAAAGTTTAATAGATTATCATGCAGTCTTACATTTGATGATCTTTATATTTGATTGGCTTCAGCTCAGGCAAAGTAATTGAGACTTCAGGTAAAGTGGAACGAATTATTTTCACGATTGACTGTCCTTTAAAAATATGTAGGCTAGACAATCAAATCATTAGCCTAATAATTGTCTCAATGGCCTTTGTCTTTCTGAAAATGTTTTCTTTTGTCTGAAATAATGTTAGTGGATATGATTATACACAAGCATCTAACAAGGGTGTAGGCTATTTAATAAATTATTAGATAAAGTGATCATTTTAACATATAGTATAAACTATAGGACATGTCATGATAGATAATCTATACATTGACATTTAGGATGATTGTAGAATAAAATACTCAAAGGTTGAGATTGAAAAGCTTGCAATTCAACATGCGTGTCATAGATCTCATAATTCCCACTGAAATCCTTTGAATCGTTTAATGGTTTCAAAACAGTTTTACTGGTAGCGCTGAGAGATCATTTAGCTACCAAATATAGTTGGCAGTTGGCAATACGTAATATGAAGCCAACAATAAAATATCCAAGAATTGAGAATGATTTATTATTTCAACAAAGTCAAGAGAGAAAACTTGTATATTAGCAAGGTTAAACTGGTTATGTTGGTGATTTGCAATCATTCGTAAAATGAGTTAACTTCAAAATTATTTTTCATTTCACTTTTTCTCACTGTCTCTCTGGTAGAAGTAGTGAGGATGAGGAGGAGAAAGGC
Source organism: Semotilus atromaculatus (assembly GCA_031834385.1). Lineage (NCBI taxonomy): Eukaryota > Metazoa > Chordata > Actinopteri > Cypriniformes > Leuciscidae > Semotilus > Semotilus atromaculatus. The sequence goes on along the minus strand of JAULUF010000002.1, from coordinate 6,189,336 downwards.
TCAGTGGCTGGTTTCAGGCATGTTAAGTCTGTCTTTGCTCATTGTTGTGATGGGTTTCTACATCAGCACACGCACTGAGAGTGTCAGCATCACAGGATACATGTCCGGGATTATCGTAAGTACCAATCACATTTTGAATCACATTGGGTGTAAATGCAATAAAAAAATATATATATTTAAATGAAATGGACCTATTGACATCCTTGAATTTTTTTTGTATACCCTGGGGAACTAGAGTTTATTCTGGTCTCAATGAAAATTCCATTCCAAATTCCAGCCATTTGAAAATGTACTTATATGTCTCATTCAGTCAAACCATAATCTGATAAGAAAGTAGACATTTGAAACGGGTCATCAGTCAAGAAAAACACAAGTTTTGGTTGGAGCAGTCATTCCCCCAACAACCCAAGCCAAATTCAGTGCTCTGACTCTATTTAACTAATAGAAGTTGCCAAAATAGACAGAGACGAACCAAACCTTCCAAGACAAATTTTCATGAGAAAATCACACACTTCAGACGCAGGAGTATCACAGTTTTATCTGAAATACAATTTATAAATTAAGTTTTGGATAAAATCATTTTAGATCTCATCAGTCCTTTCAAAATACTTAAATGCACATTGATTTATGATTTAGCCTGTGTTGAAAGATGATATAATTATGGTAATTTCCAAGAAAATTATGTTTTCCAGTAAATACTATAAATCAAACAAAAACCATTTAATTGTTTTTTGGAGAATAGCAAATATGCATTTAATGTTTGTGTAATTTTCTTGGGCTTTGATTATAGGCCCACACACTGACTTAGCCTGTACACATCAAGTACTAGTAAGCTTTCATGTTTTGAGGCTTTAATTATAGCTAACATTGTTTTATCTGTTATATTAAAGATAACTTTTTGAAGAATGTTGCAGTTTGGAGGTGTTCAGTTTTATTTTGATTTTGAAAATAAACTGATAATTTACAGAATTGAGTTTGTTGACAAATTGGAACCTTTTAATTTCCCATTTCATGATTATGACAATTATCATTTTGTCACATTTTGTCACAGCAGCTTTGATGTGTGATCATGTTAGTGAAATTTCTGTGAAATTGTGTGGGTAAAAAAAGGTCCATTGTCTTTTGTCAGTACTCTGTATGATACACTCACTGCTCACACAGAAGTCACTTTCAAACCAAGCAGCTTTCTGCTGGTCAGAGTAGAGAACATGAACCCATTGCGAAATCTGCATGGGAAAAAATTGCCAAACAACAAACATGTCTTCTTTCTTTATCATGGAATAGATCCGCTTCATCTCCACACCAATCAATCCACCGGAGTTCCACAGGGTTCAGTACTTGGACCTGTGTTATTATTTTACACTTAGCAACATCATCATCTCTTTCTACTATCATTCTAATGCAAATGACACTCAGGCCCATCATCTAAAGCTGAATTTACCAAAACCATTGTTCATTCCATCAAGAACCAACATAATTAAGACTTAATCATTTCTATCAGAATCAGGTTGAAAACAGGTTTCTAGCATACAGGGCAGTCAATGGTCAAGCACCATCCAACATCTGTAGTCCTATTTGACACCTAGGACTAGCTAGGGTTGCCAACTGTCACATATTGATCAACTTGTATAAACATGAAATGCTATGATCTTTTTTTTGTCCAGTTTTTTTGGGCCATTTGTACAGTATTTTTTCCATGTACCCCTCAATTCACTAACTATACCTGTTGGATAGGTCCCACAGAGATTGTCCATGAATTGATATACAAATATATATTATACTTTTGCATCCTTTTTATCGAACTATAAATTATTAGAAAAACAAAAATAAGGACAGAATTTCTCCCCATTTTTGTGAACTAATCCTTGAAGTGTTGGCCCTAGTACCAGAATTTGCATTTCCCTCATTGATGAATTGCATTAGTGACTTCATCTGTGAGCTCAAGGCTGTTCAGACATTATAAACAAGGAGCTTCTTGTTGATACAATGTCAAATGTTATCAATGGGTTCACAGCAGGAAAAAGAAGATAATAAAGTCAGTCTGACAGTGAGAAGTAAACCGCATACTGTGTTGCCAAAACATCTCTTTTCCATCTGTGAACTTGGATAGTCTGTGAAACTCCAGCAGATACCCTACTGGAGACCTGGGTCATGAGTATAGCTAAAGTATGTCAGCTCTCATAAGCTGACGGTCATTAAGTTTTGCATGCAAAGTGATCTTCAAAATGTTGAGGAAAGGTTAGCCTAAATGTTCCACAACAGGATGTAATCTCATGAACGCTGAAATATTTATGTATTTCAGACTTTCCCTCATATTTTCTTGTCATATAAGCTTGATAAATCCATAGAATGAATGCCATAAATCATTTAGCTTGAAATGAATTGAAACCATGATAATGATTCCCAGTGCTCGTATGGTCATGCTTATGTTCTCCAGAGAATTTTGCATCATTTGTTTCTCTTTTTACATTTATGTCTGTCTGCTGATTGCAGTTGGCGTTTGGATCCTTCTTGGGAGTTCTTGGACTATGCCTGGAGGAAAACCGCAAACAGCTGGTAGATATCCCATGTAACATTTTCAGTCTTCCATCATCAGCTTGGGTTTTGTCTTCCTGTTTTATGATACTGCTCAGCATGATTACCTCGTCATCCTGCAATGGTCCTTTCTAGTTATGCTTGTTGTACCATCTTTTATTGTCCTTTTTCTTCTCTGTGGTTATGGAAACATTCTAATCTCATGCTTCCAACGTGCAAATATGTGAAGCAAAACAACACAAGATTTTTTTTTACCACAGTGCTCCTGAATGCTTGATTCTGGTTGAATCTTTTAAATGTTGATTCATTTTTTTGTGACTGAATGACCACATTAAGGCTTTTCCACACTAATATCTTTTTCTCTCCGTCTTGGCCTTCCGTCCACACTGAGACAGAGTTTTTGTCCTATGAAAACTGAGCATTTTGAAAACGCTTTCCCAAGTGGATAAATTTGAAAACGCATGTTTAGTCATGTGACGCATATTGAACTGATAAGATACAGTATGTATGTTTATACTGCTATTGTGCCTGTTATGTGCGATTCGCTTTCACACTGTTGCTAAAGATATGTTGTACACTCTTCACAGTCCTGCAAAGATGACAGAAAATGTACACGTAATTGCTGTCCTGCGGCAAAACATGAGAGTAGCTGTGTTCTAGACCAAACATGTAATAGTGAGGGAGTGCGACCTGGACTATCAGTGAATGGTGAGATATTTTGCAAAAAAGATTCTGGCATGAGTACTTTATTATACATGTTACGACTGCATCAACTCAGTGAGCTTTTATGAGGTTTTAGTAAGGTGAATTGAACTTTTTTCCAACATTTCAGTGTGGATGAATTTGTAAAGTTTTAAAAAGTTCCATATCACTTGACCACATTCTTCATGATAGGCACAAATGTTTATAATAAATGAAACCCATAAACTTTAATATGCAAAATAATGAGAAAGTCAGACATTTTCAAAAATTTGGACTGTGAACATAACCAAAACTGTGAACACAGTTTGTGGTGGGAATTTGAGTTTTATTGTCTTTGCACTGAGCTAAAGATATATTTTCACATATCACATCATAAACCCTACTCCTAAATCTAACCCCAACACAAACCTTTCTGAATCCTTACATTTTTAAGCTTAATTAAGCACATTTCCTTATGGGGATTGTTGATTTCTTCCAGTAAGGTGATTTCAGGTTAACTTCAATTACTGGTTGAATTAGTGATGTAACAGTACAGAAAAAAACTGAAAATCACTTTACAATGACAATTGCACATGTAGTAAATTTGGTATAGAGTATGAGTGGAATTACTGGCATTTTGAATTTTTCAATGATTCATTGATCCTTAAATTGATATCTACCTTGACAGATTAATGGATAGTAGTATAGTGCAGGTAAATCTCTTTAACTAGAGTGTTAGTGTTCATAGGTCAAGTTAAACTCAATCAACAGTATATTTGACATGCTGTACCAGATTCAATTATTTTGGTTATAAATGCACTGAAAATGTTAGTTATAGAGAGTACACATCCTTGTGACAAAGAAATACACTTTAGCATACTTTTAAAAACAGTACTTATGAAAATACTGTACTTTAAAAGTTTAATTGTTAATTGCAATTAAATGTATTATAGTTAAAAATAGATGTCAAATGCAGTCAGCTGAACCTTTTAGCTGAGTGCTTTTTTGACCCACTTTAGTAGTACTTAAGTAGCCTACATATTTTATACGTAACTTCATTACTTCTATTGTTTTTCAAATATGGTTACAGTGTACTGCTGAATATGCTGACAAGCCTTTATAGTAAACTAAAACATACTGTAATGTAATTTCGACTGAAATTTGTGTCATGCATTTAAATAAAGCCTATTTGTAAATACCCTACGGTGGCCGAGAGACCTCAATGTGCTGCAACTGAAGAAAACACATGCAAATAGAAAAACACCCTCAAATTAAGAAAACATCTTCAACAGTTTCACAACACATGTGTGCTCTAAATACTCACAACACAACCAAATACAGAAACGCGCTACAAACGCTTGAAGTGGGACTTTGGAGTGAGCAGGACACATGTGTGCCATTATGTAGCCGTTTGGAACGCACTTGATGAAGGGAGCAAAGAAACACAACGTAATTTCCTCATTATTTTAACCTGGGATGAATAGGCTGTTATTACCAGAACTCTCTTATTATTGCTGTTAACATAACTGGTGTAAATAAATATACATTTTATACAAAAAAAGTTTTTTAAATATGCATTATATATCTGTGTGTGAGTGTCTCAATTTTAAACCTTGCCATCTCATCTTTGGACCCTATCCTAGAATTTCTTATGAAACTTTTTACTGTATTTTTTTTACTTTTTACTGAAACTGTATTTGGAGCACACATGTGTTGTGAAACTGATGTGTTTTCTTAATTTGCGGGTGTTTTTCTATTTGCATGTGTTTTCTTCAGTTGCAGTGCGTTGAGCTCTCTCAGCCACCTTAAATTACACATTTGATGCATAGGCTACACATAATGATTGTTGCCATTTTAAAATATATTAACTTTAAATGGATTATTGAGTAACACACTACAGTTATGTCAACATCACATTGCAATGAAACACCTAACTGGCCGTTTATTTCATTCATATTATCTGTAATAATTTTAAAAATAAAGTGGGATCATTACAAAAATACATTCAATACAACCAAGCACAATTCTCTACAAGGGCAGTAATGCGCTTACAATAGAAATATCTGTGACAAAGCATTTTGCAAGCAAGCTAAATTTATTTATCTAGCACTTCTCCAAACTTATCAATGCAGTTCAAAGTGCTTTACAGGCAAGAAAGAAACAACGGATACAATATTGGTTTCACAAGGGCTAAGCGTGGTGTAGAAGACAGACAATGAAGAATTCACACAATGACTTAACCAAAAAAGAAACCCAATCATGCGTTAACATGAACCAACAAAGGAGCACTGAATCAAGGGAACTTATATTCACTGACAAGGATAACTAATTAGACCACAGCAGAACTAGATGAATAATTAAATGAGTAACTATGGTGACATATTAATTAACTAACTCAGATGGGTAGGCTGTAAAAATAGAAAGCATAGACAAAACAAAGTCAAAACACAATGTAACAGTGACAATTAGTATAAAAATAAAATTATTCTTTCATTCAGAAATTGGCTGCTTTTTTTCAGCTTTATTTTTTGTTACAGTGAAATTCATTCTCTTACTTAAATTATCCAAAACCGAGTATTATTTGTGCTGTAAAGTTGTTTAAATTTTCCCTTTACCAGCAGAATGAATTTATTTATGCATCATTCATAAAATGTCCCATAGACTTCCATTGTACAGTAAGTGCATTATTGCGCGTGTTTTTGCTTGTTTTTACAAAGTGATGGTCGCAATTATATTTCTGGGGTAATCGGCAGCATTTCAGAGGTGCTGTTGATAGAGCATAACCAGAAGACAATGGTTCATTTAATGATTCACAGATGTATATTTTATGTTTTGCTATGTTTTCCATTTTATACTTTTTGAGTGCATTAACAGAAAACAACTTTCTAATGATGTTCAGGCAAAATGTTCAAAGCAAGCAGACCACACGCATTTTAATGCCCATGGTACAGCCCAGAACATTGTATCTCTTGTTTTCTTTAGGCTGTTTATTCTGCTATTGTAATTTTTAACAGAACATTTACATTTCTGTGAACTGGGACAGATACATGTCCAAGCCACAGTTTTTGCTCCAGATTGGTGTTCCAGGCAAATTGGGCACCTTTTATTTCTGTCTGTGCCTCTTGTACTTTTTTAAATGGCAGAACTACTTCCTCTAATATTTGCTGGGTCACTTTAGTGTACACACAGCATGAGCTGATTTCATGCCCAGTGTTTATGGGACTGGTGTCAATCCATCTATATACTCAGCTCCAGCATAAACTACATTCTACATCAGTTGGTCTCAACTGGTTTGGCCACGGGACCCACATTTCCCCATGTTTATCAAGCCGCGACCCACTTTGATATATAATATATGATATATATTAGTATATATATTTGTTTAAAAAACAAGCACAATTATTTCACAAAACTTGTTGACACACACAAGTACCATCCTACTTTACTATAGGGCTATTGTAAGATGAGTTTTTACAAGTGTAACTGTCATAAGTAATGTAAGAATGTTAAAAGAAATTGTATGTCTAATTGCTAATAATCAATTTAAGCTTTTTGCAAATATGCCTATTATTAAATATGCACACATTCACCCTTATTTGTGTCAACTATGCAAAACTTATCTTGTATAATCACATTCAGTTGTGCATTACATGAATCATGTAAATTATAGCATAATTTCTATTTAAAAATGGCAAAAGGTCATTTAAAAAAGTTGAGTAGTTTGCATTACTGGATGTAGAGGTCGGTCGTTGAATATTTCTTAAAAAAAAAACATTTGTCAAATATTAAATGTTTAGCTATTACATCTTACCAACCACGCACCTTTTTACTGCTAAAACTAAAGAAAGAGTCATGTTGGAATTTGCACTTGTCTTCAGTGAACAAAACCTCGCTTTCTTTGATCTGATTGGCCGTCTCAATCATTTTGACATTGATTGCTGTTAGATCGCCTAAAAAGTCTAAATTTTAAAACTTAAAACTGTTTGTGATCCTTAAAACAAACAGAGCGGGATTGCAGCACAGAAACATCAAGAATATAAAAAATTAGGAAGGACAGTATTTGTCAATTTCAAATTTTTAGGGGGGACTTGTCTGGCAAGTTGGTATGAGCCACTAGAGTAATTAAAACATGTACAAAATAACACCATTTTAAAATAAAGTGGCATTTTAGGGATACGGAAACAACATTCACCATGGTGAATACACAATACCATGAACATTTCTGTCATTAATTACTCACCCTCATGTCGTTCCAAACCCGTAAGACCTTCATTCATCTTCAGAACACAAATGAAGATATTTTTTATGAAATCCGAGAGCTTTCTGACCCCCTTCCCCCATAGACTGCAATGTTATTACCACTTTCAAGACCCAGAAAGGTAGTAAATACATTGTTCAAATAGTCGATGCGACAACAGTGGTTCAACCTTAATGTTATGAATGAAGAGAACACAAAAAAAACCACACAAAAATAACGACTTTATTCAACAATTTCTTCTCTTCCTTGTCAGTCTCCGTCGACCCTGTTCACTAGGGCTGGGAGAATTTTTTTTTTTTACGATTCTAAAATCGATTTGTTTTATTCCAGAAACGATATTAATTCAAATTTAATTGCTTTATTTTTGCCCTTGGTTGTATATGAGGTTGACAGACGTTAGCCACTTTTGTTCCGACAGAGGATGAAATGTGTCGTTATCTATGAGTGTTGAGTGACGTATAGAACAGAGCGATCCTGTGATTTCTGCTGCACCATCAATGCCTCTCTCCTAAAATAGCCCCACATCATCACATACCCCTCACCAGACCTAGAGATTGGCTTTTTTTTTTTTTTTTTTAGTTAGCCTAATAGCTGGTTTGATTTGCATTGAGAGATGATCTTATGGCAAGTACCCCATGCAGATCTCTAGGTATGGTGAAGGGTGTGTGATGATGTGGGGCTATTTTAATTCCAAAGACCAAGGGAGCTTTATCAGGATGGATAGTATCCTGGATCCATGAAATAACTGGCCTTTGAAAATAAAAATCTGCCTGCCTCTATGGGAATTTAACATAGGGGTGTCCTGACTCATGCACCCTGTATTTTAAGGAAGAACATTTACTTATTTACGATACATTATTCGTTCTCAAAGAAAATTGGTGTCCTTAAAGGTTGGATCTTTCCTCATTTTTTCTAATTAAGGCATTAAGATAAATTTCCAAAAAACTTTAGCATGGGTGTCTAAACTTATGCATAGCACTGTATGCATGCGTCTGACAGAAGAGTCGACAGCTTTCACACGAGTCTTTCAAAATAAAAGTGGTGTAGAAAAAAATTGTTTCTTTGACTGCACACTCTGCGACCCACTCAGAATGGTCTTGCGATCCACCAGTTGAGATACACTACTGCGGTCATAGGAAAGACTTGACATGAACTAGATAAATATGAGTGGTGCTTATCAGTGTAAAATGCCACCAGGGCATTGCTGTGCGTTGCTAAGGCGTTGGTGGTAAATGATAGGGCACTTAGGCATTCTGGGTGGAGGGGACCAGAGTATTGACTGGAACAATATTAGGAGAGCCAAAGGTCAGTTAAAACTGTCTCTGTTCATCATGGTCCAGCTTCAGCATCGAACATATCTGGAAAACATAAACATAAAAGTCTGAAACCAGATATGAAGTGTTACATGAAAAACATAGATGCTGAGTGAGGTGGAGAGAAAAAGAACACTCTGTACAGCAGAAAGTGTCCAGACATATGAGAAGAAGGTTTCACAGCAGATGTTAATTTTATTGCCTGTAATTCCAATGTATTGGCATTCATGAACCAAAAAACATTTGTTATCCCAGGGAGATTGTATTTGGTAATTTAAAAGGCTATAGTCCAATTCCATAAGAGCTCAACTAAAGTTGAGAACCTAGTCTCTTAGTTCTGTGGACAGACAGAACCTGTGTTGTTTAGACAGACTGTTGAGGTGCTGCAGTTTACGAAGAAACATTATAGGGAAAGTTCATCCAGAAATTAGTATTCTGTCATCATTCCCTGACTTTCTTGCTTTTGTGGAACACAAAATAATTTATCTTGGTGACCATTGATTGTATGTACGAAAAAAACAAACAAATAACACTCAAAATATCTTCATTTATGTTCCATAGAAGAAACAAAGTCATACAGGTTCAAGATGACATGAGAGCGAGTAAACGACAGAGTTTTCATTTTTGGCTGAACTATTCCTTTAAGATCAGAAGATTCCTCTAATCCCCAATGAAGACATGACTGTTGATTGATGCCAATAATATTTTTAGATTTTTTTTTAAATGATTGCATTTATTTATTTCAGAACAATATTCCCCATCAATTATTTCTCTTTAAAAATGTTGTGGCACAGCCCCAAAGAAAGGAGAGGTTTAAGTGATGGGACGGTTACCGGGGTTTGATTGCTACAGTATCACACACTGTACCGATGCTTGTATCGAACATGGTTGATGACGTTTGAAGCTTCGAACGTCATACAGTATTGGAGGGTCAGGACAGCTGGTTTGAAAAAAGTGGCTCTTCACAACCTCATCTGATGCATAAAAAGGGAAATGATTATCGAGAAGGCATTGTTTAAATGATTTAACACTTCCCTATAACATAATTTATATATTTTTAAAACAGAACACCCAAAATTTTATATTTTATATTAAAGAGATGAGACAAGAGATTTATGTATTTTTTGTCTGGAAAAAATCCTCAGATGACGCAAAAATCGTCATTTTGCGTCATCGGAGGATTTTTTGGCCAGATGCTGAAGACTACAGCCAGTAGTAAGGGCTGTCCCGCATGTTCTCAACCCGCCCATAGAGGGTGGGATCTCAGTCACAGAATGTACACAGTGTAAGCCATCTTTTTTTGGAAGCTAAGCTAGCAGGCTCTTGTTCTGTGGAGAAAGCTGAGTAGTAGGAGAAAGCTGAGTAGTAGGGGTAACCATCCTCTTTTTCCCGGACATGTACGGCCGTCGAGATCATCCAAAATGTCCGGGATTCAGTCTTTCTGTCTCATCATTCATTGTTTACATGCACACCTTTTATTTCAATCTAACTGAATTCATTCTGATTGGTGAATCTGAATGTAATGCTTACATGAACGCTAAACAAGTAATCGGTTGATGTGCGTTTTAACATTGCTAAGAAAATTCCCGCTCCTCCATGAGAGATACGAGACCGGTGCGTCTCACAGGTGTCGCTCATCAGTAATCACGCCACTGGCCTCGCGCCGTTCTCGTCAGTCTCGTCTTGCTCGCCACAGTAAACATAATGAAATGAACGACTGCAGAGCGTAAAAGCCGAATCCCAGACATTTTGGGCGATCTCGAAAACCCGGGCAGACTCATCACGGAGACTCACTAGTAGCCCAGACTTCTTGTTTAACTACTGCGCTCTGTTACCAGTAGGCATGGCCTCCTAGGGCCTCTATTTAAAACTCCTAGGGAGTTGTTGTCTTTCATCCACATACGCCAAAAAAAAATTTTCTGGCTTTTCTCACTCTAGAAAGCTACAAATTCAAAAATAATTTCACATTTCTTCTTCATAAATGACCCATTTTAAATACACACTCATATTTCCAAAGGTGAAGTATCCCTTTAAGTCAAGTCACCTTCATTTACACTGAACAAAATTATAAATGCAACACTTTTGTTTTTGCCCCCATTTTTCATGAGCTGAACTTAAAGATCTAATACTTTTTCTATGTACACAAAAGGCCTATTTCTCTAAAATTTTGTTCACAAATCTGTCTAAATCGGTGTTAGTGAGCACTTCTCTTTTGCCTTGATAATCAAAGTTGCTGGATATTGGCAGGATGCTGTCGTATACGCCGATCCAGAGCATCCCAAACATGCTCAATGGGTCAGACGCCAGACGCCATCGAATGTGAGCATTTGCATTTGCCCACTCAAGTCAGTTACGACGACGATCTACAGTCAGGTCAAGACCCCGACGAGCATGCATATGAGCTTCCCTGAGACGGTTTCTGACAGTTTGTGCAGAAATTATTTGGTTATGCAATCCGATTGTTGCAGCAGCTGTCCGCGTCCGCTGGTCTCAGACGATCTTGGAGGTGAAGATGCTGGTGTGGAGGTCCTGGGCTGGTGTGGTTACACCTGGTCTGCAGTTGTGAGGCCGGTTGGATGTACTGTAAAATTATCTGAAACGCCTTTGGAGACCGGCTTATGGTAGAGAAATGAACATTCAATTCACGGGCAACAGCTCTGGTGGACATTCCTGCAGTTAGCATGCCAATTGCACCCTCAAAACTTGTGACATCTGTGGCATTGTGCTGTGTGATAAAACTGCACATTTTAGAGTGGCCTTTTATTGTGGCCAGCCGAAGGAACACCTTTGATATGATCATGCTGTCTAATCAGCATCTTGATATGCCACTCCTGTGAGGTGGATGGATTACTCGGCAAAGGAGAAGTGCTCACTAACACAGATTTAGACAGATTTGTGAACAATATTTTAGACAAATAGGCCTTTTGTGTACATAGAAAAAGTATTAGATCTTTGAGTGCAAAAACAAAAGTGTTGCGTTTATAATTTTGTTGAGTGTATATAGCGCTTTTTACAATATAGATAGTTTCAAAGTAGCTTCGTTTCACTAGATAAGACCCTTATTCATCGTCTGGTGTCGTTTAAAGCCCTTTGAAGCTGCACTGAAACTGTCCTTTGGACCTTGAACCGTCTGGGATCCATTGAAGTCCATTATATGGAGAAAAATCCTGGAATCTTTTCATCAAAAACCTTAATTTCTTTTCGACTGAAGAAAGAAAGACATGGACATCTTGGATGACATGGGGGTGAGTAAATTATCAGCAAAAGTTTTTTTAAAAGTGAACTAATCCTTTAACGCGCTCCGACCTGCTCATCCGCACAACAACAGTGCCTGGTGGCTCGAGAAAGCAAACCTTGAAATAGGTTCCAAAGTGGACGCCTTGAAAATTTTTGAAAAAAGTTTATCTCTGCGCAGACTTCAAAAACGCAAACCTGTGAAAACGCTGACGGTTTGCACATGCGTATTACGTGTTTAGTCTATAGGTATGCGCGTTTGAATATGTGCACAGGCGTGTATTGTTTCTTTACAAATTGACCTCAAGAAACGACTTGTCTGGCCTTAAAAATTTATAATACAGAATTATTTATCGCTTCCGATAAATAATTAAATAAAGTACATCAGGATTTATGGGAAGTGTTCCCGGTTCCGGCTGACCTAATCTATGCAGCATTGAATTATAAAAATGTATAATGTGTTATGTGTATGCTAGGTCAAAGAGATGTGTTTATAGTCTGGATTTAAACTGACAGAGTGTGTCTGCTTCCTGGACAATGTCAAGAAGACTGTTCCAAAGTTTTGGTGCTAAATAGGAAAAGGATCTACCGCCAGCAGTCGATTTTGACATTCTAGGTATTATCAACTGGCGGGAATTTTGAGATCGCAATAGACAAGAAGGATTTAAACTAAGTTTTTAACTATAATGCATTAAGAGCTTGCTCAAGTACTGGGGAGCTAAACCATTTAGTGCTTTGTAAGTAATCAGCAATATTTAAAAATGTATACAATGTTTAATAGGGAGCCAATGCAGTGTTGACAGAACCGGGCTAAAATGGTCATACTTCCTGGTTCTGGTAATAACTCTAGCTGCTGCGTTTTGGACCAGCTGTAGTTTGTTTATTAAGCGTGGAGGGCAACCACCCAGTAGAGCATTACAATAATCTAGCCTTGATGTCATAAACGCATTAACTAATTGTTCCGCATTTGTCATTGAGAGCATATGACGTAATTTAGATATATTTTTAAGATGGAAAAATGCGGTTTTACAGACACTAGAAACGGGACTTTCAAATGAAAGATTGGTATCAAAGAGCACACCCAGGTTCCTAACCAATGATGAAGACTTGACAGAGCAGCCATCAAGTGTTAGACCGTATTCTAAGTTAGTACGTAAGGACGTTTTTTTGTCCAATAATTAGTATCTAATAATTAGTAATTAAGTAGTAGTAAATTACCAGTCATCCAGTTTTTTTATCAGCTATGCATTCCATTAATTTTGTGAATTGGTAAGTTTTGTCAGGGCGAGAAGAAATATAGAGCTGAGTATCATCAGCATAACAGTGAAAACTAATGCCATACATCCTAGTGATATTTCCCAAGGGTAGCATGTACAGAGTGAACAGCAACGGTCCTAGTACTGAGTCTTGGGGTACTCCATACTGAACTTGTGATCAATAAGACATCTCTTCATTTACTGCTACAAACTGATAACGGTTAGATAAGTATAATTTAAACCATGCTAATGCAATTTCACTGATGCCAACATAATTTTCGAGTCTATTTAAAAGAATGTTGTGATCAGTAGTATCAAATGCAGCACTAAGATCGAGTAACACTAATACAGAGATAGAACCACGATCGGATGATAAGAACAAATCATTTGTGACTCTAATGAGAGCTTTCTCAATTTCTCAAAGATAGAGAGTATACTATCTTTTCTAGTGTCTTTGACAGAAAAGGCAGATCAATATTATTGTATTTTTCTACAATCATATATGTATGTGTGTGTAAGGAATGCTCAAAGGTTCATAAGCTTTTTAGTCAATTTTAATTTCGGGGAAGAATATTCAACAGTTATTAATCTATGATCAACAAATTATCGAATATAGTCTGAACCGAGTCCTTACGTACATAAATAACCCACGAGGGGTTATACAGCACACGTCTGCTTCGGGTATGTATATAACAATTAAACACAACGATGTTTTACACAACGACAATTATGATTAATTAGGAATATACATCCTACACAGACCGATGGCTGTTGATCTTTAAAATTACCAAAGCAATTGAAACCCCCTTTCTCAGTCAGCACGTCCGCTGTGCTGTTCGGTTGAAAGTTATCAATAGCTTGTGGCCTATTTTAGCTTAACTTTACTGACACTGTTTAGTGCACTTAACAATATCAGATTGTAGCGTTTAGGATCTTTTATATTAAAGAGGCTTTGTTATGTGGTCAACAACAACAGAGGCAATAAGGTATAACTAAGGTTTTTAATAACAAAACTACACTACTGGTAAAACAAAGATATAGATAAACAAAGTAAACAAAAAAAATAATAAAAGAAACGTAGAAACATAAGGAAAACACAATTGCTAGCACAATTAGACCCTCAGAGACAGCCACAGGATACACACTTTAAAGTGTCTAAATTTGAGATGGAACACTTGCATTCAGACCTGGTGTTGTGTAGAAGAGAGCTTGCGGCGTCCTGGAAATGGGAGGCGGACTTCTTTGATACTTCCGAGCGTGGATGTTTCGCGGGAAATTCAAACGTCCTAAAACAGTTCTGTATGCGCAAAGACAGTCTTATCACCGGGATGCTGGAAGACTGACGAAACACACGTGGGTAACTCGGTCGGAGGAGGAGAACCGCACTGAGAACAGACTAGCTATACGCAAAATAAAACAAAGACAAACTAAAAACAGGAACAAAAGAAAGCACACGAAGGTTACATCTGGGACAGGATACACAGCGCGAGAGAGAATGAACGAACTGCTGCACGGCCTTTTACCGTGAAGAGTCCACGCCCACTTTGGAGAGACCTCTCCAATGAGATCCTTTCTTGATTTGGCGGGGTTCCGTGGCCTTTGTCTTGTCGGAACGCCCAACTTTCGGATTTATGGCAGGTATGAATATGGTCAGAAACATTACAGAGATGGAAAAACATAGCAGAGTACATTTTAACGGAACCTCGTTTATATGGTTAGTTAGACCACGTCGGGAGCTTTCATTTGCTATCATGAAAGACGTGTTTGACGCGCATACAAGTGAATATATGCTCTTAGGCTCTTTATACAGGCCCTTAGAGTTTTAACTACACAACTAACAATCTTAATTGGCATGATACACAAACAAGAATATACCAGAATACAGGAATATATCATATTTCTCTTAGAATCACCCATTTCTCTGGGTTTTCCCTAAGGAATGCATCGGCGCGTGTCCCTAGGTGTGTGTGTGCGTGTATCCGTGGGTGCGAGCGTGGATATGTGTGTGCGTGCGATTTCATTTCACACATCTGGCTTCGTTCTCTCCGCAGAGATGGGTGTTAAGTGATAGCAATCTGTTTGAAAAACCTAGGTCCGCATTTTTATGGCCATTTGTGTAAACAATTTCGGACCCTAAACGTGTCAATAGGCGAGCTACAACCAGACACAGCGTCGCCAGAGGGTGATTTGCATCGGATGAGTCACGCGAGAAAATTAAGCTTACTTCAAAAGAAACATATACTTGTGATTATACATTTCACGATATTGATATACAGCTTAATAGATAGATCAGATTTGGAGGATTGTAACGATATCAAACATCACACGTCACAGACATAATACTGCAGAGTTACCTCTTAACGCATACGTACAGGCATTTTATAATTCTCTTACCCGCATGATGACATTCTTAGGACAAGTTTACACATTACAGTTCTCCTACATGTATTTCGACACATCGGATATGTTTTAGTAACAATTTAATATATGGAAAGTCATGTTTCCTGCATGGGTGCGTGCGTGTTCATATGTGTGTTTGCGTGGATGTGTATTGAGCACACGTGGTGAGAGGAGACAATGGAAACATCTGTTTTTCGCTTCTCCCGCCCGATTTCCGCCAGGGGGAGGAGTAAATCAAGGCCGGTTTGTTTAAGAGAAGTCCGTATCAGTTGACCACATGGCCGCTGGAATGTGGTTAGTTAAGGCTCTTTGTTCTTGTGAGTTAATGATTTAATAAAAGAGAATTAATGATTGTCCGTTCAGTCTCTACATGTGTATATATATATATGTGTGTGTGTGTATATATATATATATATATATATATAACATTTCTACAGTATTATTGAATCTGTTGACCAGGCTACACATGACATGAGTTGTGGTCTCATTGGCACAAATTAATTTAGATTAAATTAGTTAGAACTGTATTGATCCCACACTTGTACGTCACAGACTTCCGAAGCTTTGTTTGGTCACATGCTTTTTCTGCTCTGCTATGATTTGTTAGATATGGTGGAGAAGACAGGTGTGACCACCAGATGTCACTAATGCGCATTGTGTTTAAAAGCTTCGAGTAATGAACGTTTTTTCGGCACAATTTGATGAAAGCCTCAAATGCTTCAGAAAGCCTTGGTTTCCCGTCACTAGGTTTAAGCTGCCACCAAACACAACCAGAAGAGAGGCGGGAGCAGGGTTTTACCAAACACATAGGATGGCCAAAAGGAATCTAAACTGGAACTTAGGTTCTTCCTGGTCTAGGGTATCCATGACAGCTGCTTGCACACTAGGTAACCTTTAAGGGGAAGACAGAACAAAAGAAAGTTGGTAAAGCAGGTGTTAGAAGTTTAACCATGTCTTTTTTTCTCTCTCTCTTCAGTCGGTCTCCCTCTAGGCCTCCCTGTGCCTCGTCCTGGGGGTTTCTGAACCCAGGACCATTCCAACCTGAATGAAGCAAAGTTCCCAGATTTTTAGACCCCCTTTCAGTTGGTAAACATGGTGACGGTTTTATGTGGGCGGAGCTTAGGTAGAGGCTGAGCGATCCCTCTGGCCGCTTCACTAACGCTAGTTTGCAAGTTTTGTTAGCTTGTTTTTTAACAATGACGGGAGAAAATCTGATTTTATCTTAATGTCAAGGTCAATCACTGTCCAGGACCGCGATTGTTATTTGCTAAACTTAATTTTAACGGACGGAACCAGATTGGCCGACCCGTAACGTTACACGCTCAGTCAATGGGACGATCTGACAGGATTAACGTTAACGTTAATGTTAACGTTACCTCCGGTTGAGTGGCCTGACTTCTACACCTACCTGATAGAGAAACAGAGCGTAAAGAGAAACTAAGGGCATATAAATCTTTAGATGCTTATAACTATGTGATGAATGCTCATGTACAAGACTTGTGTGGTACGATCCACAGTTCTGCCTAGCCAGCGCCAAGAAGACGACAATGTAGAGTGACATTACGGTGCAATTTTAATGATGTGAATATTTTCTAGAAATAAAAATTCCAGATACAGCATATGAATTTTTCCTCGATTCTTGCACCCAACAACACAAAAAGAGGACATTTAATAATAATAATAACAATTTAAGCTCCTGATTATGTAGCCGAATCTGTGCTGGTTTGTATTGGCCGCCTCCAGTTTTCCCTTTGTTTTGCCTCCAGCTAGTGCCGTGACGTAACTGTGACGTTGGCACAAAAGGGGACTATAGTGACCTCCATTGGGACATTATTGGCTATATTGGCTATAGCTGTGAGTGGTTCCATGTTTGGAGGGTGAACAGGCTGAAGTACTCGTAATTGATGACTTTTAATAGTTGGGACCCAGTTCCTGGGCTCCTTTCTCCAACATTGGATTGCCACAATGTATTGACTTCATTTGTCTATTTTTGTGAAACCATATTGATCTGGGCCAGTAGGCATGGATGTTTTCTTTTTGTGGTGCTACAAAATCAGAAAAATGAAGAAACAATTGCTGTCCAACACAGTGTTTCCCAAACCTGTTCCTGGACGCACACCAACAGTACACATTTTCCAACTCTTCCTAATCAATCAGACCTCAATCAACTCATTAGTAAAGACTCCAAGACCAGAAATATATGAGTCTGATTAGGGAGACATCCAAAATGTGCACTGTTGGTGTGCGTCCAGGAACAGGTTTGGGAAACACTGTGTTGGACGGTAATAGTTTCTCATAGGGAGGTAAGATATTTTCAACATTTACAGGGGCTAGTCAGTGATTTTATTTGCCTTCCAAATCCAGAATGTCAGAGTTTTTCGCCCACCACCCGCATAAAAATCCCCAGCCGAATTACCTGCTGTTTTTTGACAAACACCAAGGTGATGTGGTAATTTAATTGCAGTCTGAATCCATATCTCTGAGTTTGCAATAGGAATCAATTGAAAATTCACAGTTTAAATCCTTTTTGACCACTTGTGCAATTTGCATGCATTTTAAAGATGTACACTTTAAAAAAGAGAAAAAGAAAAAAGCAACATATGGGCCGTTACAGTAATATAATTTCAAAATGTATTATATAAAATTAAATTACCCATGTAAATACTATGTACTTATTTTAGTAATAACAATTACTGGGTAATAACTAGTACTAACCCTGAACATACCCCTAAACCTACCCCTGTTCCATGTACTTATCTTATATTAGCCAGTACTTTCTAGGTAAGTACACTGTAAGTACTGTACTGTAAAAGGAAGCGTTACCCAGCTGGGTTTACCTCATGTAAATAATAATAATAATAATAATAATAAGTATTTTATATAGCGCCTTTCTCAAACCCAAGGTCGCTTTAAATAGTGGAAAGGCAAGTATACACAACAGCAACAACCAAAACAATACAACAAAGACAAGTTATCTGTGTGAAGCTATGAGTTTGGTGTGGAGAAATGATCATTAAACAAAAAGGTCTTGAGATGAGCTTTAAAGAGGGGAAGTGAAGGACAGTTACGAAGAGGTTGTGGGAGGCTGTTCCAGAGTTTGGGGGCCAAGGCACTGAAGGATCTGCCACCCAGGGTGGAAAGTCTGGAGCGGGGGATAGCCAAGAGATTTTGGTCAGAAGATCTGAGTGAGCGGGATGGAGTGTACGGGATCAGGAGGTCGCGGATGTAGGGGGGAGCAAGGTTATGGAGTGCTTTGAAGGTGAGTAGTAGTACTTTGTATTTGATCCGGGACGGAACTGGTAGCCAGTGGAGTTGGTAGAGAATGGGGGTGATGTGTCCTGATCGTCTGGTATGGGTGAGGAGCCTGGCTGCCGAGTTTTGAATATATTGTAACCTTTGAAGTGATTTCACGGGGAGACCAAGGAAAAGTGAGTTGCAGTAGTCTAGATGGGACATAATGAAGCAGTTAACCAAAGTGTGTGCATCACTAACAGAGAGGAAGGGTTTGAGGCGAGCAATGTTGCGGAGGTGAAAGAAGGCGGTCTTAGTGAGTGATTTGATAAATAAGAGGCTGCATTAACTTATTTCTGCTAATTTCCATATTTTTTTAAATGTCATACATTATTACGAGATATAAATGGTTTTAGAAAGACATTTCAAGCATGTCTAGCTTCCAATTTTTAAAGAGGTGATTTAAATAATAAAATAATATCATAGGACATTATTTTTATATTACATTAAATATGAATGTATCCGTATTATTCCAAGCATATGACATTTTACTTGACAGACCATGTGAACAGCACGTTCCTGGGTTCGTAGGATCACAAAACTTGCACCTCCAAATCACCGCGTCCACATGAGAAACAATTACAGTCCGAATAGGGCTTTAGACTGTATCTGTCACACAAGAGTTGGTGATGGCATGATACTGTAGGTAAACATTGAGGAGGATCACATCATATAGATTCTATATGATGAATTCGATTGAGCTTTTGCTGTCTGGTCAGATTTAAGATGACATAACTGTCTGTGTCTTCCTTAACAACATTCTCAGAGCACTTAATTTCTGTCTATCTGTAGAGAAGGAACCATATTATCATATAGAACCATGTAGTAGTTATATATACAATATTATCAGAAACGCATCATAATCTGTGTGTATTAATTTTTATCCCCAAATAACTATACTTATACTGTCAGCGCCTAAGAAGCAGATAAGAATTCAGTTGCAAAAACAGCAGTTTATTAGCTAAAGTTAGCCACAAACAGGTAGCAGTACACAGAACGAGGACTGAGCAGGCGAAACCACTGGGAACGCAGGGACGGCAATGGGCAGCAGGAACCAGGCGAATCCACGGCGGAAAACCGAACTCCGGAACACGGCACAGGAACAGACATTGGAAAGACACGGAGAACCTGAGAGTCCAAGTCCAAGGAAGCCTCGCAACAATCTGACAAAGACAAGACAAACACACACACACTATATAGCCGACTAGATGAGAGACAGCTGGCGCAGATCCACTCATCAGCTGCGCTAACGAGTCACGCCCACACCTAACACACATTAAACACTGACAAACGACAGCGGAGAGACAGTGAGTCCGTAAACCGTGACAGTCCTATTTATTGCTAATGGAGCGGCGAGGAATGTTCTTAGAAGAAAGCCACACTTTTTGACCAACGACGTATACGGGAGGCTTCAGCCGGTGGCGATCGGCCTGAGCCTTGGTGCGCGCACCCACATGGAGGAGAGTCTCACGGGCTCTTCTCCATGTGTGGCAGCCCCTCTGGACAAAGGCGTGAGCAGAGGGAACTGCGACTTCGGACTCCAAACTAGGAAAAATAGGTGGCTGGTACCCTAGACTACACTTAAACGGAGAAAGGCCCATGGATGAAACTGGTAACGAGTTATGAGCGTACTCAACCCAAGAGATCTGTTGGCTCCAGGAGGAAGGACTCTGCGACACCAAACATCGTAATACTCTCTCAAGATCTTGGTTGGCTCACTCCGCTTGACTGTTTGTCTGGGGATGAAACCCAGACAACAAACTAACACTCGCCCCCAGCAATCGACAAAACTCTCTCAAAAATTTGGATATAAACTGGGGCCCTCTGTCAGAAACCACGTCTGTCGGGAGGCCATGAATGCGAAAGACGTGATCTACCACAGCAAACGCTGTCTCCTTAGCTGAGGATAATTTGGGTAAGGGAACAATATGTGCCGCCTTCGAGAACCGGTTTCACTACCGTCAAAATGACTGTATTACCCTGGGAAGGTGGAAGACCCGTAATGAAATCTAGTGCAATGTGGGACCAGGGTCTCGAAGGGACAGACAGCGGTTGGAGCAACCCATCCGGGGGACGATTGGGAGTCTTCCCACAAGCACAAATTCAAACAAGCCAAAACAAATTTCCGAATATAACGAGCCATAGCGGGCCTCCAGAATCGTTGCTTAACCAAAAAGCTGGTACGACTAACCCTGGATGGCAAGCCACATTAGAACCATGTGATGACGTCGGACTTGACTCCCTCCAGCACAAATAACCGACTCGGTGGACAACCGGGCGGAGGTGTTACCCCTTCAGCGGCTGTGCGGACCCTCAACTCGACCTCCCATGTGAGGGAAGAGATAACCAGGCTCTCAGGTAAAATGCACTCGGGAGTAGACGTGTGATCGGAACGGTCAAAAATCCGAGACAACGCATTGGGTTTGATGTTCTTGGAACCCGGGCGGTACGATAGTAAAAAATCTAAACGACCCAAAAAAAGTGCCTACCGAGCCTGCCTGGAGTTGAGTCGTTTAGCAGATCTGATGTACTCGAGATTCTTATGATCAGTCCAGACGATAAAGCAATTTACACTGCACCTACCCCCACCTCGGACGCATCGACCTCCACCAAGAACTGACGTGAGGAATCAGGGGCTACGAGAATGGGAGCTGAAACGAAGCGGATCTTGAGGTTGTTAAATGCTGTCTCAGCAGCATTAGACCACCTGAACGTCGTTCTGGTGGAGGTCAAGGCCGTCAGAGGAGCAGCTAGTTGGCTGAAGTTGCGAATAAAACGTCAGTAGAAATTGGAGAATCCCAGGAACCTCTGCAGGGCCTTGCGGGAATCTGAGATTGGCCAATCTATCACAGCCTTAACCTTGTCAGGATCCATGCGCACTCCGTCGGATGAAACAATGTACTCCAAAAATGGAACTGACTGTGCATGAAACGAGCACTTCTCCGCCTTGACAAAAAGCCCATTCTCGAGCAGCCTCTGGAGCACTCGTCTGACATGTTGAACGTGTTCCTGGAGAGATGAAGAAAATATCAATTTGTCATCCAGGTAAACAAATGAACTGATCAACCACATCTCTCAACACATCATTGACAAGTGCTTGGAAAACAGCGGGGGAGTAGACCAAAAGGCAGAACCAAGTACTCAATGTGCCCCCTGGGGGTATTAAACGCTGTTTTCCACTCATCCCCCCTTCTTATGGGGACCAAATGATAAGCATCGCGCAAATCTAATTTCGTAAAAAGAGATGCTCCCTGCAACCGCTCGAAGGCTGAAGACATCAACGGCAAAGGATGAGTATTCTTTACCGTGATGTTTTTCAGCCCTCCGTAATCAATACATGGTCGCAGAGAACCATCCTTCTTTCCCACAAAAAAAAAACGTGCGCCAGCGGGAGACGAAGAAGGGCGAATGATCCTAGCTGTAAGCGAATCAGAAATAATTTCTCCATGACCTCCCTCTCCTCTCTGGGACAGAGTGTGAATATAACCTGCCGTTAGGCGGAGACGTACCTGGCAGTAAATATATTGCACAGTCATAGGGACGATGCGGAGGAAGAGAAGCATCCCGGGACTTACTGAACACTTCCTTCAGGTCGAAATACTCCGGCGGCACGTTAGACAGATTCACGCTGACACCGAACCCTGGCCCCACTCCACCTTAGGTTGGTGCCGAACCAGCCATGGATGTCCCAACAACACTGGTGCAAAAGGGGACTCGGTGACGAGAAAAGAAGTCCTCTCGGTGTGGTTGCCGGAGGTGACCAGGGTGAGAGTACTGGTTGACTGGGTGATGCTAGGAAGTACCTGTCTATTAAGTGCGTTGACTGCCAGTCTGTGAGTGAGTGGAACGATTGGTATCCTGAGGTGTCTAGGAAGACCAATGTCCATGAGGTTTCCCTCCGCTCCCGAATCCACTAACGCCTGACAGATGTGAAACTGATTTGCCCATTGCAGTCTTACCGGGAGGAGAGTCACAGAGGAGGATCTAGTCGTCGTGAGTCCGCCCGACAGTAACCTATGTTCTACTGTCGGGCTTGATCTTTTACTGGGCAATCAACAAGAAAATACCCTGCCGCACCGCAGTAAAGGCACAGTCCTCTTGCTCGACGTCGTTCCTTCTCCTCCCGGGAAAGCCGAGCTCGACCAACCTGCATGGGCTCTTGATCGGACAGGGGGCTGACCGTGTTCTCTTTTCTGACGCTGGTATACTCTGGGAATCCCGGAAACCGAGGCTGGTGTGAACCATACTGCTGTTAACGCGTGTCCACGCCCAACGCCAATCCAATGAGCTCAACCAGACTCCTGGGCAGTTCCACCATATAAATCTCCTTTTGAACACGGTCAGCCAACCCATGCAGGAACATGTCCCACTGCGCCTCCTCGTTCCATTTGCACTCGGCCGCCAGGGTTCGAAACTCGATGGAATAGTCAGAAATAGTCTTGTTGCCCTGGCGT
Organism: Semotilus atromaculatus; assembly: GCA_031834385.1. Classification (NCBI taxonomy): domain Eukaryota; kingdom Metazoa; phylum Chordata; class Actinopteri; order Cypriniformes; family Leuciscidae; genus Semotilus; species Semotilus atromaculatus. The sequence continues at coordinate 6,165,914 of JAULUF010000002.1, read as the reverse complement.
AGGTCTGCGAGTTTGCGAGCCGCCTCGTGGCCTGCGACCGCGCGATCAAATACTCGCATCATCTCCTCTCCGAGTGCCTGGAATGAGGAAATGCAAGGGAGCCGCGCGTCCAAACAACAAAGTCATCACCATTGCCACTCTAGATTGTTCCATTGCAAATGTAACTGGTTGAAGTGAGAAAAAAATGTAAAATTTCGTAAAAAAAAAGCCCTGCACAAATTCGGCTCACCCGAACATCTCTCCGGGGTGGGAATTCGTGCTGGTTGCTGATGTTGGGTGGGTCCCGGGGAACAGGCGGTGGGGTTGGCGCAGTGGGCACTCTCATCTGTTGTAATTGAGTGGTGAGCTCGGACACCTGCGTTACCAGTGCCTGCACGGCCCGACCAGTAGCCGTCATCTGTTCATCCTGTCGATCCATCCTAGCAACATTGCTGGCCAAGAAATCTTGTAATTCAGCTGCTTTCCCTGGATCCATTCCTGGTCAGATTGTTCTATCAGCGCCGAAGAAGCAGATAAGAATCCAGTTGCAAAAACAGCAGTTTATTAGGTAAAGTAACCCACAAACAGGTAGCAGTACACAGAACGAGGACTGAGCAGGTGAAATCACTGGCAACGTAGTGACGGCAATGGGCAGCAGGAACAGGCGAATCCACGGCGGAAAACCGAACTCCGGAACACGGCACAGGAACAGACACTGGAAAGACACGGAGAACCTGAGAGTCCAAGCCCAAGGAAGCCTCGCAACAATCTGACAAAGACAAGACAAACACACACACACACTATATAGCCGACTAGATGAGAGACAGCTGGCGCAGATCCACTCATCAGCTGCGCTAACGAGTCACGCCCACACCTAACACACATTAAACACTGACAAACGACAGCGGCGAGACAGTGAATCCGTAAACCGTGACGTATACAGATTTTAAAAGGTAGATTTCAAGGGCTACAGTTGAATTCCAACCAGGGTATATTATTTTCAGACATGATGTTCAAAAAGGTAATATTAGCTAAATAATAAGATAATAGTAGATATATTATTTGATGAGAACATACACTCACCGGCCACTTTATTAGGTACCCCATGCTAGTAACGGGTTGGACCCCCTTTTGCCTTCAGAACTGCCTCAATTCTTCGTGGCATAGATTCAACAAGGTGCTGGAAGCATTCCTCAGGGAGTTTGGTCCATATTGACATGATGGCATCACACAGTTGCCGCAGATTTGTCGGCTGCACATCCATGATGCGAATCTCCCGTTCCACCACATCCCAAAGATGCTCTCCTGGATTGAGATCTGGTGACTGTGGAGGCCATTTGAGTACGGCGAACTCATTGTCATGTTCAAGAAACCAGTCTGAGATGATTCCAGCTTTATGACATGGCGCATTATCCTGCTGAAAGTAGCCATCAGAAGTTGGGTACATTGTGGTCATAAAGGGATGGACATGGTCAGCAACAATACTCAGGTAGGCTGTGGCGTTGCAACGATGCTCAATTGGTACCAAGGGGCCCAAAGAGTGCCAAGAAAATATTCCCCACACCATGACACCACCACCACCAGCCTGAACCGTTGATACAAGGCAGGATAGATCCATGCTTTCATGTTGTAGACGCCAAATTCTGACCCTACCATCCGAATGTCGCAGCAGAAATCGAGACTCATCAGACCAGGCAACGTTTTTCCAATCTTCTATTGTCCAATTTCGATGAGCTTGTGCAAATTGTAGCCTCAGTTTCCTGTTCTTAGCTGAAAGGAGTGGCACCCGGTGTGGTCTTCTGCTGCTATAGCCCATCTGCCTCAAAGTTCGACATACTGTGCGTTCAGAGATGCTCTTCTGCCCACCTTGGTTGTAACGGGTGGTTATTTGAGTCACTGTTGCCCTTCTATCAGCTCGAACCAGTCTGGCCATTCTCCTCTGTCCTCTGGCATCAACAAGGCATTTCCGCCCACAGAACTGCCGCTCACTGGATGTTTTTTCTTTTTCGGACCATTCTCTGTAAACCCTAGAGATGGTTGTGCGTGAAAATCCCAGTAGATTAGCAGTTTCTGAAATACTCAGACCAGCCCTTCTGGCACCAACAATCATGCCACGTTCAAAGTCACTCAAATCACCTTTCTTCCCCATACTGATGCTCGGTTTGAACTGCAGGAGATTGTCTTGACCATGTCTACATGCCTAAATGCACTGAGTTGCCGCCATGTGATTGGCTGCTTAGAAATTAAGTGTTAACGAGCAGTTGGACAGGTGTACCTAATAAAGTGGCCGGTGAGAACATAGATGGTGTGAGGTCTAAAAAAGCGAATGTGCCGCAGCTGCAACATTTATTGTGTTTCTGAGTTTTGTTTACATGTGCTATACTTGCTGAAATAACTTGAAGAATTCAAAATTTGGCTTTATAGGTTTCCAGGCACCAATAAACAATGATTTCACATTTAAATGAATACAACTCACTATAATATACTCTTTTACAGTTGCTGATAAAATGTGATATATTAGATAATCACCAATTAAACATTGTGTGTCACATGCTGAACTTTGTTTTGGAGCCGTATAATCAATAATCAAAAACAAATGATGCATTAGTAACTATATCACTCACCCTAAGGAAAATTGAACTCAGGCTTTTAAATAAAACAAGCCTATGTTGTTTTAATTACAAAGCTCTTGGGAAACATTGCATGTATTATTCAGTAGGCTATTTCAGGCAGCCATGGATCAAAACCATGAAATTTCCACAAGGATATGTTTCTTCAGGCGTTAGTGGCTGTTTTTAAGTTTTCTGCGACCATCTGAAGTCGTTCTTTGAGGCAGTTTGCTTTGTTGGTGGCCAACCAACATCCTAAACCTACTGTAGATAATATGGCAGAAATTAAATGTCCGCTTTCTCAGCCCAACTCAACAATGGTACAAAAAAAGTGCTGTCCATATTCTTGTAGCTCGATTGCCGTAACCTTAAAGGGCATTTTATTAAATTTGCTAGGGTTTGATTCAAGTACTAATTCAAATCGAATTGTTGAGATGGGAAAAACTGGAAAATCTGTGGCATCATTTCCACTTCTCTCTACGACCATGATGTAACCCTTTATAAAGTTAGGAGACAACAGTGTCAGTGAAAACCTTTGCTTGAGAAATATGATACAGCTGATGTGTGAAGAAAACTAAAAGTAAAATATCCCCTGTGAGATGAATATATTTATTGTGTATAATTTATAATCAAGCAGTAAATTTGTCAAGGTGTGCTTTAAAATATTAATCATTTTATACATAAAGTGCAAGTTATGAAATTAGCCATAGCAAGACATTTAATGCTAAATTGTATACGTGTAATTTCCACCACATAATGCTAATAAAGGGTCTGACTAAACCCCTGGTCAGAGCCTGACTCCACCCACTGCCAATATTTGAAAAATACTGTAAAAATGGGCAGAGCCCAGCGGAAGGGGGGTGTGCACCTGAGACGTGTCTCTCTGTAGGCAAGGGCATGGTTAGCTGGTACCATCTTACATCACAGGGCACCACAACTTACAATAGGAAAATAAAACTGCAGTAGCCACCGTTCAACCTGAAGAGGGCAGCACTCAGACGTTTTTACACCATATATTGTAGCATTAAAACACTTTATACCCAAATGTCAAAAAAATTACTTGAATCAATGAACCGCATTAATAAAGCCCCAGTCTTACAGATCATTAACTAAAAGTTGTTTTAGGGTTTAGTTAGCCTTTAAACAGTATACATTGTAGGGGAATTTACAGTTAAAGACCCAAGGACCAGATATTATGAATGAAGACCAGGAGTCAGAAGTGTAGTCAATTGAAGAAAGTTTTACTGAAGAATAATTTGCAGTTTGATCAACAGAAGTCAGCTTCAACACTCAGGATGGAGTTCGTAGGCCTCTCTGCGTACATTCACATTTTCACACAAATTATACTCTAGCAAAATCATGAAGATATGTCTTTACTTCAGGTTGAATGATTCTGATTGGCTAAGAAATAGATAAACTTAAAAAAATGTCCACACATGAACTGATAGTCAGAAGCATATCTTCATGGATGATACAGCTGACACCCGGACCCTGAGTTAGGTAAGAAGTGACCCTCCTGGGCCAGCTTACAAGCACCAGCTTGTAGAGAAAAACAAGTCTGTATAGAAATACTAGCTCAGATACACAGGATACTTTTTCAAGGCTGAAGTTGGTCGAGCTCTGGATCTAAAAGGAATCTTTCCCCAAAACATATTGATAACATGTTATTTCATGTTATGTTCAGACAATATTCATCATTATTCTATAGTATTTGAATGAAGAAAAGTAAAGTAAATAAAAAAATGTTGGGTGGCACTTGTTTTTGCCCATCTGGTATTGATTGAACCATTGGATGGTTGCAGTAACAGTTTGCTATTGCTGTGATGTCATGTGACAGGTTGTCCCGTTCTCACGCTGGTAAACACATAATCAGAGAAGAGATTATGTTATTTTGGTAAAAGATTAGGAAGGCACATTAATTGAAAATAAAATAATGATGTGCAGAGATAAACATTGTGATATTTTATTTTTAAAAAATTGTAAATTTTTAATTCATGGTGACTTGACAATGAGGCTTCTCTTTTTTTCAGTTGACTGTGATATGCATATAGTCTTTACAGTTTTTAATTATTGTCTTTTAATTGTCATTTAAAGCCGAAATGATTTCGATGCCACTAGCATCGCCAATTGGAATTACCAAAATAACTATTTTCTAACAGGTTTCCTGAAAATTCCCCCATCTTCCATTGTTCAGACAAACAGATAGTCCCGCTCCAGGGGGGGCGGAGCTTAGTGAAGAGTCAATTAAAAGCAATACAGTCATACCGAAAGATTATTATTTGACAAGAAATGTGTATTTATGTGTGTCTTGTTTAATTTGAATATATCTTCCTCGTTCCTTCTGTGTCCTTCTGTAAACCTTGTCCTTTTATTTTCCTTCCTGGTAATGCTCTCTGATCCTCTATTGACCTTCATATACAGTATGTCCATTTACTGTCTCGGTTCACGTTCTCTCTTCCTGCCTCTCCTTTTCTCTTGATGTACATCTGTCTCTCTGTTGGTGGCTTCCCTTGGCAGGCTGTCTCTGATCAGCTGAAAAAAAGATCTGTCCCTGTGGATATCATATTGCATGTTCAAATATACACTATGACATTTGGATTAGTCATTGCTGTCAGATATGTAATTTATGGCTAGTTTCAAAGCCAGATGAGTTTTTTTTTGTGCCCCCAGGAATCACATAAAAATGTATAGGCTTTGGACAAAACAAATACTGTGTGTATGTGCATATATATAAATGTGTATTTAATAAGAAAGGTATTTACAACATTAAAGTTCATGTCAAATGAAGCAGTGTTTTATATAATATTAGACCTGTCGCGATTATTTTAGATGACTGATCATTGTGCATTTAAAATTTCAAAACAATGCACTATTCCGGGTCTGTTTGAATACATGTGGCATTTAATTGTAGCAAAAATATTGTTATTATATTAATATTAATAATAATATTAATAAATGTACATTGTAAATGTAGTCCAAGACAACAGTGATGTAAAAAACAAAGAAATATTACTGAATAAATGTCTTCTTAAGGTGTATGTGTATTAGGCTTCTTTGTAAATAACATTGTGATTAGTATAAATTAATAGCAATTATTTGTATGACAACAGGAAACATTTCATGACCTTGACAACATTATAGGCTCATAAATTCTTTGCACTTTGAGGGCCACATACAGCCTATGATTTAGAGCGTGAACTTATATATTATTATATATTATTATTTCACCTATATAATAAAACAAATTATATTATATAAAACATTCCAAGAATTTTTTTAATTTTTTAATATTTTTTTATATTGTTATGTATTTATGTAGGGGAAAATGTACCAAAAATAAATAATAATGACAGCATTTCTTTTGGTTGTGAATCCAAATGTATATTTGTATATAATCCATTTTTCTTTTTCTGTCCAGCTCATCGCAGCCATTGTGTTCCTGAGTTTTGGAATCATTTCCAGCTTTATGTGTCTTTTGGTTGATGGCGTTTTCATCCTACTCAACATTGTGAGTACATTAACCATTCGCAATTTTGCATAAAAACCACCTTATAGCAACTGCCTAGCTGCCATTCACCATTTAGCAAATGCTATAGCAACCAAAGGGTATATACTGGAGATCTGCATTCTTGTGTATGCACAATCATAAAATGTTCAGTTCAGAAGCCAGTTGCATGAACATAGCCAATATGATAAGACGGTGTCTTAAAAACTAGTCAAACTAGTCTAAACAGTTTATGCAACCAGTCACAGATTTCAAGGGCTTAATTTGGAGAGAGTGAATGAATACGGGCACTCTTTAGTACTTGTGTAAAAATTCAGGACAGATTATCTGTCTTAGCAGCATGGAAAGGGAAGACCGATGGGATTGAAGGGATAAGGTGTGGTGAGAAGAACATTCCACCATGAGCTTCTTCAAACAAAAGGCATTCTACTGTTTTTTGTCTCTCCAAACAGGGAATTGTATTAAAAAAAAGTTAGTTAAAACCGTTTCAAAGGAAAAAGGCAAACTAGACATGTCTTACATTCTGTCAACAGGACATGCGTCCACTGAGGGCAGGAAGATGTCAGTTCTACACCAGTGGAAATAGTTACATCTATGAGAACTACTACGCTACCGTGAGTCAAATCATCTAGGTTTACTTTCAGTTCTGTAAAATGTCCTTTGTGAAAAATATGTGTGGTTAATTTGATTGAATGTGCACTTGTAGTATTCTGCAAATAAAAAAAAATAAAAAAAAATTTAAACTACTAAATAAAAGGCTACATCTATGTATTTAAAGAGAGTACACTTTCATGACAAAGTAATTAGTTAACTCGGTAACGCTTTAAATTACAGCCCGGAGAGTACTGCGTAAAAGTGTAAAATATTTTAAAGTGTAACTTTCGTTAATTATAATGTACCTATGAAGTACTTACATGTAAGTATAAGGTAACAATATGTAATAGTTTGGAGAATAAACAACCAGGAGAATTAACTAATTATTTATACTGTAAGTTACTGTATACATTATAGAACTAAGGGGTACTTATTCTACTTTTATGATACAACAATCTTACATTTGGGAGCAATTTAGCAAGAACATACACTGCGTGCCTTTTTGTAATAATGGTTATTTTTTTAAATTACAGGGTACATATCTATATCTATTAAATTACAGGGTACATATCTATGCATTTATACAGTAATCTTTTTAAAGCTGCAGTCCATAACTTTTTTGGGTTAAACTAGCCACTACATAGTACATAACTAGCCAGTGTTCAAAACTATCTGCTTGCCGTAGCTCAAATCAAAAAGGTAAGCTTGTAATAATGTTTTTAATTCCAGTGGTACTGGTGGATTTCCGCAGGAAATTTGAGCATGTCTTTGCGTCATTACGTCACATCTGTACACATAAAGAAGGTGTCTCGGCTAGTAGGCTATATTGCGTGTGAGGACGACAGTCACCAGCGACAACTGGAGATTCACCCGTTGTAAAACATGTAGACTCTACCTGTACTCTACAGGTAGCCCTAATACACATTACATGTAGTCACGCAATGCTGATGTTGTTAACATTAACAATTTGAGAACAAAGTATAATTTGCACGGTTTGACGTGATATAAGTGATCGTTAGATTTAATCAGTGAGATTTACTGCAATGCTTTTTCCCCCTTAGTTGGTCTGAACAAAAGTGGATGTTACATTCAGATGACATTATCCAGTGAAAAAATTCTTATGTTGGTCATACTTTCAAAAAGTAGAATCTGTGATTCTGAAAGACAGTATCCACACCAGCGCAGTGACTGACAGCACATTCTCCTCAAAACATTGGATTCATCCGCGCTGTGCCTTGCCGAGGCACAACCCACGTAAAGTTGATAATTCCGCGAATAACTGCAATTGCAGATTTCGAACAGAGATGGTGACAAAGAGGAAAAGCTACGGACTGCAGCTTTAACAAAAGTGCACTGAAAATATATGAATATTGGGGAAAGATACTCTTGTTTCATGTAGTGGTGCTTGTTACCCTCTTGTTCCATGTAGTTACAGGGTAAGTAAAAAAAATAATACATACACGCAATCTTATATCACTGACTCGGAAACCTTTATTTGAAAAACAACTTAATTCAAAATAGAGTTACAACACTTATTTTTTGTTTAAAAGTGCTCTTTTAATCAACAATTATTTTTAAATGCTCTAGCCTTGGCAGAGAGTAGCACGTTTTGCCCCCTTTTTCTCTTGCTTGGCTTCTTCCTTTTGTTCCTCTTCTTCTTTTTATTTCTTTCCACTGATGAATCTGAAGAAGAAATCAGGTCTCTTGCTATTCTGTATTATGTATTAAAAGAAAATGCAGTACACCCAGAAATATGTCCTCACCATTCACTCATCTTTTACCCTCATGCCATCCAAGATATATACGATTTTCCTTCTTCAGATTAACACAAATTAAGGTTTTTAGAAAAATAAAAATACATCTCTGGGAATACTTATAATGCAAGCTCATGTGTATATTAAGCTCAAAAAGAGTATATTTCCCAGTATTAAGAAAAAATTGCAAGAGTTTTAGCTTTAATTGCCTTGAAACATGTAAGCCCAAATTTAAACATCTGCACTTTTGCCATAAAAATAAATAAATAAAACTGTATAAATGCATTTGTAAAATTTAAAATGCCTATACAGTTACACCGCATTATTTCAAAAAAAGGTACCTAAATTGCTCCCAAATGTTGTATCATAAGTACCTCTTAGTTCTGTAATCTAAAGTGTCACAGTTAACTCTTTCCCTGCCACTGACGGAACTTTCTGGTAATCCATGTTTTCACTGTTATACGGTAGGGGGAGCTACTGTATCTAACTTTCCCACTTTCAACTGTTGAATATAACATTTTATTTCTATACTCATTTGTTTTGTAGGTTCCCTGTCAAGGACTAACAGAGTCCTGTGATATGAAAGTGCGCAGTGGAACATGTTACTGTTGTGATTTGTATGATTGTGCCAAGTAAGTAATTTGCATATTGGTGAAGACACACTTTAAAGAAACACTCATCAATAAAGCTTAATAAATAATAATAATAAAGTTGTTATCTGTCCACCCCATAGTATAAAAGAGAGCTAAGGCAAATATAACTATTGCTATTATTCATATTTCGAGGGTTTAAATTCCTAAAAGTAAGCACATAATTAATTTCGCACCATACATAGCATGAACCACTTACACTTTCTTCAGAACATCTAGTTGCAGTAGATTAGTTATTAATGTGAAATAGCACATAATCATGTAATACAATAACAATGATTGCCTGCTTGCTTTCTTTTCCAGTGGAGGATATCTGAACAATTACTATGAGTTTGTTGGTGTGCAGAGCTGTCAGGAGGTCCTTTCTCTGTATGTTCTCCTCTGGATCCTAACTGCCCTCAACCTTCTGGCCTTTGTGTTTGGAATCCTGACCACTGCTGTACTGGGCAGTTTCAAAGACATGGTGAGTCTCTGAGTAAATTGGAGAGAGAGAAACAAAGAATAAGAGTACTCTGCAGTAACAATGTGCACCGTTTAGAATCAGAATTTAAACTTCAATTTAATTTTAGTCTTCAATAAAATATGAATTTTGCCCATTCATGATCTGTCCATCTTAAGGGGGTTGTCACATTTACCTCTGTTCTGCAAATTTTTATGGAAATTTTGCATGAAGGGTGAAATATTCCTTCACACAGATTTGTCTACGGATTCAAGTTGGTCACACATTCACCGCATTGACCAACAGAAGTGTATTGTGAGCTGTGCTTCACACATCGCTACACTATTTACAATAGACAATGGACCTTTTTGGCCCATGAAATTTAATCTGACTTTTAAACTGATATTTTAGAGATATATACTTTCTGTAACACTTTAGTTTAGGGTCTCTATTTCTCTAATTCAGGGTCTAATTACCTTGTTGCTTATAGCATGCATATTACTAGGATATTGGTTGTTTATTAGTATTTATAAAGCACATATTAATGCCTTATTCTGCATGGCCATATTCTACATCACTTAATCCTACCCAATGTCTAAACCTAACAACTACCTTACTAACTATTAATAAGTAGTAATTAGAGGAGTTTATTAAGAGAAAAGTCATAATAGTTAGTTAATAGTGAGAATTGGACCCTAAACAAAAAATCCAAAAAGATCTGCAATGATGTAGTAAGCTGTTTTACACCTATAAAAATCTCTGCTAGGTGTGGGCGATATTGTATTTGATTTTCAGTTATGATTTTGGCTTCCAATGATCAGGCAAACAAGACAATTGTGATTAAGTGATCATTGTGCCACATTCAGTTTCAAAATTGGTCTTGTGTTATAAATCCAATGCACCCCTTTTCTGGTACACTTTTGTCCCTCCCTAAAAGCCTAAACTTAATGTCCAAATCAGTTCAAGTGATTGCTGCAAAATGCAGTGTAGTGTTGCTAAACTGTGGGATGTGCTTGTTAGACCCGGTCTCAAATGGAACCCGACTCGTATGAAGCCCTCGTGATCTTCATACGTGTCGGCGCTTTGCTTGGCAAAAGTGTGGATCGAGGGTGCATATCGGCCGCAAAGGGACGCTCCCTTCTGATACCTAAAATAACAAATGGGACACTCTATGGTCCTATGGTGGACTTAATGGACACATGCACACAGCAGTCATTGTACGTCCACCAGAGCACATGAAGTGTGCCATTTGGGACACAGCCTAAATAATAGCGTGAATAAGAACCCAGTTCAGTAGACACACACTGTCTGTAACACAGACAAGCGAAGTATGATTTGTGCTTCAGGTGTCTGCAATCTAAAATAGCTACAATTGTCATGTCAA